>JAEOAD010000037.1:5085000-6285000 GCA_036365145.1 Orientallactaga sibirica
TTCCTACTTCTGCCTCCCAAGTGCTGGGATTAAAGGGGTGTGCCACCACATCTGGCTTTATAAAAAAGGATATAGCTTGGGCCTGAAGAGATGGCTTAGTGGTTAAATGCTTGCCTGTGAAGCCTAAGGACCCTGGTTCAAGGCTCAATTCCACAGGACCCACGTAAGCCAGATGCACAAGGTGGCACATGCATCTGGAGTTCGTTTGCAATGGCTGGAGGCCCTGGTGTGTCCATTCTCTCTCTATCTATCTGCCGCTTTCTCTGTCTGTTGCTCTCAAATAAATAAATAGTAAACAAACAAAAAATTTTTTAAAAGGATAGAGCTCAACGTTACAGAGCTTGCCTGTGTGTGAAGCCCTGGGTTTAATCATTATATATAATATTTATTATATACTATATATTAATTATAAAATTATATATATATGTATATTTTCCCCCTTTATAAGGCTAGGGATATAGTAGAGGTTATGCTTAGCTTGTGCAAGGCCTCTGGTTCAATCTCAAAAAAAAAATAATAAAATAAAATAAAAGGAAAAACAGACAAGCAGACAAGCAACAGCAACAACAAACTTCACAAAGGAAAGTCAATGATCCACTCTGCCTTTTCCAGCAAGGCCAGTACATGCTTCTGTGCATTCCAGAGACCTCCGGGCCTCTCACAGCATGACAGTTATACAGGATTTTCATCACTTTGTGCTTAAAAGGCGAAACTAAATACAAAAGGAAATCTGGGGACTAGAGAGATGGCTTAGTGGTTAAGGTGCTCACCTGCAAAGCCGATGGACCCAAGTTCAGTTCCCCAGTACACAGGTAAAAGCCAGATGCACAAAGTGACGCATGTGGCTGGAGTTCGTCTGCAGTGGCTGGAGGCCTTGGTGAACCCATTTTTTTTTCCCTCTCTCTCTGCCTCTTTCTCTCACTCTCAATCAAATAAATAAATAATTTTTTTTAAAGGAAATCTGGTAGGCAGCTTTGCTTTTCTGATAAGTCGATTGTTCTGTGAAGTGCTGGGGGTCCTGCTAGGTCCCTACCTATTGCTGTTTTCCGGTAGAACAATGGGACTGTCAGTTGTGTCAAATTTCATAGGAGGGTATTTCCTGTACAGGCAGGTTTGGTGTAAAATGAAAGCATAAGAGTAGTGTTGTGGAAAATGGTATTATTTTAATTCCCAGAGAAGGCTGTGTACTTCTTACCAAACTCTAAGAAAGATACAAGAAGCCAGGACTGAATTTAGACACCCAGGAGCGCCCTGGTTTGGGCAGGCAAGCACCTGAACTGCTAAGCCATGTCTCCAGCACAAAACAATTTATTTTGAAAAGCTGTAAATTGTTGAGTGTGGTGGCACATGCTTATGGTCTTAGCACGCAGGAGGCTGAGGCAAGAGGGTTGCAAATTTGTGATCAGTTCTGGACTACATAGCCAGACCTTATCTCCAAAAACAAGATACTGGGCTGGAGAGATGGCTCTGTAGATAAAGGCAGCTTCTTTCGAAGCCTGAAGGTTCAGGTGTGTTCCCCAGTACCCACATAAAGCCAGGTACATGAAGTGGCACGTGTCTGGAGTTCGCTTGCAACCCTGGCATGCCCATACTCATTCACTCTCTGTCTCTTTGTCTCATATAAAAAACACAAAGTAAAAATAAATAAATAAATAAAAACAAAAAGTAGGACTGGAGAGATGGCTTAGTGGTTAAGGTGCTTGCCTGTGAAGCCTAAGGACTCAGGTTCAATTCCCCAGTACCCATGTAAACAAGATGCACAAGGTGGAGTTTGTTTGCAGTAGGTAGAGACCCTGGCGCACTGATTCTCTCTGCCTCTCTCTCTCTCTCTCAAATAAAATAAATAAATAAAATATTTTTTAAAAAATAAGGACAAACAAGAGCTGGAGAGATGGCCTACTGGTTAAGACGCTTGCCTGCAAAGCTAAAGAACCCAGGTTCAATTCCCCAGGACCCATGTAAGGCAGATGCTCAAGATGGCATGTGTCTTGCTTGAGTTCCTTTGCAGTTGTTGGAGGCTCTGGTGCACCCATTCTCTCTCTACGTAAATGCCTCTTTCTCTCTCTCAAATAAACAAAAATAAAATATTAAAGAAAAAAAGAAAAAACAAGATACTATAATTCATTACTCAAATTGCCAGGATATAATTTGAATTGAAAATAAGCACCAATTGCCAGTGGTTAACCTGCTTGCCTGCAAAGCCTAATGACTGGAGTTTGATTCTCCAGTACCCACGTAAAGCCAGATGCACAAAGTGGTGCATGCATCTGGAGTTCATTTACAGTGGCTAGAGGCCCTGGCACACCCATTCTCTCTCATTCTCTATCTGCTTCTTTCTCTCTCTCAAATAAATAAATAGCTGGGCGTGGTGGCACACGCCTTTAATCCTCGCACTTGAGAGGCAGAGGTGGAAGGATCACTGTGAGTTTGGTGCCACTACATAGTGAATTCCAGGTCACTCTGGGCTAGAGTGAGACCCTACCTCAAAAAACCAAAAACCGAAAAAAAAAAAAAAAACCATAAAAAGAAAGAAAGTCTCACATAAAAACATACATAGTGAGGGTTGAAAGATACATGATGGCTCAGTGAAAGCAACATTGTCAGAGCAGACTGCAGCTGGTCAGTTTTGTCACCTTGATAGGTTCTTTCTTTCTCTTTCTTTCTCTTTCTTTCTCTCCCCTTCTTTCTTTCTTTCTTTCTTTCTTTCTTTCTTTCTTTCTTTCTTTCTTTCTTTCTTTCTTTCTTTCTTCTTAAGATAGGGTCTCACTCCAGCTCAGGCTGACCTGGAATTCACTATGTAGTCTCAGGCTGGCCTCAAACTCATGGCGATCCACCTACCTCTGCCTTCCAAGTGCTGGGATTAAAGATGTGCGCCACCATGCCTGGCCTTAAATGTTATTTTTGTCTTTAGTATGTATATAGTAGTAATGTTACTGGTTAAAAAACAGATCTGGGGGCTGGAGAGATGGCTTAGTGAGTAAGGCACTTGCTTGCAAAACCAAAGGACCCAGGTTCAATTTCCCAGGACCTATAAAAGCCAAAAGTACAAAGTGGCACATAAATCTGGAGTTCGTTGTATATATATAGCTGGGTGAGGTGGCACATATCTGTAACCCCAGCACTCAGGAGAAAGAGACAGGAGGCAGGATGATTGCCCATGAGTTTGAGACCAGATTGATCTACATAGTGTTTTCCAGGCTATCTAGAGCTATACAGGAAGACTGTCTCAACCAAGAATAGAGTCTCTCCCTTTCTTGCAAATAAATAAATAAAAATATTTTAGGGCTGGAGAGATTGCTTAGTGGTTAAGGCACTTGCCTGTGAAGCCTAAGGAAACCAGGTCCGATTCCCCAATACCCACATAAAGCCAGATACACAAAGTGGTACATTCAGAAGAAGCTTTTTTGCAGTCACAGCAGGCCCTGGCATGTCGATTTCCTCTCTCATTCCCTCTCTCTTTTCTGCTTATAAATAAATAAATAAATAAATAAAATATTTTTTTGAATTCTTATTTTTAATTTAAAAATATTTTATTTATTAATGAGAGAAAGAGAGGGGGGCACACCAGGGCCTCTAGCCACTGCAAGCAAACTCTAGACACATGTGCCACCATGTGCATCTGGCTTATGGGGGTTCTGGGGAATTGAACCTGGGTTCTTAGGCTTCATAAGTAAATGCCTTAACCACTAAGCCATCTCTCCTGCCCTTGTCTTTTTTTTTTTTTTTTTTTGAGGTACGGTGGTGCACACCTTTAATCCCAGCACTTGGGAGGTAGAGGTAGGAAGATCACAGTGAGTTTGAGGCCACTGAAAATACATAGTAATTCCAGGTCAGTCTGGCCTAGAGCAAGACTCTACTTAGAAAAACAAAAACAAAACATAAAATTTATTTATTTATTTGAGAGAGAGAGAACGAGGAAGAGGGTGTACCAGGGCCTCCTAGCACTGCAAACTTCAGACACATGCACCACTTTGTGTGTATAGTTTTTATGTGGGCACTGGGGAATTAAACCGGACATCAGGCTTTGTGAGCAAGCGTCTTTTACTACTGAGCCATATCTTCAGCCCTAAACAGTTATTTATTGACGACGTCCATAAGTATAGACAATATACTTGTGGTGGTTTGATTCAGGTGTCCCCCATAAACTTGGGTGTTCTGAATGCTAGGTTCCCAGTTGATGGAGATTTGGGAATTAACGACCCCTGGAGGCAGTGTATTGTTGCGGGTGGGCTTATGGGTGTTATAACCAGTTTCCCTTTGCCACTGTTGGGCACACTCTCCTGTTCTTGTTGTCCATCTGATGTTGGCCAAAGGGTGATGTCCACCTTCTGCTCATGCTGTCATATTCCCCTGCCTGATGGAGCTTCGAGTCTGTAAGCCAAAATCAACCCTTTTTTCCCCACAAGCTACTCTTGGTCAGGTGATTTCTGCCGGCAATGTGAACATGACTACAACAATACTATAATCATAATCACCTCCAACCACCCTTTCTGTGCTCCCTCTCAAATCCCCCCTCTACTGGATCCCTTCTTTCCAACTAGTCTCTCTTCTATTTTGATTTTTTCCCCCTCCTTTTATGCAGGTCTTGTGTAGGTGGCTTCAGCCACTGTGAGGTCATGAATAATGTCAAGGCCACTTTGTGTCTGGAAGACAGCATTGTAAGCGCTCCTCCCCTTCCTTTGGCTCTTACATTCTGCCATTTCTTCAGTGGACCCTGAGTCTTGAAGGGCGTGATGGAGATGTGTCACTTAGTGCTGAACACTCCACTCATTTTTCAGTACTTCCCCCGAGATTTGAGCCACCTCAGTGGTCAGTGCCATCTGAAAAGAAAAGCTTCTCTAACCAAAAGTGAAAGTAGCATTAATATATGGGCATAAACATAAAGATTTTGTTTTTATTGTTTTGTTTTGTTTTTTTTTGAGGTAGGGTCTCACTCCAGCTCAGGCTGACCTGGAATTCACTCTGTAGTCTCAGGGTGGCCCTGAACTCACAGTGATCCTCCTACCTCTGCCTCCCAAGTGCTGAGATTAAAAACGTACGCCACCATGCCTGGCTTTATAAACATAAGGATTTTGAAGACAGTTTTGTGGACATAATATATCCACTCAGCCAGACAACAGTAGTAGTCCCCCTTCCCAGGGCTTATGTCTTCAAATTAGGCTTTTTAATGCCTCTTTTTTCTCTCTTTTATATGAGTAGCTCAGGCTGTTCTCACAATGCCCAAGTGCTAGGATTACAGCATGTACAGCCACGCCCAGTTGATGTAGCTGGAGATCAAACCTGGGGCCTCTTGCATGCAAGGCAAGCACTCTGCCTCTTTCTTTCTCCCTTCCTCCCTCCCTCCTTCCTTCTCTCTCTCCCTTCCTTCCTTCCTTCCTTCCTTCCTTCCTTCCTTCCTTCCTTCCTTCCTTCCTTCCTTCCTCTCTCTCTTTCTATTTCCTTCCTTCCTTTCTTTTTTCTTATTTTCTTTTTCTATCTTTCATGTGTGTATGTATGTGTGTGTGTTTGAGGTAGGGTCTTGCTCTAGCCCAAGCTGACCTGAATTCACCATGTAGTCTAGGGGTGGCCTCCAACTCATGGCACTTCTCCTACTTTTGCCTCCCAAGTGCTGGGATTAAAGGCATGCACCACCATGCCCAGCCGCTGCAGGCCTTGAAGTCAACAATTGCAATTTAGAAAAGCCTATCAGTTCTAAATATGCATGTGTAAATCCACAGCGCATATCTGCTCAACAAATCAGATCTTATCTGGGGAACTGATGATGCAATCACTCGAGGATCTCCTTCTCTCAGACTTCCTTCCTGCAGGCTAACCAGTGATTCCCCGTTCTTCACCTTAGTTCATCTGAAAGTACAGGCGAGAACTTTTTCATGCAAAATTGAAGGTTCAGGGTCAAGAGAGAAAGTGAGAAGTGAAAAGGAGCTATCAGGCCATTGTAGTGGTGCATGCCTTTAAGCCCAACACCTGGGAGGCAGAGGTAGGAGAATCGCCTTGAGTTCGAGGCCACCCTGAGACTACATAGTGAATTCCAGGTCAGCCTGGGCTAGCGTGAGACCCTACCTCAGAAAAACCAAAAAGAAAAGAAAAGAAGGTATCAGTTTACAAAACAAAATTAAACCCAGGCATGGTGACCCATGCCTGTGATCCCAGCACTCAGGAGACGAGGCAGGAAAATGGTGAGTTCAGTGAAAGCCTGGGTTACATAAGAAGACCCTCTGTTGCCGGGCGTGGTGGCGCACGCCTTTAATCCCAGCACTCGGGAGGATTGATGTGTGTTCAAGGCCCCTCTGAGACTATAGAGTGAATTCCAGGTCACGCCTCCTGGGGGAGTGTATTGTTGGGGGTGGGTTTATGGGTATTATAGCCAGTGTCCCCTGGCCACTGTTTGGCACACTCTACTGTTGATATTGTCCATCTGATGTTGGCCAGGGGGTAATGCCCACCCTCTGTTCATGCTATCGTTTTTCTCTGCCATCATGGAGCTTCCCCTCGAGTCTGTAAGCCAAAATAAACCCTTTTCCCCACAAGCTGCTCTTGGTCAGGTGATTTCGGCCAACAACGTGAACCTGACTACAACAAGGGGTTGTCTCTTAGACCTGTAACCCCAACTTTTGGGTTTTAAAATATATTTTATTTATTTATTTATTTATTTATTTATTTGTTTGTTTATTTGTTTATTTAAGAGAGAGTAAGAGGCAGAGAGAGAGAATGAGGGAGGGAGGGAGAGAATGGGCCTGCCAGGGCCTCCAGCCACTGCAAACAAATTCCAAATGCATGCGCACCCTTGTACACCTGGTTTATGTGGGTCCTGGAGAACCGAACTGGGGTCCTTTGGCTTTGCAGGCAAATGCCTTAACTGCTAAGCCATCTCTCCAGCCCCCTAACTTTTGAGTCTTTATCCTAGTATAGCAAAGAACTGATAAAAATGGATTCCCAGAAAGGTAAAATATAAATTATGAGGTTTTTCTGTGTGGGGGGGTCTGAGTTAGGGTCTCCCTCTAGCCCATGCTGGCCTGGAATTCTCTATGTAGTCTCAGGCTGGCCTTGAACTCACACTGATCCCCCTACCTCTGCCTCCCGAGTGCTAGGATTAAAAGTGCATGTCACCATGTCTGAATTACGAGGTTTATTGTAGGGAGAATTAAGATCCAGGGAGACTAGCTGAAAGACTCAAGCCAGAGGAGATTTCTTGCTTGGCTGGAAAGGGGAGATAGACAGAATCTCCATCAGTGAGAAATCTCTGGGAGTAAACAGGCTCTGGAGAAGTCACCCCCACCCACACGGTGAAGGCAAAGCCTAAGACCCAAAAGACCTCCTTCAAGTAAAAGACCGGAGAGGATTAAGCACTAGTGAAGGAAGCTGGACATGGTGGTGCACACCTGTAATCCAGGCACTCAAGGAGGCAGAGGGAGGAGGATCGCCATGAGCCTCTGTCCCTTACTGGCTGTAAAAAGCTATCTTACCCCTGTTTCTCCTTCACCTCCACTTAGCCTTTTTTTTTTTTTTTTCTGGTCCATACAACAAAGTTTCTAATTAATAAAAATAAAATTTTTAAAAGAATAAAGTAAATGAGAAAATTTGAAAATCATAGCATTAAATAATAGACTAAAAAGCACAAAGGGAAGCCGGCCGTGGTGGCGCACGCCTTTAATCCCAGCACTCAGAGGCAGGGATAGGAGGGTCGCTGTGAGTTCGAGGCCACCCTGAGACTACATAGTGAATTCCAGGTCAACCTGGGCTAGAGCGAGATCCTACTTCGGAAAACAAATGAACAAACAAACAAACAAGCAAACACAAAGGTGGCTGGAGAAATGGTTTATCAGTTAAGGCGCTTGCCTGCAAAGCCTAAGGACTCATGTTTGACTCTCCTGGTCTCATATAAGCCAGATGCACAAGGTGACACATGCATCTGGAGTTCGTTTGTAGTGGCTGGAGGCCCTGGTGTGCCCATTCTCTCTCTCTCTCTCTCTGCTTGCAAATATATAAATAAAATAAAATAAAAAAGAGTCGGGCTGGAGAGATGGCTTAGTGGTTAAGGAGCTTGCCTGCAAAGCCAAAGGACCTTGGTTCTATTCCCCAGGACCCATGTAAGCCAGATGCACAAGGTGGCACATGTGTCTGCAGTTCGTTTGCAGTGGCTGTAGACCCTGGCATGCCCATTCTCCCTCTTTCTGTCTCTCTCTCTCAAATAAATAAATAACTAAATAAATAAAAATTAAGAAAAATTTAAAACGAGTCATTTGGACAGTACAATCAAAGGTTTTCCTAGCTGGGCGTGTTGGTCTACACCTTCCATCCTAGCACTAGGGAAGCTGAGATTGGAGGACCACCATGTTCTAGGTCAGCTCGGGAGGAATACCCCAAATTTATGAATCCCAAGTTTGGGTTCTGTCCTACCTTTAACAAAGAATTGATAAATACAGAGGCAAGAAGGAAAATTATGAATTATAAAGTTTACTTAGGGAGAAATCCAAACTGTGGAGTTTATTTTAAGGGAGATTGGGACCTAGGAAGGAAGGCTGGAGCAGAGTCATAAACACATGGGCATCAGAAACACACACTCTCATGTGGAAAACATTGCATAGTGTATAAGGTTCATTTTAAGAAAAATTGAGGTTTTTAGGGAAAGACGAGTAGAGCCGTAAGCACATGGAGGGGAGTTCATAAAGCCCACTTAAGGGAAACTGAGGCTTGCAAGGGGAGATTAGAGTAGAGCTGCAAGCACGTGGAAGACAGGACTAATATATGTAGGGAGACTTAGAAGGAACACACACGGCATCTGCCCTGTGCTTTCCCATGGAGGGAAGTTAAGAGGGCAAATGGTGAGACTCAAGGAAAAATAAAGAGGAAAAAATATCAAAGCAGAAACCAAGAGATTCAGAGGAGAAATGAGTAATGAAGAGTTATACTCATGGTTACCCCAAGATTTTCCCTCCTTGGGACGGACCTCTGTAGTCTTTGAACTTTCCTTAGTATTTTCTGATTCATTTTGGAGTCCTGACTCCTCTCGTTGCAGGAGTCTTGTTGGTGTGGATTACTTGGCAGTAAGTCCTCCTTGGGGGCTCACATGAGCCTTGTATGGAATAATAACAATATAATAACAGTCACCTGCATATGTACATCCGTTTGCCATTTGATCCACCCTCCCGCCTCCCCTCCCCGTGGCAATCCTGTGACAAAGGGCTGATAAGCACACTGCTTTTAAAGAGAAGACATCCTGCCCAGGGTTCTTGCTGCTAAGATATTCTGATGTGAAATGCCAGCAGCTGCTACTCTGCCCTGGAGTGCCATAAATCTTTGCTGAATTGATGTAATGCTGCTTGGCTGGGCCCTTCGATATGGATGAGAGTACAAGACGCCAAGACATGAGGTGTGGGTTGGTTGTTATTTCTTGTAGCGTTTGTCGCTGCTCATTATATATGAATCCATTTGTTCATTCAGCAAGCAAACACCGAGGGCTGGTTCTGTTCCAGGGCAGGCTCTGGGAGTGCACACAACATGGCAGGACACTGCCCTTACATTACTTGTTGTGTTGGGGGAAGGATACGCAATTAAACCAGCAGTTGAAGTAGAAAACAGAAAGACTATACTTCCCGGGTTCATGTCTGTTTTTTTTCATTATTATTATTTTATTTATTTATTTACTTGAGAGAAAGAGGGAGAGAGACAGACAGACAGAATGGGCGCGCCAGGGCATCTAGCCACTGCAAACAAACTCCAGACACATGCACCCCTTGTGCATTTGGCTTACATGGGTCCTGGAGAATCGAACCAGGGTCCTTTGGCTTTGCAGGCAAGTGCCTTAACCGCTAAACCATCTCTCCAGCCCCCATGTGTTTTTCTATTATTAAAAAATTTATTTATTTATTTATTTGAGAGAGAGAGAAAGAGCAGATAGAGACAACGGGCATGCCAGGGGCTCCAGCCACTGCAAACAAACACTGGCTTATGTGGGTACTGGGGAATCAAACCTGTGTCCTTAGGCTTCATAGGCAAGTGCTTTGACAGCTAAGCCATCTCGCCAGCCCTCATGACTGTATTTTAAAATTGAAAATGTAGTGTTAGGATTGTGGTGTCTAGAGGGGCCATGACTTCAGTTCGGGGGTGTCAGCTCAGGTGGTGAGAAAACACATACTCTGAACTAGATCTTTTTTTTTTTTTTTTTTTTTTTTTTTTTTTTTTTTTTTTTGGTTTTTTGAGGCAGGGTTTCACTCTGGTCCAGGCTGACCTGGAATTAACTATGTAGTCTCAGGGTGGCCTCGAACTCATGGCGATCCTCCTACCTCTGCCTCCCGAGTGCTGGGATTAAAGGCGTGCGCCACCACGCCCGGCTTCTTTTTGGTTTTTTGAGCTAGGGTCTGACTCTGATCCAGGCTGACCTGGAATTAACTATGTGGTCTAAGGGTGGCCTCAAACTCATGGCAATCCTCCTACCTCTGCCTCCCAAGCGCTGGGATTAGAGGCGTGCGCCACCATGCCTGGCTTTTTTTTTTTTTTTTTAAATATTTCAGTCTGGCATGGGGGCATATGTCTCTAATCCCAGCATTTAGGAGGCAGAGATAGGAGGATCACTGTGATTTTGAGGCCACCCTGAGACTAGTGAGCCCAGATCAGCCTGGGCTAGAGTAAGACCCTACTAAAACTAAAAACTAAAAACTAAAAAAAAAAAAAAAAAAAAATTTAGAGAGATAATGCATATTTGCACACCAGGACCTCTTGCCACTGCAATGAACTCCTGACACATGAGCCACTTTGTGCATCTGGCTTTACATGGTCACTGAGGGATCAAAGGCTGCCTGGCAGGCTTTGCATGCAGGTGCCTTTAACCATTGATCCATCTCCTCAGCCCTTGAACTGACTCATTAAGTGCAGACAAGAGTTAGCCAGGGCTTCTTGAGGGAGGATTGGGGATATCAGTATGGCAGGTAAGATACCCCCCTCATAAATAATGAGTTTGAGGATGTCTAAGTAGCGCAAGTGAGCCAGTTTTGTTGATAGTTTTGTAAAATCTGGCACAGCCCCCCAAAAATAGTGGTGTGCCCACTTGAGCACAGAGAGCAACTTTTAAAAAATATATTTTTAGGGCTGCAGAGATGGCTTATCGGTTAAGGCACCTGCCTCCTAAGCCTAAGAACGCCGGTTCCAATCTCCAGGACCCACGTTTAGCCAGATGCAGTGACGCAAGGGGGCAATGCTGCATTTGACCACAAGGGGGCACACACATCTGGATTTTGATCCCAGCAGCTGAGAGATTGCTGGTGTGCCCATCTCTATCTGTCTCCCTTTCCCTCTCTCTATTTCTCTCTCTATCTCTCTCTCTAAAATATATATTTTTTATTTTACTTTTATTTGTTTATTTATTTGACAGAGAAAGAGGGAGAGAGAGAGAATGGGCGTGCCAGGGCCTATAGCCATTGCAAATGAACTCCAGACACATGCACCCCTTTGTGCATCTGGCTAATGTGGGTCCTGGGGAATTGAACCTGGGTCCTTTGGCTTTGCAGGCAAACGCCTTAACCACTAAGCCGTCCCTCCAGCCCTCTTTTAAAATTTTTTTTATTTATTTGAGAGAGAGAGAGTAAGTGTGTGTGGAGGGGGAGAGAATGGGAGCACCAGGGCCTCCAGCCACTGCAAACGCCTACTTTCATTTTCAATAAAATCTTGGTTGTGGGTTGGAGATATGGCTTAAGCAGTCAAGGCACTTACCTTCAAAGCCAAAGGACCCAGGTTCGATTCCCCAGGACCCAAGTAAGCCAGATGCACAAGGTGGCTCATGTGTCTGGAAATTGTTTGCAGCAGCTAGAGGCCCTGGTGCACCCATTCTCTCTCTTGCTCGCTCTCTCTCTCTGCCTATTTCTCTTTCAAATAAATAAAAATTAAATTTAAAAATCTTGCTTGCTTGCCTTTCTTTCACCTGTCCTTACTTGTCATATGTCATAGCTAGAGTCAATGAACTTGACCCGGAAAATCAGTAACACCCTCATGATGTTCTGTGTCACCACAGGCCAACAGCAACAGGTCCGATTGACTGTGGACTGAAAGCTCTGTGACTGTGGGTCAAAAGCCGCCTTTCCTCCTTCTAAGTTGGTTCCCTCAGGTATTTTGCCGCAGCATCATAAAGCAACCAACATGACAAAGAAAAAGCTGTCTTCCTTTGGGTTTCCTTCAAAGACAGTTGTTAAGAGAGGCTGGGCAATAGAGCCCCTCCTTTCCCTTTGTGCTTTCTCTGAGGACACCCCTCCTCTGCCTCACAGGGCAGAAGCAAAATGCCCAGCTGCTTCCTGGAGACATCCAGGGTGGGGTGAAGCAGTGAAGAGAAAGAAATGTGGGGCATTGATATGAGGCATAGTAACAGGTTGAAGCATTGATCCAAAATGTAAAACATTCAATTGAGATTCAGGACAGGAAGGAGGAAGGATAGAGGGGGGATCATTTATAAAGGTTAACAGCAAAATACTCTTTTTTTTCTTTGGCGTTTTGGTACCATTTTTGGGAGGGCTCTCCTTAGGTACAAAGAGGTGTTAGATCCCAACCTATAATCCAAGCGCTCATGGAGGTAGGGGCAGGAGGATCAGGAGTTCAATGTCATTCTTGGCTACTTAGTGAGGTTCAAGGCCAGCCTGGACTACATGAGAGCCCGTGTCAAAAACAAGACAAAAAAAAAAAAAAAAAAAAAAAAGACAAGAGGGGCTGGAGAGATGGCTTAGCAGTTAAGGTATCTGCCTACAAAGCCAAAGGATCCTGGTTCGACTCTCCAGGATACACATAAGACAGATGCACAAGGGGGCGCATGCGTCTGGCGTTTGTTTGCAGTGGCTGGAGGCCCTGGTGCTCGCTGTCTCTCTCTCTCTCTCTCAAATAAATAAATTAATAATATATATTAAAAAAAAACAAGACAAGACAAAAAACCAATTCTGGGGCTAGGGAGATGGCTTGCCTGTGAGGGATAAGGACCCATGTTTGATTCCCTAGTACCCATATAAAGCCAGATGTGCAAGGTGGCACATGCATCTGGAGTTCATTTGCAGTGGCTGGAGGCCCTGGCATGCCTATTCTCATTCTCTCTCTCTCTTTCCAATAAATAAATTTAAAAACAAACAAATAAACTTTTGTTTTGTTTTTGTTTTTTGACATAGGGTTTCATTCTAGTCCAGGCTGACCTGGAACTCACCATGTAGTCTCAGGGTGGCCTCAAACTCACAGTGATCCTCCTATCTCTGCTTCCCAAGTGCTGGGATTAAAGGCGTGCACTATCGCGCTCGGCAAAAAAAAAAAAAAAAAAAAAAAAAAAAAAAAAACTTAAAAAAATCAATTCTGCTGGGTGTGGGTGTGTAGTGCATGCCTTTAATCCCAGTAGTTGGGAGGCTGAGGTGGAGGATCACCGTGAGTTCAAGGCCACCCTGAGACCACATGGTGAATTCCAGGTCAGCCTTGGCTGCAGTGAAACCCTACCTCAAAAAGAAAAAAAAAAAAAAAAAGAAAGAAAAAGCCAATTCTGCAGACCCATTGGGGATCTCGGTTCCGTGGTGCCTTTCCCCAGAGAGCTCACAATCCCTAGTTTGTAAAACCCAGGCTATGCAGGGTGTCTCATCCAAGCCTCACAACAAGCTTGAGCTTGCTGCCAGTGTCCCCCACCAAAAGAAGGACACCGCCCTGTGTCAGTCAAGTTCACATTGCTGGCAGAAATCACCCGACTAAGAGCAGCTTGTGGGAACAAAAGGGTTTATTTTGGCTCACAGACTCTAGGGGAAGCTCCATGATGGCAGGGGAAAACGATGGCATGAGCACAGGGTGGACATCACCCCCTGGCCAGCTACAGATAGACAACAGGAACAGGAGCGTGTGCCAAACACTGGCAAGGGGATACTGGGTCTAATACCCATAAGCCCGCCCCTAACAACACACTGCCTCCAGGCGGTGTTAGTTCCCAAATCTCCATCAGCTGGGAACCTAGCATTCAGACATCTAAGTTTATGGGGGATACTTGAATCAAACCAATTCCCCCAAATCAACTTGACATGGTGACACATGTCTGTAATTCTAGTATTGGGGATGCTGAGGCAGGAGAATTACCATGAGTTCAAGTCTAGCCTGAGTTACATAACGAGTACCAAGCCAGCCAAGGCTCCATACATGGCAAGGCTCTGGCTCAAAGAACCAACCAGAGGCTGGGAAGCAGTTTAAGGCACTTGCTTGCAAGGCTTGCTAGCCAGGATTCAATTCCCAAGCCACCCATGTAAGCTGGGCACAAAAAGTGACTCAAGTGTCTGGCATTCATTTGCGGCCGTAAGAGGCCCTGGCGCGCGCACACACACACACACACACACACACACACACACACACACACACACACACACAAATAAATAAATAATAAACCAAACCCTCCACAATAAACAGACTTGCAAGGTCCTATTGGTGGTGAAGGGGCGTCGGGTCCACAGTGGTCAAGGTCATGGTAGTGCAGAGCTCCTGGTTCACCGAGCAGCACGCAGCCAGACCCCCATCCAGGAAGGCTCCTCTAACCAGAACAAAGCAAACATGTTCCCATCTGTCATTGCCGAGTTTATGGCTCTTTAAACATCTGCTACCAAAGACTGTAGGAGGAAAAATGCCAATGTGGGAAGTGCCAGGAGCCAACACTGACCACAAGAATGTGGGCTCCACTAGCCTGTCTTGGTGGAATAGGTCCAAAGGCGATGCCACTTCAGCGGGTCCTGGTGCTTTCCTCGGCTCTTACCGATTCCAGTTAAAGATCGTTTCCAAAGCAGGGGCCGCCGAGATGCTCGCTGCGCAAGCCTGAGGACTTGAGATTAGATCCCTTAGATCCATTTGAAAGCCTGGCTTGGCATTGCATGTCTGTAATCTCGGCACTGGGGATGCAGAGACAGAGGGATTCCAGGGCTTGCTAGCTAGTTAAATCTTGACAAATTGGTGAGTGCTCCGTTCAGTGAAGGACTCTGCCTCAAAAGAAAGGTAGCATCGAGGAGGACACTCATTGTCGACTTCTGGTGTCCACGTGCATGGATGCCTGTACACACGTGTGCCCCCCACACACTTATCAACATGCATACAGTCTTGCACAACACACACACACACAAATGTATTTTCCAAAGCATTTTTTGGAATTTATTTTACTTTATTATTATTATTTTTTGGTTTTTCGAGGTAGGGTCTCACTCCAGCCCAGGCTGACCTGGAATTAACTATGTAGTCTCAGGGTGGCCTCGAACTCATGGCGATCCTCCTACCTCTGCCTCCCGAGTGCTGGGATTAAAGGTGTGCGCCACCACGCCCGGCTTTACTTTATTTTTTTATTGACAACTTCCATAATTATAGACAATACACCATGGAAATCCTCCTGCCTCCTGCGCGCCCACAAAGCAGAATTTCTGGAGAGTGATCACACATGTAATTGTGGACACTGTAGGGGAACTCTGCGTGCTAAAGCCGGAACACAGGGGCTTCATAGATGCACACAGTGACTGCTTCCATCTTCGTGTGTGTGTGTGTGTGTATACTAATGTATATTTTCTTTTTTTTTTTTTTTAGTTTTTCAAGGTAGGGTTTCACTCTGGTCCAGGCTGACTGGAATTCACTATGTCGTCTCAGGGTGACCTCAAACTCACTTCAATCCTGCTACCTTTGCTTCCTGAGTGCTGGGATTAAAGGTGTGTGCCACCACGTTCTGACTTATTTATTTATTTTTATTTACTTTGTTTTTTTCTGAGGTAGGGTCTCACTCTAGCTCAGGCTCACCTGGAATTCACTATGTAGTCTCAGGGTGGCCTTGAACTTTTAGCAATCCTCCTACCTTTGCCTCCCAAGTGCTGGGATTAAAGGCGTGCGCCACCACCATGCCCAGCTGCGGTTTATTTATTTTTTGGAGAGAGATAAAGAGTCAGATAGAAAGAGAGAGAGAGAATGAGCATGCCAGGGCCTTTAGCCACTTCAAAAAAGTACAGACGCATGTGCTGCCTTGTGCATCTGGCTTTTGTGGGTACTGGGGAAATCAGACCTGGATCCTTAGGCTTCTCAGGTAAGTGCCTTAACTGCTAAGCCATCTTTCTAGCCCCCAAAATAATATTTTAAAAAAATAGATCCCATTCTCTCTATATCTATATCTTTCTCTTTCTAATAAATAAATAATAAAATAGTTTTTTTTTTTAAGGCTGGAAGGGGCTGGAGAGATGGCTTAGCGGTTAAACGCTTGCCTGTGAAGCCTAAGGACCCTAGTTCGAGGCTCAATTCCCCAGTACCCACATAAGGTGGCACATGCATTTAGTTTGTTTGCGGTGGCTAGAGGCTCTGGTGTGCCCATTCTCTCTCTCTCTCTCGCCTCTGTTGCTAATAAATAAATAAAATAAAAAAATAAAAGGGCTGGAAGGCCAGGATTGGTGGTGCACGCCTTTAATCCTAGCACTCGGGAGGCAGAGGTAGGAGGCTTACTGTGAGTTTGAGGCCATCCTGAGACTACATAGTAAATTCCAGGTTAGCTTGGGCTAGAGCAAGACCCTGCCTTGAAAAACAACAAAACAAAACAACAACAACAACAAGAAAGGATCATGTACTAAGAGAAGGAAACCATTTTTACTTTCCTCCCTGAAATAATCATTTTTAGTGTTTAAAACATTATGCATTTAATTAAGATTTTCATTTATTTAGTGTGGAAATCAGGACAACTTTCACGTGTCTAAACAGGAACAGGATCTCTTAATGCGGTAATTGAATTCCAAGACTTCCCAAGAGAAAATCAGACTAGCTGGCCTTGGAGCTTTGGATTCTCCTGGCTCTACATCGTCCTGTCATAGGCACTTTGGGATCATGGGTGCTTGTGCTGCTTTGCATCAGGCTGTACAAAGGTGCTGAGGAATTGTACCTGGGCCAGCAGGGTTTGCAAACAAGTAAGGAAGCAAGCGCCTTTAACCACTAAGCCATCTTCCCTGTTGTTTTGTTTTGTTTCCGAGGTAGGGTCTCACTCTAGCCCAGGCTGACCTGGAATTCACTCTGTAGTCTCAGGCTGGCCTCGAACTCAAGGTGATCCTCCTACCTCTGCCTCCTGAGTGCTGGGATTAAAGGCACGCGCCACCACGCTCCGTTCAGCTCCTGTTTTTAGTAATTTTGTGAGTATTCTCTGACTTCATTTTTTTTTTCTTGAGGATTTAAAACTTTTTCTGTTACAAAGGCGGGTGTGGCGATGCACACCTTTAATCCCAGCACTTGAGAGGCAGAGGTAGGAGGATCACTGTGAGTTCGAGGCCAGCCTGAGAATACAGAGTGAATTTCAGGTCAGCCTGGGCTAGAGTGAGACCCTACTTCGAAACCACCCCCCCAAAAAACCACCTTTTTCTGTTACAAATACAGGCTTGTATTTATTTTATAGATGCATAAACCGAGACTTGGAGAGGTTGCATGAGTGAGAACCTTAGGTCAAACAGTAGGTAAGTGGAAGAGCTGGGATCAGAATTCAGAGCTAAACATGGCTGGGCCAGGTTTCAAGCTCTCTGACCAGCCTTCACTACCAGCATAAAAACCGCAATGAACATGGCTCTTGGGTCAAAGATTGGCCTGATCTGCTGATTACCTGCTGTCAGGTGAGCTGCCTAACAAACCTTAAGGACTTTTGATGGTCTATGTGAGGGAAGAATGTGACCATGCCTTCACTGTACTGGGGCTCAGAGAAGAATGAGGTGATGTTTGTGGAGCAGGTTGTGCCCCAAAGCAAATAGCCTGGGGGGATACGGAGGACATGGGATGGAAACAGTTATTTTCCCACACAGCCTCTCCTGGAAAGACGCAGCCTCTGGTTCAGGGTTTCTTCCCTGCCAGCTCATCCTGTGACATAAGGAAGTTCTCTCCTTGCACCTTTGTTTCACATTCCCTGTAAAATAAGGCTAATACTAGTTTCAACTTTGTTTATGAAAGGAAGAAAATACAGACCGTTCCTGTAACCTTGTCCCATGGCCGGAGCACCACTGGAGCAGGGTGGTCACTAAAGCAAGCCTCCTCCTCTGGTTAGACAAAGACAGGAACGGCCACAGTGCAGTCAGAAAAGCATTCCTCTCAGGAAACAGACGATCACAGATCCTCGCTTTTGCAAACTTTGCTTTTCTTTGAAATGTCCTCCCCCACTGCCTCTTGTAAAGTTGTACCTGTCGCTCAAGGACTTGTCTAAATGCCACATTTCCATAAAATTTGCCTCTATCATTTTAACTAAACGCTCTCCCTCTCCTATGAGCACTTTGTTTTTATCTCTCTTCATTTTTGGCCAGCTATTATAATGGTTTTACATATATATGTGTACACACACACACACACACACACACACACACACAAATACTGGAGACTGGGGAGATGGCTCTGTGGGTAAAAGCACTTGCTATGTAAGTATGAGGGCTTGAGTTTGATCCCCAGCACCCACATGAAAATCTGGTGTGTGCTGGGCATGGTGGCACACGCCTTTGATCCCAGCTCTTGGGAGGTAGAAGTAGGAGGATTGCCATGAGTTCGAGGCCACCCTGAGACTACATAGTGAATTCCAGGTCAGCCTGGGCTAGAGCGAGACCCAACCTCGAAAACAAACAAACAAAGCTGGGGTGGGCGCACGTGCCTGTAAGCCCAGTGCTGAGGGGGCTAAGATAGGAGAATACGTGGGATGGGCTGATGGAAAACAGTAGCTTCAGGATCCGTGAGAGAGTTTTGTCTCAAGGAAATAAAATGGCAGAGTAATAGAGGAGGTCACCCAATGTTCTCCTCTGTATTCGTGTGCACAGGGCATAGATTACATGTAGTTACTCATACATACCTATGCCATACATGCACACATGTATCCCACACACCAAAAAAGAATGCAGATAGGGCTGGAGAGATGTTTTAGCTGTTAAGGCGCTTGCTGGCATAGCCAAAGGACCTAGGCTTGATTCCCCATTACTCATGGAAAACCAGATGCACAGGGAGACTCATGGGTTTGGAGTTCATTTGCAGAGGCTGGAGGCCCTGGCATGCCCATTCTCTCTCTCTCAAATAAATAAATAATAATAATAAATAAAATATTTAAAAGAATGTATATTATCTTATATTATTTTTTTATATTAGTTATGGACATACTTGGTATGTAAATAGTACATGTAGGTAACACCCTTTCCCTCATCTCTGCCCCCCTCCAAAGGGACCCTCCTCATTGGGGATGCTGGTCATCCCCATGGGGATTGTGGGCTGTGCGTTATGGGGGCAGCAGTCAGTTATGGGGGAGAGGCAATGTCTCTGTGCGTAATGTCCCAGCTTGTGTGGCTCTAACAATCTTTCCACTCCCTCTTCCACGAAATTCCCTGAGCCATGTTGGGTTCATTTTAAGTCTACTTCAGTGATGGGCTCTTAGGAGCCTCTGGATCTCTGCTTTGGTAGGTGTTGAGCGTCCTCAGTGTCTGTCTCCTTCACCCTGGTGCTGATATCAGGTTCACCGAGAAAGCAACACTCTTGCTCATTTCGCCAGTTCCTCTGTGGTTTCAGCTGGGGCCCTGGTGAAGTGTGATGGGCGTTTCTCTCCTCAGGTCCCTCTTGTGTCTGAAAAAGAGAATCAGATTCCCCAATGGAGAGTAAAATCAGCACCGGTTAAATGGGATAACTATTATTAGTTTAGAGAGAATTTAATGGGTGTAGGCCCTCTTGTAGCCCAAAATTGGTGTGGAAGAAAAATGTAAAGGAGTGAAGTGAGTTTGAAGAAGATTGACCACAGACAGCACTAAAGAATGTTTGCTGACCTATTGGCCCATTCACTAGTCCCGTGAACAAGGTTATCTGAGTCTCGTCCAGTACAGGACGTCTTGCAGTAGCTTCACAGAGAACCTGGCATCCATCCTGCTCAGGTTTCTGGTAAAGGAGGCTGTTTAGTGCTCAGATACCTGGTCCTGGCTAACCCTATGACCTCATACAGGTCACGTTTCAGTTTTGGTTGGTAAAGTCAAACTGATAAAGTGGGGCCATTTGCATAGCCCCTGCTCTGTCTGACTCCCAGAAGGTAAAGTACAATCATAAAGTGAAAGTGAAAGAACTCTACCTTTCTAAGCACCAGGAAGACCATACATGTACAGACCAGCATGCTCTTAAATTTATCATAAGTAGCCGGGCATGGTGGCGCACACCTTTAATCCCAGCACTGGGGAGGCAGAGGTAGGAAGATCACCGTGAGTTCAAGGCTGCTCTGAGACTACATAGTGAATTCCAGGTCAGCCTGAACTAGAGTGAGACCCTACCTTGAAACCCCTCCTCCCCCATAAAAAGTTTATTATAAGCATCTAACAAATTACAAAAGGCCCTCTAGAAACTACAGAAGCAAGCTAGGCGTGGTAGTCCATGCCCAGGAGGCTGAGGTTGGAGGTTCAAGGCCAGCCTGGGACTACAGAGCCAGCTCTCCATGTCAGCGTAGGCTAGAGTGAGACCCGATCTATAAACAAAAACAAAACAAACGAGAAACAAAGAAACAAAAAAGCCTACAAAATCACCTACTATTAACATGATCCTATCATATGACCTTTCCTGGTATTGCGATTGTGCAAAACCAGTGTTGCATGCTTACAATCAATTTGCACGTTATCTTTGTGTTTTGCATTGCAGTTTTATTTTTCAGATATACCTTTCCATGTGTACAGATTTGGTTTGTTTGAGGCAAGGTCTCATCTGCCCACGCTGTCTTCATGTTCACCATATATCGCTAAAAATGACCTTGAACTCCTGATCCTCCTGGCTCTTCCTCCCAAGTGTTGGGATTACCACCATGTCTGTACCACCATGTCTGGCTCGTATTTATGAATTTAAGGTCAATGTGAGCTATCTATCTGCAGAAGTCGCTTAACTATTTTCCAATTGTTGGTCATTTGAGTAATTTTCAATTCTTCACTCTGACACATGGCCTATTTTTAATCGCATGCAGATTCCTGTCCGCCACCTAACCCGTTCTTGGCTTGGCTCCCTCTACTGTCAGTTGATATATACCCATGGAATGCCAACTCATTTTATTATTAGCCTGTGCAAGACAGAATTAGGAAGGAACTACAAACCCTTTATTTTTAAAATCAGAATGTGCATTTTTTTAATGGTCTGGGAACAGCTTCCTTTGAGGATAGTAGAGTGCTGCAGCATTGCACTGTGACTTGAATCTAAGTGGGGAGAGGGATGCCAGGGCTCAATCCAATTGTCAAATCTTCATAGAGACCCTCTAAGTCACCGGGAACTATTCTAGGCTGAGGTAAAGGGCATAACCTTACCCTCAGGAACGCTGTAGTCAGTGCAGGATAAAGACCTTCCCATGGGCAATGCCAACACTACGTGACCACGGCTGCTGGACATGGAATTAAAGACACACACAGTGGTGTAGAGGAGCTACTCTGCTCTGTTGGGGACCCTGGGAAGATGTATCAGGGAAACTGAGTCCTGAGCATATGGGAGATAGGGGATGAAGTTAGCCTTGCGATGGTAGGGGAGGAAGAGTTCAGGTACATGGAAGGATACACCATATACAGAAGCCAATAATAAATGGAGTTTCGGGGGCTGGAGAAATGGCTTAGTGGTTAAGGTGCTTGCTTGCAAAGCCAAAGGACCCAGGTTCAATTCCCCAGGACCCATATAAGCCAGATACACAAGGTGGTGCATGTATCAAGAATTTGTTTGCAGCAGCTGGAGGCCCTGGAGTGCCTATTCTTTCTGCCTCTCAAATAAATAAATAAATAAATGAAAATTAAAAATAAGGGTCAGGCAAAGTGGTGCACACCTTTACACCTTTAATCCCAGCACTCAGGAGGCAGAGGTAGGAGGATCACTGTGAGTGTGAAGCCACCCTGAGACTACACAGTGAATTGTTGGGATAAGCCTGGGCTAGAGTGAGACCCTACCTTACAAAAAGAAAGAAAGAAAGAAAGAAAGAAAGAAAGAAAGAAAGAAAGAAAGAAAGAAAGAAAGAAAGAGAGGGAGGAGAGAGAGAGAAAGAAAGAAAGAAAGAAAGAAAGAAAGAAAGAAAGAAAGAAAGAAAGAAAGAAAGGGAGTTTGGGGGCTGTAGAGATAGCTCAGCCATTAGAGATGCTTGTTTGCAAAGCCTGATGACCTGAGTTTGATTCCCCAATATCCACATGAAGCCAGATGGACAAAGTGGCACATGTTTCTAGAGTCTGTTTGCTGTGTCAGGAGGCTCTGATGTGCCTATTGCCCCGACCAGCGGGGGTTCAACAAGGGCCCGAGGGGAGGTTAACCTGGATGAGAGACAAACAGACACAAAGAAGGAGACCAAGCCGAATGTATGGTCAAGGTCTCGGACTTTATTGATCACACATGGGTTTATATAGGGGAGGCAGGAGGAAGGTAAACTAGAAACTGACCCAGGATTATAACATGTTCTGATTGATAAGGTTTGATCATGGGACTCTTAATCCCAGGGGTCATGGGAAGGTCTGTTGTTACATTCCGATAGGCAGATAAAGTAATCGACTGCAGCCAGGGCTTGTAGCTGGGGCAACTCTGATCCTAAGGCCTTTTGAGTCCATAAGATGGCTTCTCATACAAAATGGCTGTTATGCTGCTCATGGTCTCCGGCACCTATACTCCCTCACTATTTCCCCCTTTTTCTCTCTTCCTTTTTCTCTATGTCTCTCTCCAATAAAAAAAGTAAATAAAAATATTTAGAGGGGCTGGAGAGATGACTTAGCAGTTAAGGCATTTGCCTGCAAAGCCAAAAGGTCCTGGTTTGATTCTCCAGGACCCATGTAAGCCAGATGCACAAAGGGATGGGTGTATCTGGAGTTCATTTGCAGTAGCTGGAGGCCCTGGCGCACCCATTCTCTCCTTCCCTCTCTCTCTTTCTCTCTCAAATAAACAAAATATATTTTAAAAAGCATTTAGGGATGGCGCGATTGCTTAGCAGTTAAGGTGCTTACCTGCAAAGCTTAAGAACTCATGTTCAAATGTCTAGGTTCCATGGAAGCCAGATGCACAGTGATACAAGTGGACAATGTCACACATGCACACAAGGGGGCACAGGTGTCTAGAGTTCATTCATAGTGGCTGAAGGTCTTGGTGTGCCCATTCTCTCTCACAAAAATAAATTAAAAACATAAAATAAAAACTATTTAAAAGAAAGCCAGGCGTGGTGGTACATGCCCTTAATCCCAGCACTTGGGAGACAGTGGTAGGAGAATCACCATGAGTTCAAGGCCAGCCTGAGACTACATAGTGAATTCCAGGTCAGCCTGGGCTAGAGTGAGACCCTACCCTGAAAAACAAAAACAAAAAAAGAAATGTGGCTGGAGAGGTGGCTCCGTGGTTTGGTGTTTGCCTCCAAAGTCTAACGACCAGGGTTCAATTCCCCAGTATACACATAAAGCCAGATGCACAACGTGGCGCATGCATTTGGAG
Source organism: Orientallactaga sibirica (assembly GCA_036365145.1). NCBI lineage: Eukaryota > Metazoa > Chordata > Mammalia > Rodentia > Dipodidae > Orientallactaga > Orientallactaga sibirica. Next base: position 5,108,398 of record JAEOAD010000037.1, read on the forward strand.
TTTGTCTGCAGTGGCTGAAGGCCCTGGCATGTCATTCCCTCTCTCTCTGTTTCTCTTTGCTTGCAAATAAATAAATAAATAAATAAATAAATAAATAAATAAATAAATAAATGTAAAAAGAAGACTTTAAGAAAATAAAAGAAATGGAGTTTTTTTTTTCAAAGTAGGGTCTTTTTTTTTTTTTTTTTTTTTGGTTTTGCGAGGTAGGGTCTCACTCTGGTCCAGGCTGACCTGGAATTAACTATGTAGTCTCAGGGTGGCCTCGAACTCATGGCAATCCTCCTACCTCTGCCTCCCGAGTGCTGGGATTAAAGGTGTGCGCCACCACGCCCGGCTCAAAGTAGGGTCTTTCTGTAGCCCAGGCTGACTTAGAATTCACTATGTAGTCTCAGGCTGGCCTCCAACTCACAGCAATTCTCCTACCTCTGCCTCCCAAATGTTGGGATTAAAGGCGTGCACCACCACACCCTGTGAGTTTTTTTGGGGGGTGGGGGCAAGGAGGTGGTGTGGGCCTTTGTGGAGTGTCCCCATAGCTTCATGAATTTGTCATTAAGCCTTATATGTAATCCCCAGATGATGAAACTTTTGGGGGGTAGAACATTTCTGGAGGAGGAGTGTCACTGGGGCTGGAATTTTAGTTCAGCCCTCCTTGACAATGTCAGGTAGCTTACTGTTTTTTTTTTTTTTTTTTTCCTGAGGTAGGGTCTCACTCTAGCCCTGGCTGACCTAGTCCCAGGCTAGCCTCGAACTTACAGCGATCATCCTACCTCTGCCTCCCGAGTGCCACCACACCCAAAACAATTTTTTTTTTTTTTTTTTGGTTTTTCAAGGTAGGGTCTCACTCTGGCCCAGGCTGACCTGGAATTAACTAATTCTCAACAATCCTCCTATTCTTAAACAGGCGTGCGCCACAGCCAAAACAATTTTTTTAAACAACAGAGCTAAAGAGAAGTTAAGGGCTCAGCACTTATGTGTTCTTTCTGTGCTAGCCCCTCAAGACTGCCGGTTTGAATCCCCAGATCCCGTGTAATCAACTAGGGCGGCCATCCATATTTGTTACCTGCAGGGAAGCAGCCACCTGAGAATTTGGCTGAGCCTTGCAAGCTCTGGAATCCTGGTCAAATCAAATTCCAGGTAGAAACCAGAAGGACACCTGACTTTTGGCCACTGTAGGTGAGCGCCCCTCTCCAACCCTCCCCAACCCTCCCCACCCTCTAGCCCTACCATAGGCAAGTGCAAGGGGGGCCATACTAAACCACACACTCAGCATACCACACCTATGCACATACATACAAACACAGAAGTCCATAATAGACATCCATAGAAAGGGAAAGTACACTTCTTTTCTTTTCTTTTCTTTTCTTTTCTTTTCTTTTCTTTTCTTTTCTTTTCTTTTCCTTTCCTTTCCTTTCCTTTCCTTTCTTTTCTTTTCTTTTCTTTTCTTTTCTCTTCTCTTCTCTTCCTCTTTCCTTCCTTCCTTCCTTCCTTCCTTCCTTCCTTCTTTCTTCCTTTCTTTCTTTCTTTCTTTTGTTTTTTCAAGGTAGGGTCTTGCTCTAGTCCAGGCTGACCTAGAATTCACTATGTAGTCTCAGGGTGGCCTCGAACTCACGGCGTTTCTCCTACCTCTGCCTCCCTGAGTGCTGGGATTAAAGGCGTGCACCACCACGACCGTTTTTTCTTTTCTTTTTAAAAAATGTTTTATTTTTATTTATTTGAGAGAGAGAAAGTGGCAGATTGATTGAGAGAGAGAGAGAGAGAGAGAATGGGTGCACCAGGGCCTCCAGCCACTACAAACAAACTCCAGATGCAAGTGCCCCTTGTGCATCTGGCTTAAGTGGGTCCTGGAGAATCGAACCAGTATCCTTTGGCTTTGCAGGCAAATGCCTTAACCGTTAAACCATCTCTCCAGCCTCTTTTCTTTTCTTTTCTTTCTTTTTTTTTTTTTTCAGGTAGTATCTCACTCTAGCCCAGGCTGACCTAGAATTCGCTATTTAGTCTCAGGGTGTCCTTGAACTCACGGTGATCCTCCTACCTCTGCCTCTTGAGTGCTAGGATTAAAAGCATGCGCCACCACGCCTGCCAGGAAAGTACACTATTGACTTTCAAGATTTGAGTGGGGTTTAGGAGAAATGTGTGTTTTCTTTTTGAGTGATGAAGATGTTCTGGCGCACTGTGTGGTGATAGTTACACATATCACTTTATGCGTTATCTTTTTTTTTTTTTCATGACAGGGTCTCACGTTTTATTAGCTGCTTTCTCACTGCTGTGAACAAATACCTTACCAGCAGCAACTTAAGGAAGGGAAGGGTTGATTTTGGCTTCCAGTTCCTGAGGGTAGAGTCCTTTATGGTGGGGGAGGCATGGCAGGAGCAGGAACTGGCCAGTCACGTTGTCAGTCAAGAAACAGGGTAAACGGGTAGTGGTGCCAAGCTACAAAACATCAAGACTGGCCCTCGGTGACCGACTTCTTTCAGGTCTCACCTACTAAAGGTTCTACAACTTTCTCAAACAGCACCACCAGCTGAGAACCAAGTATTCAACACATGAGCCTGAGGCAGGGGCATTTCACATTCAAACCACAAAACATGTCACGGTGAATGCTTTAAATGGATGACCGGTTGTATACTATGTGACTTATGTCATCAGGAAGCTATTACAGAAAGAAAAAAATGCCCTCTTCTTGGTGTGACTTGTACCCACCTATAATTCCAGCAAAGGAGAGAGCAGGAAGGTTGTGAGTTCAAACAAACAAACAAAACAACAAAACAAATAAACAAAACAAAAACAAAAACAACCAATAATACGGTGTGTGTGTACATGTTTGGCAGTAGAGAGAGAGGTCAGTAGATTTAAAGCAGGAAGCTTCATTACTCCATTATTAGATTCTGGGACTTTTTTTGTTTTGTTTTTGTTTCTCAAGGTAGGGTCTCACTCTAGCCCAGGCTGACATGGAATTCACTATGTATTCTCAGGCTGGTCTCAAACTCAAGGCGATCCTTCTACCTCTGCCTCCCGAGTGCTAGGATTAAAGGCGTGCGCCACCATGCTTTGCTCTACAAGACCTTTTTTTTTTTTTTTTTTTTTTTTTTTTTTTGGTTTTGCGAGGTAGGGTCTCACTCTGGTCCAGGCTGACCTGGAATTCACTATGTAGTCTCAGGGTGGCCTTGAACTCTCGGCCTCTGCCTCCCAAGTGCTGGGATTAAAGGCGTGCGCCACCACGCCTGGCCACACCTGAATTCTTACTTAAAGTTTTACAAAAAGGTTTTTGTAGTGCCATACAGATAGCATGTCGAGATTCTTTGTTATATTGTCTTTTAGTTCTGAGATTTGAAAGGTGCAGAAATCAATCCTGCCTCTCAGAAAACGTATTTCAGACCAAGTATATTTCAAATTTGCTCCTTTAAGGAACTGCATGATTAAAAACAAACAATAAAATTTCAAATAAACAAAATATATTTTAAAAAAGCATTTAGGGATGGCGCGATTGCTTAGCAGTTAAGGTGCTTACCTGCAAAGCTTAAGAACTCATGTTCGAATGTCTAGGTTCCATGGAAGCACAGTGATACAAGTGGACAATGTCACACATGCACACAAGGGGGCACAGGTGTCTAGAGTTCATTCATAGTGGCTGAAGGTCTTGGTGTGCCCATTCTCTCTCACAAAAATAAATTAAAACATAAAATAAAAACTATTTAAAAGAAAGCCAGGCGTGGTGGTACATGCCCTTAATCCCAGCACTTGGGAGACAGTGGTAGGAGAATCACCATGAGTTCAAGGCCAGCCTGAGACTACATAGTGAATTCCAGGTCAGCCTGGGCTAGAGTGAGACCCTACCTTGAAAAACAAAAACAAAAAAAGAAATGTGGCTGGAGAGGTGGCTCCGTGGTTTGGTGTTTGCCTCCAAAGTCTAACGACCAGGGTTCAATTCCCCAGTATACACATAAAGCCAGATGCACAATGTAGTAGCATGCATTTGAGTTTGTCTGCAGTGGCTGAAGGCCCTGGCATGTCATCCCTCTCTCTCTCTGTTTCTCTTTGCTTGCAAATAAATAAATAAATAAATAAATAAAAAAATAAGACTAAAGAAAATAAATAAATGTTTTTTTTGAAAATTTTTTTCTTTTTTTTTTTTTTTTTTTTTTTTTTTTTTTTTTGGTTTTGCGAGGTAGGGTCTCACTCTGGTCCAGGCTGACCTGGAATTAACTATGTAGTCTCAGGGTGGCCTCGAACTCATGGCAATCCTCCTACCTCTGCCTCCCGAGTGCTGGGATTAAGGCGTGCGCCACCACGCCCGGCTCAAAGTAGGGTCTTTCTGTAGCCCAGGCTGACTTAGAATTCACTATGTAGTCTCAGGCTGGCCTCCAACTCACAGCAATTCTCCTACCTCTGCCTCCCAAATGTTGGGATTAAAGGCGTGCACCACCACACCCTGTGAGTTTTTTTGGGGGTGGGGCAAGGAGGTGGTGTGGGCCTTTGTGGAGTGTCCCCCATAGCTTCATGAATTTGTCATTAAGCCTTATATGTAATCCCCAGATGATGAAACTTTTGGGGGGTAGAACATTTCTGGAGGAGGAGTGTCACTGGGGCTGGAATTTTAGTTCAGCCCTCCTTGACAATGTCAGGTAGCTTACTGTTTTTTTTTTTTTTTTTCCCTGAGGTAGGGTCTCACTCTAGCCCTGGCTGACCTAGTCCCAGGCTAGCCTCGAAGATCATCCTACCTCTGCCTCGCCACCACACCCAAACTTACAGCGATCATCCTACCTCTGCCTCCCGAGTGCCACCACACCCAAAACAATTTTTTTAAACAACAGAGCTAAAGAGAAGTTAAGGGCTCAGCACTTACGTGTTCCTTCTGTGCTAGCCCCTCAAGACTGCCGGTTTGAATCCCCAGATCCCGTGTAATCAATTAGGGCGGCCATCCATATTTGTTACCTGCAGGGAAGCAGCCACCTGAGAATTTGGCTGAGCCTTGCAAGCTCTGGAATCCTGGTCAAATCAAATTCCAGGTAGAAACCAGAAGGACACCTGACTTTTGGCCACTGTAGGTGAGCGCCCCTCTCCAACCCTCCCCAACCCTCCCCACCCTCTAGCCCTACCATAGGCAAGTGCAAGGGGGGCCATACTAAACCACACACTCAGCATACCACACCTATGCACATACATACAAACACAGAAGTCCATAATAGACATCCATAGAAAGGGAAAGTACACTTCTTTTCTTTTCTTTTCTTTTCTTTTCTTTTCTTTTCTTTTCTTTTCTTTTCTTTTCTTTTCTTTTCTCTTCTCTTCTCTTCTTCCTTCCTTCCTTCCTTCCTTCCTTCTTCCTTTCTTTCTTTCTTTCTTTTGTTTTTTCAAGGTAGGGTCTTGCTCTAGTCCAGGCTGACCTAGAATTCACTATGTAGTCTCAGGGTGGCCTCGAACTCACGGCGTTTCTCCTACCTCTGCCTCCCGAGTGCTGGGATTAAAGGCGTGCACCACCACGACCGTTTTTTTCTTTTCTTTTTAAAAAATGTTTTATTTTTATTTATTTGAGAGAGAGAGAGAGAGAGAGAGAGAGAAAGTGGCAGATTGAGAGAGAGAGAGAGAGAGAGAGAGAGAATGGGTGCACCAGGGCCTCCAGCCACTACAAACAAACTCCAGATGCAAGTGCCCCCTTGTGCATCTGGCTTAAGTGGGTCCTGGAGAATCGAACCAGTATCCTTTGGCTTTGCAGGCAAATGCCTTAACCGTTAAACCATCTCTCCAGCCTCTTTTCTTTTCTTTTCTTTGTTTTTTTTTTTTTTTTCAAGGTAGTATCTCACTCTAGCCCAGGCTGACCTAGAATTCGCTATTTAGTCTCAGGGTGTCCTTGAACTCACGGTGATCCTCCTACCTCTGCCTCTTGAGTGCTAGGATAAAAGGCGTGCGCAACCACGCCCGCCAGGAAAGTACACTATTGACTTTCAAGATTTGAGTGGGGTTTAGGAGAAATGTGTGTTTTCTTTTTGAGTGATGAAGATGTTCTGGCGCACTGTGTGGTGATAGTTACACATATCACTTTATGCGTTATCTTTTATTTTTTCATGACAGGGTCTCACGTTTTATTAGCTGCTTTCTCACTGCTGTGAACAAATACCTTACCAGCAGCAACTTAAGGAAGGGAAGGGTTGATTTTGGCTTCCAGTTCCTGAGGGTAGAGTCCTTTATGGTGGGGGAGGCATGGCAGGAGCAGGAACTGGCCAGTCACGTTGTCAGTCAAGAAACAGGGTAAACGGGTAGTGGTGCCAAGCTACAAAACATCAAGACTGGCCCTCGGTGACCGACTTCTTTCAGCAAGGTCCCACCTACTAAAGGTTCTACAACTTTCTCAAACAGCACCACCAGCTGAGAACCAAGTATTCAACACATGAGCCTGAGGCAGGGGCATTTCACATTCAAACCACAAAACATGTCACGGTGAATGCTTTAAATGGATGACCGGTTGTATACTATGTGACTTATGTCATCAGGAAGCTATTACAGAAAGAAAAAAATGCCCTCTTCTTGGTGTGACTTGTACCCACCTATGATTCCAGCAAAGGAGAGAGCAGGAAGGTTGTGAGTTCAAACAAACAAACAAAACAACAAAACAAATAAACAAAACAAAAACAACCAATAATACGGTGTGTGTGTACATGTTTGGCAGTAGAGAGAGGTCAGTAGATTTAAAGCAGGAAGCTTCATTACTCCATTATTAGATTCTGGGACTTTTTTTGTTTTGTTTTTGTTTCTCAAGGTAGGGTCTCACTCTAGCCCAGGCTGACATGGAATTCACTATGTATTCTCAGGCTGGTCTCAAACTCAAGGCGATCCTTCTACCTCTGCCTCCCGAGTGCTAGGATTAAAGGTGTGCGCCACCATGCTTTGCTCTACAAGACCTTTTTTTTGGTTTTGCGAGGTAGGGTCTCACTCTGGTCCAGGCTGACCTGGAATTCACTATGTAGTCTCAGGGTGGCCTTGAACTCTCGGCCTCTGCCTCCCAAGTGCTGGGATTAAAGGCGTGCGCCACCACGCCTGGCCACACCTGAATTCTTACTTAAAGTTTTACAAAAAGGTTTTTGTAGTGCCATACAGATAGCATGTCGAGATTCTTTGTTATATTGTCTTTTAGTTCTGAGATTTGAAAGGTGCAGAAATCAATCCTGCCTCTCAGAAAACGTATTTCAGACCAAGTATATTTCAAATTTGCTCCTTTAAGGAACTGCATGATTAAAAAACAAACAATAAAATTAAAAAAAAAAAAACAGGGCTGGAGAGATGGCTTAGCTGTTAAGGCATTTGCCTGCAAAGCCAAGGAACCCCAATTTGATTCTCCAGGAGCCATGTAAGCCAGCTGCACAAGGTGGCACATACATCTGGAGTTCGTTTGCAGTGGCTGGAGGCCCATTTTTTTTCTCTCTCTCTCTCAAATAAATAAAATATTAAAAGACAAATTGACGGGCATGGTGGCGCATGCCTTTAATCCCAGCACTCAGGAGGCAGAAGTAGGAGGATTGCTGAGAGTTTGAGGCCAACCTGAGACTACATAGTTAATCAGGTCAGCCTGGACCAGAGTGAGACCCTACCTTGCAAAACCAAAAAAAAAAAAATAAAATAAAATAAAATAAAATAAAATAAAATAAAATAAAAGACAAATTGATGGCTGTTTGATCTCCTTTGCTGGCAGATTATGCAAGACTAGATATTGCACTGAAATAATCAGTTCTTACTGCTCTACCTTTTCCATGCCCCTTCCCCGCACCTCACCCCTGTCAGTCCGAGTGGAGTGAGAAGTGGCAGTGCATGAAAGTGGGCTCACCATGGCCCGTGTTTATTTGACTCACATCAGATGGTGGTGGGGAGGTCTTAGAGCCCCCTGGGGGCTTGGTCTTGGCTCTGTTCATTTGCATGGGTTTCTGCCATCAGAACTTCTTTTTTCTCAGTGAATCATGACCTTCATTCTCCTCTTCTCTGTGGCGCCTGGCGCTGTCTGGGGTTTCCAGTACACTCTGTGTGCCAGATGGCCCACGAAGGCTAACTGGGGTGGAGCTGGGCAACCTGCAGTCAGAGGAAAGTGGCCAGGGCTTTCTCCAGCTGGGACAGGGAGGCAGGTGGGGGAGGGCTGAGCTAGGGCTCCAGCAAGACCTGGCTAGCTGGGCATTATTCTCTCTCTTTCTTTCTGTCTCTCTCTCTCCCTCCTTCCCTCCCTCTCTTTTTCTGTCTCTATCTCTCCTCCTTCCCTCCCTTCCTCCCTCCTTCCTTCCTTCCTTCCTTTCTTGCAACAGTTGCTCCCAGAATCCAACCCTCAAGCTTCATATTCATTTAAATCCTGGGAGTAAGCACAGGGCCTTGGTAAGGGAATGTCAAACCTATCATAATAAGAATACTGAGAGCCGGGTGTGGTGGCGCACGCCTTTAATCTCAGCATTCGGGAGGCAAAGGTAGGAGGATCGCCATGAGTTCGAGGTCACCCTGAGACTACATAGTGAATTCCAGATGAGCCTGGGCTAAAGTGAGACCCTACCTTGAAAAACCGAAAAAAAAAAAAAAAAAAAAAAAAACAAAACACCCTGAGAATACAGAGTGAATTCCAGGTCAGCCTGGGTTAGAGTGAGACCCTACCTCGCAAAACAAAAACAAACAAACAAACAAACAAAAAGTAAAGAATACAGGCTGTGACATTCAAGTGCAGATACATTTTCCATGCCAGCTGAAAATGAATCGCTACCACACGCTGCCTTTATGCAGCACCAGCTCTAGGACGGCTGCTAAGTCCAGGGATAGAGTGAGAAACCCAGAGACATCGGTACCGCCCATTCTCTCCACCCACCTGTGCCCTGGCCAGGGTGTGCTTTCTGCTAAGGGAGCATCAGATGGCATTGGTGACTGATCATGGGAAACAAGCCCCAAGCGACCCGTGTGATAGGGTTGCAAATCCATCTGGGGCACTTACTTAGTGACATTGATGAACCACCAGAGACTCCTGCCCAGCAACCTGGCATTCCGGAAATTATTCCTTATGGTCTTTGAAATCTTATCAAGGCAGGAGAAAAGAGCACCTACCTATCTCACTGCATCCTGCTGATGGAAAGTAATAAGCAAGTGAAAGCAACCCAGATAAGCTCAGAGTAGACTTTTATATTTTATTTTAAAATTACTATTACTGGTTGGACGTGCCACCGTGCCGTGCTTAAATTTATTTATTTATTTATTTTGGTCTTTTGAGGTAGGGTCTCCTGGAATTCACTCTGTAGTCTCAGGGTGGTCTCAAACTCACAGTGATCCTCCTCCTCTCTGCCTCCCAAGTGCTGGGATTGAAGGTGTGTACCACCATGCCAGCTCTCTCTTCTTGTTTGCCATGAGGTAACAACATTCTCCACATATTCCTTTTTCCACGTTACTCAGCCTTGCTGTGGGTCCGAAAGAAATGGAGCCAGCTAATCCTGGAAAGACACTTCTGAGACCTTGAGTTACAATAAATAATGCTTTCCTTTAAGTTATTTTGTTAGGTATTTTGTTGCTGTGACTACCTGACCCCATGGATGGGAATCTGGGAGTCCCTGGAAGCTAGAGGCAGCTCTGTGGAATGTCTGCAAGGAATCTGAAGGCAGTGAGCAAGGCCCGCTCAAGAGGGGCCATGTGATAGGGTCTCACTGTAGCCCAGGTGACCTTGAACTCACTTTGTAGCCCCAGGCTGGTCTCAAATTCATAGGGATCCTCCTATCTCAGCCTCCCAAGTGTTGGGATTAAAGTGGGTGTCACCATACTTGACATATATATATATATGAGAAAGGAACTCTGTGTGTCTAATTAAGGAAAAACGTAGCAGGGTGTGGTGGCGCACGCCTTTAATCCCAACACTCAGGAGGCAGAGGTAGGAGGATCACTGTGAGTTCGAGGCTACCCTGAGACCACATAGTGAATTCCAGATCAGCCTGAGCTAGAGCGAAATCTTATCTTGAAAAAGCAGGGGGGGAAAAAAAGGAAGAACTTGTAGCTATTCAGGCGCGTGGGCTCTGTTCTAATTTGACTTCCTCACTTGACACCTGAGGCAAGACAAGGCCTATGATTCATCACGCACAGCAACAGAAGCAGGTTCACAGTGGATTCTAAACATATTTTAACAGGCAACATCTTTGGGGACAAAGGTTCTTTTGCACAAGTGCACAGTGAGTAGGTGCTAGTTTGGGGAAAGATGATGCACAAATATACAGCTCCTGCTGGGAAAGACAAGGATGTTTTTACCTAAGGGAAGGTGGTAACTAGAGGCTATCATCAGCAGAGCTCTGTGCTCCTTACTCTTGCATCCTCACTGTCTAGGCCCTTCTCCTCTGATTAACTGGTACCTCGCACATTAGGCAGACTCAGGCCATTGAGAAGATGAACTTACACTATGCTTAAATGCATCAAACCTTTATTTTTAAGTTTTAATTAATTAATGTATTTATTTATTCTTCTGAGGTCGGGTCTTTCTCTAACCCAGGCTGACCTGGAGCTCACTCCATAGCTCCAGTTAGTCTGGAACTGATAGTCATCTTCCTACCTCAGCTTTCTTATTTTTTTTTTTTTTTTTTCTTTTTGGTTTTTCGAGGTAGGGTCTCCCTCTAGCCCAGGCTGACCTGGAATTCACTATGTAGTCTCAGGGTGGCCTTGAACTCATGATGATCCTCCTACGTCTGCCTCCCAAGTGCTGGGATTAAAGACATGTGCCACCATGCCTAACCAATTGTGTTTTTTACAATGCTTTTATTAACTTGCACATGTGTGTATGTGTTTATGGGTGCATCAGGGAATCCTTTCTCTGCAAATGAAAGCCAGATGATTGCACCACTTTATGCACCTAGCAGAAAGTGTGTAAAATGGGTGCTGGGGACTGGAACCTGAGCAGACAGAATTTTCAAGCCAGTGCCTTTAATAGATAAGCCATCTCTCCAGTTCTTATTTTTTACTTTAAAGTATTAATTTTTTTATTTATTTGCATGCACGTGTGTTCATATGTATGGGTATGCCAGGGCTTCTTGCTTCTGCAAACGAATACCTCACACTTATGCACTTTTTTGCATCCGGCTTATGTGTGCAGGTTGAGAATTAAACCCAAGTTGGCAGACTTTGCAAGCAAGCATCTTTAACCAGTGAACCATCTTCCCAGCCCCTCAAACTTTTATTTATTTATTTATTTAGTTTGGGTTTTTCAAGGCAGGGTCTCACTTTAGCCCAGGCTGACCTGGAATTCACTATGTCATCTCAGGGTGGTCTTGAACTCACAGCAATCCTCCTACCTCGGCCTCATGAGTGCTAGGATTAAAGGCATGCATCACCATGCCTGACTAAAAACTAAGTCTCTCAAACTTTTACTAAATTGTTCCTAAAGCTAGTGTTACCTGTGACAGTGGCTTAGACACTTCTATTTTTTTTTTTTATTTGAGAGAAAGAAAGAGCATGTGAGAGAGAAAGAATGGGTGCCCCAGGGCCTCCAGCCACTGCAAAGGAACTCCAGATGTGTGCACCTCCTTGTGCATCTGGCTAATGTGGGTCCTGGGGAATAGAACCAGGGTCTTTTGGCTTTGTAGGCAAATGCCTTAACGGCTAAGCCATCTCTCCAGCCTCCCCCACCCCCGCTTTCTTTTCTTTTTTTTTTTTTTTTTTCAAGATAGGGTTTCCCTCTGGTCCAGGTTGACCTGACACTCACTCTAGTCCCAGGCTGGCCTCAGACTCACAGTGATCCTCCTTACCTTGGCCTTCCAGGTGTTGGGTTCAAAGGCATGTGCTTCTACACCTGGCTCAGTTTACAGTTTTCAAGGGAAGTTCCATCATGGCAGGAAAAGAATGCCTAGAACAGGCGGGAACGGTGTCACACATTGTCCCAGCAACAGGGAGGAAGCCGTCTGAGTGAGCAAGCACTGGCAAGTCTAAAATCCCAAGGCCTCTCCCAGTGACACACCACCTCTTGTAAGGCTCTGTCACTCAAAGGCTCTACCAGCTGGGGACTAAGTGAGAGGGCGAATCACAAACACCTGAGACTATGGGGGGGGTGCATTTTACATTCAAACCACCAAAGTGATGAATGTTGCTGCTTGGCCAGCTCTCTCCTTTTTATACAGTCCAGGACCCCAACTCATAGAATGGTGCTGCCCTCAGTTAAGATGGCTCATCCCACCTCAATGAATCTAATCCAGATAATCCCTCACAGACATGCCCAGAGGCTAACCTACTCCAGTTGTCCCTCACAAGAGAGTCTGTCTCCTGTCAGCTTGATGATCAGTATAAACCACTGCGGACTGACTGGAGTGCTCTGTCAATTGATGCTTCCTGCTTAAGCATTCCCATGACCCTGACGCCAAGAAGGCTGGAAGCGAAGGTGTTTCACGGCATGTGCCTTTCTCCTAGGGGCCCGCACATGAGGCGTCAAGTGTCTCATCCTGCCGGGATCCACCCCCACTCACCTTTCAGGCGTATTTAGTCATGTCTGAGTCACCGATTGAGCACAGCCTAGCAGGATGCCCCGTGTACCCTTGTATGGATGGCTCCCCAGCACAGCATGTTCTATAAATGAAAAGAACAAGTTAGTCGGAGAGAAAAGGGTATTTAGGTAACTACTTTGCATTTGGTAGTTAGGTAAACGTCTAAGGAAGGGGCATTTGAAATCATCTGAAACTAAAGAAAAAGAAAGAAAGAAATAGTATCAAACTTAAAGGAAAGTTACAAGAATGCCACAAAACTGCAATACATCCTTCATCCAGCTTAATTTATTTTTTCTCCCCACAGTGCTGGGGATTGAATTGAGGAAAAAAAATATTTTATTTATTTATTTATTTATTTATTTATTTAAGAGAGAGAAAGAGGCAGAGAGAGAGAGAGAGAGAGAGAGGGAGAGAGAGAGGGGGAGAGAATGAGCACATGAGGGCCTCCAGCCACTGCAAACAAACTCCAGATGTATGTGCCCCCCTTGTGCATCTGGCTTACGTAGGTCCTGGAGAGTTGAACCCGGATCCTTTGGCTTTGCAGGCAAATGCCTTAACCACTAAGCCATCTCTCCAGCCTTGAATTGAGGATCTTGTTGTGGTTACCTTCTTGTTGCTGGAACCAAACATCCAACCAGCCAGGCATGGTGGAGCACGCTGCCTTTAATCCCAGCACTAGGGAGGCCGAGGCAGGAGGATCACCATGAGTTTGAGGCCACCCTGAGACTACATAGTGAATTCCAGGTCAGCCTGGGCTAGAGTGAAACCCTACCTTGAAAAACAAACAAACAAACAAACAAACAAACAAACAAACAACAACAAAAAACACCCAACCAAAAGCAGCTGATGGGAGGAAGGAACTGATCTTGGCTTACAGTCTAGAGGGGAAGCTTCATGATGACCAGGGATAGCATGGCCTGAGCAGAGGCTGGATATCACCTCTGCCACAGCAGGTGGACAACAGCAGGTGGACAACAGCAGCAGGAGAGTGAGCCAAGTTCTTGCAAGGGGGAACAGGGTGTAGTTCTCCTAAGCCTGCTGTCAACAGCATATCTCATCCAGCAAGGCTCCGTCTCCCAACCATCCAAAACACATTCAAACCACAGACAAGTGCTCTACCACAGAGCTACCTCCTTAAAGTTCAGATTTACTCCAGATGCATGCACCACCATGTGCAGCTGGTTTACGTGGGACCTGGTGAATTGAACCTTGGTCCTTAGGCTTCGCAGGCAAGCACCTTAACCATTAAGCCATCTCTCCAGCCCTAAATAATTTTATTTATTTATTTACAAGTAGAGAAACAATGAAAGGGAGGGAGAGAATGAGAATGGGTAGACCAGGTCCCTAGTGCTACTGCAAATGAACTTCTGACACATGTGCCACTTTGTGCATCTGGGTTTAAGTGGGTACTGGGGAATCACACTCAGGCCTTCAGGATTTGCAAGCAAGCATCTTTAACCATGGAACCATAATATATATATATATATATATATATATATATATATATATATATATATATATATATATATTTTTTTTTTTTTTTTTCTCTCAAGGTAGGGTCTCACTCTAGCACAGGCTGGCCTCCAACTCATAGTGATCATCCTACCTCTGCCTCCCCAGTGCTGAGATTACTGTCAAATTATTGTTTTTTATTTTTAGTTTTTGGAGAGAGACACCGAGAGAGACAGTGAGAGGGAGAGGAAGACAGTTAGAGATGGGCGCGCCAGCAGCCTCTCAGCTGCTGTGAACGAAATCCAGATGCATGCGCCCCCTTGTGGTCAAGTGCGGCATTGCGCCCTTGCGTCACTGCATCTGGCTAAACATGGGACCTGGAGATTGGAACCAGCGTTCTTAGGCTTAGGAGGCAGGCGCCTTGACCTCTAAGCCATCTTTCCAGTCCTGTCAAATTATTTTTTTAAAAAATAAGTAAAAATTAATTATGAGAGCTAAGGATATGGTTCAGTGGATAAAGTGCTTGCTGCACAAGTGTGAAGACTGCAGGTCAGATCCCCAGCACTCATGTAAATGTCAGGCAGGTGTAGCAGCCCACCTGTTACCCCAGATCTTGAGAGGCAGAGACAGAACTCCTGAGGCAAGCTGGCTAGCTAGACCACCTGAATTGGTGAGCTTCAAGTTCAGTGAGAGACCCTGTCTCAACAAATAAAGTGGAGAATGATTGAGAAAGGGGCTAATGTCAACTTCTGACCTCCACACACATGTGCACCCACATACATGTGTGCTCACATACATGCATACACACGCAACACACATGTACACATACTAAAATATGGATTATGAAAGAAGTTACTAGCACACCTTAGAATCTTCCCAAGAGTTTTGCAGTGAAGAAAAGAGATTAAAGGATAGAAAATGGATGGTCTATAGTACCTGGGAAGGCCAGGAAGTAGAACTGAAGACTCAGTTGTAGGAAACTGGTCCTAGCAGGAGAAGAGACCTGCCCTTCCTTGCAAGAGATGTGAGCAGAGATGGAGGTAGTGGCAGATGGGCATATAGAGGTAGAGGAAAGTTTGATTTGGTGGCTTTTCTGTTCTGAGGTGGCACACACCTTTAACCCTAACACTTGGGAGACCACAGTAGGAGAACCGCTGTGAGTTTGAGCGCAGCCTGAGATTGCATATGAATTCGAGGTCAGCCTGGGCTAGAGCAAGACCCTACCTCAAAACAAGAACAAAAACAAGCAAAAAAGAGATAAAGTGAGATGATTATCTGAGAATGGAAGGACATGAGAAGAAATTAAGACATAGTTTCTGTGACAGTGAAGACACAAGTCACATTACAGCCAGGTGTGGTGATGGATGGCTGTAATCTCAGGACTCTGGAGGCAGAGGCAGGAGGATTTCCACAAGCTGAAGGGCATTATGTCTGCAAAGTGAGTTCTAGGCCAGGGCTACATAGCAAGATCCTGTCTCAAAGCCAAACCAAACAGACAATGGAATTCACATTAGAACCACACAGTAGCCTTGCTGCATGGTCTTCATGCCAATTCAATGTTAGTGATCAAGAATTTGAAGGCCTGCTGATCTACTATGTTATGCCAGGGGCACAAAGCAGGCTGGGACAAAATGAATTGCTCAACTTATCTGGGGTTAAATGTTGGGGTCCCTCCTAGGGCAGCCCAGGAGGGAATGCCGGGTCTCTGCCGGGTAGGGGGTGAGAGGTGTGGAGTCATGACACAGACTCCAGGAGTTGGGTGGAAGAGGCAGAGGGCAAGCTGCTGCAAACTTGTTTATTCAAGGAAGTGTAGGGGGTTTAAAGGATTTGGCTGGCCAGTCATTGTATGGGTGATCCCCTTCTTGTGACCAATGACAGCCTGTCTCCGGCAGCAGGTTGCTCGTGAGCATGGGACTGTAGCTGTTGTCACGCTAGTTCTGTGCAGGATGCCACGTCCACAGAAGCCACTTCCTGGTTTCTTTTAGCATGTAGTCTGGCTAGGGCCTGACCTGCATTGTGCCATACATATCCTCCTTTTTGTTTTTATTATTGGCGACCCTGGGAGGCATGGTTCTTTGCCAAGCCATTGTTGACCCCAGGCCCCAAGGGATCATCACAGTTAAATATTACAGAGGATGAAAGGACAGGGGAAGTGAGAGGATTTCAGAGAATGTGATTCTCATGACAAAACGGTGAGAAAACATGGTGTCTGGGCATTGCTCTACCTTCACACGCAGGCTTCTTCTTATTTATTTATTTGCAATGGGAGGGAGGGAGGGAAGGAAGAAGGGAGAGAGGAACAAAGAGAGAGAGAGGGAGAGAGAGAATGGGTGCACCAGGGAATCTAGCCACTGCAAATGAACTCCAGATGAATGTGCCCTTTTGCACATCTGGCACTATGCAGGTATTGGGGAAATGAACCCGGGTCGTTAGGCATTGTTGGCAAGCACCTTAACAGCTGAGCTATATCTTCAGTCCTTTTTTTTTTAAGTTATTTATTTGCAAGGAGAGAGAGAAAAGAGAGACAGAGAGAGAATGGGCACGCCAGAGCCTCTAGCCACTGCAAACGAACTCCAGATGCATGTGCCCCTTGTGCATCTGGCTTACGTGGGTCTTGGGGAATCCAACCTGGGTCCTTTGGCTTCACAGGCTAATGCCTTAACCATTAAGCCATCTCTCCAGCCCCTACTCTCACTTTTTTTTATGAGAGTGAGAGAAAGAGAAGAAGAGAGAGAGAGAGAGAGAGAGAGAGAATTGATGCACCAGGGCTTCAAGCCACTATAATTGAAATCCAGATGCATGTGCCCCCTGGTGTGCATGTGCAACATTTGTGCTTGTGTCACTGTGTATCTGGCTTACGTGGGACCTGGAGAGTCAAATATGAGTCCTTAGGCTTCGCAGGCAAGTGACCTAGTCGCTAAGCCATCTCTCCAGCTTCTTTGCAGGCGGCAGTGACCACTGGGGAAGACTCAAAATTCACCAAGGTGTTGAGAAGAAATGACAGTGGTGTGTTCACTACTGAGACATCTCCATCACACCCTCTAAGGCTCAGGAACCATTGCTGAAGAGGTGGTGGAAAGAATGTAAGAGTGAAGGGAAAGGGCAGAGTGCTTATAATTCTGTCTTCCAAACACCAAGTGGCCTTGATATTCATGATCTCACAGTGGCTGGCACTACCTACACACGACCTGCATAACAGGAGGAAAAAAATGATGACATCAAAATAGAATAGGGATTACTTGGAAAGAGGAACTGATTCAGTGGAGGGAGGGGGCTCTGGGGGGGGGAAGAGGGTGGTATATTGTCAATATGTTGGAGGTTGTCAATAAAAATTAAAAAATAAATATGGGCTGAGGGCTAGAGAGATGGCTTAGCTGTTAAGGAACTTGTCTGCAAAGCCTGAGGACCCAGGTTTTACTCCCCAGTACCTACATAAATTAGATCCATAAAGTAGCATATGCGTTTGAAGTTCGTTTACAGTATCTGGATGCCCTGGCGTGCCTATTCTCTTTCTCTATCTGTCTCTTTCTTTCTCTCTCTCTCAAATAAATAAATGAATAAATCATAAAAATTTAAAAATATGGGCTGAAAACAGTATGATTCAATTTCTCATAAGAATATACTTGTTTTTCTTTAAAGATTGTTGAATATTCTCCAAAGATGGTATCATTCATTTTACTTTTCTAATTTATTTATTATTTGAGAGTGTGAGATAGAGGAAAAGGCAGATAGGGAGAGAGAGAACTGGCACACCAGGGCCTCTAGACTCTGTAAATGAACTCTAGAGGCATGCACCACCTTGTGCATCTGGCTTTACGTGGGTACTGGGGAATCAAACCTAGGTTAGTGCCTTAACCACTGAGCAATCTTGCCAGCCTTCATTCATCTTATTAATGAGTGAAGAATCTGAATTGTTTAAAGGCCATCCAGATCTCTCCCTCTCTTTTCTTTTTTTTCTTTTTTCTTTTTTGGGTTTTTCAAGGTAGGTTCTCACTGTAGCCCAGGCTGACCTAGAATTCACTAGTCTCAGGGTGACCTCGAACTCACAGCGATCCTCCTCCTTCTGCCTCCCAAGTGTTGGGATTAAAGGCATGTGTCACCATGACCAGCTCAGATCTTATTTATTTATTTTTAATTGTATTTATTTATTTGTTTATTTGAGAGAGAGAAAGAAGCAGAAAGAACGAGAGACAGGTAGAGAGAGAGTGGGCACACCAGGGCTTCCAGCCACTGCAAACGAACTCCAGATGCATACACCACCTTGTGCATCTGGCTTATGTGGGTCCTGGGGAATCGAACTTAGGTTCTTTGGATTTGCAGGCAAATGCCTTAACTGCTACACCATCTCTCCAGCCCTCAGATCTTAATTTATATACATATATATATATATATATATTTTTTTTTTTGGTTTTCCAAGGTAGGGTTTCACTCTAGCCCAGGCTGACCTGGAATTCACTATGTAGTCTCAGGGTAGCCTTGAACTCGTGGTGATCCTCCTACCTCTGCCTCCCTAGTGCTGGGATTAAAGGCGTGCACCACCACGCCTGGCACTTTAAAATATATATTTTTATTTAGTTATTTATTGGCAAGCAGAGAGAGAGAGAGCGTGCAAAGAGAGACAGAGAGAATGGGCACATCAGAGCCTCCAGCCACTGCAAGTGAACTCCAAATGCATGGGCCCATTTGTGCATCGGGCTTTATGTGGGTACTGGGAAATAGAACCCAGGTCGTTCGGCTTTGCAGGCAAGTGCCTTAACCACTAAGGCATCTCTCCAGCCCCCATTCAGATCTCTTGCTCAGTGCTGCAAGCAAAGCCATTACAGAATTGAGAAATAAACCTGGACATTCAGTGTTTAGCTTCTATTTACCAGTTCACGTTTCCATAGGGAGAAGCTCGGAACACTCCAATCAAGTAGATGCCAAGCCCACGTTCTGTTCCTAAAGATGCGTGTGGACCATGTTCGTGAAGGTTGGCACAGCTTTCTGAGAGCTGGGCAGGGTTTGGGTGGGGGCGTGAAAGACAAGATAATTTTAGTTCAGTTTTGGAAAGCATCTCATCCCACCTTGTGAGAGGCTGAATTCAGTGTCAGCATGGGGCTTTCTGGGTGGGGATTTTTCTAGAACATATTGTCATCCCTGTCTCCATGGCTTGCTGGGGCATATCTGTTTCTACACTTTGTCCTTCATCCTTTCTCTCCACTGTACAGACTCTACCCAGCTCCTCTTCAAGAGGCCCTCAGCTGTGTGTGTTTATGCACACCTGGAATCCCAGTACTCACCAGGCAGAGGCAGGAGGATCTGGAGTTCAAGGTCATCCTCAGCTACACAGTGAGTATCAGCCTGGGTTACATTGTTGTGGTCCCCCCTAAGGCCAGCCCAGGAGGGACAGTTTTAAGGGGCTTGGCTGGCTAATCACTGTATGGGGTGGTCCCCCTTTTTGTGACCAATGACAGACTGTCTCTGGACAGGACATCTCGTAGCAGGCTTCTCGTGAGCATGAGACTGTAACTGTTGTCACACCAAACCTGCGCAGAATGCCATGTTCACAGAAGCCACTTCCTGCTTTCTTTTGCCATGCGGTCTGGCTAGGACCAGGCCTGTATTGTGCCATACATTACATGAGAGCCTATTTCAAAAAATAACACAGAGCCGGGCGTGGTGGCGCACACCTTTAATCCCAGCACTCGGGAGACAGAGGTAGGAGGATCGCCGAGAGTTCTAGGCCACCCTGAGACCACATAGTTAATTCCAGGTCAGCCTGGGCCAGAGTGAGACCCTACCTTGAAAAACAAAACAAAAAAAAACAAAACAAAACAAAACAAAACAAACAAACAACAAAAAAAACACAGGCAGCTGAGTGTGGTGGCACATGCTTTTAATCCCATAATCCCAGCACTTGGGAGGCAGAGGTAGGAGGATTGCTGTGAGTTCAAGGCCACCCTGGGACTACATAGTGAATTCCAGGTCAGCCTAGACTAGAGTGAACCCCTACCTCAAAAAAAACAAAAAAAAAACAAAAAAACCAAAAAAAAAACCAAAAACACAGGGGGATGGAGAGATTGCTTAGTGGTTAAGGTGCTTGCCTGTGAAGCCTAAGAACTCATGTTCAAATCTCCAGGTCCCATGTAAGCCAGATGCACAGTGATACAAGTGTGCAATGTCACACATGTGCACAAGGGGGCACACATGTCTGGAGTTCATTTGCAGTGGCTGAAGGTTCTGGCGTGTCCATTCTCTCTCACACATACACTCACATAACTAACTAACTAACTAATTAATTAACACAAACACAAAGACTTTTGGGCTGGGGAGATGGTTCAATGGGTAAAAACACTTGCTGTGCAGGCACGACAACCCAAGTTTGGATTCCCAGAAGCCATCTAAAACCAGATACAGAAATGAGTGCGAGTAATCTCAGCCCTTCTGCAGTGAAATAGGAAGTGGAGACAGCAGAATTCCTAGAAGCTTATGGGCCAGCTGACTTGGCATTTGCAGTGGCAAATGAGAGACTTTGCCTCAAGGTAGAAAGTGAGGTTCAACACCTGAGGTTGTCCTCTGACCTTCATATGCACATCGTGGCATGCACATACCTGCACACACACATACCAAAGAATAAGGAGAGCCGGGCGTGGTGGCACATGCCTTTAATCCCAGCACTCGGGGGGCAGAGGTAGGAGGATCACCATGAGTTCAAGGCCACCCTGAGACTACATAGTTAATTCCAGGTCAGGCTGGGCTAGAGTGAGACCCTACCTTGAAAAAAAAAAAGAAGAAAAGATATGTCAGGACTGGGGAGATGGCTTAGTGGTTAAGGCACTTGCCTGTAAAGCCAAAGGACCCAGGTTCAATTCCCCAGGACCCACATAAGCCAGATGCACAAGGTGGCGCATAAGTCTGGAGTTTGTTTGCAGAGGCTAGAGGCCCTAGTGAGCCCTCTGTCTGTCTGTCTCTTTCTCTGCTTCTCTCTCTCTCTCTCAAATAAATAAATAAAAATATTTAAAAAAAAAGATAAATCACCCTGATTGTCCGTCCACTTGATTAGACTGAGAGATGCCTAGGAAGTCAGTAAAGCACACTCCTGTGTGTGTCTGGGCGGGATCTTCCTGAAATGATTGACATATGAGACAGCCACTGAGAAGAGAAGACCCACCCTGAATGAGGCTTGCACCATGTAATGGGCTGGGGGCCCAAATGGAGCAACAGCCAAAGAAGGAAGCTTGCTAGCACGGGCTCCTCTCTGCAATTTGCATCCTGGCCACCACAAAGTGAGCAGCTTGGCCCAGCTGCGCTCCCACCACCATGACGCTCCGTCTGGACTGGAGATGGCTCAGTGCTTGCTTGCACAATACTCGCTCTGTCTTCTTAGCACATACCTGTAGCAATGGAGCAGTGACAATGGATTGAAACCAGGAGCCAAAGCAGGTGATACTTCTTAGCCACTTCGGTTTCTTTCTCCTTCCCTCCTTCCTTCCTTCCTTCCTTCCTTCCTTCCTTCCTTCCTTCCTTCCTTCCTTCCTTCCTTCCTTTCTTCCCTCCCACCCTCCCTCCCTCCCTTCTTCCCTCCCACCCTCCCTCCCTCCCTTCTTTCTTTCTGGGGTTTTACTCTATTTTATTTATTTACTTTTGGTTTTTCGAGGTAGGGTTTCACTCTAGTCCAGGCTGACCTGGAATTGATTCTGTATACTCAGGTGGCCTCGAACTCATGGCAATCCTCCTACCTCTGCCTCCCGAGTGCTGGGATTAAAGGCGTGCACCACCATGCCCGGCTCCCACCTTCCTTTGAGAGAAGGTCTTCCCTCATTGCTTTGTCACAGCTGATTGCAAGCTCCCAGGTTCTCCAGGTTCTGCCTCACAATGCTGTAGGCACTTTACTTCTGGCTACATGTGGGTGCTGAGGAAGATGGAATTTAGGTCCGTCTTGCAAGTTCCTTTAACTGCTCAGTTATCTCCCCAGCCCTTTCCTCCTTTTATTTACTTATTTATATATTGCTTTTTTGTTTTTCAAGGTAGGGTCTTGCTCTCTAGCTCAGGCTGACCTAGAATTCACTATGTAGTCTCAGAGCGGCCTTGAACTCACTGTGATCCATCTAACCAGTGCCGCCCGAGTGCTGGGACTAAAGGCATAAGCCACCATGCCCGGCTCTTTTTATTTTTATTTATTTATGAGAGAAATTGAGTGAGTGAAAATGGGTGTACCATGGCCTACAGCCACTGCAAACAAACTCCAGATGCATTCACAACCATGTGCATCTGGCTTATGTGGGTTCTGGGGAATTGAACCTGGGTCCTTAGGCTTTGCAGGCAAGCGCCTTAACAGCTAAGTCATTTATCCAGCCCCTTTTCTCCTTTTATTTTATTTTTAAAAAGATTTTATTTTATTTATTTATTAGAGACAGAGAGGGAGAGAGAGAGGGAGTGAGAATGGGCATGCCAGGGCCTCTAGCACTGCAAACGAACTCCAGACGCATGTGCCACCATGTGAATCTGGCTTACATGGGAACTGGAGAAGTAAACCAGGGTCTTTAGGCTTCGCAGGCATGTGCCTTAACTGCTAAGCCATCTCTCCAGTCCCCCTTTCCTCTTTTTAAATTGTTACCCTTGGGTATTCTGTCATAGCAATGAAAAATGACTAGTACACATGTCTACCCTGAGTATCCTAATTAAAGTATTTTATTTATTTATTTATTTATTTATTTATTTAGGAGAGAGAGAGAGAGGAAAAGGCAGAGAGAAAGAGAGAATGGGCACACCAGGGCCTCCAATCACTGCAAATGAACTCCAGATGCATGCCCCATTTGTGCATCTGGCTTACGAGTATCCTGGACAGTCGAACCAGGGTTCTTCGGCTTCGCAAGTGAGCACCTTAACTGCTAAGCCATATCCCCAGTCCCTGTGAGTATCCTATTTAAAATTGATATTCAGGGGCTGAGAAGATGGCTCAATAGTTAAAGGTGCTTGCTTGCAAAGCCAGATAGTCTGAGTTCAATTCCCCAGCCACCCATGCAAGACTAGAAAGGCATCCATTTGCAGAAACAAGAGACCTTTGTGGGGCTGGAGAGATGGCTTAGCAGTTAAGGCATTTGCCTGCAAAGCCAAAGGACCTTGGTTTGAATCCCCAGGACCCACGTAAACCAGATGCACAAGTGGCACATGTGTCTGGAGTGACACGCCCATTCTCTCTCTCTCTGCTTCTTTCCTTCTCTTACTCTCTCAAATAAATAAATAAAATTAGTATTTTTTAAAAAGAGACCTTTGTGTACCCCCGACAAACATGTGCAAAAAAATAATTAATATTCAGAGTCTACTTAGCTTTCTTTACCACAGCACTTAAGATTTCTTTGTTTCTTTTCCTTTCCTTTCTGTTTTGCTTTGTTTTTTGAGGTAGGGTCTCACTCTAGCCCAGCCTCACCTGGAATTCACTATGTAGTCTCAGGGTGGCCTTGAACTCAGTGATCCTTCTACCTCTGCCTCCTGAGTGCCGGGATTAAAGGTGTGTGCCACCATGCCTGGCAAGATTTTTTTTTCACATATGGTATCATTCATTACATTTTGTACATTTTCTCAAGCAGAATGAACAGTTCTGGGGAGGGGGCTTCTCATGACTTTGAGCTTCAAACATAGCCATTGGTTAATAAGTACTTGTTGAAGGAACACCTCAGTGAAACGCTATGGCTGCTAGTCTCATTTCCCACCCAGCAGCAAGATGGTACTGATATCTCAGACTCAATAAATCCTTTTCGACTAATTAACTTCTAAGAGGTTGAACAGGAAGTCATTGGCAACTATGAGAGAAACAGACTACTTCCATTAGACTCTGAAAATACTCTCAATGAATATGCACACGGTTCTTCCATAGGAGAAATCCAGGGTCTTGTCAGTATCTGAAAGCTTGGCTAACGGTTCTGATTGGCAGTGTGATTAAAGTATTACAGGAGCCCCACCCCTCTTTAAGGGGAGCGAGAATACATTAAGGTCTCATCAATTTAAATTTGTTTTCAGAAAGCAAAAAATTAATCTGTCATTCCTAAAACTCACTTGAGTTTGCACAACGAACTGTTTCATTTGGCAAAATCCTCCTGGTGTCGAACTGACTCGCTCTAGTAATTGGGTTCCTGAGCCTGTCGCATCCAGAAGCCCAGCAGAATGTGTGAGGACATGCCTGGCTTGGAAGCAGCAGTACTTTGTGTCCTTTACTTGAGGGGCACAAAGAATGAGGAGGGCTGGAGAGATGGCTTAGCAGTTAAGGCATACGCCTGTGGAGCCTAAGGACCCTGGTTCGAATCTCTAGGTCCCATGATGCACATGGTGACGCATGCATCTGGAATTCATTTGCAGTGGCTAGAGGCCCTGGCACATCCATTCTCACTCTCTCGCCCTCCATCTCTCTTTCTCTAATTAAACAAAAAATTTTTAAAAATGAGTACTTGTCCAGTGGGTGAATGAATGATTTTTTTTTTTCCCCGAGGTAGGGTCTCACTCTAGCTCAGGCTGACCTGGAATTCACTATGTAGTCTCAGGGTGGCCTTGAACTCACAGTGATCCTCCTACCTCTGCCTTCCATGTGCTGGGATTAAAGGCGTGCGCCACCATGTCCGGCTGAAGGAATAATTTTTGCTTTTAGATTTTTATACACATGCTCACGTAATACAGTGGCTCCATGTGCCCATGTAAGTAATTGTGTGTGTGTGTTCTTTTTAATATTTCAGGGCTAGAGAGATGGCTTAGCGGTTAAGGCACTTGCCTGCAAAGCCAAAGAACCCAGGTTTGATTCCCCAGTACCCATGTAAGCCAGATGCACAAAACGGCATATGCATCTGACATTCGTTTGCAGTGGCTGAAGGCCCTGGCGCATCCATTCTCATTCCCTCTATCTGTCTCTTCCTCCATCTCTCTCAAATAAATAAAAGTGAAATATTAAAAAATCATTTATTTGAGAGAGATGGAGGAAGAGGCAGATAGAAAGAATGGGCATGCCAGGGTCTCCAGCTACTGCAAAGGAACCACACTCTAGACACATGTGCCATCCTCATCTGGCTTACGTGGGTACTGGGGAATAAAACCTGGGTCCTTAGATTTTGCAGTCAAGCACCTTAACCACCAAGCAATCTCTCCAGCCCATATTGGTAGTTTTGATAAGGGTTAGGAGCAAAGTTGCCTCATTTTTACGCAGCAAGTTAAGGGACAGACCCAGAAAGGACAAACTATGAGCCCTGGGAAGGGACTGTGGAACTAAAATCCAAAAAGCTCTGATGCGTCAACCGCATACCAGCCCTTTGGTCTTTTTGTTTCCTTGGAACTTCTTGGTGAGCTTTCCCACACCTCCCGTGGGCTGGTTCTGAGCCTGCACTAGTTTCCATGACCCAACAACCAATCAGGATCTTCCATGTACACTTCAGTGTAACCAATAAAGTTCATTCTAGCTCAATACCTAATTTCCATGTGCAAGGACAGACTCATCTTTAGTACCCAGAACCTCCATCCAGAATGCTAACTGGCCACCCATGAGGACCCCTCCCGACTGCAGGGAGTTTGTCCTTTCACTTCTCAATAACAATGTGTCCGCTTACCCTTCTTCTGTCCGTGTTCTTCATTCTTTTTATTTATTAGATATAGAGAGAGGGAGGGAGAAAGAGAGAGAGAATGGATGCGCTAGGACATCCAGTCACTGCAAATGAACTCCAGACGCATGCGCCACCTTGTGCATCTGGCTTATGTGGGATCTGGAGAATCAAACCTGGGTCTTTAGGCTTCGCAGGCAAGTGCCTTAATGGCTAAGCCATCTCTCCGGCCCGTGTTCTTCATTCTTAATGTTTGTGAGACAAAATCGCTGACCCAGGGCTGCAGAGATGGCTTAGGGGTTAAGGTGCTTGCCTGTGAAGCCTAAGGACCCAGGTTCGATTCCCCAGTACCCACATGAGCCAGATGCACAAGGTGGCGCATGCGTCTGGAGTTCATTTGCAGTCACTAGAAGCCCTGACATACCCATTCTCTATCTTTCAAATAAATAAAATATTAACAAAACAAAAACACTGACCCAGAAGATTGTTAAGTTTCAGAGATGAGGAAACCAAGATTCCTACTGAAACCCTAAGGTACTTATGTCCGTTAAATAATTTCCACTAAATTATGGCACCAAGAGGATTAAAACAACCATTATTTGCTTCATGTTTAGTTTATTAGCAATTTTTTTTTCGAGGTAGGGTTTCGCTTTAGCCTAGGCTGATCTGGAATTCGCTTTGGCCTTGAACTCATGGTGATCCTCTTGAACTCAAAGGGATCCTTCCTACCTCTGCCTCTGGAGAGCTGGGATTAAAGGCGTGTGGCACCATGCTGGGCGCATACTGCTCTTAACGGGTCTCTTTTTCTCCTACAATGCTAAGGACTGATCCCAAGTCCTCACAAATGCTAGGCCATTGCCCTGTCACGGGGAGATGTTCCCAGCTCTGTAAGGGCTCCCCTGTGCACCTTTAGTGAGCTGCAGAATGCTCTGGCTGTTGGCTGGGTGGATGGGAACAGCAGGGCCACTCATTTTCCACCAACTACCTGAGTCCATCAGTTAGCTTGATGTATTTTCCCCACTTTGAAAACAAATTTTACTTATTTTTTGAGGTGACAAAGAGAACACCAGGGTCTCTTACCTCCACAAACAAATTTCTGATGCCGCATGTGCCTCTTTGTACATTGGGCTTTACGTGTGTACTGCAGGCTTTGCAAGTAAATGCCTCTTACCACTGAGCAATCGCCCCATCCCCGTTTTTTTTTTTTTTTTTTTTGAGATAATGTCTCATGTAGCTCAGGGTAGCCTCTAACTTGCTATATAGCTGGGGCTGGCCTTGACCTCCTGCCTTTTCTTTTTCTTTTTTCCTTTTGCCTTTTCATCTTAAGTGCTGGGAATTCAGGAGATCACCACCACATCTATAAAGAACCCTTACTTTGTTTTTAATTTAAATATACTTATTTAATAGAGAGAGGGATAGAGATATAGGGAGAGAGAGAGAATGGGCATGTTAGGGCCTCTAGCCATTATAGATGACCTCCAGATACATGCGCCACCTTGTGCATCTGACTTATATGGGTACTGGGGAATTGAATCTGAGTCCTTAGGTTTCACAGGCAAGCTAAGCCATCCCTCCAGCCCACTATCCTTACTTTTTTGTTTGTTTGCTTTTGTTTGTCTAGGCAGGGTCTCACTCTAGCCCAGGCTGACCTGGACTTCACTATGTAGTCTCAGGGTGGCCTCGAACTCACAGCAATCCTCCTGTCACTCTACCTCTGCCTCCCGAGTGCTGGGATTAAAGGCGTGCGCCACACGCCTGGCTGTATCCTTACTTTTTAGATAAGGATACAGTGTTTACATGATTTTGCCAGGACAACATAGTAAGTAAATAGCAGACAGGGCAGAGCCTTAACTCAACCCTCCCAATTCCCCATCTGTTCTCCCAATGTGCTGTACATTCGCTGTCAGGGAGAGGTTGAGAAAGGCTCTCCCACATTGCTGTGAGAGGCACTCAGTGTCACAGGCCAATTAGGATA
Organism: Orientallactaga sibirica; assembly: GCA_036365145.1. Taxonomy (NCBI): domain Eukaryota; kingdom Metazoa; phylum Chordata; class Mammalia; order Rodentia; family Dipodidae; genus Orientallactaga; species Orientallactaga sibirica. The sequence goes on from JAEOAD010000037.1 coordinate 5,135,841, forward strand.
AAGGGCAACCATTCATAGTGTGCACATACGCATTTAACTCATTTTTTGGTGCCTTTTATGATCTAAAGCAGGAAGGAAAATAAACGGGCAATTATGAGCCATTGTAACTTAGCAGTTTGTGTGGTTCTGAGCGACCGAGTTGGGGCAGACACCTACTGAAGATTGAGGGGGCAGGTGGACGCTCTTGCAGGAGGCAATGTCATCCAAGTAAAGGATGAGTGGGAGATGGATGGATAGGTGAGGCGGTTTGGAGGAATGCACTGGGAATGGGAGCCTCTGAAAAAGCAGTTTCTAGATCCTAAGGTAATGTAAGGTTGGGAGAGGAGAACCAAGTTTATAGCCTAAATGGCTTTGCAATCCAATTAGATCCTTGGACTTCAGCCCGAGGGTAAGGCAAGGCCCTCAGGGGAAATCACATGATTAGATTCGCCTCTTGGACAATCTCGCTTGCTGCAGTGTGAAGAATGGATTTGTCAGGGGAGGGCCAAGGCCGAGAGACCTTGCACTAATCCAGGAAAAGGATGTATCCTAATGAGCTTCGGATGCTATGACAGGAGCCAGCTTGGCTCTTAAACAACAGAAATTGAGTTTGGCCAGGCGTAGTGGCGCACACCTTTAATTCCAGCACTTGGGAGGCAGAGGTAGAAGGATCACTGTGAGTTCCAGGTCAGCCAGGGCTGGAGAAAGACCCTATCTTGAAACAAACAAACAGAAAAGATACTTAGTTTGCACAGGACTGGAGGCTGGGCAGTATCAGAGTTGATACCTGACGGGGGCCCACTTCCTGATCTTTCTCTTTTCACGGGGCATAAAGTAGGCAACAGACCATCTGGGTCTCTTTCTTTCCCTCTATTTTGCTTTTTTGAGACAGGGTCTTGCTGTGTGTCTCTCACTGGCCCAGTCTTCACTATGTAGCCCAGCTAGCTTCAAGGAGATCTTCCTGCTTCAGTCTTCTGAGTGCTGGGGATGCAGGATTTTGGGTTCAGGAGAGGTCCCCCAAAATTTACAAATCCCAAGTTTTGGGTTCTATCCAGAGAATTAATAAATTAATAGGGCATGGGGGTGCATGCCTTTAATCCTAGCACTAGGGAGGCAGAGGTAGGAGGATCGTTGTGAGTTCGAGGGCACCCTGAGAATACAGAGTGAATTTCAGGTCAGCCTGGGCTAGAGGGAAACCCTACCTTGAAAAAACCAAAACCAAAACCAAAACAAAATTTAGCTGGGCATGGTGGCGCATACCTTTAATCCCAGCACTTGGGAGGCAGAGGTCGGAGGATCACTGTATGAGGCCACCCTGGGCTAGAGTGAAACCCTACCTACAAAAAAAAAATAAAATAAAATAAAGAGAAGGATAAATTATGAATTATTAAGTTTATTTAGGAGAAAGAGAAAATCACAAATCGTAGGGTTTATTTATGGGAGCTTGTGGTCTAGGAAGGGAAGCTAAACACGTGGGAAGTAGGAAACACACTCTCACATGGAAAACACAGCATAGTCCATGAGATCCATCCATTTAAGAGAAATTGAGGCCTTTCAAGAAATTAAAGCTGCAAGCAGTGAGGGATAGAACTTAGATGTATAAGAAGAGAGACTTGAAAGAATATACGTGGCATCGACCATGTACTTTCCTGAAGAGGGAAAATACCAAAGCAGAGACCAAGAAATTCAGAGGAGAAATGAGGGTTGAAGAAGGCTACACTCATGGTTACTCCAAGTTTAGAGTAAGAACGCACAGAGCAAGCCTGAAGTTGGTGAGAGCACCCACATGGTAGATTCAGAAACCAGAGAAAAATAATGTATGCAATCAAAGTGAAGTTACCCCAGACTATAAAGCAGATACAAGCAGAAAAGTTTAGATCAAGGGGGAGGCTGGAGAGATGGCTTAGCGGTTAAGGCATTTGCCTGCAAAGCCAAAGGATCCCACTTTGATTCCCTAGGACCCATGTAAGCCAGATGCACAAGGGGCGCATAGTTCGTTTGCAGTGGCTGGAGGCCCTGGAGTGCCCATTCTCTCTATATCTGTCTCTCTCTCTCTCAAATACACACACACACACACACACACACACACACACACACACACATATATTTAAAAAAAAAGAAACAGTGCAATGTTCTCCTGCCCCCATCTAGGCTGGGGGGGGGGGAGAGGCCAGATTCACGTGTGTCCCAGCAGCACAAGGAAGGAGCCAGAGAGAGCCTCACACACACCTGAAGAGCAGAGGCTGTCTGCAGCATTTATAGCATCAGATTCAGGTATACCAGCAGAAGACCCAGTTGGATAGAGATTCAGCACTAAGTGGTGACATCAGAAGGAATAATATTAGCATAGTGCTCAGTCAGTTCCAGAAATGAAAGAAAGGAAGGAATTATGAGGGTACGTAAGGATCTCTCCCGCTCTTCAATTTTTTTTTTTTTTTTTTTCCTGAGTAGGGTCTTGCTTTACCTAATTCACTATGTAGTCTCAGGCTGGCCTCAAACCCAATAGTCTGTTTTTTTTTTTTTTTTTTGGTTTTTCAAGGTAGGGTTTCACTCTGGTCTAGGCTGACCTGGAATTCACTATGTAGTCTCAGGGTGGCCTTGAACTCATGGCTAGCCTCCTACCTCTGCCTCCGAGTGCTGGGATTAAAGGCGTGTGCCACCACGCCCGGCTTATGTTTTTTGTTTTTAACTTTGTATTGACAAGATCCAACAAGTAGACAATATTCCAGAGCGAGACTCTACATTGAAAAACTAAAAAAAAAAAAAAAAAAAAAAAAAAAAAAAAAAAAAAATTAAAAAAACGTGTTAGACAATATTCGGTAATCATAATCCCCTCCCACAACTCTCCTTTTTCCCTTTCAAATCCTCCCTCCCAGGAAATCCCTTCTTCCTTCCAACTAGTCTCTTTCCTATTTTGTTTTGTTTTTCGAGGTAAGGTCTCACTCTGGCCCAGGCTGACCTGGAATTCATTATTAGTCTCAGAATGGCCTCGAACTCATGGTGATCCTCCTACCTCTCCCTCCAGAGTGCTGGGAGTAAAGGCGTGCACCACCATGCCCGGCTTCTCTTCTATTTTGATTTCATCATTTTTTCCTCTCATTAGCCACTATGAGGTCACGAATGTCATGATCACTTTGTGTCTGGAGGACAGTATTGCAAATCATTCCTCCCTTTCTTTGGGCTCTTACATTCTTTTTGCCACCACTTCTGAGTTTGTTTTTTTTTTTCCTCTTGAGGCAGGGTCTCGCTCTGAGTGCTGCGATTACAGAAGTAAGCCATCACTCCAGGCCTTCCAACACTGAGTACAGAGAGGATGCTTGTTAACTTGAGAAGGTGTGTATGGAGCGGGGCCTTTTTCTTTTCTTTTCTTTTTTTTTTTTTGGTTTTTCGAGGTAGGGTCTCACTTAGCTCAGGCTGACCTGGAATTCACTATTCACTATGTATTCTCAGGGTGGCCTCGAACTCACAGCAAAACTCCTACCTCTGCCTCCCGAGTGCTGGGATTAAAGGCGTGCGCCATCACGCCCGGCTCTGCCTTTTTCTTTAAGATGGGAGAGGTTAAGCATCTGGAAATGAGACAATTTAGGGTGACTGAGCTCAGAAAATAAAAAGCAGGAATGTCACTGAGCCTGCCCTTGCAGTTTCCATTTTGCTAGAGATCAGAGAAAATCTGGCTTTGCCTTATCGCTTGCCTAAAAGGAGTTCCCTACATCTGCTTTCCCATAAACAACCTGAAGGAGTTCCCCTTTCCTAGAATCAAGATTCCTGGAAGGATTAAATCTGAACCTGGCATTGTGGTTGGTTAGCTCAGCCTCAAAACTTGGCATCATGGCTGGCTAGCTCATTCCCAACCCCCCCAACTCACAACCTATAAATGACCCCAATTTGGGTCACAGGGTGGGCATTATCTCCTCCCACCTTCCACGTGGCAGGAGGTCTCCGTATTTTCTTCTCTTAATCTGGTAAAGTCTTCCTAACTCTTCTGCTCTGGCCTGTGGATTTCCGATTTTTAAATTCATAAGACAAGAATCTGGGGCTACCCCAAGTTTATTGGTGTGTTGATGTAGAATGGTGTATTGGTGAGGAATCCCCAAGTTCCCATTTCAGAAACGCTGACGGGAAGGAGCCAGTATCTGAGGCTAAAGACAGAGACAGTAAGAGCTACCAAAAACCTCTCAGGTGGAGGGTATGTAACGGGGTGCTAAGGGTCCAGAAAACTCCTTGAACCCCAAGTCCTAGGTTCATTTCTTATTTTATTTTATTTGCGAGGTAAGGTCTCACTCTAGCTCAGGCTGACCTGGAATTCACTACGTCGTCTCAGGGTGGCCTTGAACTCATAGTGATCCTCCTACCTTAGCCTCCCAGTGCTGGGATTGAAGGCATGTGCCCCCATGCCTGGCAGAAACTGAATTTTTTTTTTTTTTTGGACGTAGGGTCTCAGTCTAGCCCAGGCTGACCTGGAATGCAGTATGTAGTCTCAGGGTGGCCTCGAACTCACAGCAATCCTCCTACCTCTGCCTTCCGAGTGCTGGGATTAAAGGTGTGCGCCACTATGCCCGGCTCCCAGCTGAATGTTAATAAATGTTTGTCTCAAGTTCTTAAGGTTTAGGATTAACAGGTTCTGCTGCAACAGCAGACTAACAATGGAGAATAGGTGCCTCTAACATGCACATTACCACAGAGTAAGGGTTGGTCAGGGCTTCTTGCCACTGCAAACAGTTTCCAGACACTTGTACCAAATAAAAAGATAGATATAAGCCAGGTGTGATGGTGTACGTCTTTAGTCCCAGCACTAGGGAGGCAGAGGTAGTAGGATCGCTGTGAGTGCAATGCCACCCTGAGACTACATAGTGAATTCTAGGTCAGCCTGGGCTAGAGTGAGACCCTACCTGGGGGGGTGGGTATGAAAGCAAGTAGGGCTGCAGAGATGGCCTAGCCAGTAAGGTGCTTGCTTGTGAGGCCTAAGGATCCAGATTCAATTCCCCAGAAACCATGTAAACCAGATGCACAAGGTGCATGCATCTGGAGTTCATTTGCAGTGGCTAGAGGCCCTGGTGCACCCATTCTCTCCCTCCTCTCCCCCCATAAATAATTTTTTGTTCCCTACCTCTGTCTCCCAAGTGCTGGGATTAAACGTGTGTGCCACCCCACCTGGCAAAAAAAAAAAAAAAAAAAAATTTGGGCTGCAGAAATGGCTTAGCAGTTAAGGCACATGCCTGTGCAGCCTAAGGACCCAGGTTTGATTCTCCAGATCCCATGTAAGCCAGATGCACATGGTGGCACATGCATCTGGAGTTTATTTGCATTGGCTAGAGCCCTGGTGTGCCCATTCCTTCCCTCTCTCTCTAATAAGTAAATAAAAATGAAAATTAAGTCTTTAAAATTTTTTAAATAAATTATTTATTTGCAAGACAAGAGGGGAGAATGGGCGCGACAGGGCCTCCAGCCACTGCAAATGAACTCCAGAAAAATGCACCACGTTTTGCATCTGGCACTGGGGAGTCAAACTTGGGTTGTTAGGTTTTGCAGGCAAGTGCCTTAACCACTGCGCAATCTCTCTGGCCCCTTTAGAAAAGGGCTAGAGAAGCAGAGCATGGTGGTGCATGCCTTTAATCCCAGCACTCGGGAGGAGGATTGCTGTGAGTTCCAGGCCACTCTGAGATTACATACTGAATTCCAGGTCAGCCTGGGCTACAGCAAGACCCTATCTCGAAAAAACAAACAAACAAACAAAAAATTATACACACACACATATATGCATATTGAGCCAAGTATGGGGGCACATGCCTTTAATCCCAGTACTGGAGAGGCAGAGTTAATGATCACATGAATTCAAGGCCAGCCTAAGGCAAAAGAATGAATTGGATGTCCGTCTGGGTTAAAGTGAGACCCTACTTTCAAAGATATATATATAGGGCTGGAGAGATGGCTTAGTGGTTAAACGCTTGCCTGTGAAGCCTAAGGATCCTGGTTTGAGGCTTGATTCTCCAGGACCCACGTAAGCCAGATGCATAAGGGGGCGCATGCATCTGGAGTTCGTTTGCAGTGGCTAGCGGCCCTGACGTGCCCATTCTCTCTCTCTCTACCTGCCTATTTCTGTATCTCTCTCTCAAATTAATAAATAAAAATAATTAAATAAATATATATATACACACACACATAGGAGACTTCTGGTCAAGATGGTGGACTCACAACCACACTAGAGCTCTGAGGGTGAAATCAGGAGGCAAAGAGAACCGAGGACAAGTATGAGCTCCCAAGACAAGAAACCCTGGCAGATGAGCCACCCCTTGCACAGCAGCCAGGGCCCAGGTGAAACTGGAACGGGGTGTTAGGGGTCCAGGAAACTCCTTGAACCCCAAACCCTAGGTTCATTTCTAATTTTAATCAAAGATTTGAATAAAAAAGAAGAGTGAGGAAGATAATTATTAAGTTATTATATTTACTGAGGGAATACAGAGCCAAGGAAAGGTCCTCATGTGACTCAAAAGGTCACGTGGAGGGCCGGGGGAAGTGTGGAAAGAAAAAGGAAAGCTCAAGGAGTTCCTGCCATGTGGGGAGCTGGAGGAGCCTGTGGAGAGTCAGGGCCAGGGGCGCCGAGCCAGCCCAGGCCCAGCTGAGGGAAAAACTCACCCACAGCTGGGAGTTCCCATGCGGTCAGAGAGCCTGCTCCCCCATCCCCTTGCAAAGGTGTTTATTACCTTTAGTGGTGGTGGGCTGTCGCCTTCCAGCTCGGGTGAACCAGAGGGACAGCTGGTTGGTTAGGGCTAGGGGCTGTCTCAGGAAGAGGCTAGCCCTGACACCAAGTTCAGGAGGCTGAACTCGACCAACCAGTCTTTAAATCCTATACGTTTACCGGCAAGCATGGCCATGCTGACTTTTTAAATATGTTCTGGGGGCTAGAGAAATGGCTTAGCGGTTAAGGCGTTTGCCTGTGAAGCCAAAGGATCCCGGTTCGATTCTCCAGGACCCACATAAGCCAGATGCACAAAGGGCACATGCATCTGGAGTTCATTTGAAGTGGCTAGACGCTCTGGCATGCCAATTCTGTCTGTCTCTCCTCTATTTCTCTCTGCTGGCAAATAAAAAAATAAAAACTTTTTTAAAAAAGTTTATTTGTAAGGATAGAGAGAGAGAGAATGGATGAGCAAGCCAAGGCCTCTAGCCACTACAAACTCCAGATGCAGGAGCCACTTTGTGCATCTCACTTTACATGGGTGCTGGGAATCAAACCCAGGTTGTTAGGCTTTGCCAGCAAGCGCCTTAACCACTGTGCCATCTCTCCAGCACCCCTTATTAGGGGCAGAGAGATAAAGAGGGAAGAGAGAGAGAATGGGTGCACCAGGGCCCCCAGCCACTGCAAATGGACTCCAGATCCATGCGCCCCCTTGTGCATCTGGCTTACGTGAGTACTGAGGAATTGAGGGTCTCGCTGTAGTCCAGGTTGACCTGAAATTCACTATGTAGTCTCAGACTTCCAGGGACTATTTGTATAGTAAGTATTATGTGGCAGGAATGGTCTTTTGAGTTGGAGTTGAAAAAATAGTAATTTGAAGTATTTTAAAAAATGGTTATGATTGTTATGTGCACATGCAATGTGCAAGACGTATATTATTTACAAGGCATGAAAAATAAAGCATAAACAATTCTCTGGATGCCAAACACTGACTCTAAATATGAGTGGCAAATCAGCGATTAAAAGGGGAGGCAGTTCCTTCATGCTCCCTGAACAAGTGGCAGTGAGGGACAAGTAAAGAGACCATTGAGTGCTTTCTGAAACCAGAACAATGTAGCATTTCAGTCTCCATGACATCATTTTTAAAAATAGCTGCTTGCATAATGAAAACGTTTTTTCATCTCTTGGGAAGAGAGCCGGGAGGTTTGGGGCAGGAGTGACCAGTGACTAAGTGAGATAAATGTTCTCATTGTCCCCAGTCTCAAGTAAATAGAAATGTAATTGCACCAAGCTACAAGATCACATGTCCATTGGCTCATAAAAATCTTAAGCAAACAGCCCGTTCCATTGTTTGGCTTGATGGCCAGTAAGTCCTTACCATCGTGTATTTTTATGAATCGGCCATTTTAGGACACTAGAAACAATAGGCAGTAACCAGACTCTACAGACGCTTGGAGATGACGTTGGTGAGGATGCTGAAGGTGTGGCCAGACTTGTGCTGTGCAGATGTTGCCCGGGCTCTCAGACACCCACTGTGTCCACAGTATTCCACCCCTCAGTATGCAAACGTCATGGCTTTCCTGTCACACACACACAAAAAGCCATGTTGTTCAGTGGTGCTGGGCAAGGTTTAACAGAAGGATGTTGGGAAATACCCGTGGGCCATTACCCAAATCTTTCGCTTTCTAGGGCTGCTGGCTCTAAAAGTGCAGCTGGGAAGGGGTCTTGGGATGGGGACAGGGCACCCTAATCCTCGCCTCCCCACCAAGCGCAGCCGCTGGAGCTTCCTGGGTCCCAAGATCAGTGCTGTTCATTGTGAGGCGTGGCTCTCTTCAAATAAATCTTGGGTCCAGCGTGGTAGCGCACATCTTTAATCCCAGCACTTAGGAGGCTGAGGTAGGAGGATTGCTGTGAGTTAGAGGCCAGCCTGGGACTGCACAGTGAGTTCCAGGTCAACCTGGGCTAGAGTGAGACCATAGAGATAGCTTAGTGGTTAAAACCCATGAACCCGAGCACACATAGAGGACCCACCGTACATGTGGGACAATGAGACCGAATGCACCTTCCCAGAAACAGTTCATTGCCCGTAAGCTAGGAAGTAAATGTGCCATGAAGAAATTTTCTGTAATCAATTCCAGTATTAATTGCATTAGATACTTATTAGGTGCAGATTTCAACAGGGCTGCAATAATGATTTCACGTTCAAGTGCACAAGTTTGCTTCTAAGAGATCAAATGACAGTGTACTAAATTAGCATTGGATATTGACCCCCGGCAGTATGTAGGTTAGATTTGAGGTCGGATTTTCTTGAACTAGCAAACAAAACCTTGAGATTATGAACATATGTTGTAACCATACTATGTAAACACAGGCTTTCTGCTGTACTTTCATAGAAGTCAGAACACAGCCGGGTGTGGTGGCACACGCCTTTAATCCCAGCACTCGGGAGGCAGAGGTAGGAGGATCACTGAGTTCAAGGCCACCCTGAGACTATCAAGTTCCAGGTCAGCCTGGGCCAGAATGGTGAGACCCTGTCTTGAAAAACCAAAAAGAAGAAGCCAGAACACATAGACCAGTTTGAATAAAGAACTGCATTAGAGGCTTCAAGATCTTAATTTTATTTATTTTAAACTTTTTTGAAAAAAGATTTAATAGGAGATATGGCTTAGCTGTTAGGGTGCTTGCCTGCAAAGACTAACGACCTGGGTTTGGTTCCCCAGTACCCATGTAAAGCCAGATAAAGTGAAAACATGTATATGGAGTTCATTTGCAGTGACTGGAGGTCCTGGCATGCCCATTCTCTCCTCTCTGCTTGCAAATAAAATTATAAAGACACATATCTTTGATCCCAGCACTTGGGAAGCAGAGGTAGGAGGACCACTGAGAGTTGGAGACCACCCTGAGACTACACAGTGAGTTCCAGGTCAGCTTGGGCTAGAGCGAGACCCTACCTCTTCCTCAAAAAAAAAAAAAAAAGATTTAAGAGAGGCTCATTATATTAAGAGAAGGAAAGAGAAGAGAGTGGAGAGAGCATGCCAAGGCAGGAGGGGTAGGGAGCCCATGTGCACCACCATGCCCGCCTTAGACTAAAATGCTTTATATCAACATTCATATATATAGGCAATATGCCATTGTTGCAGGATTTTGGGGTTTCAGGGTCCCCCAAATTTGTGAACCCCAATTTTGTTCCTTATCCTTTTCAACAAAGGATTGATAAAACAGACTCAAGAAGGCTAAACTATGAATTACTGAGTTTATTTAGGGGAATTTAGGAAAAGCTCCATACACATGTGGGAGATGGAACATAGAAACCCCTTCAAATAGCAGACCCGAGAGGATTAAGAAATAGTGGAGGCATGCCTGAGCTGCAAGGTCACTGAGAAATCAAGCTGGGGCTGAGCTGAAAACCTCTTTCCTGTAAGACTAGCTGATAGAAAGCTAGAAAAAGCTGCACAGCATGCAGCCCTTGGGGAGACAGAAGTCATCAGCAGTGAAAACAGTGGGCTCTGCAAACCTCAAGTTTGGCCAGCCAGGCCAAATGACTGGATGGGTGCAATAGTGGCATGTCTGTTATGGGAAAACCAACTGCTCTCTAATTGGACTGGAGGCCCGCTCCATGGGAAGGAATACATGCCTGGTACCGAAAACCTAATCAAAAGCCTATGGTGGGGGACGCCACAAGCATTAAGAGTGTAATGCCTGCTCTTGTCTGGCTAAATGCATATATTATGCTCACCAAACTGCCCTGTAAGAACTTTACTTAACATTCATACCCATATAGTAATGCTACTCACTTTTGTTTAGAGAAGCTTCTCTTTTCAGATGGTGGTGAATACTGGGATGACCTAAAGCTGAGAAGTGATGGAGGAGTGTTCAGCACTGAAATACCTCTATCACACCTTCCAAGGCTCAGGGTCCACTGTACAAGAGGTGGTGGAAAGAATGTAAGAGCCAAAGGAAGGGTAGGGCTCCTTACAATGCACTCTTCCAGACACAAAATGGCCTGGATATTCATGGCCTCGCAGTGCCTAGAGCTACCTTCACAAGACCTTCAAAACAGGACGAAAGACAATAACATCAAAATAAAAGAGAGATTCTGGCATGCCAATTCTGTCTGTCTCTCCTCTATTTCTCTCTGCTGGCAAATAAAAAATAAAAACTTTTTTTAAAAAGTTTATTTGTAAGGATAGAGAGAGAGAGAATGGATGAGCAAGCCAAGGCCTCTAGCCACTACAAACTCCAGATGCAGGAGCCACTTTGTGCATCTCACTTTACATGGGTGCTGGGAATCAAACCCAGGTTGTTAGGCTTTGCCAGCAAGCGCCTTAACCACTGTGCCATCTCTCCAGCACCCCTTATTAGGGGCAGAGAGATAAAGAGGGAAGAGAGAGAGAATGGGTGCACCAGGGCCCCCAGCCACTGCAAATGGACTCCAGATCCATGCGCCCCCTTGTGCATCTGGCTTACGTGAGTACTGAGGAATTGAGGGTCTCGCTGTAGTCCAGGTTGACCTGAAATTCACTATGTAGTCTCAGACTTCCAGGGACTATTTGTATAGTAAGTACTTATGTGGCAGGAATGGTCTTTTGAGTTGGAGTTGAAAAAATAGTAATTTGAAGTATTTTAAAAAATGGTTATGATTGTTATGTGCACATGCAATGTGCAAGACGTATATTATTTACAAGGCATGAAAAACAAAGCATAAACAATTCTCTGGATGCCAAACACTGACTCTAAATATGAGTGGCAAATCAGCGATTAAAAGGGGAGGCAGTTCCTTCATGCTCCCTGAACAAGTGGCAGTGAGGGACAAGTAAAGAGACCATTGAGTGCTTTCTGAAACCAGAACAATGTAGCATTTCAGTCTCCATGACATCATTTTTAAAAATAGCTGCTTGCATAATGAAAACGTTTTTTCATCTCTTGGGAAGAGAGCCGGGAGGTTTGGGGGCAGGAGTGACCAGTGACTAAGTGAGATAAATGTTCTCATTGTCCCCAGTCTCCAAGTAAATAGAAATGTAATTGCACCAAGCTACAAGATCACATGTCCATTGGCTCATAAAAATCTTAAGCAAACAGCCCGTTCCATTGTTTGGCTTGATGGCCAGTAAGTCCTTACCATCGTGTATTTTTATGAATCGGCCATTTTAGGACACTAGAAACAATAGGCAGTAACCAGACTCTACAGACGCTTGGAGATGACGTTGGTGAGGATGCTGAAGGTGTGGCCAGACTTGTGCTGTGCAGATGTTGCCCGGGCTCTCAGACACCCACTGTGTCCACAGTATTCCACCCCTCAGTATGCAAACGTCATGGCTTTCCTGTCACACACACACAAAAAGCCATGTTGTTCAGTGGTGCTGGGCAAGGTTTAACAGAAGGATGTTGGGAAATACCCCGTGGGCCATTACCCAAATCTTCGCTTTCTAGGGCTGCTGGCTCTAAAAGTGCAGCTGGGAAGGGGTCTTGCGGGATGGGGGACAGGGCACCCTAATCCTCGCCTCCCACCAAACGCAGCCGCTGGAGCTTCCTGGGTCCCAAGATCAGTGCTGTTCATTGGTGAGGCGTGGCTCTCTTCAAATAAATCTTGGGTCCAGCGTGGTAGCGCACATCTTTAATCCCAGCACTTAGGAGGCTGAGGTAGGAGGATTGCTGTGAGTTAGAGGCCAGCCTGGGACTGCACAGTGAGTTCCAGGTCAACCTGGGCTAGAGTGAGACCATAGAGATAGCTTAGTGGTTAAAACCCATGAACCCGAGCACACATAGAGGACCCACCGTACATGTGGGACAATGAGACCGAATGCACCTTCCCAGAAACAGTTCATTGCCCGTAAGCTAGGAAGTAAATGTGCCATGAAGAAATTTTCTGTAATCAATTCCAGTATTAATTGCATTAGATACTTATTAGGTGCAGATTTCAACAGGGCTGCAATAATGATTTCACGTTCAAGTGCACAAGTTTGCTTCTAAGAGATCAAATGACAGTGTACTAAATTAGCATTGGATATTGACCCCCCGGCAGTATGTAGGTTAGATTTGAGGTCGGATTTTCTTGAACTAGCAAACAAAACCTTGAGATTATGAACATATGTTGTAACCATACTATGTAAACACAGGCTTTCTGCTGTACTTTCATAGAAGTCAGAACACAGCCGGGTGTGGTGGCACACGCCTTTAATCCCAGCACTCGGGAGGCAGAGGTAGGAGGATCACTGAGTTCAAGGCCACCCTGAGACTATCAAGTTCCAGGTCAGCCTGGGCCAGAATGGTGAGACCCTGTCTTGAAAAACCAAAAAGAAGAAGCCAGAACACATAGACCAGTTTGAATAAAGAACTGCATTAGAGGCTTCAAGATCTTAATTTTATTTATTTTAAACTTTTTTGAAAAAAGATTTAATAGGAGATATGGCTTAGCTGTTAGGGTGCTTGCCTGCAAAGACTAACGACCTGGGTTTGGTTCCCCAGTACCCATGTAAAGCCAGATAAAGTGAAAACATGTATATGGAGTTCATTTGCAGTGACTGGAGGTCCTGGCATGCCCATTCTCTCCTCTCTGCTTGCAAATAAAATTATAAAGACACATATCTTTGATCCCAGCACTTGGGAAGCAGAGGTAGGAGGACCACTGAGAGTTGGAGACCACCCTGAGACTACACAGTGAGTTCCAGGTCAGCTTGGGCTAGAGCGAGACCCTACCTCTTCCTCAAAAAAAAAAAAAAAGATTTAAGAGAGGCTCATTATATTAAGAGAAGGAAAGAGAAGAGAGTGGAGAGAGCATGCCAAGGCAGGAGGGGTAGGGAGCCCATGTGCACCACCATGCCCGCCTTAGACTAAAATGCTTTATATCAACATTCATATATATAGGCAATATGCCATTGTTGCAGGATTTTGGGGTTTCAGGGTCCCCCAAATTTGTGAACCCCAATTTTGTTCCTTATCCTTTTCAACAAAGGATTGATAAAACAGACTCAAGAAGGCTAAACTATGAATTACTGAGTTTATTTAGGGGAATTTAGGAAAAGCTCCATACACATGTGGGAGATGGAACATAGAAACCCCTTCAAATAGCAGACCCGAGAGGATTAAGAAATAGTGGAGGCATGCCTGAGCTGCAAGGTCACTGAGAAATCAAGCTGGGGCTGAGCTGAAAACCTCTTTCCTGTAAGACTAGCTGATAGAAAGCTAGAAAAAGCTGCACAGCATGCAGCCCTTGGGGAGACAGAAGTCATCAGCAGTGAAAACAGTGGGCTCTGCAAACCTCAAGTTTGGCCAGCCAGGCCAAATGACTGGATGGGTGCAATAGTGGCATGTCTGTTATGGGAAAACCAACTGCTCTCTAATTGGACTGGAGGCCCGCTCCATGGGAAGGAATACATGCCTGGTACCGAAAACCTAATCAAAAGCCTATGGTGGGGGACGCCACAAGCATTAAGAGTGTAATGCCTGCTCTTGTCTGGCTAAATGCATATATTATGCTCACCAAACTGCCCTGTAAGAACTTTACTTAACATTCATACCCATATAGTAATGCTACTCACTTTTGTTTAGAGAAGCTTCTCTTTTCAGATGGTGGTGAATACTGGGATGACCTAAAGCTGAGAAGTGATGGAGGAGTGTTCAGCACTGAAATACCTCTATCACACCTTCCAAGGCTCAGGGTCCACTGTACAAGAGGTGGTGGAAAGAATGTAAGAGCCAAAGGAAGGGTAGGGCTCCTTACAATGCACTCTTCCAGACACAAAATGGCCTGGATATTCATGGCCTCGCAGTGCCTAGAGCTACCTTCACAAGACCTTCAAAACAGGACGAAAGACAATAACATCAAAATAAAAGAGAGATTTGGGCTGGAGAAATGGCTTAGTGGTTAAGGCGTTTGCCTGCGAAGCCTAAGGATCCCAGTTCGATTCTCCAGGACCCACGTAAGCCAGATGCACATGGTGGCACATGCATCTGGAGTTTGTTTGCAGTGGCTAGAGGCCCTGGCGTGCCAATTCTCTCTCTATCTGCCTCTCTTCTATCTCTCTCTCTCTGCTTGCAAATGAATAAAAAAAAAAAAAAAGAGAGAGAGAGAGAGAGATTAATGGAGAAAGGAAGGGGATATGATGGAGTGGATTTGTGAAGGGAAATGTGTGTGGGGGGGGAATTATGATTTATTGTCTGTCAGTATGGAAGCTGTCAATGATAATAATAATAATAAAAGAAATAGTGGACGGCTGGAGTGATGGCTCAGAGGTTAAGGCATTTGCCTGTAATAAAGCCCAGCAACCTGAGTTCGATTTCCCAGTACTCACGTAAAGCCAGATGCACAGTGGCGCATACTTCTGGAGTTCATTTGCAGCGGTGAGAGGCCCTGGTGCGCCCGGTCTCTCTCTGCCTGGTGTAATTGTGTACACCTTTAATCCCAGCACATGGGAGTCTGAGGTAGGATCACTGTGAGTTCAAGGCCAGCCTGAGAACAGCCTAATATAAAAGAAATAGTTAAGGACTCAGGGATCAAAGATGCCAAGGTAAATATTCTCCCCAGCCATGCTGGCAAGGAGGGACAGACTCAAGTGGCTGTTCAGGTCCTGGGGCAAAAAACAAGAAAAGAGCCAGCGAGAGATCCAGGGAGAAGAGAGTAGCCACGCAGAGAGGAGGAAATTCAGATGAGGAACGAGTTTCACCCATAGTTACCCCAAATATGAGGGAACTTGTAACCCTTAAAAAAAGCGGTAGCATAGTTACCCCAAATTTGGAGAAATCACACAGGCAGCCAACCCAGAGGTTAGGGTGGGAGGGTATACCCACGTGGCAGATCTAGAGTGTGAAGGGAATGCACACGTGGTAGACTCTGGGATCAGAGGAAAGTCATGCATATGATTAAGAAGGAAGTTACCCCAGAGCATAAAACGATAGACGGCAAGAAGAAAATTACCCAAGGAAGGAACAGCGCTGTCCCCTACACTATGGAATAGGGAAGTGACAGACTTACAAACAGACTGGAAGGAAGAGAGACCCTGGGGAAAAGAGGTCTGGACCATGTGGGTAGTCGCCTTTATATGATCAGACATCCAATTAGGATGAGCCTTGTCCATCAGCAGAGATCTGATTGGTTCAGACTCACGGAGGAGTCAAGACCTGATTGGTTCACGGACTCAGGGCTGACCCAGTGAGGCTGAGCTGAGGAAGCAGCGGGAAGGACCTGCTGGGCATGTCCCTGGCAGCCATCTTGGAGAGACAGGATCAGACCCACGGTTCAGTTTTGTCCAGGTGGACAGAATGGCATCTCCTCGGCCCCTCTTTGGTCTTCTATAATTGCATACGTGACATAATGATTTTATCTCCTATAAATTAATGTTGTATATTCTGTCACGTCTTATTGTTCATTTAAAAGGTTTGTTTAGGGCTAGAGAGCTGGTTCAGCAGTCCAGAAGTTTACCTGCGAGGTCTAACAACCTGGGTTGGCTGTTTGCAGTGGCTGGAGGCCCTGGCCTGCCCATTCTGTCTTTCTATCGCGGTCTGCTTGCAAAAATAAAAATAAGAAAACAAATTAAAAAGGTCGGATGTGGTAGCACACGCCTTTAATCCCAGCACTTGCAAGGCAGAGGTAGGAGGATCACTGTGAGTTCAAGACCACCTTAAGACTACATAGTGAATTCCAGGTCAGCCTGAGCTAGAGTGAGACCCTACCATGAAAAACCAAACCAAACCAAAACAAAGAAAGGTTTGATAAACCTGGTGTGGTAGAGAACGTTTTAATTCCAGCTTCGAGAGGCTGAGTGTAGAGGCATATACTTAAGACACTTGTCTGCAACGCCAAAGGACCCAGGTTGGATTCCCCAGGACCCACAAAACCAGATGCACAAAGTGGCGCATGCTTCTGGAGTTCGTTTGTAGTGGTTGTAGGCCCTGGTGCGTGCATCCATTAAATTAAGAAAAGAAAAGAAAAAAGAAAAGAAAAGCCGGGCGTGGTGGCGCACGCCTTTAATCCCAGCACTCGGGAGGCAGAGGTAGGAGGATCACCATGAGTTTGAGGCCACTCTGAGAATACAAAATTAATTCCCAAGTCAGCCTGGGCCAGAGTGGTGAGACCCTATCTCGAAAAACAAAACAAAACAAAAAGATTTAAAAAACAAAGATGGTAATGGATTAGACTTCTGGCTCAGCAAGCAAACTGGCTCTGTTATGTAACCACTGCACTGGCTCTGTGCAACCATGACTCAGCACTGTATGTTGTGCGCCTGCGCTACACTGGCTGTATAAGCGCCCTGTGACTGGAAATAAATGCACTTTGCATTTCACTTCTGCACTGGTGTCTCCGGATTTTTGCACGACCACCCTCTCCTCCTCCTTGTAGCGGACTCCCCTGGAACCGCCGGCTCCTGACACAAGCCACAAACAAAACTCCTCTTTCTGCCTGTGCTGCTAGTGAGTGCCTTTTACCTGTCGACTTTGTGGTGGTCCACCCCCGGCCCCCACTCGTGCCTCTGCTCTTTTCGGTTATCCTTCGTGGGCATTGGAAGCCATTTCAAGCTCAGGAATCCTATAGGCCGTCCATCAGCCTCATGGACTAAAGCAGCTTTCAGGTTCCTTGGCTAGCAGACAGGCCACGATGAGGAGGAGGGCATACCACAGAAAACGTCGGACCCGTGTGGGGCCACGCAAGCCTGTGTCTCAGCCCCAGGGGACCTTGGTAGGCTGCAGGATCCAGCATGGGTGGAGAGTGGGCGATGGCCCTGTCACCCAGTGGAGGGGGACTGTCCTGGACCAGGTGCGTGTGAAGCCGTCCTTGTATCTCATCAAGTACGACGGGTTTGATTGCGTTTATGGACTAGAACTTCACAGAGACGAGCGAGTCTGCGCCCTCCACGTCCTCCAGGGTGGGGAGGCCGGGTCTGCGAGCAGCGATGCGCGCTGGGCACCCGTGATGGTTGGCAAAGCGGTGGAGCACACATTTGAGATGGAGGGCGGCTGTCTGGACGTGTGGCGGGGGACCGTCTTGGCGCAGGTGCCGGGCCTGGACACGTGGTTCTACATCACCTATGAGAAAGACCCTGTTTTGTACATGTACCCGCTCCTGGATGACTACAGGGCAGGGGACCTCTGCATCGTGCCTGACTCCGGGGATCCTTCTCCAGCAGAAAAGGAACCGGAAGAGGTGGAGGACAGCCTGGTTGGCAAACAAGTGGAGTATGTCAAAGAAGACGGCTCCAACTGGACGGGCATGGTCATCCATCAAGTAGAAGCCAGGCCCTCGGTCTATTTCATCAAGTTTAATCACGATCTCCATATTTATGTCTACGATTTGGTGAAAACATCCTAGATGTCATCAATGACTTGTGCAGGTATTAAATGAATAAATTGTAGACATAAAGAAAAAAACAAAAACATCCTAAAAGGTTTGTTTGTTGTTTGGATTTTTTGGGGGGGAGGGGCAGGCGTTTGAGGCAGGGTTTCACTTTAGCCCAGGCTGACCTGGAACTCACTGAGATCTCTTTCCTACCTCAGCCTCTTAAATGCTGTGATTAAAGACATGTATTTGTTTGTTTGTTTCGAGGTAGTCTCACTTTAGCCCAGACTGACCTGGCACTCTGTAGTTCACAGCAATCCTCCTACCTCTGCTTCCTGAGGGCTAGGATTAAAAGAGTGCACCACCAACCCTGGCTTGTTTGTTTGTTTTTTGTTTTCCAGGGATAGGGTATCTAGCTCAGACAGACCTGAAATTCACTATGTAGTCTCCAGGTGGCCTCAAACTCACTGTGATCCCCCTACCTCGGCCTCCCAAGTGCTGGGATTAAAGGCCTGCGCTACTACGCCCACTTGTTTTGGATTTTTTTTTTTTTTTTGTTTTTCGAGGTAGGGTTTCACTCTGGTCCAGGCTAACCTGGAATTAACTATGTAGTCTCAGGGTGGCCTCGAACTCACGGCGATCCTCCTACCTCTGCCTCCCAAGTGCTGGGATTAAAGGCGTGCGCCACCACGCCCGGCTTGTTTTGGATTTTTGAGACAGGATTTCATATAACCCAAGCTATCCTTGAATTTTTTTTTTTTTTTTTTTTTTTTTGGTTTTTCAAGGTAGGGTCTCACTCTGGTCCAGGCTGACCTGGAATTAGCTATGTAGTCTCAGGGTGGCCTTGAACTCATGGCAATCCTCCTACCTCTGCCTCCCGAGTGCTGGGATCAAAGGCGTGCGCTGGGATCAAAGGCGTGTGCCACCACGCCTGGCTTGCCATCCTTGAATTTTTATGTAGCTGAGGATGACCTTGAACTCATGATCCTCCTGCCACCACCTCCAAAATGCTGGGATTACAGACATGTGCCTCCATGCACAGGCCCAGTTTCATTTAATTTTTAATTATTTTACTTCTTTTTAATTTTTATTTATTTATTTGACAGAGGGAGAGAGAGAGAATGGGCAAGCCAGGGCTTCCAGCCACTGCAAACGAACTCCATACACGTGCACCCTCATGTGCATCTGGCTAACATGGGTCCTAGTGAATCGAACCTGGGTCCTTTGGCTTTGCAGTCAAATGCCTTAACTGCTAAGCCATCCCTCAACCCTCCCCCCTTAAAATTTTTTTTTATTTCCTTGCCTCTGTGTGTGTATGGGTGTGCCAGAAATGCTTGACATTGTAGATGAAGGCCTGATACTTGTGCCACATTTTGGGTCTATCTTTATGTGAGTACCTGGTAATTGAAATTGAACCTGGGCTGGCAGGCTTTGTAAACAAGAACTTTTAACTGTTGAGCCATCTCTTCAGTCCCCTTAGCTTTTTCCACTTTCGAGAACTAAACTAACACTTGGCCTAGATTTGTAGACACCTGGAGCATTTTGAGGGGTGGGAGCGTTGAGAATTGAACCCAGGGCCTTCCACATGCTAAATGCGTTGTTCTCTTGTACCGCCTCCTGCACCTCATCTGCCGGTCATTTTTTCTTGCTTGTTCTTTCCTTTTCTTTCTTCCTCCCTCCCCCTTTCTTTCTTTTCTTTTTTCCCTGAGGTAGGGTCTCATTCTAGCCCAGGCTGACCTGGAATTCACTCTGTAGTTCTAGGCTGGTCTCGAACTCAGTGATCCTCTTACCTCTGCCTCCCAAGTGCTGGGATTAAGACGTGGGCCACCACGCCCAGCCTGCCTGGCCTCTTTTAATGGCTTCTGTCTCTGGTGCTCACACATGACTGCCAAAAGCAGTAGCTTTTATTTTCAACTAAGAGTTTAGATAAAGCACTCAAAAACTAATTTAGGTTTCAAACACCAGTGAAGTCAATGTGTGCCAGCTGGGAGTGTGGGTAGGCAAGTATTTTTAGGGAAGGGCAATCCTATCCTAAAGAAAGTCAGGGTGTTGCTGGTCATGAAGAAATGGAGGCGGATGCTGGTTAGGAGACCAGCAGTCCATTGAAGTGAGTAAGTGAAAGAAACCATTTTTTATTTTTTGCCTGTGTGTGTGTGTGTGTCCCTTGTCGCCTCTCATGTGCTTGATGGTGGTTGCCTGAGTGGACTCTCCGGTGTCCTGCTCCATTGCTCTTCCACCCATGGGCTGGGATTCCAGGCAAGGGTCCTCACCTGAGGTTTATGCAATGTTGGGGACTGAATTCAGGTTGAATGCATTGTTTCAGGGGTAGGCACTCAATCCACCCAACTGTCCAGCCCTTTTATTTTTGTTTATTTAAAAAAAAACTTTGCCGGGTGTAATGCCCAGTTCATGGTGTAATGCCCAGTTCACGGCGCCCCCAGTGACCACCAAGGAAGACCAAACACGTATGCAAATACAAAGAGCTTTACTCGGGCTTAAGCTCGGTCTCTTGCCTTCACCAACGCAGTGGATCCATGCAAGAGCCGGGAGAAGTAGAAAAGCGGGCTTTTTATTGAGGTTTGAGCAAGGGGGAGAGGACTATCACCTGCGCAACCACCTGATTGGCTAATTTGAACATTAACTGTTCTTGATTGGTCTTAGGATTTTGACGGGCTAGGTCTAGGGGAATTTCAAACTTAATTGGCTCAGCAAGCGGCTGTTACATTTGAATAGGTTGGTGCCCGCGGTTACATTCATTTGATTGGTTGACATTTACAAAACTCTGAGATGGTGGATCTTATTGGGCCATCCAGCCCAGGACCGTAAGAATGGTGAGTCATGCTCACACAGCAAGTTTATGGTTTTTCCTGGTACTGCTTGTTCTTCCCTTGATTCTGGGAACTCGCCCCTGTGGCCTACAGAGTGACTGAGGCCTGTCATGGTGCTACTCTGGCCTGGGTCTTTTACCCAGCGTGGTGGTGCACACCTTTAATCCCAGCACTTGGGAGGCAGAGGTAGGAGGATCGTTGTGAGTTCGAGACCACCCTGAGACTACAGAGTGAATTCCAGGTCAGCCTGAGCTAGAGTGAAACCCTACCTTAAAATTTTTTTTTTAATCTATGTGAAAGAGAGTGAGAGAGAAAGAGAGAGAGAATGGGCACACGAGGGCCTCTAGCCACTGCAAACAAACTTCAGACGCATGTGCCACCATGTGCATCTGGTTTACGTGGGACCTGGAGATTCGAACCAGGGTCCTTAGGCTTTGCAGGCATGTGCCTTAGCTGCCACACCATATCTCCAGCCCTCCTTTTCTTTTTTTTTTGACCTGGAATTCACTATGTAGTCTCAGGGCGGCCTCGAACTCTTGGTGATCCTCCTACCTCTGCCTCTCAAGTGCTGGGATTAAAGGCGTGCACCACCATGCCCAGTGAGCACTCTTTTTTTGTGGTTTGTTTTGTTTTCCTTTTCTTTACTTTTCTTTTTCCTTTCTTTTCTTTTCTTTTTTTTGGTTTTTCGAGGTAGGGTTTCACTCTAGTCCAGGCTGACCTGGAATTCACTATGTGGTTTCAGGGTGACCTTGAACTCACAGTGATCCTCCTACCTCTGCCTCCCAAGTGCTGGGATTAAAAGCGTGCACCACCACGCCTGGCTTTATTTATCTTTTTTTTTGTTTGTTTGTTTGTTTTGGTTTTTCTAGGAAGGGTCTCACTCTAGCTCAGGCTGACCTGGAATTCACCATGTAGTCTCAGGGTGGCCTTGAGCTCATGGCGATCCTCACACCTCTGCCTCGTGAGTGCTGGGATTAAAGGTGTGTGTTACCATGCCAGGCAGAGAAGGCACTGGGGAGAATGGGCATGCCAGGGCTTCTGTGAGCTCCAGGAGCATGTGCATCTGCATTTATGTAGGTACTAGGGAATCAAACTCAGGTTGTTGAAAGAACGCCATGACAGACTTCAGCAAGATACCTCCCTAGCTAGGCCTAAATTTCAATCTCAAGAAGCCTGGGCTATATTCCGAGAACTGAAACCAAGAGCCAAGTCATTTCCTGGAAAGTCTTAGAGATGTTGTAAGGCTGAGTCTCCCCTCTGCCCAAAGCAATTAGGAGTGGTGAATGTGTATAGCTGGCCATATTAAGAAACTTTAGAGCCCTTCCCCTCCCTAACCTACCTTAACCTACGCGCGCCAAATTATAACCAATCAGGAGTACCCAAGTACTGTGTCGTTCAAATTAGCCAATCATGTTAAAAGACTAAAAGCCCGCCAAAATTCCTTTGAAAGGGAGCCTGTGAACTCCTCGGGGTCGCCATTTTGTACGAGAGGTTGACCCCAGCATGCTGGGTAATTCTGCAGAATAAACGCTCTATGCTTTTACATACTCTTTGGCTCTGGGGTCTTTCTTCAGCAATTTTTGGACCCTTACAGTTGTTAGGCTTTGCAAGCAAGCACCTTAATCGCTGAGCCATCTCTCCAGCCCTTTTTATTCTTTCTTTATGGTGCTGGGGATGGAACCTACAGCCTTGTGCACACTAGGCAAACACTTCACCACTGAGCTGGGAGCCCAGCCCGCAACCATTCTTACCTTTATGTTCTTTCTGTTGTCCCTCTTTCCCTATGTCTTCTCCTTTGTCCTTTCTCTTATTAACATATATAAACCGGGCGTGGTGGCCACACCTTTAATCCCAGCTCAGGAGGCAGAGGTAGGAGGATCACCGTGAATTCCAAGGCCACCCTGAGACTACATAGTGAATTCAGGTCAGCCTGGGCCCGAGAGTGGCAGAGAATGGGCGAGCCAAGGCCTCTTGCCGCTGCAAATGAATTGTAGATGTATGTAGCAGTTTGTGCATCTGCTTTATGTGGCTACTGGGAAACCAAAAACCAGGCCATCAGGCTTTGCAAGCAAGCATCTTTAACTGCTGACCCACCTTCCCAGCCCTCCTTTGCACTTTAAAGGTCAGAGTATGTTAACAATTGTTTCATATTTGGTTCCTTAGGAGAAAAAAAAACAACTCAGGTTTATAGTGTTCACCCGTTTCTGTGGTATAAATACCCAGCTCTCTTCATAGGCTACTGAGTGGGAATTCCGAAGAGCTGTTGGAAGGTACACCAGACAGGAAGTACGACAGGAAGTAAGGAAGTTCATGAGCATTGATGACAGTTGCATCAGTCACCTTCTCCTTGCTGGGACAAAATACCTGACCAGAAGCAGCTTATGGAAGGGAGAGGTTTATTTCCATTCATTTTCTCAGAGTTTTGGAGGTCAATGTGTTGCAGGGTTGGTGTCCATAGAAACCTCTCCTTGCCTTGTGCCTTCACACCCCAGCTGACTGATACAACTAGAGAGACCCTGGGAAAGTGGGAGTTGTTTGATGGCAAGGCTGCAGGAGGATGTTTCCAGCCAAGTGAACGCATCTGTTTTGATCTTTAGTGCAGTAGATAAAAGACTGAGCCAGGGGTGGAGGCGCACGCCTTTAATCCTAGCACTCGGGAGGGAGGCAGAGGTAGGAGGATCCCTGTGAGTTCAAGGCCACCCTGACAGTGAATTCCAGGTCAGCCTGAGCTACAGTGAGATTCCTTGAAAAAACCAAACACCAGAAAAGAAAAGAAAAGAAAAGAAAAGAAAAGAAAAGAAAAGAAAAGAAAAGAAAAGAAAAGAAAAGAAAAGATTGAGAGCATAGCATAGTGGGTAGGAGTGCCAGCTCCGGAGTCCCATGGGAGGGCCCCAGATGAACTTAACCTTGGGAAAGCCATAGCACTCTCAGGACTTCCGTTTTTTCTCACCCGTAAAAGACAGCTCATCCCAGATTCCATCACAGCACGGAGAAAGGAGCACTGACATGCTTTGTTCTCGCGTTGTCTGGAAAGGTCCCCCACCCTCTGTGTTAGTGATCACTTGCTGTCCAAGGCGAGCTCCTCACCTTCCGAGCCGAGTCGGAATGCTACTCCAGCTCACGTCTCTGCTGGAACCCCGCCAACCTGGGTGAATTTGTTCTCATTCCCAGGGTGGGAAGGAAAGCCATCTGTCTCTAAAATCTGGATTCTCCATTTTGTATTACTGAGGGTTTGGATTTCATCCTAATGTCTTTTTTTTTTTTTTTCTCCTACAGGCCATGGGAACCCATCACTGAAAAAAGAAGTAAAAATAGGCCTTTGGGGAGAGAGATGAGAGGTAGGAACCAGGAGGAGTTGGAGGACGATGGGAAGGACCTGACTCTGACAGGCACCGGCCTCTCACCCCTGTGTTCTCCTTGCTGAGGAAGTGCTGGGTGGCACTGTATGAGTGCGGATAAACATTGGGTCATCTGGAAGGGACACCACCCTGCTCCATGAATAGATTCAAAGGACCCTAGAGGACAAGATGTCCCATAAGATGGCAGTGGAAGAGGGTGGGGAAGGCCAAGAGTGGGGCCTGGTATCTGCTTCTGAGCCAGTTTGGGATACTACCACGTAGTCCAAGTTATGGACTTCAATGACAGTGCAGTGTATGCTGGCCATTACATGACATCTATCCGTAAGTTCCTACCCTGGCCTAGATCATTCTGGATAAATATGGTATCTCCTCTCGGCGTCTGCAGTTAACATAACGGGTAGTTCCTCTCTGTTGAATGGAAGCATAGCTTATAGATAAGGCCTCCTCAGCAAGGAAGGTTGAGAAATGAAGTCCTGTCAGGTAGTAACCTGCTCGGCCACAACCTAAGGTTCTGAGACAGAGACAAAGGAGGCTGGGCTGTTAAGGCAGGCACACTGGGTTCCAGCACATGGTGCCCCACCCCCAGAGAGGCACATAACTGTTTTCTCTTCTTGGTCTCTTCCATCATACGCACAAGCTGTCATCAACGTCCTCACCTCTTAAACCAAGGCAAACAGAGCTATGATGCGTGTTAAGATGTCATTTCCATCCAGGCCCAAACGAAGCGGCATCATCCTTCCTCCTCTACACTCACATGTTCTGTTCTTCTCATGCCTCTCTCTCCATACATGCACAGAGTGCACGTTAAGATTACCCCCCCTTAGTCATGTGCCCTAAGGGTGTAATGTCTGCTGGAGTCTTGCTAAATGTATATACTATGCTCACCAAACTGCCCAGTAAGTACTTCTCTTAATGTCCATACCCATATATTAATGCTACTCTCACTTTTGGTTAGAGAAGCTTCTCTTTTCAGATGATGGCAACCTTGGGATGATTCAGAAGGCACCATGGTGCTGAGAAGAAGTGACAGAGGAGTGCTCAGCACTGAGATGTCTCAAACCTACCTTCCAAGGCTCAGGGTCTATTGTGGAAGAGGGGGCGGAAAGAATGTAAGAGCTAAAGGAAGAGTAGGACTCCTTACAACGTGCTCTTCCAGACACAAAATGGCCTGGATATCCATGACCTCACAGTGCCTGACACTACCTACACAAGACCATCATAATAAGAGGAAAAGATCATGACATCAAACTAAAAAGAGAGACAGATTGAGAGGGGGAGGGGATATGATGGAGAGTGAAGTTTCAAAGGGGAAAGTGGAGGGGGGGAGGGAAATAACATGGGACATTGTCTATAATTAAAGACGTTGTTAATAAAAATAAAAAATTAAAAAAATCTTTGAAAGGGGGGAAAAAGATTACCCCCCTTTTTTATTAGTTATGTAGATAGTGTGTATACAGTCATGCTGGTACCATCATTAGCCTCCTCCCTGTCCTCCCCCTCCGAAGGGACCCTCCTCATTGGGGAATGTGGGTCATGCATTGTGGGGGTAGCCATCAGTTATGGGGAAGAGGCAATGTCTCTGTGCATAATGTCCCAACTTGTGGCTCTAACAATCTTTCTGCCCCCTCTTCCAAGAATTTCCCTGAGCCATGTTGGGATCATTTTATGTCTACTTCAGTGATGAGGTCTTGGGAGCCCCTGTGTCTCTGGATCTCTGGTTTGGAAGGATTTGAGTGTTCTCTGTGTCTATCTCCTTCACCCTTGTGCTGGTACCAGGTTCACCAAGAAAGCAACACTTTTGCTCATTTAAGATAACCTTTTTTTTTTTTTAAATCATTTATTTATGTATTTGACAGAGAGAAAGAGGGAGAGAGAGAATGAGAGAGAATGGGTATGCCAGGGCCTCCAGCCACTACAAATGAACTCCAGATGCATGTGCCACCTTGTGCATCTGGCTAACGTGGGTCCTGGGGAATTGAACCTGGGTCCTTTGGTTTTGCAGGCAAACGCCTTAACCACTAAGCCATCCCTCCAGCCTAAGATTACCCTTTGAGCAGCAAATGACCATGATCCCCGAAACTGAACACCCAGCCTGTGAACTTGCTTCTTTGACAGTCACAGGCAGCAGAACCATGGTGTTTCCTTTTGCTCAGGGAAGCAGGAAAGGAACCCCAGGGAAAGGAACCGTTCATTCCTTGATGACTAACAGAGTGGAAGATTCATTCCTTGATGACTACAGAGTGTTCCTGAGATACCACATGGAACGTGGAGAAATAATGCTTTTTGTGTGTGTGTGTGTGTGTGTGTGTGTGTGTATAAAAGTGGTATGGAGTGGTGTATGTGGTGTTTGCATGGATATGTGCCCTTGTGGTGCCCCATATGATTGCCTGTGGCTGAGGGGTGGCCCGCCTGAGGCAGCCAGAGTAGAAAACATTGGGTATCTCTCTCCATTGCTCTTCCACTTGGCTGTTTTTGAAAAATGATTTTTCCATGAGTTACTAACTCAATATTTAATTTAATTTATTTATTTGAGAAAGAAAGAGAGAACAGGTGCACCAGGGCTTCTAGCTGCTGCAAATAAATTCCAGACACATATGCCACCTTGTGCATTTGGCTTTACGTGGGTCCTGGGGAATTGAACCTGGGTCCTTAGGCTTTGCTGACAAGTGTCTTTGAGGTAGATTCTCTGTTTATTGATTCTGGAGTTTCTGGGCTTTGATGATTCTCTGCTCTCTGCTTCCCTGGGGGACTGGGTGTTGCAGTCAAGGTTCACATTGCTGGTAGAAATCACCCAACCAAGAGCAGCTTGTGGGGAAAAAGAGATTTATTTTGGTTTACAGACTCAAGGGAAAGCTCCACGATGGCAGGGGAAAATGATGGCATGAGCAGAGGATGGACATCATCTCCTGGCCAACATCAGGTGGACAACAGGAACAGGAGAATATGCCAAACACTGGCAAGGGGAACCTGGCTATCATACCCATAAGCCTGCCCCCAACAATACTCTGCTTCCAGGAGACTTTAATTCCCAAATCTCTATCAGCTGGGAACCTAGCATTCAGAACACCTAAGTTTATGGGGGCACCTGTATCAAACCACCACATTCCACCCCTGGCCCCCATAAACTGGTAACCATCCATGTGTAAAATGCAATGCATTCAGTCCAACTTTCAAAGTCCTCATATATATATATTTTTTTGAAGTAGGGTCTCACTCTGGTCCAGGCTGACCTGGAATTAACTATGTACTCTCAGGGTGGCCTCGAACTCACAGTGATCCTCCTACCTCTGCCTCCCCAGTGCTGGGATTAAAGGCATGCACCACCATGCTCAGCTTGTCCTCACATTTTTTTTTTTATCAATCCTAATGATGTTCCAACATTCCCATAGTCCAAGATCTTTTAACTGAGCCATAATACCAAAAAAATCCCTCAAAATTCATAATGGTACAGAATAAACATTTATATTGCAAAAGATAGCATTGGGCATAGCAAAGAACTATTCAGCCAATACAAGATTTAAAACAACCAGGGCAAACATCAAACTCTGTAGCTTCAAGTCCAACAACTCTAGTCAATGACAAGTCTCTATGCTCCATAGTCCTAACTAGCAACAAGTCTTTGGTATTCCAATTCCGCCCCTCCAGCTAGGCTACTCACAGTCCTGGAAAACTTCATCCGGAGCTGGCAACTCTCCTGCCAAGGTATGCCTTGGCAGCCATCTTGTGGTCCAGGCATTTCCACTGGGTCACCACTGCAACCCACAGTCCATCCTCACGGCTCCATCGGGTCTCCATGCAGGCATCCAGCAAACCTGCTTCACACTGCCCATGGCTGTTTCCACAACACAGGATTGGATTGCAAACTCAATGACCCCCTCTTTCGTGCATTTCTTATACTCCATAATACCAGGTAGGGTGCCAATTTGTTAATCCAGGGGGGAATAAAGCAGACTTTGAAGAATAAGACACTTCTTGAGCACTCAGGCCCCTTCAAAAGAGTCTACATTCTACCTGTTGTCCCAGTGCAGGTCAGATGGCCCAATCACAAAAGTTATAATCTCTAAATTGCAGCTGAACAGGCAGCAGTTTCAGCCTAAAGATTTCACTTCTGTGCCATATCCCTCTGCTCACACCAGTTCATTTCTACACAATGCAACCCTGCACAACTTCTCAGGACATGGCCATAACAGCAAGCCTCTCACACAAACTGCTCCTAGCCCAGTCCAAGTAAGGCTGTTTCTCACCCTCATAAGCCAAACCTCACAGTCCATAGTTCTTACTGCATTCAGGTCTTTCAACTCTGACCAGAATAGTCCATGAAGCTGAACTTACAGCACTGCAAGTCATCTCTTAGGCCAAGGTTTCAAATTCTTCCACATTCCTCTTGAAAATCAACTCCAGAAAGCCAAAGCTACACAGTCAGGTGTCTAGCAGCAACCCCCCTCCTCGGTACCACTTTACCTTTGCAGTCAGGTTCACAATGCTGGAAGAAATCACCCAACCAAGAGCAGCTTGTGGGGGAAAAGAGGTTTATTTTGGCTTACAGGCTCAAGGGGAAGCTCCTCGACGGCAGGGGAAATGATGGCATGAGCAGAGGATGGACATCACCCTCTGGCCAACATAAAGTGGACATCAGGAACAAGAGAATGTGCTAAACACTGGCAAGGGGAAGCTGGCTATAATACCCATAAGCCTGCCCCCAACAACACTCTGCCTCCAGGAGGAGTTAATTCCCAAATCTCTATCAGCTAGGAACCTAGCAGTCGGAATACTTAAGTTTATGGGGAACACCTGAATCAAACCACCACACTGGGGTTACAGGTGCATATGTTCATGTGGGAGTGCTGTATTCTCAGGCCTACGTTCTTGCGTAGGAAACCCACCTAACCACTGAGCCATCTCTCCAGCCTGTACTTTCTTTTCATACCGAACATAAAACTTTGGACCTTCAAAACAAAAGGTTTAAAAGAGCCAGGCAAGCTGGCGCATGCCTTTAATCCCAGTACTTGGGAGGCAGAGGTAGGAGGATCACTGTGAATTCAAGGCCACCCTGAGACTATGTAGTGAGTTCCAGGTCATCTGGGCTAGAGTGAGACCCTGCCTTGAACAACCAAAAAAAAAATTGAAAAGAGAACTGGGTGTGATGGTGCAAGTCTAATCCCAGTCCTTGGAAGGTGGAGGCAGGGGGATCAGGATTCAAGGTCATCCTTAGCTACCTAGAATTTGAGGACAATCTTGATCACATGAAATCACAAAACAAAACAAAACAAAACAAAACAAAACAAAACAAAACATGAAGAGATAATAAGCATTTAGGTGTGGCAAAGTCAAAGTGTCATCATTTCTAGGATGCTGTTTATCTCAACCTGTTGCAGAACTTGAGAGAAGGGGCACAGTTAAGGGGACTGGAACCCTGAAGGTAAAAAAGGCAGGAGAGTCTGCACTTGCTAGAAATCAAAGATAATCTGACTTCTCATCTCTTGCCTACTTCCCTAGACCTGTTTTTCCACAAACAACCTTTTTTATTATTGACAACTTCCATAATTATAGACAATAAACTATGATAATTCCCTCCCCCTCTTATTTTCCCCTTCACAACTCCACTCTCCATCATCCCCTTCCCCTTCCAATCAGTCTCTCTTTTATTTTGATGTCATCATCTTTTCCTCCTATTATTATGGTCTTGTGTAGGTAGTGTCAGGCACTGTGAGGTCATGGATATCCAGGCCATTTTGTGTCTGGAGGAGCACGTTGTAAGGAGTCCTACCCTTCCTTTGGCTCTTACATTCTTCCTGCCACATCTTCCGCAATGGACCCTGAACCTTGGAAGTGTGTTAGAAATATTTCAGTGCTGAGCACTCCTTTGTCCCTTCTTCTCAGCACCATGGTGCATTTTGAGTCATTCCAGAGGTCACTGCCATCTGAAAAGAGAAGCTTTTCTAACCCAAAGTGAGAGTAGCATTAATATATAGGTATGAACATTAAGAGAAGTGCTTACTGGGCAGTTTGGTGAGCATAATATATGCATTTAGCCAGACACCAGCAGGTGCTACACCAGAAGGGATGAAAGAAAGTTTTTTCTTTTTCCTTTTCCTTGTTTTATTTTTATTTATTTTTTTTTTTTTGAGGTAGGGTCTCACTTAGGACTTCTCCCATCATAGGTTTTACAGTATCAGGCATGTATTCCCTCCTGTGGAGTGGGCCTCAAGTCCACGTAAAGAGTGGTTGGTTTTCCCCATAACAGACATGCCACTATTGTACCCATTGACTCATTTGG
This sequence comes from Orientallactaga sibirica, assembly GCA_036365145.1. Taxonomy (NCBI): domain Eukaryota; kingdom Metazoa; phylum Chordata; class Mammalia; order Rodentia; family Dipodidae; genus Orientallactaga; species Orientallactaga sibirica. The sequence continues at coordinate 5,166,229 of JAEOAD010000037.1, forward strand.
CCTGGCTGGCCAAACTTAAGGCTTGCAATGTCCACTGTTGTTTATCTCCACTGATGACTTCCTTTTCTCTCCCATAGAGCTGCACGCAGCATAGTTTTTTTCCAGCTTTCTGTCAGATAGTCTACACAGAGGAGGTTTGCAGCTCAGCTCCAGCAGGATTTCTCAGTGACCTTGCAGCCCAATCCTGTGGACTCTTCAGCAACAGGGTCTCACCATCCATCCCTGGTGGGAAACCAAGAGCCCGGCAATGGCCTATAATGTTTTGGGGGTATCAGGGACCTCCCTGGTCAACAACTCACTGGAAGGTATCCCATCCTGGCACTAAAAATTTTCTAGTAATAATCTATGGCTTCTGAGTGTTCCATTGTCCAAAAAAGTAGGTTACCATATGGCTTATTCATAACTTCATAAATTTTTATTAACCCTCTCCCCACCCACCCTTCCTTTACTCAATCTCTTCCCCTGACCTCACTTGGGCCTTTTCACCCCCAGTAATCTGTTTATCTATTTACATAAGGACTTACTGTGTCTTATGTGTGGATGAAATTATCCCAGTGGGGTTTGAACACAGGCTTATCAGATCACAAGAGTTACTGGACATGTTTTTCAGGTTCTGGGTCTTGCTCAAATCATAAGATTATTAAAGTTGCATATTTCTCAGGGATGAAAGAAATTTTTTTCTTTTTCCTTTTCCTTATTTATTTTTTTATTTTTTATTTTTTTTAGGTAGGGTCTCACTCTAGCCCAGACTTACCTGGAATTCACTATGTAGTCTCAGGGTGGCCTCGAACTAATGCAATCCTCCTACCTGTGCCTCCCGAGTGTTGGGATTAAAGGCATGCGCCACATGCCCATCTTTTGTTTTGTTTTGTTTTGTTTTGTTTTGTTTTGTTTTGTTTTGTTTTGTGGTAGGGTTTCACTCTAGCCCAGGCTGACTTGCAGTTCACTCTGTAGTCCCAGTCTGGTCTTGAACTCACAGTGATCCTCCTGCCTCTGCCTCCTCCTGATTGCCGGATTAAAGGTGTGCACCACACCATGCCTGGTGGGAATTTTTTTGTTGTTCGAAGTAGGTTCTTGCAGTAGCATAGGCTGACCTGGGATTCACTATGTAGTTTCAGGCTGGCCTTGAACTCACTTGAACTCCTCCTACCTCTGCCTCCTGAGTACTGAGATTAAAGGTGTGTGCCACCATGCCTGGCAGGAAATTTTAAATAAGGTCCATTCTGGTAGAGAGAATTAGGAGCCTTCAATTTTAATGCTATCTTTTCCCGGATTGTTTACTGACTCACCGGGGAGACAAGCCACAGAGAAATTGTGAAGACTGAGGAAGGACACGGAATGAGTCAGCTGGAGAATATCAGAAAGAATTGGAATTAAACACACCTGGCTAATGGGTGTTCTGCAAAGGAAAAGGCCTGTGTCACACAAGAACAAGCCCATCACATGCTGCCCAATGTTGCTTGTATCCTGTCCCCCCCCCCAGAGCCCTGGTGAAATGAACATCAAAGGGGAGCGAAGAGGGACACATGGACCACTACTGGGGAATGGTATCCTTGGGTTCATAAAATAAACATGTTGTTGAATACACACATCATTACTATGTGTGTGAGCCCAGCTTCCGAAGAGATGGGATTGGGCAAGTTTACCCCACAGTAGAACTATCCAGCTGATTGAGAGGCAGGGGGGGGAGGGGTGCCCAGCATGCAGGGTCAGGGGCCAGCGGTGACCGTTGTTGCAAGGTGCTGTTGGAAGCATGCCAGCTTCGTCCTAATGATAGTCACTGGAAACTTGCTTTAATAGCTTGGGCAAAGCCGGGCATGGTGGCACATGCCTTTAATCCCAGCACTCGTGAGGCAGAGGTAGGAGGATCGCCAGGTCAGCCTGGGCTAGAGTAAAACCCTACCTCGAAAAACCAAACCAGCCGGGCGTGGTGGCGCACGCCTTTAATCCCAGCACTCGGGAGGCAGAGGTAGGAGGATTGCCGTGAGTTCGAGGCCACCCTGAGACTACATAGCTAATTCCAGGTCAGCCTGGACCAGAGTGAGACCCTACCTCGAAAAACCAAAAAAAAAAAAAAAAAAAAAGAAAAACCAAACCAAACCAAACCAAACCAAACCAAACCAAACAAAAAGCTTGGGCTAATAAGCCTGTCAACATTATTCCTCATGCCTCTATCCAAGGCTGTTGGCAGCCTTACCAGTAGGGAGGTCATGTCTTATAGAGTTTGGGTTGGGGCAATTCAGGGACATAGAAAGGTGGTTCAATAACCATGGCTTAAAACTGGTCATGGGCAGCTGGAGAGGTGGCTCAGCGGTTAAGGTACTTGCCTACAAAGCCTAATGACCCAAGTTCGATTCTCCAGTATTCACGTAAAGCCAGATGCACAAAGTGGCACATGTGTCTGGCATTCGTTTGCAGCAGCTGAAGGGCCCATTCTGTCTCTCTTTCTGCTAGGTATGGTAGTGCACGCCTTTAATCCCAGCACTCTGGAGGCAGAGGTGGGAGGATCCTTGTGAGTTTGAGGCTAGCCTGATACTATAGTGAATTCCAGGTTAGCCTGGGCTAGAGTCAGACTCTACCTCAATACCTTCTCCCCCCCCAAAAAAACCTGGCGTGGTGGGGTGCACACATATAGTTCCAACACTCAGGTGATGTTAGATCATGAATTGGAGGCCAGCCTGGGCCACATGAGACCCTGTCTCTACAAAAAAGTGGGGGAGGTCTGTGACTGGAGACATGGCTTAGTGGTTAAAGGTGCTTGCTTGCAAAGCCTGTTGGCAATTCCCCAGTGCCAATGGAAAGCCAGACGCACAAGGTGGCACATGCATCTGGAGTTCTTTCGCAGTGGCAAGAGGCTCTGGCATGACCATACTCTCTTTCTCTAAAAATATTTTTAAAAAGAAAGCCATGTTTCATGCCAAGCTCCTGTTTTTCAGAGAACTCATTTTCTGCCTTGTGCCTGCTGTCATGTATCTATTCACAGAATGGGGGCATTTACAGTGTGATTTTGGTGCTTTCTAGGGTGTTTGACAGGGTCTTTTTTGTCTATAAAGTCATTTGAAATATACATGTCCTGTGGCAAGATCTTTGCCTGTGTTATTTATTGTCTTAGGATGATAAGATAGTCCTGAAACAAATGACTTCAGTTTCTAGCCCTAAATGAATAGCAAATTAGTTATCCTGAAGACTAAGCTGGGAGGTTGGGGTCAACAATACCAGCAGGGATGCAAGTCAGAGCCTCTCAGAAGGACGGTTTCCAGGTGTAGCCATTACCTGGTTGCTAGAGCACCCAACCAGAATCAGTTTGTGGGAGGAAAGGGTCACTGGAAAGCTGTGGTGGTTTGGTTTCAATCAGATATCCCCCATAAACGCTTGTGTTCTGAATGCTTGGTCCCGAACTATTGGCAGCTTGGGAGGCAAAGCGTTGGTGGAGGAGGTATGTTTCTGGGGGCAGACTTAGGGGTTTTATAGCCAGCTCCTCCTTGCCAGAGTTCAGCTCACTCTCTTGCTGCTGTTTTCCAGCTGCAATGGCAGAGGTGATGTCCAGCCTCTGCTCATGCCATGCTTTCCCCATGCTTCCCACCATGAAGCTTCCCCTCGAGACTATAAGCCAAAATAAATTTTTTTTCCTTTCGCTGGGCGTGGTGTCACACGCCTTTAATCCCAGCACATGGGAGGCAGAGGTAGAAGGATCGTGGTGAGTTCAAGGCCAGCCTGAGACTACAGAGTGAATTCCAGGTCAGCTGGGGCTAGAACGAGACCCTGCCTCAACTTTCCTCAACTGCTTTGGTTGGGTGATTTGTGGCAGCTGAGAAGGTAATTGTAGCACAGGCTTACAGTTTCCAGAGGAAGTTTCACCATGATGGAGAAAAGATGGCAGAGCAGACTGGGCACTGCGTCTTGTCACACCAGCTGGGAGGTAGCAGCAAGAGTGAGCTAGCTAATGAACACCTGGTAGGGCTGGACTAATAATGCTAACCCTGAGTGACATGCCTCCACCTCCCAAAGGCTGGGGAAGGGGGATTAAGTATGAGGCATAATCAGAAAGACATGAGGCTATGGGAGACATTGACATTTTACATTCAGACCACCACACAAGGGGTGTGCTTAAAGCACCACGTGGAAGAGGCACATTGATTTTATCCAGGAACCTCATCTAAGTGGAATTGTACATCTTCTTTCATGTAGCACAGTGTCCTCAAGATTCATCCACATTGTGGATGACTGTGTCAAATTTGCCTTCTTTTTTATTTTGGTTTTCTGAGGTAGGGTCTCTCTCTAGTTCAGGCTGACCTGGAATTCACTATGTAGTCTCAGGGTGGCCTCGAACTCAAGGCAATCCTCCTACCTCTGCCTCCCAAGTCCTGGGATTAAAGGCGTGTGCCACCATGCCTGGCAAATTTGCCTTCTTTCTTTTTCCCCTCAAAGTAAGGTCTTACTCTGTAGTTCCGGGCTGACCTCAAACTCATACAGCGATCTTCCTATCTCTCTCTGCCTCTCTGCTGAGGCTAAAGGCGTGCGCCACCACACCTGGTCCTTCCTTTTTATATTTATTTATTTAACAGAGAGAGAGAGAATGGGCACACCAGAGCCTCCAGCCACTGCAAACAAACTCCAGATGTGTACACCCCCTTGTGCATCTGGCTAACATGAGTCCTGGAGAATTGAACCTGGGTTCTTTGGCTCTGCAGACAAACACCTTAACCGCTAAGCCATGGTGGCCCTCTGGCATAATTGTATGTTGATTTGTAAGATGTTTGTCTTCCTACAGTGTAAGAGCAGGGTTCCTGTTTGTTTTTGCTGCCAAAGCACCCATATCTCAATGCCTAGAGCAATGCTAGAAGACAGGTGTTACTGAGTTATCTGATGAATTAATGAATGGGCCAGCCTAATATGTAGACAGCATTACAGACACAGACGGCCCTTAATAAGCACAAATTATTTGGTGACATCTACAAAGCAAGAAGTAAATAAGGCAAGGATGTAATTATGTGCAAAACTTTGGTTCTGTTTTGAAGCAGGAAAGGAAAGAGAGAAGGCAAGATTTTGTGGGTGGGAACAATCGCTAAATGATGGGGAAGTTTTGGTGTGGAAGAGAAGAAGCCACAAAAAACAAAACAAAACAAAACAAAAAAGTACAGAGTACTTAAAGGTATGATGTTTATAAAACAACTGGAAAAAATTCCAATGTTGATATTTAATATAAGAAAATCATTTATTGTAGCTGGGCGTGGTGGTGCACACCTTTAATCTCAGCAGAAGTAGAAGTAGGCAGAAGTAGGAGGATTGCTGTGAGTTCAAGGCCACCCTGAGAATACATGGTGAATTCAGGTCAGCTTGAGCTAGATTGAGACCCTACCTCGAAAAACCAAAAGAAAATTATTTATTGTTTACACTGTGATGATGTTACTCATGATTTTTGTTGTTGTTTTGAGACAGAGTCTCATGTAGACTAGGCTGGCCTTAAACTTACTACATAGCTGAGGATGGCCTTGAACTTCTGATCCACCTGCTTCTATTTCCTAAGTGCTGGGATCACAAGTGTGTTCCTCTAAACTATGCTCATAATTATGTTTAGAGTCCACTCAAACAAACAAACAAACAAACAAACAAACAAACAAACAAACAAAACAGCCAGGTATGATGGCTCCCACTTATAACCTTAGCATTTGGGGCGTAGAAGCAGTAGGATTACCTTATATTCAAGACCAGTGATAAATTCGGTTGTTCAAACAATGTTCTTTCTTTCTTTCTTTCTTTCTTTCTTTCTTTCTTTCTTTCTTTCTTTCTTTTCTCTCTCTCTCTCTCTCTCTCTCTTCTTTCTTTCTTTCTTTCTTTCTTTCTTTCTTTTTTCTTTTGAGGTATGCGCTCACTCTAGCTCAGGCTGACCTGGAATTCACTGTGTAGTCTCATGGTGGCCTTGAACTCACGGCGATCCTCCTACCTCTGCCTTTCAAATGCTGGGATTAAAGGCATGCGCCACCACACCCAGCTGTACTTTCTTTTTGGACCAGGTCCCTCCTTGGGCTCCCAGGTGGGCTCCCTGTAGCTACTGATATTATCAGAGGCCTCTCCAGGGTTCTTTCCTGACATTGTTCTGGATGTCATTGATGTGAAACAAATGGGAAAGGAGAATGTAAGTCAAAGCTCAGAAAAGCTACAGGGGAAAGTTTGTGACTTAAAATCCACAGCACCCAAGCATCTGTACTTTAACTTGGTTTGTGAGGATGAAGCTGCTGCCTTTGGACTTGTTCTTTCCTTTCAATAGGAAAAGTGCTTTCTAATTCATGTTTTTGAAACTTACTTGAGCGCAGGAAGGGGTTTGCTCCCATGCATTCCCCCCCTGCCCCCCGAGATAGGGTTTCACTCTAGCTCAGGCTGACTGGAATTCACTCTGTAGTCTCAGGGTGGCTTTGAACTCATGGTGATCCTCCTACCTCTGCCTCCCAAGTGCTGGGATTAAAGGCATGTGCCACCACGCCCAGCTCCCATGCCTTTTTGGTTCCATGCTTTCCTGGGCAATAGTGGGAAAAGCATGCATAAATAAAACCCTGGAGGAATAAGGTGTCGTTAACCCCGAGTCTGTTTAACTCAGCAAACGTTTATTAAGCGCTTGTGTGTTGGAGGTAGGGCACGAGGAGTGGGTGTGGAAAGAAACCAGACAAGAACCCTAAAGTACCCTGTAAACTGCTAATAGAATTGGCCAGTACACACGGGAATGGTAGAACTAGGTGCTGAAAGGCGAGAGAGAAGGGCAAGTAGGGGCACCAAGGGAGAAGACTTCATAGAACAAATGACATCTTATTAAATCTTTTTTTGCTTGTTGCACTACCACGGCTGGCTTATTGAAATCTTTTTTTTTTTTTTCAAGGTAGGGTCTCACTCTAGCTCTGACCTGTCCCAGGCTGGTCTTGAATGTATGGCAATCATCCTACTTTCAGCCTCCTGAGTGCTGTGTGTAAAGGTGTGCACAACCATACCTTGCTCATTTTAGTAAACCTTAAAAGACAGATAATGGAAGCTGGGCGTGGTGGCGCACGCCTTTAATCCCAACACTCGGGAGGCAGAGGTAGGAGGATTGCTGTGAGTTCAAGGCTACCCTGAGACTACATAGTTAATTCCGTCAGCCTGGGCTAGAGTGAGACCCTACCTTTTTTTTTTTTTTTTTTTTTTTTTGGTTTTGCAAGGTAGGGTCTCACTCTGGTCCAGGCTGACCTGGAATTAACTATGTAGTCTCAGGGTGGCCTTGAGCTCTTGGCGATCCTCCTACCTCTGCCTCCTGAGTGCTGGGATTAAAGAGACCCTACCTTGCAAAACAAAAAAAAAAAAAAAAGGTAAAATCTTAAGTTAGAAACTGGAATGGGCTGGACCATCTGCATGGAAGAAAGAGAATAAATTTTACAGAAAAGAGAGGCTAGAAGTGAAAGGTTGGCTGATCAGTTTCCCTGGTTCTCTTTCTCTCTCTGTGTATTTTGTTGGAAAGTGGAGACATGGCCTCCTACAGAATCGGAGAGTAGATATTCAAACTAGCCTTGACTTTTACAAAGTGCCTTTTCCACCCTTAGCTGTCTCACAGAAACTATTCTCAAGAATAAGGTTAGCCAGGCATGGTGGCACACACCTTTAATCCCAGCACTTGGGAGGCAGAGGTAGGAGGATCGCCATGAGTTCAAGGACACCCTGAGACTACATAGTGAATTCCAGGTCAGCCTAAGCTAGAGTGAAACCTACCTCGGAAAGAAAAAAAAAAAAAGAATAAGGTCTCTCAAATGACCTTAACTCATTGGTTTTCCTCTAACATTTACATCTTTAAAGGAAAAGCTAAAATACAATAAAGGGGGGGGCAGATAGAGCAACACAATAATTTAGCAAGCTTTCCTGTGGTGGATGTTCACAGCGGGAACAAGGTTTCTATATAGGACGTGCTTCCGGCCAGGGAATATTGCTGGACCCTGTGAAGTCCCTATGAGCAAATGGTCCTCAGGAGGTGCCTCATTGAGGAGGCTGCTGCTGAATCCCGAGGGGTTCCTCAGGTAGTCTTGATGAGCTTCACTCCCCTCTATCCTTCCATCCCTCTATCCAGGTACACCCTCTCTCCTCTTTTTTCTTAAAAAAAATTTTATTTGAGAGAGAGAAAGGGATATATATATCTGTGTGTATATATATATGTGTACACATATACACTAGAGAGAGAAAGAGAACAGGTATGTCAGGGCCTCTACCTGCTGTAAACCAACCCCAGATGCATGCACCACTTTATGCCTTATGCATCTGGCTTACATGGGTTCTGGGGAGTCAAACCTGGATCCTTTGGCTTTGCAGACAAGTGCCTAAACTGCTAAGCCATCTCTCCAGCCCTCTCTCTCCTTTTGCTTTAACTCTACCTGCCATTTCAAATCCAAAATTATCAAAATATACCATATGACATCCTGTTATAATTTGGCAAAAGCCAGTAATGTGAAACTGAACCCTCCGCTATGCCTCCCTTCCCTGCTCCTTCCTTCTATTGCAGTATATCTACCTTGTGGTTCGGTGAAAGGCACACAGCTGGCAGCCTGTGGAAGGAGGATGTCACTTTAGAAATGAAGATATTGGGGCTGGAGAGATGGCTTAGTGAATAAGGCACTGGCCTGGGAATCCTAAGGACCCAGATTTGATTCCCCAGGACCCATGTATGCCACCTGCACAAGGTGGCGCATGCATCTGGAGTTCGTTTGCAGTGGCTAGAGGCTTTGCTATGCCCATTCTCTCTCTCTCCTTCTCTCTCCTTTTGTCTCTATCTGCCTCTCTCTCTAACTCTCAGATAAATAAATACATTTTTAAAAAAGAAATGAAGATATTAAGCCTGAAAAGTGCCCGGCACAGACCAGAAATCCCTGAGTCCATTATCCATAGTGTCTGAGATATTTGTGTTAAAATACTTTTTTTTCATATCATGTGTCACGTATCCATTATCTTCAAGGAATGAAGAAGTCCGTCGAAGCATGTTTGTGAAGAAAATTAGGGTGACTAGGACCCGAAAGTACAAAGCAGGAATGTCCTTGGGCCGGTCCTTGCGATCTCCACTTTGCTACAATCAGAGAAGAATCTGGCTTCTCCTTATCTCCTGTCTAAAGGAGTTCCGTAGATCTGTTCTTCCATAAACAATATGAGCCCCTCCCTGAAAGGAACATTCCAGGAAGGTTTATTTATTTATTTATTTTTTTAAAAAATATTTTATTATTTATTTATTTCCATAAACAAGAGAATGAGGGCCTCCAGCCCCTGAAAGATGCAACATTCATCAGGAAGGTTCAAAGGCAAGTGTTGATGCTGACATTCCAGCCCTGTTTAAATGTGATGCTGACATTGTGTTGGTTAAACTCTAGCCTCAAAACTTGTTGTCATGACTGGTTAGCTCAGCCTCCATTCAGAGTCTATAATTGACTCCTGTTTGGGTCATAGGGTGGGATTTACCTCCCCGCTCGCCTCCCTCTGTGTTTCCTTCTTAACTCTAGACTCTAGACTCTTTAAACCTTACCTCTTACCTGTGGATTTTTTTTTTTTTTTTTTTTGGTTTTTCGAGGTAGAGTCTCACTCTGGCCCAGGCTGACCTGGAATTAACTATGCAATCTCAGGGTGGCCTTGAACTCATGGCGATCCTCCTACCTCTGCCTCCCGTGCGCCACCACGCCCGGCTTACCTGTGGATTTTAATTCTCTAAATTCATAAGACAAGAATCCAGGATATGCTACATTTATTGGTGTCTTGGATTTATTTGAGAGAAAGAGAGAGAGAGATGCCAGGACCTTTAGTCACTGTCTACAAACTGCAGACGCATGCCCACCTACTGCATCTGGCTTTATGTGGGTTCTAGGGAATCAAACCTGGATCCTTGGGCTTTGCAGGCAAGTTCCTTAACCTTTGAGTCATCTCTCCAGCCCTCTATTTTTCTCTCTATAAGACATTGATCACGCTCTTGCCTTCCTTCATTTCTCCCCAGAGTATTATAGAGTGAATGTATGAATACACACGCTCATCCTTTTTTTAAAACAAAAACAAGCTTACCAAAGCTGTACAAATAACTTGTTTCCTGAATCATTTGAGAATCAATTGCTGACATTGTTTTCTTTTTCTTTGTTCTTCTTTTCTTTTTTCCTTTCTTTTCTTTTCTTTTCTTTTTTTTTTTTTTTTTTTTTTTTGAGGTAGGGTCTCGCTCTAGCCCAGGCTGACCTGGAATTCACTCTGTCATCTCAGGGTGGCCTTGAACTCATGGCAATCCTCCTACCTCTGCCTCCCCAGTGCTGGGATTAGAGGCATGTGCCACCATGCCCAGCTCTTTTTTCTTTTTATTTGCAAGTGGGGGGGGGGAGGGAGAGGAAGAGAAGAGAGACAGACAGAGAATGGGTTCACCAGGGCCTCCAGTAGCTGTAAACAAACTGTTCTGCATGTACCATTTTGCGCATCTGGGTTTATATGGGTACCGGGGAATGGAGCTCTGGTGGTTAGCCTTTGCAGGCTAGTGCCTTTGTAGCGAGTCCCAGACCAGAAATCAAGACCACTCGAATAAGGATTTTTTTGTTGTTTATTTATTTATTTATTTATTTTGGTTTTTCGAGGTAGGGTCTCACTCTGGTCCAGGCTGACCTGGAATTAACTATGTATCCTCAGGGTAGCCTCGAACTCACAGCGATCCTCCTACTTCTGTCTCCCGAGTACTGGGATTAAAGGCGTGCGCCACCACGCCCGGCTTTTTGTTTATTTTTATTTATTTATTTGAGAGCAACAGGCAGATAGAGAATGGCTTTCAGCCACTGCAAACGAACTCTAGATGCATGTGCCCACTTGTGCATCTGGCTTACGTGGGTCCTGGGGAATTGAACTTTGAACTTGGGTCCTTAGGCTTCATAGCCAAGCGCTTAACTGCTAAGCCATCTCTCCAGCCCTCGACTAAGGTTTTTAAAAGGAGAATCTTTATTAGCCGACTGGTGGCTGTACCTTACAGCACTTTGGTAAGGAGGAGAGCAGCCCCATCTTAAATTTATCAGTGAGTTTATAAGGCAAAAAACCACATTCTTTTACAATGGTCAGGAAACAAAACCACATTCTTTTCGATGGTCTGGAAAGTTCTCAGCATGCACCCCCCCACCCTGCCAATCCTATTTTGCAATGCAAGCAAGTGGAATTTTGTGGTTAGCACAGGGTGTGGGACAAATACCAGATATCTTAGCCGAGACTACATGCTTATGCATTGTAAGGAGTCCTACCCTTCCTTCGGCTCTTACATTCTTTCCACCACCTCTTCCACAATGGACCCTGAGCCTTGGAAGGTATGATAGAGATGTTGCAGTGCTGGAAACTCCTCTGTCACGTCTTCTCAGCACTATGTTGCCTTTTGGGTCATCTCAGTGGTCATCGCCATCTGAAGAGGGAAGCTTCTCTAACCAAAAGTGAGAGTAGCATTAATACATTAAGAAAAGTGGCCGGGCATGGTGGTGCACACCTTTAATCCCAGCACTCGGGAGGCAGAGGTAGGAGGATCACCATGAGTTCGAGGCCACCCTGAGACAACATAGTGAATTCCAGGTCAACCTGAGCTAGAGTGAGACCCTACCTCAAAAAACCAAAACGGAAAAAGAAAAAGAAAAAAAAAAAGAAAAGAAAAGTGCTTACAGGGCAGTTTGGTGAGCATAATACATATATTTAGCCAGACAAGAGCAGATGTACACTCCTAGGGCTCATGACCGTCCCTGCCATAGGCTTTTGATTAGGTTTTCAGTGCCAGGCATGAATATCCTCCCGTGGAGTGGGCTGCCAGTGGATTAACTTTTTTTTTTTTCCAAAGTAGGGTTTCACTCTAGTCCAGGCTGACCTGGAATTCTCAGGGTGGCCTTGAACTCACAGCAATCCTCCTACCTCTACCTCCCAAGTGCTGGGATTAAAGGCATGCGCTACCATGCCCAGTGGATTAACTCTTAAGAGGACCATAATCTGTTTTTTTGTTTGTTTGTTTGTTTGTTTTTTGAGGTAGGGTCTTGTTCTAGCCCAGGCTGACCTGGAATTCACTCTGTAGTCTCAGGGTGGCCTCGAATTCACGGGGATCCTTCTAGCTTTGCCTTCTGAGTGCTGGGATTAAAGGTGTGTGCCACCGTGCCTGGCCTTATAACCTATTTTTTTGTGTAGTTTAGTATGTCATGTCTCCACCCAAGACCAGAGATAAAACTCAGATTCTGTTCTTTTGACCAGGAGGAAGTAGCTTTCCCTTGATAAGGCTCTACTACCTCCACTTGTGTTTTTTCACCAGGTAAAGGGGGTGGGGTGGGGTCCTAAACTGATCATGAGGGAGGGGTCCATTGTCAATGGTCTCCAAGCTGGCTGCAGCCTAACTACCTCACTTCCTCACTCTTTGTTTGAGGTGAGTAGCTGTGCTTGACCGTGGTCTCCCCTCATGAGGTCCTGTCTCACCAGTGCTCCAAAGCTACAAAGCCAGCCAAGCATAGTGTGAAGGCTATGATAATGTGCATCAAGTAAATCTTTCAGCGGGGGCTGGAGAGATGGCTTAGTGGTAAAGTGTTTGCCTGCGAAACCAAAGGATCCCAGTTTGATTTTCCAGGATCCACATAAGCCAGATGCACAAGGGGACACATGCATCTGGAGTTCGTTTGCAGTGGCTGGAGGCCCTGGCGCGCCTATTCTCCCCCTCTCTCTCTTTTCTCTCTCAAATAAATAAATAAAATATATTTTAAAAAATCTTCCAGGGCTGGAGAGATGCTTAGTGGTTAAAGTGCTTGACTGCAATGCCTAAGGACTCAGGTTTGATTCTCCAATACCCATGTAAGCCGGATGCACAAGGTGGTATGTGTGTCTGGAGTTTGTTTTCAGTGGATGGAGACCCTGGCATGCCAGTTCTCATTCTCTCTGTCTCTCTTCTCTATTTCTCTCTCTGTGTTTATAGATAAATAAATAAATACTTTAAAAAATAGTTTTTTTTTTTTTTGCCGGGCGTGGTGGCGCACGCCTTTAATCCCAGCACTTGGGAGGCAGAGGTAGGAGGATCGCTGTGAGTTCAAGGCCACTCTGAGACAACATAGTGAATTCCAGATCAGCCTGGGCTAGAGTGAAACCCTACCTCAAAAAACCAGAAAAAAAACAAACAAAAGTTTTTTTCTTGGTATGAGGGAGTATCTCAGGTGTTTTGTCACAGCAACGAAGACTAATAAACTCACTTACTTAAATATTGTTGTCATTTATTTATTTATTTATTTATTTATTTGGTTTTTAAGGTAGAGTCTCACTCTAGTCCAGGCTGACCTGGAATTCACTATGTAGTCTCAGGGTGGCCTTGAACTCATGGCGATCCTCCTACCTCTGCCTCCAGAGTGCTGGGATTAAAGGTGTGCATCACCGCTCCTGGTTATTATCTGCTTTTAAAAAAATATTTATTTATTAGCCAGGCGTGGTGGCGCAAGCCTTTAATCCCAGCACTTGGGGGGCAGAGATAGGAGAATCGCCATGAGTTCGAGGCCACCCTGAGACTACATAGTGAATTCTAGGTTAGCCTGGACCAGAGTGAGACCCTCCCTACATCAAAAACCAAAAAAAAAAAAAAAAATTATTTATTTGAGAGAGAGAGAAAGAGGCAGAGAGAGAGAGAGAGAGAATGGGTGCACCAGGGCCTCTAGCCACTGCAAATGAACTCCAGATGCCACCTTGGGCATCTGGCTTACATGGGGCCTGGAGAGTTGAATCAGGATCCTTTGGCTTTGCAGGCAAATGCCTGAACTGCTAAGCCATCTCTCCAGGCCCCCTAGTATCATTTTTATGAATATATATATGTATATATTCTATTCGGGTTATCTTGGCTCTAGTACTTAGTAATTGTCATTTGTTAAGAAGTAAAAATATTTAAGGATTTTAGGTAGCTTTATGGCATATGAGACATATGTATACAAACAGATTTGAAGCTACACTTACAGAAATAATGCCCCCAGTCACACCCCATATGTGCCTGGTAAGAGAATTCAGTATACACCTCCAAGTCACACTACCAGGTCCATTCTTAGAAGGATGCCGGCTAGGACTGTCTCAGACCATGTTTATGTAGGAATCTTATAAAGGCTGTATGTCTATATAGATATGTGCAGGGATTAAGGGAAATTGGTACAATGACTGATGGCTTCCATTCAAATCACCTTTATTATTACCTCTGGTAGCCCCTCACTTTTCCCTTCCTTGCCCACTTTGTCCATCAGTGTGTTGGTAGATCCTAGCTGTAAACTGAAACATGCAAAGGGAAGCATATTCCCTTCTCACAAAGAGCTGTAAAAGCCAGAACATGAGATACATACACGCAGTCACTGTTTCATCACCGCCCTTAGCGCATGAATGGGTATTTGAAATTGCTGCTGAGATCATTTCAATATCTGCGTGAGTTACTTTCTCATTGCTGAAAACAAATACCTGCACAGAAGTGACTCAGGGAAGGAAAAGGGTTTGATTTGGCTTCCAGTTCCAAAGGGTAGAGTCCATCTTGGCGGCTAACACATGGCAGGTTGGATCAGGAAGCCCACATCACACCTGGCCAGCATCAGGAAGCTCAGAGAAGAAGAGGCGGAGCCGGGTGTCACACCGCAAAGTCCACCCCTCAGTGACACACTTCCTCCAGCAAAGCTCTAGCACCTAATGTTCCCATTTCCATTCGAGCACCTGCATACATGGGGGCATTTTACATTCAAACCCCTCAGCATCCTTGCTGTATCCCAGCTCACTTCTGGTGTTCATTAGCTCTCTTCAAGCTCTGTGTCTTGCTTTTTTTTGAGAGAGAGACACACACCGAGAAAGACAGAGAGAGAGGGAGAGGAAGACAGATAGAGATGGGCATGCCAGCAGCCTCTCAGCTGCTGCGAACAAAATCCAGATGCATGCGCCCCCTTGTGGGAAAGTGTGGCATTGCGCCCTTGCCTCACTTTGCATCTGGGACCTGGAGATTGGAACTGACGTTCTTAGGCTTAACAGGCAGGCGCCTTAACTGCTAAGCCATCTCTCCAGCCCTGTGTCTTGCTTTTTAGTGTGTCTTTGTGGCTATTCTTTGTTTCTTTATTTTTATTCATTTATTTGCAAGAAAAGAGAGCGGGAGGGAGGGAATGGGAGTGGTAGGGCTTCTTGCCACTGCAAACAAACTCCAGATAAACGTATCACTTTATGCATCTGGCTTTTCTTGGATATTGAGGAATTGAACCCAGGCCAGCAGGCTTTACAAGCAGGGACCTTTAACCACTGAGCCATCTCCCCAGTCTCCTTATGGTTATTTCTGTTGAAAGCCACCTGTGCTATACTGGGGTAAAGGGAACTGCAGTAACCAGCCCTTTAATAATGTGGTAGGGGCTGGAGAGATGGCTTAGTGGTTAAGGTTCTTGCCTGCAAAGACTAAGGACCCAGGTTTGATTTCCTAGTACCCACGTGAAGCCAGATGCACAAAATGGCCCATGCATCTGGCATTTATTTGCAGCTAATGGCCCTGGTGTACCCATTTTCTCCCCTCTCTGTTTGCAAATCAATCAATCAATCAATCAATCAATAAAAATTAAGAGCAAACTTTGCATCTGGGACCTGGAGATTGAACTGACGTTCTTAGGCTTAACAGGCAGGCGCCTTAACTGCTAAGCCATCTCTCCAGCCCTGTGTCTTGCTTTTTAGTGTGTCTTTGTGGCTATTCTTTGTTTCTTTATTTTTATTCATTTATTTGCAAAAAAGAGAGCGGGAGGAGGGAATGGGAGTGGTAGGGCTTCTTGCCACTGCAAACAAACTCCAGATAAACGTATCACTTTATGCATCTGGCTTTTCTTGGATATTGAGGAATTGAACCCAGGCCAGCAGGCTTTACAAGCAGGTACCTTTAACCACTGAGCCATAGTCTCCTTATGGTTATTTCTGTTGAAAGCCACCTGTGCTATACTGGGGTAAAGGAACTGCAGTAACCAGCCCTTTAATAATGTGGTAGGGGCTGGAGAGATGGCTTAGTGGTTAAGGTTCTTGCCTGCAAAGACTAAGGACCCAGGTTTGATTTCCTAGTACCCACGTGAAGCCAGATGCACAAAATGGCCCATGCATCTGGCATTTATTTGCAGCTAATGGCCCTGGTGTACCCATTTTCTCCCCTCTCTGTTTGCAAATCAATCAATCAATCAATCAATCAATAAAAATTAAGAGCAATGTCGTGGTAAGGTGTGTAGGGGCATTTCCTGCTACTTTTAAAAAAAAAAACATTTTATTTTTATTTATTTATTTTTGGAGGGAGACAGAGAGAGAGAGAGACAGAGAGAGAGGGAGAGGAAGACAGAGATGGGCGCGCCAGCAGTGTCTCAGCTGCTGTGAACGAAATCCAGATGAGTGCTCCACCTTGTGGTCAAGTGCAGCATTGCACCCTTGCGTCACTTTGCATCTGGCTAAACGTGGGACCTGGAGATTGGAACCACTGGAGATTGGAACCAGCATTGTTAGGCTTAGGAGGCAGGCGCCTTAACCGCTAAGCCATCTCTCCAGCCCTCCTGCTACTTTTAATTAGGTCACTGTGTGTTGCAGTCAGGTTTGCGTTGCTGGTAGAAATCACCCAACCAAGAGCAGTTTTGGGAAAAAGAGGTTTAATTTGGCTTACAGGCTTGAGGGTGAAGCTCCATGATGGCAGGGGAAAATGACGGCATGGCAGGGGGTGGACATCACCCGCTGGCCAACATTAGGTGGACAGCAGCAACAAAAGACTGTGTCAAACACTGGCAAGAGGACACTGGCCATAAGCTCACCCCCACCGATACACTGCCTCCAGGAGGCGTTAATTCCCAAATCTCCATCAGCTGGGAACCTAGCATGCAGAGCACCTAAGTTGATGGGGGACACCTGCATCCAACCACCACACCGTCTCATACTGAACCTGGTCACTGGACTGTGAACTGAACGCGTGATTCTGTTCTCTCTGTTATGGTTTCAGTGTAAGTATCTCCTACAAGCTCTTAGGTTTGTGCTGGTGATGTTTGGGGAGGTTATGACCCTTTGGGATGTGAGCGCTGGCTGGCAGGAGTGGCTCCCTGGGTGTGGGCCCTTGAGGGTCAGAGCCCAGTCCTGCCTCTTGCCCTGTCCTTTGCTTCCTGGTCCAGCTGCAGCATGAGGAGATCCATCGCACAGTCCTGCCCTTGTGGAGTCAGTCTCCCGTACTTTCCTCACTATGATGAATCTTTCCTCCCTGAAGTCTTTCTGACAGGCATTTGGTCATAGCAACAGCAAAAGTAGCTAGTCCATCCCCTTTGGTGGGTCAGGATGGCTAAAGGCCCTGGGGTGAGATCTTTCCTTACCCCTGAGTTGACTAGTCTCTGGCTAGACCCCAGCAGGCTGGTTATGGTTAAACAGCTTCCTCTGGAGGCAGGCCGGGTTTAGAGCAAGGTTCAGCAATACACTGGGCCCTCTGTGTCCTTGGGTTCCACGTTCATGGATTCAGCCAAACTTGCATGGAAAATGCTCAGAAAATATATAGGTCTTTTCCCTCAGTATTCTTTTATTTAATTAAATTAATTTATTTGAGAGGCAGAGAAAGAGAAAGAGAGAGAGAATGGGTGTGTCAGGGCATCCAGCCACTGCAAACGAACTCTAGATGCATGCGCCCCCTTGTGCATCTGGCTTACGTGGGTTCTGGAGAATTGAGCCTCGAACCAGGGTTCTTAGGCTTCACAGGCAAGCGTTTAACTGCTAAACCATCTCTCCAGCCCTCTTTCTTTCTTTCTTTCTTCCTCCCTCCCTCCCTCCTTCCTTCCTTAATATTTATTTATTTGACAGAGAAAGAGGGAGAGAGAGAGAATGGGTGTGCTAGGGCCTCCAGCCACTGCCAATGAACTCCAGACACGTACGCCCCCTTGTGCATCTGGCTAACGTGGGTCCTGGGAAATCAAACCTGGGTCCTTAACTGCTAAGTGATCCTTCCAGCCCGCTCTTTCTTTCTTTCTTTCTTTCTTTCTTTCTTTCTTTCTTTCTTTCTTTTTTCTCTTCTCTTCTTCTCTTTCTTTCTTTCTTTCTTTCTTTCTTCCTTCCTTCCTTCCTTCCTTCCTTCCTTCCTTCCTTCCTTCCTTCCTTCCTTCCCTCCTCCTCCCTCCCTCCCTCCCTTCCTTTCTTCCTTCCTTCCTTCCTTCGTTATTTCTTTCGGTTTTTCAAGGCAGGGTCTCACTCTAGCTCAGGCTGACCTGGAATTCACTCTGTAGTCTCAGGCTGGCCTTGAACTCATAGCGATCCTCCTACCACTGCCTTCCTGAGTGCTGGGATTAAAAGCATGCACCACCACGCCTGGCTTCTTTCTTTTTTTTTTAAAGGGATATTTTTTTATTGAGAACTTTAATATATGAACATATTGTAGTTTTATTGAATTCCCTTTCTGTTTTCCTTTGTGGTCCCATGTCTCTCATCCCCATTTTTTCTAGGTGGTCCTCCCACTGTTTTGTTGTCTCATTCCTGTTATCCCCATCTGTTCTCCATGTCAAAATGTTGATGGGCTCAAAACAGTGCAGGTCTTGTGGGGATGTCAGTGATCCTGTGGGGTCATGAATGGACCAGTCGGTTCATGGAGGTCTGTGTTCCTTGTGGCATGGCTCTTACATTCTCTCCACTCCCTCTTGCACAATGTTCCCTGAGCCTTGGAAGGCATGTTAGAAGTCTCCTTTCGTGCTGAGCTATTTCCTCTTATTTCCCCTTTGATGAGTTTTGAGTCTCCTCAGCATCTACCCCCATCTCCATAGAGAAGCTTCTCTGGCTAGTAGTGAGAGCAACGCTCACATTCATTCCGCCACTTCTTGCCCCAGAGGTTTATGGGTATGGGCTTCCATCCTGGTGGGTTCAGAGTCTCCTGTCTGTGTCTCTTATCAGAATGACCTGTTACCTCAGTTCTCTGATGGATCCAAAATAGGTCTGAACATTCGCAAATATTCTCAGCCAGATAAAAAGCCCATCATCCCTCCTGGATACTTTCATATTGTCTGCATTAGTCTTTGGACTTGATACTTGAGACTCATTTGTTTGAGATTTCCGGATATACTAGGAGTGACTTGTCTGTGGGTTGGACAGACAAGGTCTGGAACTTTGATGTGACTGATGCCTATCTATGACACTTTGGATTTCTTTGAGCCCCAGTTTCTAATACATAAAATGGAAATTGGATTATACTTCTTACAGAATTGCTATAATTACTGCTGTAATTTTACGTCCAGAACACAGAAGGGGGCTGGCTGGGAGAGCCAGGAGTCCTTTGGGCCTTGCTATTCCTATTCACGTGCCATATTATCTTTGTGCTGTGCTCTCCATTGAGCCTTCAACGTCATTCTCGTCCCTTTTAAAGGATATAATCTGCAGGGCTTTACTTAAAGTCACATTCCTACCCAAAATGGGCATCAAGGCTCGGATCTGGGTGAAATTTGTGGCTTGGTAATTTCTCTTTCCAGCCTTTTTTTTTTTTTTTTTTTTTTTTTTTTTTTTTTGTTCACGGTTTTTGAGGTAGGGTCTCACTCTAGCCCAGGATGACCTGGAATTCACTATGTAGTCTCAGGGTGGCCTTGAACTCACAGTGATCCTCCTACCTCTGCCTCCTGAGTCCTGGGATTAAAGTTGTGCGCCACCATGCTCAGCTCCATTTTCTTTTTTGAATGGATGTAATAATTTGAAATCCTCTGTATGCTTCATTGATACAAAGTTCAATAATTTTTTTTTTTTTTTTTTTTTTTGGTTTTCGAGGTAGGGTTTCACTCTGGCCCAGGCTGACCTGGAATTTACTATGTAGTCTCAGGGTGGCCTCGAACTCACAGCGATCCTCCTACCTCTGCCTCCCCAGTGCTGGGATTAAAGGCATGTGCCACCACGCCCGGCTTCAATGATGTTTTGATGGCCACATCAGTGTTGTGTGAATTGTGAGGATGGAACTGGGTTTGGCTGTAGAAATCGCCAAACTTCCTTCTTTCAAGGCCCATTAAATGAAGAGCTTAGACTCCTCTTGGCTCCTTATTAAGAAGGTGGTAAGACACACCCAGAGGAATCCATTCAGTTTGTTTCTAGCAGCCTTTCCTTGACAGATGAGCTAAAGGGTCAACGATTTATTAAGGTGGAGCAACAGTGTGTTTAGTGCTGTTTGAGTCATCGCTGGGAGTGGAACACTTTGAAGCTGGTGATGGTTGGTTTTAAGTAAGGCATTTTTCTTTCTTCCTGTTGCTGTTTCCAAATCTTAGGCAGGAGAAAAGGAGGAGATGAGAATAAAGAGAAGTAAAGGTTGGAGAGGCGAGGGACAGGAGTGAGGAGGAAAGAGAGACAAGAGGGAAGGCAGAGGTTACGGAGCTCTCACACGTGTGGGAGCTGGTCCTATGCAGTTAACACTGTTCTCTTGGTTTTTTTTTTTTTTTTTTTTTTTTTTTTGGTTTTTTCAAGGTAGGGTCTCACTCTGGCCCAGGCTGACCTTGAATTCACTATGTAGTCTCAGGGTGGCCTCGAACTCATGGTGATCCTCCTACCCCTGCCTCCCTAGTGCTGGGATTAATGGCGTGCGCCACCACTCCCGGCAACACTGTTCTCTTGTTTATTCCCTAAAGCCACCCCGTAAAGTGGTCACCCCTGTGGTTATTTCCCATGAAAGCAAATATGTATCAGGTTAAGAAAATCGCCTGTGGTCATTAAGCAAGTAAGAATGGAACAGGGACTAGGGTCCAAGTTGTCAGAATGCAGGTGAAGAGTTTTCCTCCTTGTAGACTTCTCATTTTTCTGGCCGCGTTGGGCCTGCTTTGTGCCCCTGTGCTCTGGGATGGGTGGGATGATGCAACCATGAACACACTGCTCTCAACTCCCTGAGTGCCCGGTGTTCCTAGGCTGGCAGCAAACTGTGACGCTGGAACAGTTTCCAGGCAGAGCACCAAATGCCTTGGGTATGTACGAGGGACCATGGAGATTCCCATTCGTGCAATAGGGGAATAAGGTGACTGTGAGGAGACTTGACAATGAAGAAACCATCACAGCCGGGCGTGGTGGCGCACACCTTTAATCCCAGCACTCGGGAGGCAGAGGTAGGAGGATCGCCGAGAGTTAGAGGCCACCCTGAGACTACATAGTTAATTCCAGGTCAGCCTGGGCTAGAGTGAGACCCTCCCTTGCAAAAACCAAAAAAAAAAAAAAAAAAAAAAAAAAAGAAGAAACCATCACACACAAACGCCTGAGGTAGGAAAAACCCATCGACAAACTATTTTGGTTGGAATATGAGGCATGAGGAAGGGAGTGGCCAGAGACAGAGGAGAGGCAGCGGCGTGGTGCGCCCTGGGTATTCCGGTAGTGGGTTGACTTTGCGATGAGAGTGGCAAGGAAACTCTTCCCTTTGGCAGCGTGACAGTTGGGTGGGTGGCAAGGATCCAGGCACAAGCTTGTGAGTCCAAAGGGGGCGGGCATTGTAGAGCTGGGATGGAAAAGGTCCTAGTTGTTCCACATCGAGGCAGCAGGGGTCAGGTCATTGGAAACCACATCGGTTCAAGTTCTGACAAAGGAGAAAGTTCCAGGTGGGCTTGAGAGACTAATTCACTTTAAGGTTCAAGTGCCTCTTTGGGGATCCTGAGAGTGAAAGTGGGCATAGAAGACAGGTAGTGGACAGCCGGAAGTGAGTTATATTACAGATGGAAGGGTTGGAGCGGATGGCTTTAAAGGCAGGACTTTTTCTCAGGAGGACAGGGAAGGCGGTGGCCTTGGGAATGGAGTGAAGAGGGAAGGAGAGTTGGAGCTTACTGACCGAGGCTGAGGAACTGCGAGGCTCGAGTGGGAAGTGCTGTCCATGGGGGTGCTGCAGTGATTTAGACAGTAGCGGACATCCAGGTGGACAGGAAGGTTGGTGAGGTGTGCGTTGTCCAAGCACAGAGAGGCATGGTGTGCAGTCAGGCAGAGTATGAGGGGAGTCAACATAGAAGTCACAAAATGGCCTGGACCTAAAAAATAAACAGTGATTTTAGTATGAAAAGCAAAACAAACAAACAAACAAACAAACAAACAAAAACAAAAAAAAAACATGTTATTCAGCATTATCAGGAGGCTTGAAGAACACTGATCCTACGGCTGGTTCCCATGGAAAAGGATTGCCTATGGCACTGGAGTCCTTAGGGCTCAGACAAGATTATAAAAGCCAAGGTCGGCTGGAGAGATGGCTTAGTGGTTAAGGTACATGCCTGTGAAGCCTAAGGGCCCATGTTCTACTCCCCAGATCCCATGTAAGTCAGATGCACAAAGTGATGCATGTGCAATGTCGTACATGCACGTAAAGTGGTGCATGCATTGATTGCAGTGGCTGGAGGCCTTGGCACACTAATTCTCTCTCTCTCTCTTTCTCTTTGGGAAGCAGTAACCCAGCTGACAGAGGAAGTCCTGGGGAAGCCAGGACTGTGGGGGCGCCCCCAGGCTGGTTTGGAAAGTGTCCAGTGTGAACCCAGACGTTGTAACTCCAAAGTGGAGAATCATAAAATAGTATAAGATAGGGCTAGAGAGATGGCTTAGCACTTGCCGGCAAAGCCAAAGGACCCAGGTTTGATTCCCCAGGACCCATATAAGCCAGAATGTATAAGGTGGCACATGCGTTTGGTGTCTGTATACAGTGGCTAAAGGTCCTGGCGTGTTCATTCTCTCTCTTTCTATCTGCCTCTATCTTTTTCTCAAATAAAATAAATAATTTTTTGCGGGGTGGGGGTTCAAGGTAGGGTCTCACTCTAGCCCAGGCTGACCTGGAATTAACTACGTAGTCTCAGGGTGGCCTCGAACTCATGGTGATCCTCTTACCTCTGCCACCTTTTTAAAAAATTTTTTTGAGCCAGGCGTGGTGGTGCATGCCTTTAATCCCAGCACTTGGGAGGCAGAGGCAGGAGGATCACCGTGAGTTCGAGGCTACCGAGACTACAGAGTGAATTCCAGGCCAGCCTGGGCTAGAGTAAAACCCTACCTGGAAAAACCAAAATAATAAATAAATAAATAAATAAATAAATAAATAAATAAATAAAATAAAATAAAATAAAAAGGTGGACAGTGTTCCTGAGGATAACACCTTAGGAGGTCCTCTGGCCTCCACATGCATGTTCAGTACGCACACACCTGCACCATGCACAGACAAGCACACACACAAAGTCAAGGAAGCAGAGAGAATGCTAGGGAAAGATAAGATCATTCCAGAGGTTACTTGTGGTGCATATGGTGTTTTCTGTTTCCTTGACTGTTTTCCTAGTACCATGCCATTAGCTCACTATTTAAATTATTACAGCCGTCTAATAAAATTTAATTTCTTGCATTTCAAGTTCAACTTCCTTCTTCTTCATGTGCCACCCCCTCATTTCTTAACTATTTTCGCTTAATAAAATTTTATTCCACTATAATTCCGATGAGAAATTGCATGAAGTGCACACTTTAATTTGGGTGTAATTGATGCCTTTACCCTTTGATGACAGTCAAGTTCCCCTGGAAGTGGACTCAGAAGGAGGTTTGCATAAATTGGTTTAATGAGGAGAGCCTTGGGGATTACCACCCATGGGTGTGCAGGAAGGAGACAGAACAGAGGAAGCAGTTCAATGTCAAGTTGACAAGCAGCTGATCCCAAGGGACGTTCTGGAGCTGAGCTGGATCTCCATAGTTGGTCCAAACTAAGGCAAGGGGATCAAGTATCTAAGTTACCTTTCTGTGTGATAAAGTGCCTGATGGCAGCACTTTAAGGGAGGAGGAGAAGTTTAGCTGGGCTTACAGTTTCAGAAGGACACGCGATCATGGTGGGAAGGCATGGTGGTGGGAATGGTTCAGTCCAAGGAGGCAGGAGCTTGTGGCTTGCCTTGTTTGCATTTTGGAGGACCAGGAAGCAGATAGCTAGACTTGAATCAGGACTGAGCTATAAACTTCAAACCCTTGGTCTCGTGGCCTATATCTGATAGGGAAACCTCATATCCCAATGGTTTCCCAACCTCCCAGAATAGGATCACCAGCTGGGGAACCAAGTGTTCAAACACATGAGCTTGAGGGGGAGATTTTATTTTTGATTTTACTAGGTAGGGTCTCACTCTAACCCAGGTTGATCTGGAATTCACTGTGTAGTCTCAGGGTGGCCTCAGATTCACAGTGATCCTCTTATCTCTGCCTCCTGAGTGCTGGGATTAAAGGCATGTGTCACCGTGACTGGTTTAGGAGGGGGACATTTTCCATCAGACCATAACAGCAGGTCTTTGCAACCCTCCTCCCCAACATCAACCAGTCATTAGGTACAAATTACGCAGAAGAGGAGGTGCTAAGCTTGGAAGAGGTGGCTATCTCCCTTGGAGGGAGATTCCAGAAGAAAGCAGCTAAGAACCTTTGGTGGTCAACATTCTTAGCAGTAAAGGTGTGAGGGAGGGTCTCTGTCTCAGAGTGAGACATCTCTGTGGTCTAGTAGGCCGTGGCTCTCCTACCCCCATTCTGCTTTTTCCATCTGGGCATATACAGTATTTGTTCATGGATTCAAATTTACTTTTCCAAAAAGATGGTCAAAGATTTGAGTTGTTATAAAGACTTTTTCATCCAAGTCCTACTTATACCGCTGACAACTTTATTGTGGGTTATGTTGTATTTTTGTGTCAGTATGGGGCATGAAATATTTTCCCACTATATTTTACAACTAGTTATTCCTAGTATGAAAACATAATATATACATCTCTACCTCTTTCTTTCTGTCTGTCATCTATCTATGAAACTATATCTGCCTGTTTAGCATTATTCTTCTTTGTGTTTTAATTAGTAATCCCAGCACTTGAAAGGACATAATATATCAGGTCATCTGGGCTAGAGTGACACCTGCCTTGAAAAAACATACACACAAAAAGAAAAATATCTCCATGATCAAAATAATATCCATCCCCTCCCTTCCAAGCTTCCTTACATTTTTTTTTCCACCTATCTCTTCCCTGGCACTAGCCTCTAGCTCAAGGCAGCCCTTTACATTTTCTAAATTTTTTTTTTTTTTTAGGGTCTCTGTCCCAGGCTGAGCATTCACTATGTCATTTCTCAGGCAATCCTTCTTTGTGTTGGTTTAGGAATTTTTAAATATTTTATTTTATTTATTTATTAAAGAGAGAATGAGAATGGGTGTACCAGGGCTTCTAGCCACTGCAAACAAACCTCAGATACATGCGCCACCATGTACATCTGGCTTATGTGGGTTCTGGGGAGTTGAACCTGGGTCCTTAGCTTTGCAGGCAAGGGTCTTAACTGCTAAGCCATCTCTCCAGTCCCCTAGGATTTAAAAAAAATTATTATAGCCGGGTGTGGTGGTGCACGCCTTTAATCCCAGCACTTGGGAGGCAGAGGTAGGAGGATCACCATGAGTTCGAGGCCACCCTGATACTACGTAGTTAATTCCAGGTCAGCCTGGGCTAGAGTGAGACCCTACCTCGAAAAACCAAAAAAAAAATAAAAATTATTACTAATGGAACCGTACAGTATGCCCTTTGTGCTCTTGGCAGGGTTATTTTGAGATTCAACTCTGTTTGATTTACTAACAACTCACTCCTTTTATTGCTCTGTGGTATCATATTAACATATTATAATAATGTATTATAACATAACATGTTAGTTACCTGCCAATAGACATTTGCCGATTATTTTCAAGTTCTGGCCATTGTAAATAAAGCTGCTATGAACACTGATGTTCAAGTCTTTGTGTAGACATATGTTTCTTTTTCTTTTTATTAAAATTTAATTAATTAATTATTTTTTTTTTATATTTTGATGTAGAGTCTCACTCTAGTCCAGGCTGACCTGGAATTCACTGTGTGGTCTCAGGGTGGCCTTTAAATCACGGGGATCCTGTTACCTCTGCCTCCCGAGTGCTGGGATTGAAGGTGTGCGCCACCAGGCCCAGCATTGTTGTATTTTTTTTTTAATAGTTTATAGGTTTTATTAAATTATAGATAGAATTTAAGAGAAAGAAGACAGAGCTCATTCCTAAGGAGGCAAGAGGGAGTTTGAGAAGCCTGAACTTCAGGAAGGAAGAGAGTGTATAGTGTGAAATGGGCCTCAAATTCAACCACAGAATAATTGGTTACCCCCATAAAAGACATGCCATTAGTACACCAGTGGGCTTATCTTGCCTGGCTGGCAACATGTATAGTATGTAGGGTCCACTGCTGGTTAAGACTGTTGACACTCTTCTCCCAGCAGCCTGCATAGCACTTCCCAGCACTATGACAGCCAGCCAGTGGGGAGGAAGCTTCCTGTTCCATTCCAGCTGCATTTCTCAGTGTCCTACATCCAACAGATGTAGCTCTTGCCATCTGTTTGTGGTGGGTAACCAAAAACACTAATAGCCTACATTGTTTTGGTGGCCTCACGGGCTCCCTGACCAAAAACTCACTGGGGCTGGAGGGGTGGCTTAGCGGTTAAGGCATTTGCCTGAAAAGCCAAAGGACCCAGGTTTGATTCCCCAGGACCCACGTTAGCCAGGTGCACAAGGGGGTGTCTGGCACTTACTGGCACTTACTTGCCTGCAAAGCCTGGAGTTTGTTTACAGTGGCTGGAGGCCAAATGCACAAAGTGGCATGCATCTGAGTTTGTTTCTGGCTGGAGGCCCTGGTGTGCCCATTCTCTCTCTCTTTCTCTTCAAATAAATAAAAATAAAATAAAAAAAAACCACTCACTGGAGGATTTCCACTCCTGACAATGGGGTTTTCCTGTAACAGCTTTTGGCTTCTGTGCACAGCATTCTTCACCCCTTCAGGGTCCTATACCAGGTGTTATTTATGTGTTTATTTATTTATTTGAGAGAGGGTGCTGGAGGGGAAATATGGGCATGCCAGGGCCTCCAGCCACTGCAAACAAACTCCAGATGCATGCCACTTTGTGCATTTGGCTTATGTGGGCACTAGGGAATTGAACCTGAATCTTTAGGCTTTGCAGGCAAGTAAGTGCCTTAGCTACTGAGCTGTCTCCCCAGCCCTGTACCAATTCTCTGAAGGTTCTTATAGCCAGGCCTGCTTTGCTTCATCCATCTTGGTTTCTTGATCTCCAGATTTTGTCATTCCTGAGCAGACTTGTTAGGCAGGCCAGTCCACTGGATTTCTTTCTTTTCCTTTGAAATGACATTTCTGCAATTAGCACAGAGCGTCACAGGCCTTTCCGAACGTTCTTCTGATCATAAGCCTGTGAATCAGCTGCCAGATGCTTATTGGAATTGGGGAACTCCAATACCAGCTCATCATCATCACTGTTCCACGGTGTGTGTTTCCACTGAACTCTCATACTTCTTATGAATTGTTTAATTATTTTATTTTTGAGAGAGAGAGATGGGGGTGGGGGGGGAGAAGAGAGAGAGACAGAGGGTGTGTCAGGGCCTTTTCAGTGAAGTAAGAAATAGCCAGGCCATTTTGTGTCTGAAAGACTGCATTTTATTTTTTAACTTAAAAAAATGTATGTATTTATTCATTTTATTTGGGAGAAAAAGAAGGTATGGTCATACTGGAGCCAGTTACCACTGCAAACAAACTCCAGACACGTGCCACTTTGTGAGTCTGGCTTTATGTGGGTACTGGGGAATTAACTGCTGAGCCATTTTCTCAACCCTCCCCTTTTTTTTAAAAAAATTTTATTTATTTATTTGCAAGCAGAAGACAGAGAGAAAGATAGAAAAGAGTCAGACACAGAGAGAATGGGCACGCTAGGGCCTCTAGCCACTGCAAATAGATTCCAGATGCATGTGCCCCTTGTGCATCTGACTTATGTGGGAACTGGAGAATCGAACTAGGATCCTTCGGCTTCCCAGGCAAATGCCTTAACCGCTAAGCCATTTCTCCAGCCCCCTCCCCTTTTTAAAAAAACAAAAACAAAAACATTTTTATTGACAACCTCCATATACATAATATACATAATACACCATGATCATAATCCCCTCTCACCACCTGCCTTTGGCTCCCATCCTTTATTCCTTCTCTACTGAATCCCTTCCTTCCAAAAAGTCTTTTTTTAAAAAAAAAAAAATTTTATTTTTATTTATTTATTAGAGACAGAGAGAGGGAAAGACAGAGAGGGAGGGTGGGAATGGGCACCCTGGGGCCTCCAGCCACTGCAAATGAACTCCAGACACATGCGCCCTCTTGTGCATCTGGCTTATGTGGGACCTGGAGAATGAACCAGGGTCTTTGGACTTCGAAGGCAAGTGCCTTAACTGCTAAGCCATCTATCTCTCCAGCCTATCTTCCCCCCCCCCGCACTTATTTATTCTCAAGCAGAGAGAGATAAATAGAAGAGAGATAAGAGAAAGAGAATAGGTGCTCCAGGGCCTCCAGCTGCTGCAAATTGACCCCAGATGCATGCTCCACTGTATCTGGCTTTATGTGGGTACTAGGGAATTGAACCTGGGTTGTTAGGCTTTATAGGCAAGTGCCTTAACCACTGCACCATCTCTCTAGGCCCCCGACAAGTCTCTTTTTCATTTTGATGTCATTGTTTTTTTCCTCTTATTATGTAGGTAACATCAGTCATTTTGAGGTCATGAATGCTACAGCACCTTGTGTCTGGAAGGCAGTATTGTGAAGCATTCTTCCTCTTCCTTTGGCTCTTTCTTTCTTTTTTTTTTTTTTTTTTTTTTTTTTTGTTTTTTTTGAGGTAGGGTTTCACTCTAGTTCAGGCTGATCTGGAACTCACTATGTAGTTGCAGGACGGCCTTGAACTCATGGTGATTCTCCTACCTCTGTCTCCAGAGTGCTGGGATTAAAGGCATGCACCACCATGCCCGGCTTGCCTCTTACATTGTTTCTGCCACATCTTCTGCAATGGTCCCTGCGCCTTGGAGGTTATGATGAAGACATCTCATTTAGGGCTGAACAGTCTGCTCTCTCTTCTTAGCACTTTGATGAGTTTTGAGTCTCCCTAGTGGTCACCACCATCTGGAAAGAGAAGCTTCTTTTTTTTTTTTTTTGGTTTTGGTTTTTCATGGTAGGGTTTTGCTCTAGCCCAGGCTGCCCTGGAATTCACTATGTAGTCTCAGGATGGCTTTGAACTCTTGGCGATCCTCCTATTTCTGCCTCCCGAGTGCTGGGATTAAAGGTGTGTGCCACCACACCTGGCTTCTTTAACCACAAGTGAGAGAAGCATTACTATTTGGGCAGTTTGGTGGTCATAATATAACCATTTAGCCAGACAACAGTAGCCGTCCCTCCCCCTTACCCCAGGGTTTATAATCTCACCAGCCATAGGCTTTTGATTTTCAGGACCATACAGGAATTCCCTTTTGTGGAGCAGGCCTCACATTTAATCAGACAGCAGTTGGTTTCTCCCATAACACACATGCCACCATTGCACCAGCTGGCACATTTGTGACTGGTCAGCTGTGAAGCTTGCAGGGCCCACTGCTGGTTAACACCACTGATGACTTTTCTCCCCAAGTAGACTGCATAGCTCTTCCCAGCATCCTGACAGCTAGTCAGGATGGCTTCCAGCTTTAGTTCCAGTTTGATTTCTCAGTGTACTGCAGCCCAAGCATGTCACACACACTTCCAATGAAAGACATCTCAATGTTTTCTGCAGTGGTGTAGCCACTGTAAGTTGCATATGCTCTGGTAAATACTCCTTTACCTATACTACTGCAGGCAACCCAAATTAAACTTGGTAGGACACACACACACACACACACACACACATCAAAGTAGAAGAGGGACAAATTGGGGAAAAGAAGGGGTCTAGTGGAAAGAGTACAGGGAACAGGGGACAAGAGGAAGTAATGAGAGAGTATTGTGATCAAAATACAATGGGCTGGAGGAATGGCTTAGCTGTTAAGGCATTTGCCTGCAAAGCCAAAGGACCCAGGTTTGATTCCCCAGGACCCATGTAAGCCAGATGCACTAGGGGGGCGCATGCATCTGGAATTCATATGCAGTGGCTGGAGGCCCTGACGTGCCCATTCTCTCCCTCTCTCTCTTTCTCCCTCTCTCTGTCAAATACATAAATAAATAAAAATAAAATATTTAAGCCGGGCGTGGTGGCGCACGCCTTTAATCCCAGCACTCGGGAGGCAGAGGTAGGAGGATTGCTGTGAGTTCGAGGCCACCCTGAGACTACATAGTGAATTCCAGGTCAGCCTGAGCTAAAAGTGAGACCCTACCTCGAAAAACCAAAAAACAAAAAAAAACAAACTTAAAAAAATAAAATATTTAAAAAAAATACAATGGGCTGGAGAGCTGGTTTAGCAGTTAAGGTGCTTGCCTATGAAACCTAAGGACCCAGGCTCCATTCCCCAGTACTCACATAAGCCAGACGCACAAGGTGGTACATGTGTCTGTGTCTGAAGTTTGTTTGCAGTGGCTGGAGACCCTAGTGCACCCATTCCCTCTCTTTCTGTCACTGTGTTTGCAAATAAATAAATAAATTTAAAAAAGAAATAAAATACATTGTTACAGGAAACTGAGTCACACAGAGATGGCATGGAGAATCAGAAAATGTACATGTTGACATGGACCCCGGGGAATAACTACCAAAGCCTGAGACCTGAGCTCTGATAGCGCAGAGGTTTTCTAGACAGTATGGCAGGCAGTCTGACATCACCTTGAATTCTTTACATTATATGTGGGTTACAAGTGTTTAACATTACATGATTTTGGGGCACAAACAGAAAGTTCCTTAGCAAGAAATCAGTGATAAGAAAGTACAAATGTAGAACAGAAATCTGTTTGCTCAGGAATGTTTGTGTCTATGGCTGCACTGACCAGATACCATCCAAGCAGAGTGCAGCTGCATCGGTAGGTAGGATGCTCAGGGTCATGTTGTCTCCCTGGTAAAGCTTGTATAATAGAAACTGCTTTAGACTATTATTTGGCTTGGTTTTTTGTTAAATTTCTTCTACCACAACATTATATATACATATAAAAATTGCATTGAGAGTGGATTTGTGAAGGGGAAAAACCATTTAGCCAGACAACAGTAGCTGTCCCTCCCCCTTACCCCAGGGCTTATAATCTCACCAGCCATAGGCTTTTGATTTTCAGGACCATGCAGGAATTCCTTTTGTGGAGCAGGCCTCACATTTAATCAGACAGCAGTTGGTTTCTCCCATAACACACATGCCACCATTGCACCAGCTGGCACATTTGTGACTGGTCAGCTGTGAAGCTTGCAGGGCCCACTGCTGGTTAACACCACTGATGACTTTTCTCCCCAACTAGACTGCATAGCTCTTCCCAGCATCCTGACAGCTAGTCAGGATGGCTTCCATCTTTAGTTCCAGTTTGATTTCTCAGTGTACTGCAGCCCAAGCATGTCACACACACTTCCAATGAAAGACGTCTCAATGTTTTCTGCAGTGGTGTAACCACTGTAAGTTGCATATGCTCTGGTAAATAATCCTTTACCTATACTACTGCAGGCAACCCAAATTAAACTTGGTAAGACACACACACACACACACACACACACACACACACACACACACACACATCAAAGTAGAAGAGGGACAAATTGGGGAAAAGAAGGGGTCTAGTGGAAAGAGTACAGGGAACAGGGGACAAGAGGAAGTAATGAGAGAGTATTGTGATCAAAATACAATGGGCTGGAGGAATGGCTTAGCTGTTAAGGCATTTGCCTGCAAAGCCAAAGGACCCAGGTTTGATTCCCCAGGACCCACGTAAGCCAGATGCACTAGGGGGGGCGCATGCATCTGGAATTCATATGCAGTGGCTGGAGGCCCTGACGTGCCCATTCTCTCCCTCTCTCTCTTTCTCCCTCTCTCTGTCAAATACATAAATAAATAAAAATAAAATATTTAAGCCGGGCGTGGTGGCGCATGCCTTTAATCCTAGCACTCGGGAGGCAGAGGTAGGAGGATTGCTGTGAGTTCGAGGCCACCCTGAGACTACATAGTGAATTCCAGGTCAGCCTGAGCTAAAAGTGAGACCCTACCTCGAAAAACCAAAAAAAAAAAAAAAAAAAAAAAAATAAAAAAATTTAAAAAAATACAATGGGCTGGAGAGCTGCTTTAGCAGTTAAGGTGCTTGCCTATGAAACCTAAGGACCCAGGTTCCATTCCCCAGTACTCACATAAGCCAGATGCACAAGGTGGTACATGTGTCTGTGTCTGAAGTTTGTTTGCAGTGGCTGGAGACCCTAGTGCACCCATTCCCTCTCTTTCTGTCACTGTGTTTGCAAATAAATAAATAAATTTAAAAAAGAAATAAAATACATTGTTACAGGAAACTGAGTCACACAGAGATGGCATGGAGAATCAGAAAATGTACATGTTGACATGGACCGCGAGGAATAACTTCCAAAGCCTGAGACCTGACCTCTGAAAGCACAGAGGTTTTCTAGACAGTATGGCAGGCACTCTGACATCACCTTGAATTCTTTACATTATATGTGGGTTACAAGTGTCTAACATTACATGATTTTGGGACACAAACAGAAAGTTCCTTAGCAAGAAATCAGATAAGAAAGTACAAATGTGAAACTCCTGTTTGCTCAGGAATGTTTGTGTCTATGGCTGCACTGACCAGATACCATCCAAGCAGAGTGCAGCTGCATCGGTAGGTAGGAGGCTCAGGGTCATGTTGTCTCCCTGGTAAAGCTTGTATAATAGAAACTGCTTTAGACTATTATTTGGCTTGGTTTTTTGTTAAATTTCTTCTACCACAACATTATATATACATATAAAAATTGCATTGGAGAGTGGATTTGTGAAGGGGAAAGTAGGGGAGGGGAGGGAATTATCATAGTTTATTGTCTATAATTATGGAAGCTGTCAATAAAAAAAGTTTAAAAATTGTCAATAAAAACTGTGTCACATGCCAGGCGTGGCTCATGCCTTTAATTCCAGAAAAGAAAAAATAAAACTGTCACACAAAAATAAAAGTGTCTCAAACCTTTTCCACTTTTTTTTTTTAAAAAAATGTTTTATCTATTTTTTTAAATTTATTTTTTAGTGACATCTTCCTTAATTGCAGACAATATCCCATGGTACTTCCCTCCCTCCCCCCACTTTCCCCTTTGAAACTTCACTCTCCATCATATCCCCTCCCCCTCTCAATCAGTCTCTCTCCCCCTCTCTTTCAGTTTGATGTCATGATCTTTTCCTCCTATTATGATGGTCTTGTGTAGGTAGTGTCAAGCACTGTGAGGTCATGGATATCCAGACCATTTTGTGTCTGGAGGAGCACATTGTAAGGAGTCCTACTCTTCCTTTGGCTTATCTATTATTCATTGGAGAGAGAGAGAGAGAGAGAGGGAGAGGGAAAGAAAGAAAGAAAGAAAGAAAGAAAGAAAGAAAGAAAGAAAGAAAGAAAGAAAGAAAGGGTACACCAGGGCCTCCAGCTACTGTAAATGAACTCCAGAGGCACTCACCACCTTGTGCATCTGGCTTATGTGGATACTGGGGAATTGAACATGGGTCCTTAGGCTTCACAGGCAAGGACCTTAACTGTTAAGCCATCTCTTTTTTGTTAGCTTTTTTCAAGGTAGGGTTTCACTGTAGCCTAGGCTGACCTGAAACTCACTCTGTAGTCCCAAGGTGGCTTTGAACTCACAGCAATTCTACCTCTGCCTCCCAAGTGCTGGGATTAAAGGCATGTGCCACCACATCTGGCTCTTTCCCACTTTTATCTCCTTTATTGCCTTCATTTACTTTCTTTTTTAAAAAAAAAATTATTTTATTTATTTATCAGAGAGAGAGATACAGAAATAGACATGGAGAGAGAGAGAGATAGAGAATGGGAGTGCCAGGGCCTCTAGCCACTGCAAATGAACTCCAGATACCACCTTGTGCATCTGGCTTACCTGCTAAGCCATCTCTCCAGCCCTTTTTTTTTTTTTTTTTAGGAAGGATCTCACTCTAACCCAGGCTGACCAGGAATCTATAGGTACCACCATGCCCCCAGGCATTCTCTCTTTCTCTCTATCTGCCTCTTTCTCGCAAATAAATAAATAAATAAATAAATAAATAAATAAATTTTTTTTTTAAAGGGAAGATGGCTCAGTGGTTAAAGACTGTTGCTTACAAGCCTGGTGGCCCAAGTTCAATTCCTGAGGTTCAATTCCCCAGAACCCACATAAAGATAGAAGAAAAGTGGTGCATTTGTCTGTGATCCCATCACGCCTATGGCAATGGAAGATGGAGCCAGGACAATCCAGAAGCTTGCAGGCTAGCTAGAGAGCACACACTGAGTCAAAAACAAAGGATACTTTGTCTCAAGCAAAGTACAAGAAGAGAAACCTCCCAAGGCTGTCCTCAGACCCTACGCATGCACTGAGGTACACATGCCCACATCTATACATCATGCGGAAAGAAGTCCGTGGGGGCTGGAGACACGGCTCAGCCCTTAAGGGACTTGCCTGCAAAGCCTAAGGACCCAAGTTTGATTCCTCAGTACTCATATAACGCCAGATGTAGAAGGTGGCACATAAGTTTGGAATTCATTTGCAATGGCTAGAGGCTTTGGCACGCCCATTCTATCGGCCTCTTTATCTCTCTCATATATAAATAAAATATTAAAAAATAGTAAAAAAGAAGAAGAAGGAGTCAGGACTGGAAAAGTCAAAGGTTCCCCTGTAGCTGCAGAGATGCGGGCAGTCTGCCACTTCCTGGTTTCTGTGCCCACAAGGCTGGCAGCAACTTCACAGCAGAGCCAGCCAAGTGCCTGCTCTATGGCTTCACACACCCAGACGTTCTTTGACAACTTCTGGAGTTTCTGCCTAGTGTTTTCCACAGTCCAGCCAGTGTTCTCTGACCTCTGCTTCCTTAGACTTTCCAAGGATCCATAAACAACTGGTTCTGTGCACTGCATTCTGTTGGCAAAGATTAGAGCCCGCTGCCAGTTCCTCTCTGGGATGGGTTCCTGTACTAAAAGACTGGGATGCGGGCGTGGTCACGCACCCCTTGAATCCCAGCACTTGGGAGGCAGAGGTAGGAGGATCACTGTGAGTTTGAGGCCAGTCTGGAGCTACAGAGTGAGTTCCAGGTCAGACTGGGCTACAGTGAGACTTTACCTCGAAGACAACAAATAAATAAATAAATAAATAAATAAATAAATAAATAAATAAGGCTGGGAGAAAAACAAACAGGAGTCTGTGGACATACGTATTTCAAATGGAGTCGGGAGCCACCCAGGAAATGAGTACTTCTCAGAAAGGTAGCTGTGTTTTCCTGCTTAAGCAGCATCTTCACTGAGGAAAAATAAATTTAGTCACCTGATAAAGGAAGACTGAGTCTCTGGGGAGGGCAACTTATTGGAAGTAAATTGATGGCAAACTGTGTTAGTGGGGGTTCTCTAGAGGAACGAAACTGACAGAATGATTATGTGTTACAAAGAGGATTTACTAGAATCGTGGACAGGATACGGGCTGGGCAGCAGCTGTCCGACAATGGCTGTCTGCAGGCCGAGAGTCTGGTAGCTGCCCCGTCCGCAAGGCCGAATGCCTCAGCAGTCCCAGTGTGGCACTGAAGGCCTGGAGGATTCCTGGAGAGCTGCTGCTCCTCAGTGCACGCTGGAAGGCTGAAGAAGCTGAGTGACAATGTCTGTGAAGGATGGCAGCCACAGTGGATAGAGGTACACCAGTGAGAGGCACGGGCAGCCAGTCAAAATGTGCTGTCTTCCCTCCTTCCTTCCTTCCTTTCTTCCCTCCCTCCCTCCTTCCTTCCTTGTCTTTTCCTTCCTCCCTCCCTCCCCTCCCCCCTCCTCCCCCCTCCCTCCCTTCCTCCCTTCTTTCCTTCCTTCCTTCCTTGTCTTCCTTCCTTCCTTCCTTCCTTCCTTCCTTCCTTCCTTCCTTCCTTCCTTCCTTCCTTCCCTCCCCCCTCCCTCCCTCCCTCCCTCCCTCCCTTCCTTCCTTCCTTTCTATTTACTTATTTATGAGAGGGAAAGAGGCAGAGAGAGAGAGAGAGAGAGAATGAGCGCACCAGGGCCCCCAGCCATTGCAAATGAACTTCAGATGCATGTGTCCCCTTGTGCATCAAATCAGGATCCTTTGGCTTTGCAGGCAAATGCGTTAACTGCTAAGCCATCTCTCCAGCCCTCTCATGATTTTTTTTTTTTTTTTTTTTTTTTTTTTTTTTTTTTTTTTTTTTTGCGAGGCAGGGTCTCACTCTGGTCCAGGCTGACCTGGAATTAACTATGTAGTCTCAGGGTGGCCTCGAACTCTCGGTGATCCTCCTACCTCTGCCTCCCGGGTGCTGGGATTAAAGGCGTGCGCCACCACGCCCGGCTTCTCATGATTTTTTTATACCCAGCCTGCCACAGAAGGGTCGTCCACTCTGGAGTCTTCCTCCCTCCCTCAGTCCTTCCAGGAAAAGCCCTCCAAACCCACCCAAGAGGCATTACTCATCTGATCAAATTGACAATCGAGTTTTTCTTTTTCCTTTGGGTTTTTCGAGGTAGGGTCTCGCTCTAGCCCAGGCTGACCTGGAATTCCCTATATAGTATCAGGGTGGTCTCGAACTCACGGCAATCCTCCTACCTCTGCCTCCTGAGTGCTGGGATTAAAGGCGTGCGCCACCACTCCCGGCGACAATAGAACTTAACTGCATGCATTTAAGGG
This sequence comes from Orientallactaga sibirica, assembly GCA_036365145.1. Classification (NCBI taxonomy): domain Eukaryota; kingdom Metazoa; phylum Chordata; class Mammalia; order Rodentia; family Dipodidae; genus Orientallactaga; species Orientallactaga sibirica. The sequence continues at coordinate 5,202,763 of JAEOAD010000037.1, forward strand.
CTAGTCAGTGAAGTTTGTTAATGTAGATCCTTCCAGCACTATCTCTAGGCCCACAGGGTCCAAAGCTTCCTCTAGTGGTTAAACTTTGTTTGCCTGGTGCTGGGGGGGGGGTGTTGGTGGTGCAGGACACCTCTGGTATTTGTAAATCCCTGTTTTGCTTTTAAGCATCTGCTTTTCCTTAATTGTCTTCAGTCCTTCATATTTTGGGGTGACACATTCTGGGCTCCTGCAATTCCCCATTTTCAGTCCTAGACCAGCTTTCATTGATCTGACTGAAGCCTGGCTGACAGGACTCTGGCACTGAAGGAGGCGTGCCTCCCAGCATGGGAAGACGGAAGTGCATGCACTCCACGGCCAGACCACAGAGGCTTGTCAAAATCCACGTCGTCAGCTTCTTCCTGGGTGCACAGCCAAGTGACCTTGCTGGCTTGCTTTGTATGTGGGTGGGTCCTTGTGATGTAAGTCCTTTCGCATCCCCTCTCTACCTCCTGTATCTGACTATGCCAACAGGCAGCAATCAATTTTCCTGTGGAATTCAGTGGTCAGCCTATTCTAATGCAAAAGATATTTCCCAAGTACACTACCGTTTACTCTGTGTGTGTGCGTGTGTGTTTATCTGTGTATCTGCATGTGCATCTTCATGTTCATCTCTGTGTGTATGTGGTTGCACAGGCATGTGCATGTGTTGTGTGTGTGTAGGCCAGAGGACAACTTTGAGTACTGTTCCTCAGGAGACTATTCACCTTTTTAAAAAATTATTAGCCGGGCGTGGTGGCGCACGCCTTTAATCCCAGCACTCGGGAGGCAGAGGTAGGAGGATCGCCAAGAGTTCGAGGTCACCCTGAGACGACATAGTGAATTCCAGGTCAGCCTGGACCAGAGTGAGACCCTACCTCGCAAAAAACCAAAAAATAAATAAATAAAAAAAATTATTATGTTGAGTATAGAGAAGTTTCTCTCTCTCTCTCTGGATTTATTTATTTATTTATTTATTTATTTATTTTTATTTATTTATTTGAGAGAGAAAGAGGGAGAGAGACAGAGAGAGAGAGACACACACAGAGAGAGAGAGAGACAGAAACAGAGACAGAGACACACAGAGAGAATGGGCACACCAGGACCTTCAGCCCCTGCAAAGAAACTGCAGACGCATGCACTACCTTGTGCATCTGGCTTACGTGGGTCCTGGGGAATCAAACCTGGGTCCTTTGGTTTTGCAGGCAAGCCCCTTAACTGCCAAGCCATTTCTCCAGCCCCTATTCACCATTTTTTGAGATAGGGTCTTTCATTGGCCTGGAGTTCACCAATTAGACTGGACTGGCTGGTCAGCAAGTTTCAGAGCTCTTCCTGTCCTCCCCCCCCCCCTGTACTGGAATTACAGGTGTATGCTACCATGCTTGGCATTTAAATGGATGCTAGGGAGTGAACTCAGGTCTCATGCTTGCAAGCAAGCACTTTACTGACTGAAAGATCTCTCCAGTCCTAAAGCTTACTTTTTTTTAAAATTAATTAATTTATTTGAGAGCAACAGACACACAGAGAAAGAGGCAGATAGACAGAAACAGAATGGGCCCTCCAGCCACTGCAAACGAACTCCAGATGCATGCGCCACCTTGTGCATCTGGCTTACATGGGTCCTGGGGAACTGAGCCTCGAACAGGGGTCCTTAGGCTTCACAGGCAAGTGCTTAACCACCAACCCATCTTTCCAGGCCCTGGCTTACTTTTTATATTAGAAAATGTACTTGAGCCAGGCATGGTGACGCACGCCTTTCATCCCAGCATTCGGGAGGCAGAGGTAGGAGGATCGCCGTGAGTTCAAGGACACCGTGAGACTACATAGTGAATTCCAGATCAGCCTGGGACAGAGTGAGATCCTACCTTGAAAAACCAAAGAAATAATAAAATAAAATAAAAAAGATTACCAGTTTACATGTTGTTAAATTATAAAATTCTAGCTCACTGGAAGCCTTGGTTGTTGTGTGCTTTTTGCATTCTTTTTTCTGTTTCTCAAAAGTTTGAGAACTATATTCTAACACAGCTTTGGTTATCTTAGACAAGAGAGAAAACCTTTTTTAAGTTATTCATTCATTTATTTATTTGAGAGAAAGAGGAAGAGAGAGAGAAATCACTCCATGTGATTTTACTCTCATCTACTTTTTTTTTTTTGTTGTTGTTTGTTTGTTTCTGAGGTAGGGTCTCACTCTAGTTCAGGCTGACCTGGAATTCACTATGTAGTCTCAGAGTGGCCTTGAACTCATGGCAGTCCTTCTACCTTTGCCTCCCAATGCTGGGATTAAAGGGATACGCCACCACACCCGGCCTAAATACACTTTTTAAGTTGATAGAGACCTGAAATTGTTTCTCTTTCTCCCTCTCTCTGTGTTTAATATACAGAAGCAACAACTTCACTGAGTGAATAATTTTGACTATTCTATTTCCATAAAAGTAATAAATGACACTTATTCTTTTAGCTCTTCCTGTAATTTTTTTCTGGGGAGAGTTGAAGAAAGATGGATTTCTTCCTTTTAAGGTTAACTTTTTCTTTCAGGTACTTAACAATTTTTTCTGCAATCTTGGTATTCATACATTCTATCAATAGTGCTTACACTGTGCTTTCTTTTTCAAAAAATATTTTTTTTTTATTTGAGAGAGAGAGACAGAAAGAGGCGGGTAAAGAGAGGGGGGAGGGAGAGAGAGAATGGGCATGGCGGGGACTCTAGTCATTGCAAATAACTCCAGATGCATGCACCACTTTTTGCATCTGGCTTTATGTGGTACTGGGGAATCGAACCTGGGTCCTTTGGCTTTGCTGGCAAGTGCCTTAACTTCTGAGCCATCTCTACAGCCTACACTGTGGTTTCTTGTCATCAACTTTGCTTGGAACTCAGCAAGTCCCTCGGAAATGTTGTTACTTCTCAGAGAAGGTGTCAAGTGCTCTGGGTGTATTGCCTTGTGACAATCCTAGGGCATGATGGTATGATCACCCTGTCTGCAAGTGTACGAGGTTAAGATCAGAGGGGAGAGAATGGGGCCATAGCTCGGTGGATAAAGGACCTTGCTTGCAAAGACTGTTAGCCCAAGTTCTATTTCCCTGCACCCACATAAAGCCAGATCAAAGAAGAAAAATGCAATTGCCAGGTGTGGTGGCATATGACTTTAATCCCAGCACTCAGGGAGTCAGAGGTAGGAGGATTGCCATGAGTTTGGGGCCACCCTGAGAGTACATAGTGAATTCCAGGTCAGCCTGGGCTAGAATGAGACTCCATCTCAAAAAACAACATTCAATTCTCTGGTATTCATTTGCAGCCACAAGAGATCCTGGCGTGTACACACACACACACACACACACACACACACACGCACATGCAAATAAAATATTTTTTTTTTCGGTGCTGAGGACTAAACCCAGGGCCTGTGCTTGCTAGGGAAGTGGTCATCCACTGAGCTAAATCCCAACCACAATTAAAAAAAAAAAAAAAAAAAAAAAAAAAAAGAACCAGTGTGGTGGCACATACCTTTAATCACAGCACTGGGGAGGCAGAGGTAGGAGGATAACCGTGAATTTGAGGCCAGCCTGAGACTACATAGTGAATTCCAGGTCAGCCTGGTCTAGAGCAAGACCCTACCTCAAAAAAAAAAAAAAAAAAAAAAAAAAAGAAAAGATCAGTTATCCAAGGTACTTGCATGCAAAGCCTGATGGCTCCAGCTCAGTTCCCCAGTGCTTAGGTAAAGCCAGGTACATCAAGTGGCACATTGTGTCTGGAGTTTGCACTGACAGCAAGCCCTGATGGGCTCATGCCCACTCTCTTTCAGTCTGCCTCTTTCTCTCTCAAAAAAAAAAAATTATAGAGGGAGGGGAGAGAAATATCATGTTTTTTTGTGTGTCTGTAACTATAGAAGCTGTCAATTAAAAAAAGCAAAAAAAAAAAAAATTATGGAGGGCTGGAGGGATGGCTTAGCAGTTAAGGCATTTGCCTGTGAAGCCAAAGGACCCAGGTTCGATTCCCCAAGACCCACGTGAGCCAGATGCATAAGGGCACATGTGTCTGGAGTTCGTTTGTGGTGCCTAGAGGCCCTGGTGTGCCCATTCTCTCTCTGTTTATTTTCTCTCTCTCTCTTTCTCTGCTTGCAAATAAATAAATAAAAATTAAAAAATTGTGTGTGTGTGTGTGTGTGTGTGTGTGTGAGAGAGAGAGAGAGAGGGAGGGAGAACAGAGTAGAGATTTGAACATAACTCCATTTTGCTTTGGAACCTGAGCCACAGGCTGCCATCCCATGCGCTCTCTCTTGAGGGAAAACACAAGCATCAGTACTTTGCTCTTGTTTCTTTACCTCTGGATTTTCCCTCAGAAAGAAGACAGTTTTCTTTTTTTCCTTTCTTTATTTTATTTATTTATTGACAACTTCCTTAATTGTAGACAATATCCCGTGTTATTTCCCTCCCTCCCCCCACTTTCCCCTTTGAAACTCCACTCTCCATCATATCCCCTCCCCCTCTCAGTCAGTCTCCCTTTTCATTTTGATGTCATGATCTTTTCCTCCTATTATGATGGTCTTGTGTAGGTAAGTGAGGTCAGGGGAAGAAGCTGAGTAAAGGAAAGGTGGAGGGAGGGCTAATCAAAATCTAAGAGGATATATATAAGTCATATGGAAACCTACTTTTCTGGACAATGGAACACTCAGAAGCCATAGATTGTTACTAGAAAATTTTCAGTGCCAGGGATGGGATACCTTCCAGTGAGTTGGCCAGGGAGGTAACAGATACCCCCAAACATTATAAGCCATTCCCACCAGGAATCGATGGTAAGACCCTACTGCTGAAGAGGCCAGTTTTCCGTGGGGTGGCTTTCTCTGGTCAGGTCTTCCTAGCTGCTCGTTCTCGCCTTGTCATCTGTTTCATTTGAATTACTACAGCGCTTGCAAACTTACTCTTTATATTTGGTTTGTGTTTTCTGTAGTTGTCTCTCTTTTTCAAAAATATTTTATTTATTTAATTATTTGAGAGAGAGAAAGAGGGAGAAAGAAAGAGAGAATGGGTGTATCAGGGCCTCCAGCCACTGCAAACGAACTCCAGACGCATATGCCCCTTGTGCATCTGGCTTATGTGGGTCCTAGAGAATTGAACTGGGATCCTTTGGCTTTGTAGGCAAATGCCTTAACCGCTAAGCCATCTCTCCAGCTTGTAGTTGTCTCTCTTTTCCCAGGGGAATGCAGAACTAATTTTTCTAATTGGATTTTTTGGTTTTTTTTCCCCTCCATTTTGTAATTTCTCTGTCTTCTGGCCAGATCCATGGCATTCCAATCCCTCACTAAAAATAAACAAAAATTCTCTCTTTGTTTGTCTGTCTCTCTTTGTCTCTCTCTGCTTGCAAAGAAATAAATAACTTTTTTTTTTTTAAAAAGGGCTGGAGCTGGGTGTGGTGGTGCACCCCTTTAATCCCAGCACTTGAGAGGCAGAGGTGGGAGGATTGCTGTTAGTTTGAGGCCAGCCTGGGACTGCAGAATGCATTCCAGGTCAACATGGGCTAGAGTGAGACCCTACCTCAAAATAAAAAAAAAAAAAGAAAGAAAGAAAGAAAAAGAAAAAGAAAAAAGAAAAGAAAAGAAAAGCCGGGTATGGTGGCGCATGCCTTTAATCCCAACACTTGGAGGCAGAGGTAGGATCGCAGTGAGTTTGAGGCCACCCTGAGAATACAGAGTGAATTCCAGGTCAGCCTGGGCTAGAGTGAGACCCTACCTCGAAAAACCCAAAAAAGAAAAAAGAAAAGAAAAGAGAAAAGAAAGGCTGGTGAGACGGCTCAGCGGCTAAGGTGCTTGCCGACAAAGCTCAATTAACTTGGGTTTGATTCCTCAGAACCCACATAAAGCTTGATCCACAAAGTGGAGCATGCATCTGGAGTTCATTTGCAGTGGCAGGAGGCCCTGACATGCTCATTTTCTCTCTCTTCCCTCTCTTTCTTTCTGCCTCTCTGTCTCTGCTTGCAAATAAATAAAATTAATTTTTTGTGTGTTTGTGTGTGTGTGTGTGTGTGTGTGTGTGTGTGTGTGTACATGCACGTGAGTGCTGGGTTGGAGGACAACTTTCAGGTTGGTTCCACCTTCTTTGAGGCAGTTTTTCTGGATCCCATTCTGCTGCTGTGTGGTGTTTTGGCTGTGGTCCCTGTAAGCTTGCAGGAAATTCTCCTGCCTCTGCCTCTCAGTATGCTGGGATTGCGGAAGCCTAGCTTCTAGCTTTTTATGTGGGGCTTGGGGAATGGACTTGGGTCCTCAAGTACTCAGCTTCATTCACCAAGACAATCTTCCCAACCCCAGTCCCTCGTTTGTGTCCAAACCCTGTTTGTATACTTTGCTTTATAGCACTTTTTTTAGTACACTTTCTTGTGTACTAACGTTCAGGATGATGGACTTCCCCTGTCTGCATGCCCAGCCCAGCACCCGACTCTTGGACTTTTGTGTTCCAGAACATGGGCACAGGCCCAGGGCACACTGATTGTCTTTGTTTTTTTTTTTTTTTTTTTTTTTTTTTTTGGTTTTTCGAGGTAGGGTCTCACTCTGGTCCAGGCTGACCTGGAATAGTTTCAGGGTGGCCTCGAACTCACGGGCAATCCTCCTACCTCTGCCTCCTGAGTGCTGGGATTAAAGGCGTGCGCCACCACGTCCGGCTTAACACTGATCGTCTTTAATGGCCCTCTGGTGGGGTGTCTGTGTAGCACCCTTGGGTCCTATGAGAAACTACATTGTTTGTTGCTAAAATACTCCTCAAATGTTTTTTTTTTGTTTTTGTTTTTGTTTTTGTTTTTTTTTTTTTTTTTTTTTTTTTTTGGTTTTTGCAAGGTAGGGTCTCAGTCTAGCCCAGGCTGACCTGGAATTAACTATGTAGTCTCAGGGTGGCCTCGAACTCTCGGCGATCCTCCTACCTCTGCCTCCCGAGTGCTGGGATTAAAGGCGTGCGCTACCACGCCCGGCTTGTTTTTTGAGGTAGGGTCTCACTCTAGCCCAGGCTGACCTGGAATTCACTATGTAGTCTTAGGGTGGCCTTGAACTCCTGGTGATCTCCCTTCCTCAGCCTCCCAAGTGCTGGGAAATCATTTTTAAAAATATTTTTATTTATTTATTTATTTATTTATTTATTTATTTATATTTTTATTTTTGCAAGTAGAGAGAAATAGCGAGAAGAGAGACAGAGAGAATAGGCACGTGAGGGCCTCCAGCTGCTGCAAACGAACTCCAGATGCATGTGCCACTTGGTGCATCTGGCTTTACATGGAAACTGGGAAAATCAAACTCAGGTTGTTAGACTTTGCAGGCAAGTGCCTTAACCACTAAGCCTTCTCTCCAGGCTTCAAATCTTTATTTTTATTTATTTATTTTTCAAGGTAGGGTCTCACTCTAGCTCAGGCTACCTGGGATTCTCTATGTAGTCTCAGGGTGGCCTTGAACTCATGGTGATCCTCCTGCCTCTGACTCCCGAATGCTGGGATTAAAGGTGTGAGCCACCATGCCCGGCTTCCTTCAAATCTTTTTTGTTTTTATTTATTTGTGAGGAGAGACAGAGAGAGAGAGAGAGAGAGAGAGAGAGAGAGGGAGGAGGGGCACGCCAGGATCTCTTCCCACTACAAAAGAACTCTGGATGCATGAGCCACTTGGGCATCAGGCTTTATGTGGGAAGAGGGGAATCAAACTTGGGCCAGCAGGCTTTGCAAGCACCTTTAACCACTTTAACCACTGAGCCATCTCTCCAGCTTCCTCACATCTTAAGAAGAATGTCAAGAGAAAATTTGCATTTCACTGAAGCATCATTCTAAGAGGAAAATGGAGATGGTTGAAGTGGGAATGGGTTGGGAAAGAAAAGGATGGGCCCCTTGTAAGCCATTTCTTTGGCTACAGAGCCATCTGATGGACCGGATGATCTCTGGACCAGCCTTCATACCTGCAGGTACACCTGGCCCTAATGCTGTGGCTGGCGCATCCGGCTCGACTTCCTGATACCCTATCCATGACATGTACTCCTTGACCCATCTGCCGCCTGGAGCATGGGTGTGGGGACCCAGATGGGGAGATGACGCGGAGGTCAGCATAGTCCTTCTTGCTTGCCCCTCCCTCTGTGGACTTGACCTTAGAGGCTGTCATACAATAACAAGAACTTGTAGAACCAGTTTCTCTCCCATCTTAGAAAGAGAACTTGAGACCCTGGCATGAGGAATGGAGGCGGCAGGCAGACCACTGGTTGAAGTGCAGCAGCCAGGTCGTTCAGCTGGGCTCCCGTTTTACAGTGCTCATTATCCAGAGAGTGAACCTGTGACTTCTGTACTTAGAACTGGCCCTGAATTTCTCAGACTCCGTCTCTTCAGCAGTGGTTCAGCCAGGATGGCTCACACAGGTCATGGAGAGTGGAATGTTTCTATGGCCTCTCCTCTGTGAGCAGGTATCAGAACGCTGTGATGTCTAAGACCCTGAGCTCACTGCCTGGTGCTATTTTGGGTATGCCACCCTTTCCTCTCTCAATGGGATCCACCCTTAGCTGGCTGCAGGATGCTTTTGAGCTGTCAGATAGAACTCATTGAGTTTGGAAAAACATGTTCCCTGGTCCTTAGCTTTGTGCACTGGCCTGGTCTTTTCTGGAGACATGGAGACACGGTCTCTGCGGGGGGGGGGGGGCGGGATTCAGACTTTCCCATTCTTAGCTAGAATAGACTCTCTCTCTACCCCTCTCATTCGCTCTTTTTTTGTTTGTTTGTTTGTTTTTTGAGATAGGGTCTCACTGTAGCTCAGGCTGACCTGGAATTCATTATGTAGTCTCAGGGTGGCCTTGAACTCCTGGTGATCCTCCTACCTCTGCCTCCCGAGTGCTGGGATTAAAGGCATGCACTACCATGCCCAGCCCTCTCTCTCTCTTTTTTTTAAGATTTATTTTTATTTATTTACTTATTAGAGACAGAGAGAGTGAGAATGTGCACACAAGGGCCTCTAGCCACTGCAAAAGAACTCCAGACGCATGTGCCGCCATGCACATCTGGATTATGTGGGACCTGGAGAAGCGAACCTGTGTCCTTAGGTTTCTCAGGCATGCACCTTAACGGCTAAGCCATTTCTCCAGCCTATTCCCTCTCTCTTTGACATGACTGGCCTGTTGAATCCTTAGTCTAGGTAACTGTTGCAGTCAGGTTCACATTGCTGGCAGAAATCACCTGACCAAGAGCAGCTTGTAGGAAAAAAAGGTTTATTTTGGCTTACAGACTCAAGGGGAAGCTCCATGACGGCAGGGGAAAATGATGGCATGAGCAGGGGGTGGACATCACCTCTTCACCAACATCAGGTGGACAACAGCAACAGGAGAGTGTGCCAAACACTGGCAAGGGGAAGCTGGCTATAATACATATAAGCCTGCCCCCAATAATACATCACCTCCAGGAGGCTTCAATTCCAAACTTTCCCTCAGCTGAGGACTTAGCATTCAGAACACATAAGCTTGTGGGGGACACCTGAATGAAACCACCCCAGTAACCATTCTGTATCAGCTCTGAAAGTGATAGTTACATTCAGGGTGAAGACATGAACCCTGACACCTTTGGTCCAGATAGCACACCACTGGCCTGGTATTAGTAGGTGCAGCATGGGTGGTCAGTGCAGTAGTGGACATTAGAGTGCTCTTCCTGGTCCTCTCTCCATCCATCCTTCTCCAGCCTGCTGTGCACGCTGGGACGCTGACGCTGGCCATAGGGTTGCCTCCGTGGAGTGCTGGAGCCTATAAGAGGCTCCCGTGCACCTCCTTGTAACCCCATGTTCGCTGACCACAGTAAGAACACTGCAAATGAGCCCTCCCCTCACTCCAGAGCTTGTTAACCAGCTTATCTCAGGACTACAACAGAGGATTTGTTGCCCTGGGGTTTGGCCCTTGGGAGGCAAATGAGAGGGCTGAAGAAGTGGGAAGAGAGTGTGGTTAGAGCATCTGTTTTTATTTTATTTTATTTTATTTTATTTTATTTTATTTTATTTTATTTTATTTTATTTTATTTTATTTTATTTTATTTTATTTATTTTTGGAGAGAGACACAGAGAGAGACAGACAGAGAGGGAGAGGGAGACAGAGATGGGCGCACCAGCAGTCTCTCAGCTGCTGTGAACGAAATCCAGATGCGTGCGCCCCCTTGTGGACAAGTGCGGCATTGCACCCTTGCGTCACTGTATCTGGCTAAATGTGGGACCTGGAGATTGGAAACAGGTTCTTAGGCTTAGTAGGCAGGCGCCTTAACTGCTAAGCCATCTCTCCAGCCCGCATCTGTTTTTCTTATTCCTCTCTAACAGGTTCCTGAAGGTTGAATGCATCCCTCTCCAAAGGTTTCCGCTGGTTCCAGGCACCCCCCCAGATTTCCTTTCCTTTCCTTTCCTTTCCTTTCCTTTCCTTTCCTTTCCTTTCCTTTCCTTTCCTTTCCTTTCCTTTCCTTTCCTTCCCTTCCCTTCCCTTCCCTTCCCTTCCCCCCTCCCCCTTCCCTTCCTTTCCCTTCCCTTCCCTTCCCCTTCTGTTCCTCTCCCTTCCCTTCCCTTCCCTTCCCTTCCCTTCCCTTCCCTTCCCTTCCCTTCCCTTCCCTTCCCTTCCCTTCCCTTCCCTTCCCTTCCCTTCCCTTCCCTTCCCTTCCCTTGGCCCCTTCCCCTCCCATCTGGCAACCTATTTGAATGGGGATTTCCCCGAATGATGCAAAACCCCTCCCCTCCCCTCCAATCTTCCCCTCCCCATGGCCCTTCTCCCTGTGCATTAAATGCCTCCCATCTTAACCCCTCCCCTTCCCATCTCCCCTTACCCTTCCAAGGGACATGGTTTCACCTGTTTCTTTTCTTTTCTTTTTGCTTTCTGGTGTGTGGGGGCCCAGGTTGTCCTGGAACACTGTCTGTAGTCCCAGGTTGAACTGATCTCTTCTTTTGGGATTATGGCATGCACCACCAACCCCTTTTCCTTAAATTTTTAAAAAGTTTATTTATTTATTTATTTATTTATTTATTTATTTATTTTTTGCATTTCATTATTTATTTAGATGTTTAAGCTCTTCCCTGAACACACACCATCTGGCAACCTATTTGAATGGGGATTTCTTGATTCTTTTTATGACTAATAAAACAAATTATCAAGTATCCAATGATGCAAATTAGATGTCTGCCAGGGACAAGTTTGGAAAGTTGGTTGGGATTGTCTGGAAGGATTGAATTTTTTCTCTTTTAGAAACATTTACTAAATTGGGAGCACATTCTCTATTTTCTCAGATGCAATCTTCCCTGGAAGCTCAGCATATACCATGGCCAATAGAGTAAACATATGACTTCTCCTGTGCATTAAATACTATCTCCCTACATTTGAAATGACTAAATAAACCAAGGCCCAGTGCTCCCATCTTAACCTGGGGGAGGTAAAGTGATGTGTGGTCTCCAACCTTCCCATCTCCATGGCGTCCAGAGATCGACTTCCCTGTGGTACACCCTAGGCTCCAAGGGACATGGTTTAAACACTTCTGTTTCTTTTCTTTTCTTTCTTCCTTTCTTTTTTTTGTGTGTGTGGGGGTGCGGGTATGGTCTCACTCTAGCCCAGGTTGTCCTGGAACACTGTCTGTAGTCCCAGGCTGGCCTGAAACTCATAGTGATCTTATCTGGAGCAAAAACAAACCAAAACAAAACAAAAAAACCCTGGAACAAGTCTACTTCAATATACTCCCACTTGAACTTCTCAGTGCTGGGATTAAAGGCATGCACCACCATGCCTGGCTTCTTTCTTTTTCCTTTTCTTCCTTAAATTTTTAAAAAGTTTATTTATTTTTTATTTATTTACTTGACAGAAAGAGGCAGAGAAAGAGAGAGAGAAACAGAGAAAATGGGCACGCCAGGGCCTCCAGCTGCTGCAAACGAACTCCAGATGCGTGCGCCATCTTGTGCATCTGGCTTACATGGGTCCTGGGGGAATAGAACCTGGGTCCTTTGGCTTTGCAAGCAAGTTCCTTAACTGCTAAGCCATACCTCCAGCCCTCTTCCTTATCTTTTTTTTTTTTTTTTTTTGGTTTTTGAGATAGAGTCTCACTCTAGCCCAGGCTGACCTGGAATTCACTTTGTAGTCTTAGGGTGGCTGAACTCACAGCGATCCTCCTACCTCTGCCTCCTGAGTGCTGGGATTAAAGATGTGTGCCACCATGCCTGGCTTCCCATGTCCTTTTAAACACCACTTTCTTAGAAGATAGAGAGCAGGGTTTTCCTGGAATGTTTCTGGAGAAACTAGAGACAACTAAATGCATGTCATTAAGAGATAATTTAGAGACAGCCCTCTGTATCTATAGGTTCCACACCTATAGATCCAACCCACTGTGTATCAAAACTGTTTTTTTTAAAATATATTTTTATTGGGCTGGAGAGACGGCTTAGCTCTTAAGGCACTTGCCTGGAAAGCCAAGAGACCTAGGTTTGATTCCCCAGGACCCGCATAAGCCAGATGCACAAGGTGGCACATGCGTCTGGAGTCGTTTGCAGTGGCTGGAGATCCTGGCTTGCCCATTCTCTCTCTCTCTCTCAAATAAATAAATAAATTAAATTTAAAAAAAGAAAAATATTTATTTATTTGCAGGCAGAGAGAGTGAGAAGAGAGAAGAGAGACAGTGTGGCAGTCAGCTTCACCTTGTTGGCATAAAACACCCAACCAAGAGCAGCTTATGGGAGAACATGGCTTATTTTGGCTTACAGACTCAAGGGGAACCTCCATGATGGCACGAACAGAGGCTGGACATCATCACCTCCTGGCCAATTTCAGATGGACAACAGTAGCAGGAGAATGTGCTAAACACTGGTAAGAGGAAGCTGGCTATAACGCCTATAAGCCCACTCCCAACCATACACTGCCTCCAGATGCATGTGCCATCTTGTGCATCTGGCTTATGTGGATCCTGGGGAATCGAGCCTCAATCCGGAGTCCTTAGGCTTCACAGGCAAGCGCTTAATGTCTAAACCATCTCTCCAGGCCCCATAATTTTCTTTTTTCTTTTTCTTTTTCTTTCTTTTCTTTTTTTGGTTTTTCAAGGTAGGGTCTCAGTCTAGCTCAGGCTGACCTGGAATTCACTATGTAGTCTCAGGGTGGCCTCGAGCTCATGGTGATCCTCCTACCTCTGCCTCCTGAGTGCTGGGATTAAAGGTGTGTGCCACCAAGCCCGGCTCCCAATAATTTTCTTTTGAGATAAGGTTTCACTCTGCAAGAAAGCACCTTTTGCCTCTAGACCATCTCTCCAGCCATAAGGTCTCACTCGGTAGCTCAGGCATGTTCAAAATTAAGTAGTCTTTCTGTGTCAGCCTCCTGAGTGCTGGGATTATAGGTGTGAGCCACTATATCCAGCATGACCTAATTAAAAATATATTTTGGGACTGCAGAGATTGTTCAGTGGTTAAGGCACTTGCCTGTAAAGCCTAAGGACCCATGTTCGATCCCCCAGTACCCATGTAAGCCAGAAGCACAAGGTAGCACATGTGTCTGGAATTCATTTGCAGTGGATGGAGGCTCTGGTGTGCCCATTCTCTATCTGCCTTTTTCTCTCTCTCTCTCTTCCATTGCAAATAAATAAATGTATATATTTTTAAAAAGAATACATATAGGAGGATGGGGAGAGAGCTTGGTGGTTAAAGGAGCTTGCTTACAAAGCCTGCCTACCTGGTTCAATTTCTCAGGACCCATGTGGTGCCAGATGCACAAAGTGGCACATGTGTTTGGAGTTCATTTGCAGTGGCAAGAAGCCCTGGCACACCTATACTGTCTCTTTCAAATAAATAAACAAAAATAAAAAAATACATATAGTATGAAATATATGACGGAACTACAGGAAAATATTACCCATCCATGAAATGGATAGAGAATAAAGTCTGATTGTGGTGGCCACTTTAATCCCCAGCACTGTTGTTTCGGGAGGCAGAGGTGGGAGGATTGCTGTGAGTTCAAGGCCACCCTGAGACTACATACAAGTGAATTCCAGGTCAGCCTGGACTACAGAAATGGTGAGACCCTACCTTGAGGGCAAAAAAACAAAAACAAAAAAGAGGTGAGATGAAAACAAAAAACAAATGAAAATCAATTTAACTTAAGAGTATTGTTAGTGTGGTCCAACTGTTCCCTTGGTGTACAATGTGATGTATTCATTTTCAGTGTGTGTGTAGAGTATTCGTAGGGTGGAACGTGATGAGTGTATATGGCATATGCTGTGTGCACATGCAAAGGCTAGAGAAGAGTGTTGCGAGGCCTCTGTCGCTCATCTGTGTGTTTCCTTGAGACAATCTTACTCAACCTACAGCTGCCATTTTAGCTCAGCAATCCCAGCGATTTTCCAGTGTCTACCTTCACTAAACTGGGCTCACAGACATGTGTGGACATGCTTAGCTTTTTTCTTTATTTAATATTTATTTATTTATTTGACAGAGAAAGAGGGAGAGAGAATGGGTGCACCAGGGCCTCCAGCCACTCATGCTTACATGGCAAGCACGCTTACCTGCTGAACCACCTCCCTAGCCCCTACAATGACATTTACTTAATAGAGAGTAATAAATGCTGGAAAAAGCAGTTAAAAGGCTTTGAATCTCTTTTGCGCATGCCTCAAGTTATCTCTGGGCACTGGGCTGTGGGGCAGGGGTTAGGGGTTGCCCCACCAGAGCTGTGGGAGCAAACGTACTATTGCATCCTTCCTGGACACAATTCCCACCTGAACTCTGGAAGCTGTGCAAAGGGCCTTTATGCCCATAGTGTACTCCAGAGGGTTCTGGAAGGCCGGGCAGCACTAGGCCTCACTGTGGGCTGCTATAACAAAACATCAGAGGCTGGGGATTTTTTTAAGCAACAGAAATGGGTTGTTCACAGTTGCAGAGGGCAAGGTCCAGGTGCCAGATGCAGTGCGTGGTACAAACTTGCTCTCTGCTGCAAGAACAGTGCCTTCTTGGGGGCATCCTTCTATGAAAGAGGGGAAGACCCTCTCCCTTAGCCCTCTCCTGTAAGAACCCCAAGATGCATGGCATCTACTCCAGGAAGCTCCTGGAGATTTACTCTGACAGCCCACGCTCCTGCCTTGGCCTTGCGGAACCTGCCTCACTTTGCCTTTTGGACCAAGTGCACCTGCTTCTGTGTATCTTGTACCATTCATAGTTGCTCTTAGTGCTCAAGACCTTCACTGGGAACACGAAGGGGTCTGGGCCATGCCTAGCTGGTCGCTCCATCTCCCTCCCTTATCTAGCGACCCGGATGGCCTTATAGAGAACACTGACCCTGGTTGACATGTGAAAAGCAACAATTGCTGTGAGAGTCTTGCAGGCCTTCAACTAGCTCATGGGTGTGAAGTTATTTAAATACTTGGGAGAAAGCACAAATTTTGCTATATTTAAAGGAACTACTTTAAGGCCTTTGCGTGCTCTCAAATGTGTGAAGACTCACCAGGGTCTCATGACAGGCGCTGCCACCCCTGTCTGAGGGCAGTGCTCTGGGCTGAGAGGGCAAGGCCTTGTTCTGCCACATTCCAGGTGCATGAATTGGACCTACCATTTCCTCATCTGTAGAATGGGGATAACAAAAGCACCTGCCAGGCCAGGTGAGGTCAGGATCCAATGAGATGCTGTGAAAGTGTGAGCCACCCCAACCCACCCCCAAGCTGTTGCCTAATTATCACCTTAATTGCAGTGTGGACACGGGAAGATCTACCCCTCTCTGCCAAGGTCTGATACACAACAGGAAGGTAACTGGCAGCCAGGGATCAGACAAGGGTCAGGAGGGGCATTAAATAGTTCTCTACTGAGGAAGGACCTATTTCTTTTTTTGTGTGTATCTGTTTGTTTGTTTGCTTTTTCTGAGGTAAGGTCTCACTCTAGCCCAGGCTGACCTGGAACTCACTCTGTATTCCCAGACTGGCCTCGAACTCACAGCAGTTCTCCTATCCCTGCCTCCCAAGTGCTGGGATTAAGGGTGTGCACCACTATGCTTGGCCTGTTTCATGCTTGGCCTGTTTCATAATTTTTTTTTTTTTTGCAAGAAAACACCTTATGCCTCTAGACCATCTCTCCAGCCATAAGGTCTCACGGTAGCTCAGGCATGTTCAAAATTAAGTAGTCTTTCTGTGTCAGCCTCTGAGTGCTGGGATTATAGGTGTGAGCCACTATATCCAGCATGACCTAATTAAAAATATATTTTGGGACTGCAGAGATTGTTCAGTGGTTAAGGCACTTGCCTGTAAAGCCTAAGGACCCATGTTCGATCCCCCAGTACCCATGTAAGCCAGAAGCACAAGGTAGCACATGTGTCTGAAATTCATTTGCAGTGGATGGAGGCTGGTGTGCCCATTCTCTATCTGCCTTTTTTTCTCTCTCTCTCTTCCATTGCAAATAAATAAATGTATATATTTTTAAAAAGAATACATATAGGAGGATGGGGAGACAGCTTGGTGGTTAAAGGAGCTTGCTTACAAAGCCTGCCTACCTGGTTCAATTTCTCAGGACCCATGTGGTGCCAGATGCACAAAGTGGCACATGTGTTTGGAGTTCATTTGCAGTGGCAAGAAGCCCTGGCACACCTATACTGTCTCTTTCAAATAAATAAACAAAAATAAAAAAATACATATAGTATGAAATATATGACGGAACTACAGGAAAATATTACCCATCCATGAAATGGATAGAGAATAAAGTGGCCGGGCGTGGTGGCCACTTTAATCCCAGCACTCGGGAGGCAGAGGTGGGAGGATTGCTGTGAGTTCAAGGCCACCCTGAGACTACATAGTGAATTCCAGGTCAGCCTGGACTAGAGTGAGACCCTACCTTGAAAAAACAAAAAACAAAAAAAGAGAATGAAATGAAACAAATGAAAATTAATTTAACTTAAGAGTATTGTTAGTGTGGTCCAACTGTTCCCTTGGTGTACAATGTGATGTATTCATTTTCAGTGTGTGTGTAGAGTATTCGTAGGGTGGAACGTGATGAGTGTGTATGGCATATGCTGTGTGCACATGCAAAGGCTAGAGAAGAGTGTTGCGAGGCCTCTGTCGCTCATCTGTGTGTTTCCTTGAGACAGTCTCTTACTCAACCTACAGCTGCCATTTTAGCTCAGCAATCCCAGCGATTTTCCAGTGTCTACCTTCACTAAACTGGGGTCACAGACATGTGTGGACATGCTTAGCTTTTTTCTTTATTTAATATTTATTTATTTATTTGACAGAGAAAGAGGGAGAGAGAATGGGTGCACCAGGGCCTCCAGCCACTCATGCTTACATGGCAAGCACGCTTACCTGCTGAACCACCTCCTAGCCCCTACAATGACATTTACTTAATAGAGAGTAATAAATGCTGGAAAAAGCAGTTAAAAGGCTTTGAATCTCTTTTGCGCATGCCTCAAGTTATCTCTGGGCACTGGGCTGTGGGGCAGGGGTTGGGGTTGCCCCACCAGAGCTGTGGGAGCAAACGTACTATTGCATCCTTCCTGGACACAATTCCCACCTGAACTCTGGAAGCTGTGCAAAGGGCCTTTATGCCCATAGTGTACTCCAGAGGGTTCTGGAAGGCCGGGCAGCACTAGGCCTCACTGTGGGCTGCTATAACAAAACATCAGAGGCTGGGGATTTTTTTAAGCAACAGAAATGGGTTGTTCACAGTTGCAGAGGGCAAGGTCCAGGTGCCAGATGCAGTGCGTGGTACAAACTTGCTCTCTGCTGCAAGAACAGTGCCTTCTTGGGGGCATCCTTCTATGAAAGAGGGGAAGACCCTCTCCCTTAGCCCTCTCCTGTAAGAACCCCAAGATGCATGGCATCTACTCCAGGAGCTCCTGGAGATTTACTCTGACAGCCCACGCTCCTGCCTTGGCCTTGCGGAACCTGCCTCACTTTGCCTTTTTGGACCAAGTGCACCTGCTTCTGTGTATCTTGTACCATTCATAGTTGCTCTTAGTGCTCAAGACCTTCACTGGGAACACGAAGGGGTCTGGGCCATGCCTAGCTGGTCGCTCCATCTCCCTCCCTTATCTAGCGACCCGGATGGCCTTATAGAGAACACTGACCCTGGTTGACATGTGAAAAGCAACAATTGCTGTGAGAGTCTTGCAGGCCTTCAACTAGCTCATGGGTGTGAAGTTATTTAAATACTTGGGAGAAAGCACAAATTTTGCTATATTTAAAGGAACTACTTTAAGGCCTTTGACTGCGTGCTCTCAAATGTGTGAAGACTCACCAGGGTCTCATGACAGGCGCTGCCACCCCTGTCTGAGGGCAGTGCTCTGGGCTGAGAGGGCAAGGCCTTGTTCTGCCACATTCCAGGTGGATGAATTGGACCTACCATTTCCTCATCTGTAGAATGGGGATAACAAAAGCACCTGCCAGGCCAGGTGAGGTCAGGATCCAATGAGATGCTGTGAAAGTGTGAGCCACCCCAACCCACCCCCAAAGCTGTTGCCCTAATTATCACCTTAATTGCAGTGTGGACACGGAAGATCTACCCCTCTCTGCCAAGGTCTGATACACAGCAGGAAGGTAACTGGCAGCCAGGGATCCAGACAAGGGTCCAGGAGGGGCATTAAATAGTTCTCTACTGAGGAAGGACCTATTTTTTTTTTTTGTGTATCTGTTTGTTTGTTTGCTTTTTCTGAGGTAAGGTCTCACTGTAGCCCAGGCTGACCTGGAACTCACTCTGTATTCCCAGACTGGCCTCGAACTCACAGCAGTTCTCCTATCCCTGCCTCCCAAGTGCTGGGATTAAGGGTGTGCACCACTATGCTTGGCCTGTTTCATTTTTTTTTTTCCCTCGAAGTAGGGTCTCACTGTAGCTCTGGTTGACCTGGAATTCACTCTATATTCTCAGGGTGACCTCAAACTCTCAGCAATCCTCCTACCTCTGCCTCCCAAGTGCTGGGATTAAAGGCCTGCGCCACCATGCCTGGCCTCCTATTTCATTTTTCCAAAATTATTTTAAATATTTTTATTTATTTATTTGTGACACACATACACACACAGAGCTGCCACTGCAAAGGAACTCCAGGTGCATGCACCACTTTGCACATCTGGCTTTACATGGATACTGGGGAATCAAAGAAATCCAGGCCAACAGACTTTGCAAGCAAGCACCTTTAAGCAGTAAACCATCTCCCCAGGCCCCTGTTTTTTAATTTATTATTTATTTATTTATTTTGGTTTTTTGAGGTAGGGTCTCACTCCAGCTCAGGCTGACCTGGAATTCACTATGTAGTCTCAGGGTGTCCTTGAACTCTCAGTGATCCTCCTACCTCTGCTTCCCGAGTGCTGGGATTAAAGGAGAGAGAGAGATGGGCATGCCAGGGCCTCTAGCCACTGCAAACAAAATTCAGACATATGTATCACCTTGTGCATCTGGCTTTTGTGGGTGCTGGGGAATTAAACCTGGGACCTTAGACTTTCTAGGCAAGTGCCTTAACTGCTAAGCCATCTATCTAGCCCTGCTTTGCTTTGCTCTTCTCTTTTCTCTTCTTTTCCTTTCTTTTGTATAAGAGACAGAGCTGCTGCCACAAATGAACTCCAGACACAGTCGACTTTGTGCATCTGACTTTTACGTGGGTCCTGGCGAATCCAATTCCAGCCCCAGGAAGGATGTATTTCAAGAGGGTTCTTGGCCCCTCCATACAGAGGTAGCAAAAAGTAACAATAGGGACATCCAGTCCTGCTTTAGGGTCTGAGGGTCCAAGAACTATCAGCACAGAATCTAGGAGGCCAATAAATAAATAATAATAAAAAGCCAGCTCTGTGAGAGCTTCCCTGTCAGGTAATAAGATTACAACAAGCACCAGGACCTGACAGTGTTTCAGGAGAACTCGCTGCCTTCCATATTCTTTCTTTCTTTAAAAAAAAAATTTTTTTTCATGTATTGTTGGGTGTGGTGGTGCACCCTTTTAAAAAATATATATTTTATTTACTTATTTGAGAGAGAGAGAGAGAGAGAGAGAGAAGAGGCAGAGAGAAAGGGCATACCAGGGCCTGTAGCCACTGCAAATGAACTCCAGATGCATGGGCCCCCTTGTGCAGCTGGCTTAAGTAGGTCTTGGAGAATCGAACCAGAGCCCTTAGGCTTCGCAGGCAAACGCCTTAACCGCTAAGCCATTTTCCCAGCCCTTAGAAAAAAAAAATTTTTTTTGAGGCAGGGTTTCTCTCTAGCTCAGGCTGATCTGGAAAGCCCTTTATAATAAACCCAGGCTGGTCTCGAACTCATGACGCTTCTCCCATCTCAACCTCCCCAGTGCTGGGATTGAAGGCAAGAGTTTAAACCCTTGAGATGGCACCACCGGGTGTCACCGGGATGCTGGCCGCAGGGGGAGGGCAGCCGGCAGATCCGAAGGAGGCCAGAATCCCCACGAGGCCCACTGCACCCAGCTGAGCTCAGGGCCGGTAGAGGCGCCCCGGGAGGCTGCAGAGCACCGTGGAGAGTCACATCAAGCTGGATTAGGAAGCCTTGCCTGGTTTGATTTCTGATTGAGCTTGCGACTGTCTGGATTTATTTTCTCGCCTGCAATAGCTTGTTAAAATTAAAGGGGGCGGGGGAAATATAGTAACGAGCTCGCTAATGATTCAATAAATAGTAGCTGTTGCAGTCATGTGGGGAGGCTGAGTCAGCCCGGGCCTGGATCCTCAGCCGCGAGGAGCTAGAAGTGGCGCCCGGCTCTCTCGCTCCACCGTCTGGCAGGGGGCTGCAATGAGTTTTGCTATCTGGGAGCGAGAATGCCAGGCATCAGAACTGAAGTAAAATCGTAAAATCTCACGTTCAGGTTCATGCGTCCTTCTACCTCCCCTGGCTCTCTATCCTCCAGGTCCGTCCATCCATCCATCCATCCATCCATCCATCCATCCATCCATCCAACCATCCGAGATCTGGATTTCTTCTGATCCCTTTGCTGAGTAGACCCCACCCCACAGTACTGCAGGCACGCCCTTGGCCAGAGCCCAGGCGCCTCCCAGGCTTCCTGCCTCTCTGACTCTCCAGAGGGGCGGTACAGCTCTCCCCACCCCCACCCCAGGCCACTGGAACCCGGCCAGCATTTTTGTCACAATGAAGAGGAGCCTTACAGGCGTTTAGTGAGGCTGGTCTGTGATACTGGACATCCTGCAAGGTGTGGTTCAGTCAGGTACCACCAAGGATTTTTTTAGGGGGCTTTCACGTGCCCTGCTTGACATACTGTTAATTCTCAGAGCTGGGACCAGCTTCATTTTCTGTATAAAGAAAATTTTACAAGATCAGCATTCCTTCCCTCTCTTCTTCCCTCCTTCCCTCCCTCCCTTCTTTTCTTCCTTCCACAGGCTCTTGCAATGTATCCCATGCTGGCCTCCAAATTTGTGATCCTCCTGCCTCCACCTCCTGCCAAGTGCTGGGATTACAGGCACGCACCACTGTAGCAGCGATCTTCTCGTTATTGGGACAAAACGTCATACTGGAAGAAGCGCTTCTGGAAGGAAAAGGTTTATTGAAGTTTCATCATGGTGGGGAAAACATTGACAGGCAGACAGACACATCTCCACAACAGCTGGAAGCGAGTGGTTTGAGCACTGGGCTTGGAGACTGGCTGTTACCCCAAAGCCTGCCCCTGGGACACAACTCCCCAATCAAAGCTCCACCTGTCAAAGACCCCTCAATTTTCCCAAATGGCCACCAGCTGGGGACCAAGTATTCAAAACACATGAAGTTATGGTGGGACATTTCATTCAAACACCACCATGCCCAGCTATAGTTTTATAATGACAACATCTATATAACCCTAGGTAATGGGGTGCTGGGAGTTCAGGAACTTCAAACCCTGAGTTTGTGTCTGCTTTATTTTTTTTTAAACCAAAGAATTGGATAAAACAAGACTGAGAAGGGTTATTTATAAAACAACACTTTTTTTTTTTTTTTTTGGTTTTTCAAGGTAGGGTCTCACTCTAGTCCAGGCTGACCTGGAATTCACTATGTAGTCTCAGGGTGGCCTCGAACTCATGGCGATCCTCCTACCTCTGCCTTCTGAGTGCTGGGATTAACGAGCTTGCGCCACCACGCCTGGCTAAAACAACACATTTTCATTTAGGAATATCCGAGGGATGTAGACAGTCTGCAAACTGAGGAAGGGAAAATGGGTACACCCCCGTGGTCTGTGAACCCATGTGGGAGAGCTAACATGAGACTGGGAACTTGAAAAGGGATTTAGAGAGGAGAAAATGCAGAATCTCCACAAAATGTGGTTTTTTTTTAGCGTCTTCCCAGCAGGGAAAGTGAAGTCATTGGGGTTGACTCTAATGTAATGTAACTGTTGTCCTTGGAAGAAGGCAATTTGGAGACAGGCTCACAGAAATGTCGAATGCCATGGAAACCTGAACACAACCATCAATGGAATGATGTTTAACCTGGTTCTTGGACTGAACTGTGCCCTTTCTAACCCTTCAAACCCATATGTTGAAGTCTTTACCCCCAGCAACTCAGAAGGTTTGGAGTTAAGACCTTTAAAGAGGTGAGTCATTTAAAACATTTTAAAATTTTCATTTATTTATTTGCAAGCAGCAAGAGATAGAGAGAAGAGAGACAGACAAAGAGAGAATGGGCACGCCAGGGCGTCCAGCCACTGCAAATGATTTTACACAAGTACTGGGGAATTGAACTTGTGTCATTAGGCTTCACAGGCAAGCACTTTAACTAATGAGCCATGTCTTCAGCTCAGACGTGAGTAATTAAAATGAGGCCTTTGGGGTGGACCCTACTCCAATCTGGCCATCCTTATAAGAACAGGATGTATGAACAGACATCGGGCTTGTACAAGCACATGAGGAAGGCAGCACGAAGGCTCAGCGTGAGGAGTCACAAGCCACGGAGAGGCCCCAGCAGATGCCTGTGCTGCTGACACGGGACCGCAGGCTCCTAATCTGCAGAATGGGAGCAAACACATGTCTGGTGCTTCAGCCGTGTGGGGTTTTGCTAAGACAACCCTTCCAGACTCATATGATAGCCAAGACCTAAGAGTTTTGCTGAGGCAGAATATTTTTTAAAAGAATGAAAATGTTTAAAGGATTTTCACTTAGTGAAGGCAACATGAACAGTATGTTGAAATACCGAAACTGACATGTTTTCGATACCCTCATAAACCATGCACTCCCACAGCCTTCCACCATCAAAGCTAAGTCATAAACTTCAGGTAGGGTGAGGTGGGGAATATCTGGAGGAAGAAGGTTCTTGATGGATTTTGATTCTCCAAGCTGACTTTGTAGATTCCATATTGAAATAACAGTTTCAAAAGCCAGGCATTAGGGAGAGAGAAAATATATGTTTTTCTGAAGTTTAAAAGCGCCTTTTACACATGGGGGAGCTTGAGCTGACATTTAGCCACACGTGCCCTGGGTAGAGAGAGCTGAGGTTGTTTTAATATTTTATTTATTTTTGGAGAGAGACACAGAGAGAGACAGAGAGAGAGAGGGAGAGGGAGACAGATAGAGATGGGCGTGCCAGCAGTCTCTCAGCTGCTGTGAACGAAATCCAGATGCGTGCACCCCCTTGTGGGCAAGTGTGGCATTGTGCCCTTGTGTCACTTTGCATCTGGCTAAACCTGGGACCTGGAGATTGGAACCAGGTTCTTAGGCTTAGCAGGCAGGCGCCTTAACCACTAAGCCATCTCTCCAGCCCCTGAGGTTGTTTTATAAGGGAGGTGTTCCTGCCTGGTTTGGAAGAGGAAGATGAGAGATGAAATAATCAAGAAATCTGGGTCCTGGCTTCCTGGGAGAGGGAGGGGCTACAAACACCTGGTGGTTTGGGAGAATTCCAGAGCAGTAGCCTTATTCCTTGCTTTCCTAGCTACGAACTGTTCAGTACAAAATGCTCAGTATCAGATGCTGGCTGCATCCAACGTGGTACCAGCAGGGCGGGTAGATGACATAAAGCTACGTGAATGGACTAGAGTTGGAACTACCTGTTTCCGGGGCTCCTCTGTGGCACACAAGTATTCTTGGTAGAACGCTGAAGGTAGCTGGGTTGAGAGCCAGGGCACTTACTCCAAGACTACCCCAGGCATCCTGTGGCACAGGTGGGGTCAATGGGGGAAGGAGGACACGATTCAGAACGTTCTTACCACCAAGGTGAGGATAGTCAGTGCCAGGGCACCTGCTCAGATCCAAGATGGAGGAGTTGGGAGGAAGCTTGGCCCATGAATCTTGTATGAGGACCTGCCCACAAGTGGATCCCAGCTCTCTTTGCCTGTGAGTTAGCTCAGGCAAGCTTTGCCCTGGAGGACAGATGAGGGTGGGAGGGGGCTGGAATCTTGAAAGAGAATTTGATCAGAAAGAGGCTAATGCCATCTCTTGAAGATAGTGCTAAGTTTGAAGATATACTGGGATACATTTAGATGACAAGACTCTACCATCTCCCTTTGATTAGTTACAGAGAACAAATTTACAGTTACAGAAAAAAAAACCCAGGAGTAACCTTTATGGGCATTTCTGAATACACTGGCTTTTACTTTCACATCATCGTATCACGGATGTGATTTCTTCTGACTGCATTCTTTTTTTTTTTGCGTAAAATCAAGATGGGGATAATTCTCTGATTCTTGCCTTAGGATTGTTTGTGTTCTGTGACACTGCGTTACTTGCTGTATGTAGATCTATTCATATGAAAGCAGCATTCTTTTTTTTTGTTGTTGCTAATGCGAATGGGTTAACATAGGAGCCAACAAACTTTTCTGGAAAGAGCCAAGTCGTAATATTTTCAGCTTTGTGGACCACATGGTCTCTGTTGCAAATTCAATTTTGACCATGTAATGCAAAAGAAGCCCTGGGTAATGTATAAAAGCACGTACATGGCTGAGTTCCAGTAGAACTTTATTTATAGATGATAGGATTTGGACTTTTCTATAATTTGCACATGTCACAAAAGTCTTCTGTTTTATTTTCCCCTCAGACATTTTAAAAACTTAAAAACTCTTTTATTTTTACTTACTTATTTGAGAGAGAGAGAATGGGCACACTAGCATCTCCAGCCATTGCAAACGAATTTTAGACACACGTGCTATCTTGTGCATTTGGCTTACGTGGGACCCGGGGGTATCGAACCTGGGTCTTTTGGCTTTATAGGCCAGTGGCTTAACCGCTAATCCATCTCTCCAGCCCTTAAAAACGCTTTTAATTGTGCAGGCTGTAGTTCACCACTCCTTATGCTAACAGTCAGCATGGAGCCATCTTACATAATAAAAGTAAGCACACGCTACTGCACCTCCACGTTTTCAAAAGTAAGATAGGAGATAGGACTTGGGAGGAAAGATGACTTTTGAATGATATCTGCGCTGTGTGGTAATCCCAGCACTTGAGAGGTGGAGGCAGGCAGGCTCAAGTGTTCAAGGTTATCCTTAGCTACACGGTGAGTGAGTTTGCAGCCAGCTTGAGTTACTTGACACATTGTCTCAAAAAACAAACCAGAGAATGAATTTGTTTACAGTTCTGTTCTAAACTCACACATTTGATTTAAAAACAAAACAAAACTCCAGATAACCAAATGTAGCCCTTATGTAAATGTACGGATACCCCCATCCTGCCCCGATGGATCTTAAACAGATAACTGACTTTACTAATGAAATGCTTTTTTCTATCCAAATCTTAGACATACTTTTTATAGAACAAGGGCCCTAAGGCTAGCCATAGATGCAGATGTATCTGAATTGGAAAGGTCCATCTCACATCTTGAAACTTCCCTATCACTGGCTGAAGTTACCCTTCAAAACAGAGGAGGTTTAGACCTACAATTTCTAACAAGGTGGTTTCTGTGTTGCTTTTAAAGGAGAAATGCTGTTTCTATGTTGATCATTCTGGCGTTGTGAAAAATCTATGGCTATACTTAGGAAAAGGCTTCATTAAAAAAAAAATTAAAAAGAGAACAATCCTAAAAGTGGTACGAATCTATGTTTAACTGGTCCCCCTGGCTAACAACTTTAATTTCGGCCCTGACAGATCCCCTCATCCTTCTGTGGCTTGCCCTCACTTATGGGCCCTGTATTATTAATGCCTTGGTCAAAGTTGTTAAGGATTGCTTAGCCACAGTACAATTAATGGTTCTGAGACAACATTACCAACCTTTAGATTCATCTCAAGGATCTGAGATGCAACCAAACTCAAAGTGGAAATGAAGGGACCAAACTGACGCCATGACAGGCTTCAAGAAGGTGCCGCCCTGACTAGGCCGAAGTTTCAATTTCCAGGAGGGGCGAGCTCTGGGGGCTGAGTCATGTCCAAACATGCCCAGACATGTCCCTTTCGCCCCAGCCAATCAAAGATGTACAAACATAACTGCTGCTTGCTTAGCCAATCACGTTAGGAGGTTACCTCACCTGCCTGGAATTCCCCTAGACCTGGCCGCCAAAACCTTAAGACCAATTAAAAAACACAAGTACAGTTGCTGTTCAAATTAGCCAATCATGTTAAAAGACTAAAAGCCCACCAAAATTCCTTTATCCGTGCTTAAAAAGAGTCTGCGAGCTCCTCTCAGGGTCACCATTTTGTACGAATGGTTGACCCCTACTGATTCTGCAGAATAAACGCTCTTTGCTTAAAAATAAAAATAAAAACAAACAAAAAACTAGATAGTATTGGGTTAGTGTGATTTCCCTCTTAACAAAACAATTTTTTTTTTCAGGGTAAGGTCTCATTCTAGCCCAGGCTGACCTGGAATTCACTACGTAGTCTCAGGCTGGCCTCAAACTCACGGCGATCCTCCTACCTCTGCATCCCAAGTGCTGGGATTAAAGATGTGTGCCACCACGCCCAGCCTTCTTGTTGTTTTTGAGAAAGGGTCTCATGTATCCCAGGCTGTCTTTGAACTCACTATGTAGCTGAGCATAACTTTGAACTCCTTATCCTCCTGCCTCTAGCACCCAAGTGCTGGGCTTACAGGCATGTGTATCCACACCCTGCTCTGATCTTCTTTGAAAGGCTATTTTGATTTATATTAAATATTGGAAAATTTTCTTTTGATGAGGAAATGATGAGATCACTTAGTTACCATTGACACATGGTGCCTGGAATCCCAGCACCCTTTAACAGGGGTCAGACCTTGGAGGACTTGCAATACTGGGGAACTGGTTTGTTTCTTTGTTGCTATTTGGCAATTAAGTTGCTATTGTATGAAAAGCGTGTGTGTGTGTGTGTGTGTGTGTGTGTGTGAGAGAGAGAGAGGGAGAGAGGGAGGTGGGGAGCATAGGGCTGTATTTCCTTTCACATTCCCGAATTGCATCATTGCACTGTTTAGGTTTTACTCTGCAATCTGTGGTCCTTCCATATCTCACAGTCCTGCTCAGCCGGTGGACTTCCCCACCAGAAGAAGGATTGGCTGCAGTGATCAGTCTTTGGAGGTTAAGGTGGACAGTCATAAGTCTCCAGAGCCCCCAGGAGTTTCAGAGATAAAAATTGATGGTTCAAGCCAGGCGTGGTGGATCACACCTTTAATCCCAGCACTCGGGAGGCAGAGGTAGGAGCATGAGTTTGAGGCCACCCTGAGAATACAGAATGAATTCCAGGTCAGCCTGAGCTAGAGTGAGAAAAACAAAAAAAAAAACAAAATAAATGAGAAATTGGTGGTACAGTCACCTACATAGGAGCAGAGGAGAAGGGCAGTTTAAGAAGAGAGGAAAGATGCATCTGACCAGGAAGAATAGACGCGTTCCCAACTCTCTTTGAAATACCCCTTGATCACTAGATCTAAATCTATCCTGAAACTGGGGTGACTACATCTTTTAGAGCATGAGAGACTTATCACCCTTTGAAGTGGGAAAAATAGTGTTTTCCTAGCTATCCAAAACTTCATAGTCTTATTCTGGAAACGTACGCTAAAATACTCGTAAAACATCAATGTACAATCCCAGTATGAATCCAATAAAGCCATCTAGTCTGTCAGTGGCACAGCAGTTAATGAGCTCATTAGTGAAGCTCTTTGTAGGAAGTAGATAACATTACTGAGCCACATCAGACACAAATTAGATTTTCTCGTGCCACTGGTTCGGCGAACATGTTCGGCAGTGTAAGTTGATAATGAAATAATATGTTGAAAGTATTCCCAATTTCATCTACCCTAGATCCAGGTTGATAGTGTCGTCAGGTGCCCAAGGGACTGTCACATGGAAACCATGAAGGGCTTCCCCCAGGAGAGGGTGGCATGACACATCCTGTTCCCTGGGCTCAGGGCACTCAGTGTGTTGTTCCTTGGTTCAAGCATGCACACTCCTAACAGTAGCCTTCAGGTTGGAGTGGTGAATCTGGGGTGATTTTATTTTTTTCAAAAAGTAGTATAGTTTTTTTCTTCTAAATATTTATGTTTCTGCCCACAGGTTAGTGCTATTCTCAGCCTTGAGCCAGAATCTTCTTTTGTGATGGGCACTGGTTAATGCAGAGGGTTACAACTGGTCAAAGTGCTAAGAATAAGCGACTTTTTTTTTTTTTTTTTTTTTTTTGGTTTTTCAAGGTAGGGTCTCACTCTAGCTTAAGCTGACCTGGAATTCACTATGTAGTCTCAGGGTAGCCTTGAACTCACAGTGATTCTCCTACCTCTGTCTCCCAAGTGCTGGGATTAAAGGCGTGCACCACCATGCCCAGCGACTTTTTTTTTTTAAAAAGATTTATTTATTAGAGACACAGAGAGGTACAGAGAGGGACACAGAGAGAATGGGTGCGCCAGGGCCTCTAGCCACTGCAAGTGAACTCCAGATGCATGCGCCACCATGTACATCTGGCTTATGTGGGACCTGGAGAATTGAACCTCGGTCCTTAGGCTTTGCAGGCATGTGCCTTAACAACTAAGCCATCTCTCCAGCCAGACCATCTTTTTTTGATTTGTTTTTATTGATAGCTTCTATACTTACAGACAATAATCCATGATAATTCCCTCCCCTCGTTCACTTTCCACTTCACAAATCCACTCTCCATCATATCCCCTCCCTCTCTCCATTAGTCTCTCTCTCTCTTTTCTTTTTCTTTTTTTCTTTTTTGGTTTTTCGAGGTAGGGTCTCGCTCTAGTCCAGGCTGACCTGGAAATCACTATGTAGTCTCAGGGTGGCCTCGAACTCACCGCGATCCTCCTACCTCTGCATCCCGAGTGTGTGTACCACCATGCCCGGCTTTTTCTCTTTTATTTTGATATCATCATCTTTTCCTCCTATTATGAGGGTCTTGTGAAGTAGTGCTAGGCACTGTGAGGTTATGGATATTGAAGCCAATTTCTGTCTGGACGATTGCATTGTAAGCAGTCCTACCCTTCCTTTAGCTCTTACGTTCTTTCCGCCACCTCTTCTGCAATGGACCCTGAGCCTTGGAAGGTGTGATAAAGATGTTTCACTGCTGAGCACTCCTCTGTCACTTCTTCTCAGCACTAGGGTGCCAAGAATAAGTGACTTTTGAGTTTTGAGTGTTCAACCATAAATGGTACATCTTTATCATCCCCTCAGGGCTCAGGGAACACCTGGGAAGAGGGGGCAGAAAGAACGTAAGAGCCAGAAAATGGGGGGAGTGCTGTGGAACGCTTGTCTTGCAGACATGACATGGATTTTGCATTCATGAACTCACAGCAGCTGTGGTGACTTGTGCAAGACTGGGCGTGTCCACAGTCCATCATGGGTGGGGGAGGAGCTGGGTGCTGGGGAGGAGGAATTATTTTTTCTTCAGTGGTATAACCACTGGGACATGGCCTGCATTGCAGCAGATAACCCCCAACCACGCTCAGTGGGACGCGCGCGAGCACACACACACACACACACACACACACACGCACGCACGCACACATATAATAATTAGCATATTCTCTGAGCAGTTAATGATACCTATATTACATAAACATTGAACAAGACCAAAATTTACAAAGTAAGGCTTGACTCTGGAGTTTCCACTGAGAATGTGATAGCAGAGTCACAGCCTAAGCTCCAGACGGTGAGGACAATTTCCAGGCACTGACAGACTCCCAGAGATGACCAGAAGTGGCTGTGTGCGCATGCCTTCTACTGCCCTCTGTTCTATGCAGATGAGAGTTAAGGATCAAGACCTTTTTTTTTTTTTTTTTTTTTTTTTTTTTTAAGCCCAGGCTGTCCTGGAACTCCAGATCCTCTTGCCTCTTCAGCATGCTCTACGGGCATGCGCCACCACAGCTGGCTCTAGACCTTTCCTTAGCCATTCTCAGCTTCAACTCCTCTCAGGTGCCAGGACAGGGGTTTCGGTTCCCAGGCCTCCTGCCTACCTTTCATGTCAACTGTGGGCTTGCGATGATGACAGACATGAAGGAGGGAGAGCGTGGCTGGGTTGATGAGAGGCACTGAGATGAATTACCCTTTCAGAATTAAAACTTGATTAGGAGAGCCAGGCGTGGTGGAGCACGCCTTTAATCCCAGCACACGGGAGGCAGAGGTAGGAGGAGTGCTATGAGTTCAAGGCCACTCTGAGACTACATAGTGAATTCCAGGTCAGCTTGGGCCAGAGTGAGACCCTACCTCGAAAACAAACAAACAAACAACAACAAAAACCAAAAAAACAACAACAACAAAAACAAAACAAACAAACAAACAAAAACTTGCATGAACAAGTCACCAAAGACAGAGAGGTGGCGGGGGAGGAGAGGTTTGGCTTTTGAAGAAGAAAGGACGTTTTCTTACTTTCATAGAGCTCCAGGGGAAGGGGGAATATTCTATGCCACGTGCCCAGAGCCTACATGCTAGGAGCTAGGAGGGCCCAGGAGTCCAAAAGGCACTAGGCAGGACCCAAGGCCTGACTCAGGTGGCCTTGGGCTTCTCTGGCTGTTGCTTGCACATTTAGTCTTGCTCTCAGGTGGCAGGGGCTTTTCAAGTGACTGAATCCATGTTCTAACACGTGGTAATGATGCATCAAGCAAGGTCATTCAGTTTAACAATAGTACCACTCTGGTACTGTTTTTTTTTTTTTTTAATTATTATTATTTTTATTGACAACTTCTATACCTACATACAAAAAACACATGATATTTCCCTCCCCTCCCCCCATTCCACTTCAGAACTCCAGTCTCCATCATATCCCCTCCCTCTCTCCATTAGTCTTTCTTTTAATTTGATGTCATCATCTTTTCTTCTATTTTTGAGGGTCTTGCAAAGGTATTGCTAGGCACTGTAAGGTCATGGATATCGAGGCCAATTTCTGTCTGGGCAGTTGCATTGTAAGAAGTCATACCCTTCTTTCGGCTCTTCCATTGTATCCGCCCTCTCTTCCGCAATGGTCCCTGAGCCTTGGAAGGTGTGACAGAGGTGTTTCAGTGCTGGGCACTCCTCCATCCTTTCTTCTCAGCACTATGTTGCCTTTTGGGTCATCCCAGTGGTCATCGCCATCTGAAAAGAGAAACTTCTTGTTTTTTTTTTTTTTTTTTTTTTTTTTTTTTTTCGAGGTAGGGTCTCACTCTGGTCCAGGCTGACCTGGAATTAACTATGTAGTCTCAGGGTGGCCTCGAACTCTCAGTGATCCTCCTACCTCTGCCTCCCGAGTGCTGGGATTAAAGGCGTGCGCCACCACGCCCGGCAAACTTCTTGTTTTTAAATATTATTTATTTATTGAGAGAGAGAAAGAAAGAGAGAAAGTGTGTGTGTGTCTGTGGACACACTAGGGTCTCTTGCCACCGCAAAGGAACTCCAGACACATACACTATTTTATGTGTTTACATGGGCGCTAGGGAACCCAATTCCCCCGGCGACAGGTTTTGTAAGCACTTTTAACCACTAAGCCATCTCCCCAGCCCCGCCATTGTTATTTTATGAGATTTTAAATAATAATAGCTGATAACTGGTATCTTCTAGTTAAAGATGGCTTCATTTTACATGTTTCAAAATCTGGGCAATGATAATTATAGGAAAAGGCACCCCCTTCCCCCCACTACACACACATTCTGTACAGATCAAAATATACACTTTCATAGCCTTGCAACTCAAATAAACTATCTGCATCTAATGAACAGAGCATATAGGGTTTGTTTTTGCATGTGTGTGTGTGTGTTCATGTGTGTGTGCGTACTGTTATGCCCAGTTCACGGCGCCCCCAGTGACCACCAAGGAAGACCAAACACGTATGCAAACGCAAAGAGCTTTTACTCGGGCTTAAGCTTGGTCTCAAGCTCGGTCTCTTGCCTTCACCAATGCAGTGGATTCTAGCAAGAGCCAAGAAAATCAGAATGGCGGGCTTTTTATTGAGGTTTGAGCAAGGGGGAGAGGACTATCACCCACACAACCACATTATTGGCTAACTTGAACATTAACTGTATTTGGGGGTTCTTGATTGGTTTTAGGATTTTGGTGGGCTAGGTCTAGGGGAATTTCAAACTTAATTGGCTCAGCAAGCGGCTGTTACATTTGAATAGGTTGGCGCCCGCGGTTACATTCATTTGATTGGTTGACATTTACAAAACTCTGAGATGGTGGATCTTATTGGGCCATCCAGCCCAGGACCGCAAGAATGTTGAGTCATGCTCACACAACAAGTTTATGGTTTTTCCTGGTACCGCTTGTTCTTCCCTTGATTCCGGGAACTCGCCCCTGTGGCCTACAGAGTGACTGAGGCCTGTCATGGTGCTACTCTGGCCTGGGTCTTTCAAAACTGGAGGGCAAGGTTCTCAGTGAAGAGAGATCTGTCTTCAGGAGCTACAAACGTGCACTGAGCATGTCCTGTGTGCAGGGCATTCTGCCTGGACCTTGTGCTGGGCTGCGCTCAAGGCTGAGTATGACAGCGCCCAGGAGGTAACGTCCACATGAGGAAATGGGCACCACTTGTGCTTAACAATAGTGTCCTTGCTGCGCCACTGGACAGACTCTCACTGCCTGGGCTCACCTCTGAGGCTGGGGACAAGGGGAGAGAGGAGCTACGGACATTGTGAATTCTGGGTTGCAAGCAAAGGAAACTGAGGTACAGACAGGGGACTAACTTATTAGAAGCCCAGGGCCTCAGACAGGCTGTGGAATTGAGACCCCAGAGCCTCAGCCCCTGGCTTGGTGTTCTGCATTTTCACACTTGTGCTGTTGTTGTTCATACCGAGAGCTGGCCATTGTTAGGTGGAAGGAAGGCGCAAGGAACACAGGAACTTGGAAGAAAGGAAGAGCTGAGTTATTCACCCGCTCTGTGTTCATGATAATCGCTGCCACCTGGCCTGACAAAGGACTCTACAGAAACCCCCTCTTTGTTGCTCACAGAGTAAAGCACAATGGCCATTCAAATTCCCGTCCTTATCTCTCACTGCCACACTTCTGCTCCCTGGAAACAGCACCAGCTCCCAAGTGGCAAGGTCTGGCATACCTTCACGAGTTCTCATTCCAGCATTTCAGTCCCCACCCAGCCCTCCAGGAAAACGGCATGGCTGGCTGGCATCCTGGGACTGACATCCTGAGGGCACCTCCTGGCCTCCAGCTGTCTTCTGAAAAGGCAGGGCTGCAGTACACTGAAGGTTCCAGTCAAGTTCTTGGGTCTGCCCCCTCTGGCCTTGGTGCCGCAACTGTTCCCTGGCCATGCCCAGCGTGTGCTCACTGGAATTAGTCAGTGTCCACTTGGTCAACATGTATGATATGCTGGACACCAAGTGGTGCGTAAGAGATACAGGAAACAGAAAGCCACAGTCTCTGCTCACCATGAGCTGCTCCCTGGTCCCCAGTGGCCTTTGTGGTCCTGGCTGACTCTTCGTCTCCATCTCCTGGCATTTCTGCTCTTGGCTTGCTCAATGTCACCTCTCTGTGGAGCTCTACTTACATGCTAGGAATGGTGCTGTGTACTAACAGTTATTACTAATATTACTTTGTTATTGGATTTTTTTTTTTTTTGGTTTTTTGAGGTAGGGTCTCACTCTAGTCCAGGCTGACCTGGAATTCACTATGTGGTCTCAGGCTGGCCTCAGACTCACCTCGATCCTCCTACTTCTGTCTCCTGAGTGCTGGGATTAAAGGCATGTGCCACCATACCCGGCTCTGGATTTTTTTTAATTAAAAAAATTTTTGTTTTAGAGAGAATGAGTAAGAGAGAGAGACACACACACAGAGAATTGGCATGCAAGGCCCTCAGCCACTGCAATCGAACTGCAGATGCTTGCACTACCTAGTGGGCATGTGTGACCTTGCGCTTGCCTTACCTTTGTGCATCTGGCTTACGTGGAATCTGGAGAGTAGAACATGGGTCCTTAGGCTTCACAGGCAAGTGCCTTAACCCCTAAGCCATTTCTCCAACCTGGAGGGGAATCGAACCTGGGTCCTTTAGGCTTTGCAGGCAAGTGCCTTAATCACTATGCCATCTCACCAGCCCTAAATATATATATATATATATTTGTAAGGAGAGAGAGAGAAAGTGAGAGACAGAGCACATGTCAAGGCCTCTTGCTATTGCAAATGAACTCCAGACACATGCATGGCTTTATGTGGGCACTTGAGGGATCGAACCTGGGCCATCAGGCTTTGCAAGCAAGTGCCTTTAACCACTGAGCAACCTCTCCAGCCCGGTGCTGGCATAATTGGAGGGTGCTCTAGAGTAGAGCTGGGCAGAGTGGCCAGACAGCAGAGGTGGCATGGGTGCTCCACGGCCTCTGTTGGGGAGGAGCACGGTTCCTCTCAGACAGACATGTGGCACAAGGCACGACTCTGACTCATGGTCAGATTAGGTTTCGTCTGCTAAGCGCCGAAATGTGACTGTCCAATCCAGGGGCTAGCGTACTGCACTAGAGAGTCTAGCGGGAAGGCACCCCCTGGAGCACCATGTGCACATTTGTGTGACATTCTCTTTCCAAAGACGGACACGGGCAGGAAATAGGCAGTGACCTTTGACACTCAGGGATGAGTGGCGAGTCGTCACAGAGACTGTGGGAACACAGCCAAGCAGGACACAGGCCTTGAGAGCAAATTGGGGAAAAGTCATGGGAAATGGAAATTACAGCCAAAGCACAAGCAAATGGGTCAAGCAGACGCCGTGTTCCAGAACTTCCGGCCAGAAAGCTGGGTGACTTAAACTGTACTCAATGAACGGACCTCACACAGCAGGGTGCGCACAAGCTGTGGGAAGGGATTTGAATTTGTTAGTTCCACATGTTTTTGCTTTTTATTAATTCTTTCAGGTTTTCTGCAGAGATAACCACAGCATGACTTTTATTTCCTTTTCTTGTCTTATTGCATTAGGTAAGACTTCTTTCTAGCTGGGTGTGGTAGCACACACCTTTTAATCCCAGCACTCGGATACCAGCAGAGGTAGGAGGGTCACTGTGACTTTAAGGCCAGCCTTAGACTACATAGTGAGTTCCAGGTCAGCCTGGGCTACTGGGAAACCAGACCTTGGTGGGATGGGGTGGGAGGAGATTTCTAATATGATGTTGATAAACACTGATGAGGGGAGACATCCTTACTGTGTTCCTGACATGAATGGAAGGATTTATAGCTTCTCACCAATCAATATGATGTCAACTGTATTTTTTTTTTTTTTGAGAGCGAGAGAGAGAGAGGAAGAGACACAGAGAGAATGGGCGCACCAGGGCCTTTTCAGCCACTGTGAACAAACTCCAGACATGTGCGAACCCCTTTGTGAGCATGGGAGACATTGCGCGCTTGCATCACTTTTGCGTCTGACTAAACGTGGAACTCAGAGATTCGAACAAGTGTTCTTAGGCTTCGCAGGCAGTTGCCTTAACTGTCAAGCCATTTCTCCAGCCCAGCTGTATGTTTGTTTGAAGATGTTCTTTACCAAGTTGAAGAAATTTTCCTCTATTAGTTTATCCATCCCTCTCTCCCTTTCTGTCTTTTCTTCATTCAATTTTTAATCTTCTCAGTGTTGATTTTGGTTCATGAAGTTAGAGTTTCTATGTGAGTCTTTTCATTTGTTACCCACACATTTCAGTGACTTTTCCAGAATAATTGAAATGCTGAAAAGGTGAAGATCTTTTCTTCAGAAAGCAGATCTTGGGTTCCTAGTCTATGGCTCTCAGCAACTGGAGCCTCGGGTTAAAGAGATTATTCAAGGATTATTTTATTTTATTATTTATTTATTTGACAGAGAAAGAGGGAGAGAGAGAGAGAGAGATTGGGTGCACCAGGGCCTCCAGCCACTGCAAACGAACTCCAGACGCATGTGCCCCCTTGTGCATCTGGCTAACGTGGGTCCTGGGGAATTGAACCTGGGTCTTTATGGCTTTGCAGGCAAATGTCCTAACCAATAAGCCATCCCTCCAGCACTCAAGGATTAGTTTAAATGTTTCAACAACAATTCAGAAAACATTATCCAAAAAAAAAAAAAGTTACTCCACTGGGGGCGGGTAGACACCTGGGAAGGGAGGCCTGTTAGCCAGGGAAAGTGCACACTGAGGGTAAAAGGGAAGGAGAACAAAGGAGATAAGCCAGCCTCCGCACGTCAGCCAGGGCCCATCTGAAACCACACAGAGCTGCTTCTGTGGTGGACCTGACAATCAGCGCCAGGGTGACCAAGACAACGCTCGGGATACTCAACACCTACCAAAGCAGAGATCCAGAAGCTCCTGAGAGCTCAGCAATGAAGTAGACTTATAACACACCCAGTACAACTCAGGAAATTTTGTGGAAGAGGGGGCCGAAAAATTGTAAGAGCCGCAAGTTGGTAGGGCATATCCAGAGACACTGCCCCCTCCCCTGACTCAATGACTGACTGCTGCTGTCACAATTCCTACCCCACAGCCCCGTGGTGAATACCAGAGTCCTACTGAGGAGGGTGCTCAGTGAAATGGGGGCAGGGAGGAGGGAAATGATGGTACCAGCACATGAGGTGCCCATACAAAGTATATGCTTAATGAAAAAATAAAGTTAAGCCTGGCGTAGTGGTGTACGCCTTTAATCTCAGCACTCAGGAGGCAGAGGTGGGGGGGGGTCAACCATGAGTTCAAGGCCACCCTGAGATTACATAGTGAATTCCAGGTCAGCCTGGGTTAGAGTGAGAGCCTACCTCAAAAAACAAACAAGCAAAAAAAGTTAATCCATGATAAAAACCTAAACTAGCAAACATTTCTTACTTTTTAGAGAGAGCCAGAAAGAGGCAGATAGAGAATGGACACGCCAGGGCCTTTTTCAGCCACTGTGAACAAACTCCAGACATGTATGCCCCCTGGTGTGCATGTGCGACATTGTGTGCATGAGTCATTTTTGCGTCTGGCTAACCGTGGGACCTGGAGATTGGAACAGGTGTTCTTAGGCTTCACAGGCAGGTGCCTTAACTGTCAAGCCATCTCTCCAGCCTGCATTTCTTACTTTTGTTTTGTTTTTCGAGGTAGGGTCTCACTCTAGCCCAGGCTGACCTGGAATTCACTCTGTACTCTCAGGGTGGCTCAAACTCATGGCAATCCTCCTACCTCTGCCTCCTGAGTGCTGGGACTAAAGGTGTGCGTCACCACGCCCGGCTTCAGGGGAGCAACTCTTTATAGTCTATGATCCATACCTGCACCGTCCGAATTACAAAAAGAAACACCGCATTAGTTTTTCCTATTAGGATTAGTTTTTCCTATTACCCACGGGCACCTGCTGAAAAACTTCTTGTCTGCGCAGGCCATCTTGCGCTCAGGCCGGGCTCTGCTCCAGACTTGTCCACTAGATGGCGCCCCAACCCAGGCAAACGGTTCCAGGTCTTGGCAAGGAGAGAAAGAGATTTGGGTACCAATCCAATATCCCCGAGGCAAATTAACACAAGGCCTATTAATTCCTCACCTAGACACTTGATTTGCTTCCAGAATAATTCCGTTCTCTCTGCTACCCCCATAGTTAGCTCACCTCCCCTCAAACAGGGAGCAAGAGGGAAATGATGGATGCTCCCCATTTATCTAGCATGTAACGTGTCCCGAAAAGATGTGTGTCCACGCGCTAAGTACGTCACACATTTAGGGGAGGGGCTTGAGAATTACCGACAACGATTCCTACCGCTTTCGTGGGGAGATGTAAATTCTTCCTTGGACGAGAACAGAGTTAGTTCTGCTGCTGAGCTGGTCCCAGGCCTGAGCAAAATTCTCTTGAGTTCTCTTCACGGAATTCCTGAAACTCCTGACTGGGTCCAGCTGATTTGACACCTAGAGATAATATTCCACATTGGACTGCTCCTCTGAGGGCCCCCAATTTCCCCTACCTGTGTTTTCTTTTTTTCGTGTTTTATGTATTTATTTGAGAGAAAGAAAGAGGTGCGGATGGAGAAGTGGGGAGAATGGGCATGCTAGGGCCTCTAGCCGCTCCAAACGAACTGCAGACTCATGCGCCACCTTGTGCATCTGGATTAAGTGGGTAGTGGGGAATCGAACCTGGGTCCTTAGGCTTTGCAGGCAAGCGCTTTAATGGCTGAGCAATCTCTCCAGCCCTTGAGTTAATTTTAAAGTTGCAAAATACTAGATAATTCGTGTACATGCCTCACAGAATTTCAGCCAGTGCCCCCCACTCCTGCCGGCCATTACCACCTCTCATTATCCTGGGACACTTGTCCAAACAAAACAAAAAACAAAACAAAACAAAACAAAACAAAGCTAACTAAACTAAAATAAAACGAGAGACATAGATATCTAAAGAGTGTGAGCCCCTGTCAAGTCCCATGTATAGATTGGGGATGCTCCCGAGACAGCCGTTTCAAAGGGTTAGCTGATATCCCAGTTCCTCAGCAGACTTTATTTATTTATTTTTTATTTCTTTGGTTTTTCGAGGTAGGGTCTCCTTTTAACGCAGGCTGACCTATAATGCACTATGTAGTCTCAGGGTGACCTTGAACTCACAGTGATCCTCCTACCTTTGCCTCCTGAGTGTTGGGATTAAAGGCATGCGCCACCACACCCTGCTCCCTCAGCAGGCTTTATAAAGAGCTTTCTAGAGTTGGATGTTCTGCTTTAATGAACAAGTATGTTCATTTAATATATTATTAACCCTTTTGACCTTACAACAATTAGCTTCCATCTTGCAGAGATGAGCTGTTAAAGCTATATATATATACAGAATTCACTCTGTATTCTCAGGGTGGCCTTGAACTCATGATGATCCTCCTACTTCTGCCTCCCAAGTGCTGGGATTAAAGGTGTGCGCCATCATGCCCGGCTTTTAAAGATATATTTTTAAATATTTTATTTATTGATTTTCAAGCAGAGAAAGAATGAGTGGCTGTGCCAGGGCCTATTGCTTCTGCAAACAAACTCCAGCCACTTTGTGCATCTGGCTTTACATGGGTACTGTGGAATCAAACCCAGACTGTCAAGCTTTCCAGCAAACACCTTAACTACTGAGCCATCTCTCCAGCCCTCACTGAAGAGATTTTTGTCTCACATTCAATTCTCTATTTATAATTACTGAACTTGCCTTGCCTCACATTAGATCAGAACTTTTGGACTCTTAAAAAGGAATACAGGTAGATTAACAATTTATTCCTCCACTCCCCTCCTCCTCCTTCTCCTCTTCTCTTTCTTTTCCTTCTCCTTTTTCTTCTTCCTCCTCCTCTTCTCCCTCTACTTCTACTCCCCCTCCTCTCTTCTTTTTTCCCCTCCCCTTCCCCATTCTCATTTTCCTTCTCTTCTCTGTCCTCTTCTTCTTCCTCTCCCTTTTTGTTCCCCGTTTCCCCTTCCCTTGGCCTCCCTCTCTTCCCCTCTTATTCTCCCTCCTTCTACTCCTTTTCCCCTCCCCCTTACTCCTTCTCCTCTTCATCTTCACCATCTTCTCTTTTGTTTGGTCTTACTATGTGATCTCTTGAGAAGCCCACCCCCTTCACTTCTATGACCTTGTGGTGTCCTGTGCCTCCTAACCCTCCTGAGATGTGCTCAGTTCTCTGCGCGTGGCAGGTCCTCTAAGACACACCTTCTCCTTTCTCCAACCATCTGCCCTCCTTGAATAGCTCACACGCAGTTTCCCCTATTGCTTCTGGCTAGCAAGGCAAGGTCTCTTGAGAAGCTTTTGTCTAACCTTCCTCCCAGGCCAAAGCTTCAGGCTCCCTCCTTCCAGAAGTGACCTACCAGTTTATCTTCCTAAAACCAAGTTTCCTCTTGTTACTTATTTGATCAATGGCATTTAGCTCCTCCCAGTTGTCTGAGAAACATGTTAAGACCACAGAGTCATGGGACTTAACTTGGAGGAGACTTGGCGACTTTTTAAAAATAATTTTAAAAATAATTTATTTATTTATTTGAGAGAGAGAAAGAAGCAGAGAGAAAGAGAGACAAATAGAGAGAGAGAATGGGCATTCCAGGGCCTCCAGCCACTGCAAATGAACTCCAGACACACGTTCCACCTTGTGCATCTGGCTTATGTGGGTCCTGGGGAATCGAACCTAGGTCCTTTGCTTTGCAGGCAAGTGCCTTAACTGCTAAGCCATCCCTCCAGCCCGACTTGGCGACTTTTATCTCATTGAAGCTCTGGTCCAGTGTTAACTTGTGGGGTCGAATCCAAGAACAGGGGCTTTGTGCTGGGGGTGTTCACCTCTGAGAATGTGGCTTCAGGAGTGTCTTAGTTTTCTGTCACTATAACAAAATACCTGAGCCTGGTATATTACAAAGAGAAGAGAATTCTAGCTCATCAGTTTGAAGGTTCAAGGGCATGGCACCAACTTCTGCTGGGCTCTGGGGAGGATTTCAGGGCAGGCATCTCCACAATGGCAGGAGTGACTGTAGAAGAGAGCACATGGCTAGACAAGAAGCCAGAGAGGAAAGGAGTTCGTCTGCTTTTCCCTTTCCTTTCCTTTCCTTTCCTTTCCTTTCCTTTCCTTTCCTTTCCTTTCCTTTCCTTTCCCTTCCCTTCCTTTCTCTGCCTTTCCCTTCCCTTCCTGTTCCTCCTCTTCCTTCCCCTTCCTCCTCTTCCTCCTCTTTCTCTTCTCTTGCTCTTGTAAGACCTCATTCAGGGAGAAGGACATGAATCCATTCTGAGAATAGCACCCCCAATCACCTAACCACCTCCTACTGTACCCCACTCTGCAAGGTCCCAACACCACCTCCAGTTCATGAACCTTGGAGAGATCTCTACCCAAACCACAACAGGAGAACAAACCAAGATGAGGAGAAACTGAGGCGAATGGAAGGGTGCTAAGAAAGAGGACAGGGCTGCGGCTCACTTTTGGCAGTTGGGGGGACCGAGCAGGGTGAGGCCAAAGACAAATGGGTAGGAAGAAGGATGGTTTTGCTTGCTCACTTCACTTTAGCAGAGTCAACAGAATCCTGTGCAGACATGAGGGGAAGGAGGTGGAGTTTGGAAAGACCCACTAAGGCGCAGGTGAGAAGCACTGGGCAGATAGGCTGACCTTGGCAAAAAAAAAAAAAAAAAAAAAAAAAAAAAAAAAAAGGATGGTTGCACCTTGGCAGAGTCTGCAGCAGGAGTGGAGGGTTCAGAGGGTTCAGAGGATCCAGGAGGAGAAAAACCAGCCCAGCTACCTTAACACAACCGGAGATGAAGCTGTTCCCCAGAGACGAAGCCAGGAATCTCCAAGGGAGCCTTCGTGACCTGGAAGGGTTTCCTAGTTGACCGGAAACGCGTGGACGTTCCTGCAAGAGCAGTCACAGCAAAAAAAAAAAAAAAAAAAAAAAAAGAGAGAAAGGAAGTGTTGCAGACATCTCTCATTGCTGGGACGAAGCTCCCACCCTACCCAAAGCAGCTGACGGGAGGGAGGTTTGTTATTTTGGCTTACAGTCTCGAGCGGAGGCTTCACGATGGCAGAGGGAACATGACACGAGCAGAGGCATCACCTCTGTCACAGCAGGTGGACAACAGCAGCAGGAGAATGACCCAAACGAACACTGGCAAGCTGGGGGCTAATAAACCTCAAGGTTCACCCTCAGTGACACACCTTCTCCTTCAAGGCTCCACCTCTCAAATTGCCATCAGCTGAGGACCAAGCATTCAGAACTCATCAGTTTGGGGGGGGGCATCTGATTCAAAACACCATAGGAAGGAAGGAAAGAAGGAAAAGAGAGAAGGAGGGAGGGAAGAAGGAAGGAAAGGAGGGGATTTCATTAATATAAGCTGGAAATGAACTTACCAGAAAGTATATGAGGAAGCTGTCTAGGGAGCTCTAGGGAGGCCTAGAGAATGGACTTGAGGTCCAGCAGCCCAAAACCATCCCCAGCCTTGCTGTGGGAACTTCTAGCAGCTGAATGCTGTATGCGTCTCTGCCGAGTTCCCCAAGATCAAGGCCATTGCTGCCACCTTCCCTCCTCCGCCGCCCCCCGTCCCCCGCTTTTGGGTGGTCACTCCTGCTTGCACCAAAGGGAGCTAGAATGCCCTAACCCTGCACTGCATCAGGAGCTCCAGACCCCGAGTCCAGGTGTGAGTGCCAATTGGCAGAGCCCAGATCCTGAGCCCAGCCTTTGCTGCAAGGGAGTCTGGGAAAAGGTAGACAAAACCCTTTGGTTCCACGGTGGAAATCAAACTATCTCCTGCCAAGATTCCCAGGAACCTGTTCTCGGGTGGGTTGTGTCCTCTAAGATGCAGAAGCTGAAGCCCAGCTCCCAGTCCCTGCGTGTGTGGCTGTGCTTGAAACTGGGTCTATAAACTGATGATTTGGTGAACCTGAAGTCACCCAATCTGACTGATGTCCTAATGAGAGGCACCCAGGATGCGTGTACAAGAGGGGGAACCGCGTAAGGACTCAGTTCCTGGCAGCTGCAGACAGTGGCCTCAGGAGATACTCACCGTGCTAACGACATCCTGGTCTTGACTTCCAGCCTCTACACCGAGTGAGCAAATGTCTGTTGTTGACGTCCCCCAATGTGTGGACGTCATGCTGGCGACCATAACAGGCCAACGCACAGGACAAGCAGAGAAGCGGTGACAAAAACACTGTGCGCTCTCCTGTTCCCTGTGGCCTCCCTTTCTCCACACAGGGCTGGGCACAGGCTACGTGAAAGGGGACATGCTTGAGAAGAAAGACCAGGACAGTGAACAAAGATGGATGGTGTTGAGTAGGGTGGCACTGAAGAGCCCACCCAGTGTGCTCCTTTTTTAAAAATATTTTTTATTTTTTGGAGAGAGAGAGAGAGAGAGAGAGAGAAAGAGAGAGAGAGAGAGAGAGGAAGACAGAGATGGGCACGCCAGCAGTGTCTCAGCTGCTGAGAACGAAATCCAGATGCCTCCACCCCCTTGTGGTCAAGTGCGGCATTGCGCCCTTGAGTCACTTTGCATCTGGCTAAACGTGGGAACTGGAGATTGGAACCAGTGTTCTTAGGCTTAGGAGGCAGGCGCCTTAACCCTTAAGCCATCGCCCT
This sequence comes from Orientallactaga sibirica, assembly GCA_036365145.1. Taxonomy (NCBI): domain Eukaryota; kingdom Metazoa; phylum Chordata; class Mammalia; order Rodentia; family Dipodidae; genus Orientallactaga; species Orientallactaga sibirica. Next base: position 5,245,935 of record JAEOAD010000037.1, read on the forward strand.
CCTTTTTTTTTTTAATTTATTATTTTTTTATTTCAGTTTTTTGAGGTAGGATATCACTCTGGCCCAGGCTGACCTGGAATTCACCATGTAGTCTCAGGCTGGCCTCAAACTCACAGCTATCCTCCTACCTCTGCCTCCCGAGTGCTGGGATTAAAGGCATGCACCATCACACCTGGATATATATATATATATTTTAAAGGAGCACACTGGAGCTGGGCATGGTAACACATGCCTTTAATCCCAGCACTGGGGAGGCAGAGGTAGGAGGATCGCCGAGAGTTCGAGGCCACCCTGAGAGTACATGGTTAATTCCAGGTCAGCCTGGACCAGAGTGAGACCCTATCTTGCAAAACCAAAAAATATGTATATATAAATAATATTATTTATTTGCAAGCAGGGAGAGAAGAGAGATGGTGACAGGGGGATGGGAAAGAACGGCATGCCAGGGCCTCCAGCTGTTGCAGATGGACTCCAGATGTATGCACCACTTTGTGCATCTGGCTTTACACGAGTACTGGGGACTCAAACCAGGGTCATTAGGCCATCTCTCCAGTCTCAGTGTGGTCCTTTTGATCCACAGAAGAAGCCTGCATCTCTATGTGCTTGGCAACCTTTGTAACTGGCAAGGGCAAATTGCACTTGGCAAAGGGTCCTGCCTTTGGCAGATGAAACTCTCAGGCTCTGTAAAGCACACCAGGGATCTGGGCTCCTTCCCAGGATGCCCCATTACCAGCACACGCTTGCCACAGTGTCAGCCGTCAACCTCCCTGGGAGAGCCAGGCATAAACGTGTGCTGGAGTGGGCAGCGTGTGTGTGTGTGTGTGTGTGTGTGTGTGTGTGTGGTGATGGCGGAGGTGCGTTACTACCTTCTGAGCTGAGCTCTGTGGAGTTTGGTCTTTTGTTTTTCCCCTTGAGGGCCTCAGCCTGGATTCCATTTGTTTTCTTCCTGCTAGCAGGTGCTTGCCTCTTGGGATGTCCATACCTGTCGCAGTCAGCTTCAGGTGGCTGGGAATGACCCTTGGGAAGAAAGACCAGACAGTTACGGGAGGAAGGGAATTTATTTGAAGCTGACAGATCCAGGGGAAGTTCCATAATGGCAGAAGAAGTTGTCCCCTTTCACAGGTCCATGCAGAGAAAGCAAGGCAGCCACCACCAGCACAAGCAAGCACACTCCAGGAAGCCCAGGCAGAACTCAGACACTGCATATCTTAGGCTGGAATCCAGATCTGCTCAGCCAGTAGCAAACACCCTGGATCCTCCCACAGTGACACCTCCTCCAGCCAGGAAACTGGAGATCCAAGAAGCTTGAATGAAACTAAATGGATTGGGGGATAGTTGTTCAATCTGCCACAACCCCCATGCAGAGTACTGGAGGCAGAAGGAGAGAGGTCTGACGCATGCACCTCCTTGGGCACATGTGTGGCATTGCATGCTTGCGTTACTGTGCATCTAGCTACATGGGACCAGGAGATTAGAATATGCGTTCTGTGGTGGTTTGATTCAGGTGTCCCCTGTAAACTTATGTGTTCTGAATGCTAGGTTCTTAGCTGATGGAGATCTGGGAATTAATGCCTCCTGGAGGCAATGTATTGTTGGGGGCGGGATTATGGGTGTTATAGCCAGTGTCCCCTTGCCAGTGTTTGGCACACTCTCCTGTTCCTGTTGTTCACCTTATGTTGGCCAGTGGGTGATGTCCACCCTCTGCTCATGCCATCGTTTTCCCCTCACATCATGGAGCTTCCCCTTGAGTCTGTAAGCCAAAATAAATCCCCTTTTTTTCACCACAAGGTGCTCTTGGTTGGGTGATTTCTGCCAACAATGTGAACCTGACTGAAACAGTAATGTTGGTACTGAGGAGTGGTGTCATTTGCTGCTAGACACCTGACTGTGTGGCTTTGGTTTTTTGGAGCTGATTTTCAAGAGGAATGTGGAAGGATTTGAAACCTTGGCCTAAGAGATGCCTTGCAGTGCTGTAAGTACAGCTTGATGGACTATTCTGCTCATAGTTGAAAGACCTGAATGTAGTGAGAACTATGGACTGTGAGGTTTGGCTTATGAGGGTGAGAAAGAGCTTTGCCTGGACTGGGCTAGAAGCAGTTTGTGTGAGAGGCTTTCTCTTATCGCTGTGTCCTGAGAAGTTGTGCAGGGTTGTATTACATAGAGATGCACTGATGTGAGCAGAGGGATGTGGCGCAGAAAAAATGAAGTCTTTGGGCCTAAACTGCTGCCCATTCACCTGCAATTGTTTGAGAGATTACAACCATTGAGATTGGGCCAGCTGACCTGCACTGGGGCAACAGGAAGAATGTAGACTCTTTTGAAGGGGCCTGAGTGCTCAAGGAGTGTCTCCTGTTCCTCAAAGCCTTTATTCCCCCCTGGATTAACAAATTGGCACCCCACCTGGTATTGTGGAGTACAAGAAATGCAGGAAAGAGAGGGTCATTGAGTTTGCAACACGGTCTTGTGTTTTGGAAATGGCCATGGGCAGTGTGAAGCAGGTTTCCTGAATGCCTGCATGGAGATCTGATGGAGCCGTGAGGATGTTTCCATGGGTTGCATTGGAGACTCAGTGGAGATGCCAGGACCATGAGATGGCTGCTAAGGAGAGCTGCCGGCCCCCGGTGAAGTTTTACAGGACTGTAAGTGGCCTAGCTGGAGGGGCAGAATTGGAACTCCAGAGACTTGTTGCTGGTTAGAATTATTGGACTTGGAGACTTGTCACTGACTAGAGTTGTTGGACTTGGAACTACAGAGTTTGGTGTTTGCCCTGTTTAAATTTTGCATTGGTTGAATATTCCTTTACTATGCCCAGTGCCATTTTTGCATTTTAAATGTTTATTTTGTGCCATTATGTTTTTTTTTTTTTTTTTGGTGTATTTTTTGGTATTATGGCTCAGTTAAAAGACCTTGGATGATGGGGATGTTTGAATATCATTAGGATTGATAAAAATATGTGGATTTTTAAAGTTGGATTGAATGCATTGCATTTTACATCATGGGTGGTTATCAGCTTATGGGGACCAGAGGCAGAATGTGGTGGTTTGATTCAAGTGTCCCCCATAAACTTAGGTTTTCTGAATGCTAGGTTCTCAGCTGATGGAGATTTGGAAATAACACCTCCTAGAGGGGTTTAAAGGCACGTGCCACCACACCTAACTTGATTTTATTTTTTATTTTTTTATTTTTATTTTTGTTTTTTTGAGGTAGGGTCTCACTAGCTCAGGCTGACCTGGAATTCACAATGTAATCTCAGAGTGGCCTCGAACTCACAGCGATCCTCCTACCTCTGCCTCCCGAGTGCTGGGATTAAAGGCATGTGCCACCACGCCTGGCATTTTTTTATTTTTTAGCTCTTCTGTTATCCAGGACAACATGTTGATGGGCCAAATATGCAGGTCTTGTGTAGGTAACAACAGCTGCTATGAGGTCAAGAATACAATGGCAACTTTTTGTCTGGAAGACGGTGTTCCAAAGTGCTCCTCCCCATCCTTTGACTCTCACACTCTTTTATTCTTCCCTGTGTGGAGGGTCTCCTACTAGCCCAGGCTGACCTGGCACTCACTCTATAACCCCTGGCTAGCTTCAAACTCACGGGGATCCTCCTATTTCAGCCTTCTGAGTGCTGAGATTAAGGTATGCACTACCTTGCAGGGCCCTGGCCATGACTCTTACATTCTTTCTACCACCTTTTCCACAGTGCTCCCTGGGCCTCAGAGGGTGGGATAGAGATGTCTCATTTAGTGCTGAACATTCCACTGTCATTTTTTTTTCTCAGTACAATGAGTTTTGAGTCTTCCTAGGAGTTACTACCATCTGAAAAGAGAAGCTTTATTGGGTTGAAGAGATAGCTTGGTGGTTAAGCTGCTTGCCTGCAAAGCCAAAGAACACAGGTTCAATTCCTTAGGATGCACAAGGTGGCGCATGTATCTGGAGTCTGTTTGCAGTGGCTGGATGCTCTGGCTCATTCTCTCTTTTTTCTCAAATAAATAAATAAAAACAAAATATCTTGAAAAAAGTGAAGCTTTACTAACCAAAAGTGAGAGCAGCACTAATCTATAGGCATAAACCTAAATATTTAGCGGCAAAGACTTCATGTTAACCTTCCGGTAGTCCTTTGATCTTCAGTTTTGCGTTGAGATAATGTCTGGTGCAAAAGGAAGGTGGGGCAAGCTGTGAGAGGCATGAAGGGATTGAAGATTCTGGATGCTGCTTAGGTACAAATTTGGCTTCCAGAAGTCCGAGTTTCCTGCCTCACAGTCCACCCATGTCTTTGCCCAACAGGCAGGCTGGGGCTAATTAGCTCTTCCTGCACATGCTGGGTGACCTAAAGAGGGGCATTTCACCTCTCTGGGGCCATTTCCCCCTCTGTAAAATGGAGTTAATAGCACTGACCAGTCTCAGAGTGTTAGCACAGGAGGGACCCCTAATAAACCTACCGCCTCTACTGTCTGAGGCTAAGTGGTTCAAGCAGCCCGGGAGGAGCGGCTTTCCCATGGTGGAGGCTCATCCTGTGGGCAAACAGAACAGAAGGCTATGCTGGCTGGGCCAAGGGTTCCTCACCAAAGACTATGCAGAGGGGGACAGGGTGCTGGGCCAACGCGCCCACCCTCAGGACATCTGCAGGCTCACTGAGGCTGTGATCACAGCCTTTGCCCTTCCTGTCTGTCTGGTGCACAGGTCTGCCACACTCAGCTGGGAGTTATATGCAAATCTTGAGAGCAGGACCAAACTTGGAGCAGAGTCTGTTTTTTATTTATTTGTAATTAATTATTTATGTTATTTGAGAGAGACAGAGACAGGGAGAACGGGCAGGCCAGGTCCTCCAGCCATTGTAAAACAAACTCCTGACGCTAGTGCCACCTTGTGCATCTGGGTTACATGGGTCTTGGAATTGAACCTGGGTCCTTTGGCTTTGCAGGCAAGTGCCTTAACCACTAAGCCATCTCTCCAGCCCAGAGTCTAAAAAAAATTTAAAGTTAAAAAAATATATATATATATATATTATTTTTAAATTTTTATTTTATTTATTTGAGAGAGAGATAAAAGAGGCAGACACCTTGTGCGTCTGGCCTATGTGGGTCCTGGGGAATGAAACCTGGGTCTTTTGGCTTCACAGACAAATGTCTTAACTGCTAAGCCATTTCTCCAGCCCCCAGAGTCTGTTTTTGTACAGATGAAAGATTTTATACTTTCCTTAAATAGAATTTATGTAAATTATAATTCCAATTCGTGCTTTTTAGATATATTTTCTTCTTTTTCAAAAATATTTTATTTCTTTGAGAGAAAGAGAGAGAGAGAGAGAGAGAGAGGGAATGAGAATGAGATGCCAGGGCCTCTAGCCACTACACATGAACTCCAGATGCATGTGCCATTTTGTGCATCTGGCTCTATGTGGGTACTGGGGAATTGAACCTGGGATGTCAGGCTTTGCAAGCAAGCATCTTTAACTGCTGAGCTATCTTTCCAGCCCTCTCAAGCACTTTTTTTCCAAAATATTTTTATTTATTTGTGTTTGTGTGTGTGTGCATGTATATGGTATGAACAAAAATTTCCAGAGAAGCGTTGTATCTTTGCATTACTTCCAACAAGACTGAGTGGACTGACAGAACTCCTGGGATCACAGAGAGCTGGGTCTGAGCCAAATTACCTTGGGCTCCCTTTAGTCCCTCAATAGTTAATTATTGCCCACCTCTGTGTTTGACCTAACATCCTCTTGTCTATCATTGGATCAGGTATGACCTTTCTGGAACGTACTAACAGACCACCAGTTTCCACCAACCCAAGGGCTAAGAATGTCATCAGATAGCACCTGAAGCCTATGGTGGAGATTTCCCCGTTTACTGTAACTCGTCTACCTGATGGTCAGCCAGTGTGTTTGAAAAGTGCCTTGATTTATGAATTTCTTTTCTGTAACTTCATTATAAAGCTTTTATAAAAGCATGGTGGCGCATGCCTTTAGTTCAAGCATTCAGGATGCAGAGGTAGGAGGATCGCTGTAAGTTTGAGGCCACCCTGAGACTACATAGTAACTTCCAGGCCAGCCTGGGCTAAGTGAGACCCTACCTTGAAAGAACAACAAGAAGAACAAAAACTCATAAAATTGTTAACATGCTGGAACATGGAATTAGGGTAACCTAAATGTGTGTTCCTGGACCGTGGTTGACTCCAGAATAAACTCTCTCTAGAGTTACCCCTTTGAGGTGAGAGCTGTGTCTTTTGCATCAACAATAGGCCCAATAGGGCCTCTTTCTACTACAAACTAATGCCAGATGCTTGAGCTACTTTTTGCATCTGGCTTTCCATTAGGTGCTGGGACACTGAATCTGGCAAGCTTTGCAGACATATACCTCTAGCCAGTAGACATCTCTCCAGTTCTTCATGCATTTTAAATCTATATATAGAGAGAGTTTTGTTTTGTTTTTTGACCTGGAATTCACTCTGTAGTCTCAGGGTGGCCTCGAACTCATGGCAATCCTCCTACCTCTGCTTCCTGAGTGCTGGGATTAAAGGCGTGCGCCACCACATCCGGCTTAAATATATTTTCATTTATTTATTTCCAAGGAGAGAGAGAATGGGAGCACAGTGGCCTCCAGCCACTGCAATTTTCATACATGTACATAATATATTTTTGTTTGTTTGTTTGTTTTGTGTTTTTTGAGGTAGGGTTTCACTCTAGCCCAGGATGACCTGGAATTCACTCTGTAGTCTCAGGTGGCCTTGAACTCATGGCGATCCTTCTACCTCTGCCTCCCCAGTGCTGGGATTAAAGGCGTGCACCACCACGCCCTCCTCCATAATGTATTTTGATCATAATCCTCTCCCATTCCCTTCCTTTGTCTCCCACCCCCTTTCTGTTTCAATGTCTTTTTTTGTTCTCCTCCATCATTCATAATGAAATGTCCACGGGCCCAATATTATGCAGGGCTTGCATAGGTTATGACAGTCACTGTGACGTCATGAAAGCTACGGCTGTTTCCTGTCTGTAAGACTGTGTCCAAAGCACACCTGCTCATCCTCTGGCTCTTACATTCTTTCTTCTCTCTTCTTTCTTCTCTCTCTCTCTCTCTCTCTGAAACATTCCCTGAGCCTTGGAGGGGTGATAGAGATGTCTCCAGTCACTCATTCACAGCACTTGTTGTTTACATTTAAACTGATTAAACTGAGATGATGTTGAAAACTCAGCTTCCCAGTCACATTAGCTGTCCCCCCAGTGCTCAAAGCCACACATGGACAATGGTCACCACACTGAGCCACATGGCTTTACTGCTTTCCCAGTGGTCCTCAATATTGTTCTTACCTTCCAGCCCCTCTTGTGGCTCCGGTATGGAAGATTTAGGTTCTTTTTAAAAAATATATATTTATTTATGGGGCTGGAGACATGGCTTAGTGGTTAAGGCGTTTGCTTGTGAAGCCTAAGGATCCCGGTTTGATTTTCCAGGTCCCATGTAAACCAGATGCACAAGGGGGCACATGTGTCTGGAGTTTGTTTGCAGAGGCCAGAGGCCCTGGTATGCCCATTGTGACTCTCCGTCTCTCTCTTTCCCTCTCTCTGTCTCTAATAAATAAATAAATAAATAAATAAATAAATAAATAAATATAAAATTAAAAAATATTTATTTATTTACTCATTTGCAAGCAGAGATAGAAAGAAGAGAAACCAACAGAAAGGTAGAAAATGGGCATGCCAGGGCCATCAGCCACTGCAAATGAACTCCAGATGCTGCACCACTTTGTGCATCTGGCTTTACGTGGGTTCTGGGGAATTGAACCCAGTTGTTAGGCTTTGCAGGCAAGGGTTCTGGGGAATTGAACCCAGTTGTTAGGTCTCTGGTCCAGGCTGAAGTAGTCTCAGGGTTAACCTCTGCCTCCCGAGTGCTGGGAGCAATCTGCGCCCCAACCCAGATTTAGGTTCTTTATGTAGTATTTACTCACAATAGGTATACGATATCAAAAGGCTTATCATTTGCTTCTCTTCTGGCAACACATCACTGTTAGTGGGACATACACTGAAGGGGCTTGCCTGGATTATCCTGGAGCTTCTTGCCCAGACTTTTGTATATTTCTAGTTAACCAGAGGGTTTGGAGTGTTGTGGTTCCTGGGCCACTTGGGGGCCATTGTGCAAGGACACCCTGGAGACGTCCAGGCGGCTGGGGAATCAGGGTCTTGAGCGGCCATGAGTGTGATGGATAGAAACACCCGGGAGACAGCTTCAGAGAACAGCTCGTTTACTTTCCGGGGGAATGGGTTAATAAGCGTTTGTGAAAGAGCGGGAAGAGGTACGGGTAGGTATGGGTCATGAGGGGATTGGACAGCTCAAAGGTTCCTGATGATGTCTAATTAGCATGTAGTGATGTTACGGGTGAGTGGGGAAGGGTCACATGGCCTAAGCAGTGGTGGGAAAGGTATAAGAAACTGGTAGGGGCTGTGCTGTGAGAAGGCTGCCAGCAGATACCTCATTAACACGTAGGGATGTAAGCGGACAAAGTCACAAGGCTCTGGGGAAGGTGAAACCTAATCTTATCAGGATGTCCAGGTGCCCCAGGCCAGTGGGGGAGGGAGCGGCCTCACTTCTGCTGGTCTAGAGATTATTGGGGTCCAGGCTCACTGCAACCTCAGGGGTCCAGGACCCTTAGTCATACCTGATAGCTCAGGCCTGCCTCCAGTAGCCTGGGGACCTTCAACCATGCCCTACAGAGTGTCATAAGCAATTCTGAAGGAAAAGCATGCTACCAGGCATGGTAGAGATTAAATTCAGATTTGTGGGCTTGCTGTCTGTCCATAACCTCCTATTATCTTGATCATTACCATTTCTGCATGTAATTCAATTGTTTTTTTCAGACAAGATTTCATCTAGCCCATGTTGGTCTCAAAAGCTTGCTATATAGCTGAGGATGACCTTGGACTTCTGATTTATGTGGGTACTGGGGAATTGAACCCAGGTTGTTAGGCTTTTCAGGCAAGTGCCTTAACTGCTGGGCCATCTATCCTGCCCAGATTTAGGCTGCCTCCACTTCTTGAGTGCTGGGATTAAAGGTGTTTGCCACCATGCCCATAAGCTTTTAAAGTAAAATATCTCTTTGGACTTCCTGCTCTTTCACACTGGTTAAATAAATGCCAAGGGATGTATGGAATGATTGCCATCCCAGCCTACATCCATACCCACACTTGGGCATCAGCTGTCCCAAACATCTTCAAGAACCACATTGCTGATGTTCCTGAAGGCAATGTGGTTAGCCTGTGATTGTTGAGACTTGTCAAGAATCAATACTCTTGCCACAGTAAGCTGTGGAGAAGAAATACTAGTATGTTTATTACTGGGACTTGAGTTTTCAATTGTGGTTAAAACATATCTGAGCCATTTCTCTATTTCATCTTGGGCAAAAGATGGTGAGCCATATAGACATTTCACAGCTGCCCTAGAGGGACCTTCTCTCGGATCCATTCTGGAACAAAACAGTGTTTCTTTTGGCTCTTGGTCCTTGTTCAACCACATCAGTGGAGGCAATCTGAGGAAATCCTGGCTTTCCTTACCAACTTTGGAAATCGCCTGGAATATATTGGTGGACTCCTTAGTGCTCGCCTAGCGTGCACGAGGCCCTAGGTTTGATCTCCAGCACATGCCTGTAATTCCAGCATTTGAGAGGTAGAGACAGGATGATCAGAAGTTCAAAGTCAGGGCTGGAGAGATGGCTCAGCGGGGTTAAAGGACTTTCTGTGCAAGCATGAGGGCCCACAGGAGGACTGAAAGACCACTTGAGTTTGAATCTCTAAAGCTCACATTTACAGCTATAGGGAGGCAGAGAGACCCACGAATTACCAGGCCTCATGGAAAAAAAACCCAGCAAGCTCTGGGGTCAGCAAGAGACTCCAGTTCAAAAAAGAACTGGAGACTGGACAGATTGCTTAGTGGTTAAGGTGCTTGCCTGCAAAGCTAAAGGATCCCGGTTTGATTCTCCAGGACCCATGTAAGCCAGTTGCACAAGGGGCTCATGCATCTGGAGTTCATTTACAATGGCCGGAGGACCTGGTGCACCCATTCTCTCCCTCTCTCTTTCTCTCTACCTTTTTCTCTCTCTCAAATAAATAAATAAATAAATAAATAAATAAATAAATAAATAATATTAAAAAAAAAAAGAACTGAGCTGGGTGTGGTGGCGCACGCCTTTAATCCCAGCACTCGGGAGGCAGAGGTAGGAGGATTGCCGAGTGTTCGAGGCCACCCTGAGACTACATAGTGAATGCCAGGTCAGCCTGGGCTAGAGTGAAACCCTACGAAAAAATCAAAAAATCAAAAAAAAAAAAAAAAAGAACTGGCAGAAGAGTGATGGAGTGAGACACCTCACATTCCACTCTGGTCTCGGCAGCTGAGTGTACCACACCACAGATGAATGCATGGGCACTGCATGGGTTTGCACATGCACGTATGCCACACACACCACACATGCATAGAATATCAGACACCGAGAAGCAAAAAATGTTTAGTCATCTCGACCTACATAGCAAATTCGAGGCTAGCATGGGCTACAGAAGACCCTGTCCAAAATGAAATGAAATAATCCGGGTGTGGTGGCGCACACCTTTAATCCCAGCACAGCGCTAGGGAGGCAGAGGTAGGAGGATCGCCATGAGTTCAAGGCCACTCTGACACTCCATAGTGAATTCCAGGTCAGCCTGGGCTAGAGTGAAACAAAAAACAAAACAAACAAACAAAAAAGAAAAGAAATGAAATAAATCACCATGTGAGCAATATTTGTGAGAGACAAAAGCTGAGCCCATACTATCACTTTTGGCTAGAGAAGCTTCTTTTTTCAGGTGGCAATAACCACTGGTGACTCAAAACACACCAGAGTGCTGAGAAGTGATAGTGGAGTGTTCAGCACTGAGTGTGACACCTCTATCACACCCTCCAAGAGTCAGGGACCATTGTGGAAGAAGTGGTGGAAAGAATGTATGAGCTAGAGGAAGGGGAGGACTGCTTACAACACAGCTTTCAGATGCATGTGCCACTTTGTACGTCTGGCTTTACATGGGTTCTGGGGAACAGAAGCCACACCATCAGGCTTTGCAAGCAAGCCAGATGCATGCATTTGGAGTTCGTTTGCAGTGGCTGGAGGCCCTGGCATGCCCATTCTCTCTCTCTCTCTATCTCTCTCTCTCAAACAAATAAATAAAACATTTAAAAAATAAAATATATTTTATTTATTTACTCATTTAAGAGAGAGGAAGAGAGACTGAAAGAGAGAGAGAGAGGGAGAGAATGGGCACATCAGGGCCTCTAGCCACTGCATACGAACTCCAGACTCATGTGCCCCCTTGTGCATCTGGCTTATGTGGGTCCTGGAGAGTCAAACTGGGATCCTTTGGCTTTGTAGGCAAACGCCTTAACTGCTAAGCCATCTCTCCAGCTCTCCATGAAGCTTTTTCATCCAAGGTCAGAACACTTTCTCGTGGTCACCACATGGTTGGTGATGGTTGGTGCAGAGTATAAACACACAGCTTCCTTACCTGGAGTTGGAAAGTGGGGCCGTCCCACTTTCTGAGCTTCCTGTGGCCCACCCAGTTATCTTCATCCTCTACCTGATCCCTGATCTTACTCCTCTTGTTACATTTATTATTCAATAAGCTTCCATATGCCAACCTCCATCTCAGAGCTGGTTTTCCAGCCAACTTAGGAATATTATTTCCCCTACATTTTTTTTTTTTTTTTTTTTTGGTTTTTTGAGGTAGGGTCTCACTGACCTGGAATTCACTATGTAGTCTCAGGGTGGTTTTGAACTCACAGCAATCCTCCTACCTCTACCTCCCGAGTGCTGGGATTAAAGGCGTACGCCACTACGCCCAGCTTCCCCTAACATTCTTTCATCCCCAACCTCTCCCCTTTCTTTCTTATTTTCTTTATGTAGGAAGAGTGATCACATCTCCTGATTTTCTGGGGACAGTCCCATTTTACTTCTATTGTTCTTGTGATTCATATAGCCAGTACCCACTTTCATTTGCCAAAGGCCCCAGAATTGACTGTAAATCATGTGATCATCTTGCTAATTCGTCCTTTCTCCATCACATACATGTTCCTTACACTTATTATGTTTTTACTAGGTGCTGGGAACACAGACTTGAATAAGAGATTCCAATCTTCTGAGCCCATGCTCCAAATTCCAATTGAAATTGCAAAAGAATATTCTAATAAAAAATAACCATTATTGCTGGAAACCAGAGAAAAGTGCCACTCACCTGCAATAAACCCCAAGGAATTTCTCTAAGATATGTTACAGGTGCAACTGGGGTGAGGGAAGGGTCTGCCTAAACAGGTGTTTCCTTGGCATTCATTTCATACATTTTCTGCAGATGAAAAGCTACCCTGGGGCCAGTGGGAGTCACCCATGAGACTGGGGTGATGGGGTGCTTTCAACTCTATTTGTGGGTCTGAGCCATGAACTGGGTGAGATGCTTTCAGAATGGAGGACTGCAATGGAGGACTAACAATGCTTGGGATAAGCTTTTGGGGAATTTTAACATGGTGTGGGCATTGCAGAGGTTGGCCCAAATCAGGGCAGAGGAGGCCTAAATAAAAGGCGAGTGCCTGCTTCACATTGAGTCACCATGAAAGTCAACTTTCAAACACAGAGGTGAAGTTCTCTGGTATGGCTGTCTGGACCTCTGACAGCTTTCTTCACCTTCATAAACCTCTGGAGCTTAAATCTAAAAAGGCAAACTATGCACTATTTCTTTTCAGAATTTCTTTCTTTCTTTTTTTTTTTTTTTTTTTTTTTTTTTTTTTTTTTTTTCGAGGTAGGGTTTCACTCTGGTCCGGGCTGACCTGGAATTAACTATGTAGTCTCAGGGTGGCCTCAAACTCACAGCGATCCTCCTACCTCTGCCTCCCGAGTGCTGGGATTAAAGGCGTGCACCACCATGCCCGGCTTCTTTCCCTCCCTCCCTCCCTCCCTCCCTTCCTTCCTTCTTTCTTTCTTTCTTCTCTCTCTCTCTTTCTTTCTTTTTCTTTTCTTGAGGCAGGGTCTCGCTCTAGCCCAGGCTAAGCTGGAATTGACTAAATAGTCTCAAGATGGCCTCGAACTCACGGCGATCCTCCTACCACGACTGGCTTCAAAATTTCTTTCTCTCTCTTTCTCCCTCCCTCCCTCCCTCCCTCCCTCCCTCCCTCCCTCCCTCCCTTCCTTCCTTCCTTCTTCCCTCCCTCCCTCCCTCCTTCCCTCCTCCCTCCCTCTTTCTTTCTTTCTTTCTTTCTTTCTTTCTTTCTCTCTTTCTCTCTTTCTTTCTTTCTTTCTTTCTTTCTTTCTTTCTTTCTTTCTTTCTTCTTTTTTCAAGGTAGGGTTTCACTCTAGCCCAGGCTGACCTGGAATTCACTTGGTAGTCTCAGGGTGGCCTTGAACTCATGGTGATCCTCCTACCTCTGCCAAGTGCTGGGATTAAAGGCATGTGCCACCATGCCTAGCTTCAAAATTTCTTTATTTTATTTATTTTTTAAAAGGACTATTCATTATTACAATTCTTAAAATTTTTATTTATTTATTTGAGAGAGAGAGAGAGAGAGAGAGAGAGAGAGAGAGAGAGAGAGAGAGAGAGAATGGGCATACCAGGGCCTCCAGCCATAGCAAATGAGCTCCAGATGCCATGTGCCACTTTGTGCATCTGGCTAACGTGGGTCTTAGGGAATCAAACCTGGGTCCTTTGGCTTTGCAGGGAAATGCCTTAACCACTAAGCCATCCCTCCAGCCCCCAAATTTCTTTATTGACAACCTCCATATACATACACAATGTGCCCTGATCGTAACCCCTTCCCTCCATCCTCTTTTGTCCCTCCACTCCCAGCTCCCTTCACAGACTCCTTTCTTCTTTGCAACTATCCCTCTGCTGCTTTGATGTTGTTGTGGTTACTATTTACTGTTGTGCATGAGATCATGTTGATGGGCCCAATGTTACGCAGGTAATGACAGTTGCTGCGAGGTCATCAGTGCAAATGCCACTTTGTATCTGGAAGGCAGCGTTCTAAAACACTCCTCCCAGTCCTTTGGCTCTTACATTCTTTTTTTAAAAATTATTTTATTTTATTATTATTTTTATTGACAACTTCTTTAATTGTAGACAATATCCCATGTTATTTGCCTCCTTCCCCCCACTTTCCCCTTTGAAACTTCACTCTCCATCATTTCCCCTCCTCCTCTCAATCAATCTCTCTTTTCAGTTTGATGTCATCATCTTTTCCTCCTATTATGATGGTCTGTCTTGTGTAGGTAGTGTCAGGCACTGTGAGGTCATGGATATCCAGGCCATTTTGTGTCTGGAGGAGCACGTTGTAAGGAGTCCTACTCTTCCTTTGGCTCTTACATTCTTTCCGCCCCCCTTTCCTCAGTGTTCTCTGAGCCTCGTAGGGTGTGATAGGAGAGATGTCTTGTTGAGTGTTATGCACTCAACTATCACTTCTTCTCATGTCTCAACACTTTGATAAGTGTTGTGTCTTCCCAGTAGTCATCACCATTTGAAAAGAGAAGCTTTTCTATCCAAAAGTGAGAGCAGCACTAATGTATGAGAATAAACACAAATATTTAGAGGGCAATTTGGTGGGCAAGAATATATCCTTTTAGTCAAACAACAGTCTTCCCCTTAGAGCTTATGACCTTCCGAACCATAAGCTTCTGACTAGCTTTTCAGAATGAGACAGGAATTCTCTCCCATGGAGTGGGCCTCAAATCCTGGCAGAGAATTATTGGTTACTCCCACAACAGATATGCCACTGTTGCACTAGTGGGCACATCTTAGCTGGCTGTTCAGTTCTGTAGCTTTCAGGGCCCATTTCTGGTTAAGATTGTTGATGATTTTCTCCCAAGGCATGATGCATAGCAATTTTCAGCAATATGACAGCTGGTTGGCAAGGAGGAGGCTTCCAGCTCAGCTCTAAATGATTTCTCAGGGGGGGGGGAAATCACATGATTTCTAAATGTTTGTTCTGTTTCTTCATGGAGGCCTGACGGATTTCAACAAATATCCATCTGTGTTGTTGAAGAGGAAAAGAGTTCTGAGTTCGTCATTCAAAAATATTTCTTCTGGAAGAAAAGTGTATAGAAAAATACAACGAGGGGCTGGGGAGATGGCTCAGTGGTTAAAGGTACTTGCAAAGCCTGCTAGCCTGGGCTTAATTCCCTGGCAGCCCACATAAAGCTGGGTGGGCATTGTTTGCAGTGGCAAGCTGGTGTGCATGTGCACACACACACACACACACACTCACACTCAAATAAATAAATAAATAAATAAATAAATAAATAAATAAATAATACAATGAAGGAATATAGTTAGTGTCATCAGACTCCTAACCAAAAAACAAATGCTTATTGTTTTTTTTTAAATATTTTTTATTATTCATTTATTTATTTGAGAGAGAGAGATACAGAAATAGGCAGGTAGAGAGAGAGAGAGAGAGAATGGGTGCGCCAGGGCCTCCAGCCATTGCAAACGAACTCCAGATGCATGCACCCCCTTGTGCATCTGGCTTACGTGGGTCCTGGAGAATCAAGCCTCGAACCAGGGTCTTTAGGCTTCATAGGCAAGCATTTAACCGCTAAGCCATCTCTCCAGCCCATGCTTATTGTTTTATAGGAAAAAAATCTCAATTATACTCCAAAAGGTCTGTCTCAAAAATGTTTGAAATAATTTTTTTTCTTACCATGTTATAAAACATTTGATGATGTAATGGTCACACCAGTTCATATAATGGAGACAAATAAACAACTTGTCCACTACTTTAGACCATATCACAAGTTAATATCATGTGCATGAAACTGAGCACATGAACATGAAAGACAAAGATATAATAAAAGGACAGGGGAATTTCTTTGCTGTCTTGATGTACAATAAGATTCTAAAGTTTAAGATGGGATGGAATTGTAGTATAAAAAGACAGCTCCACGGGCTAGAGAGATGGCTTAATGGTTAAGGCGCCTGCCTCCTAAGCCTAAGAACACCGGTTCCAATCTCCAGGTCCCACGTTTAGCCAGATGCAGTGACACAAGGGCGCCATGCTGCACTTGACCACAAGGGGGTGCACACATCCGGATTTTGATCTCAGCAGCTGAGAGGCTGCTGGCGCACCCACCTCTATCTGTCTTCCTTTCCCTCTCTCTCTGCCTCTCTCTGTCTCTTTCTCAAAAAAAAAAAAAAAAAAATAAGGACAGCCCTGATAAGGTTATGAACACATGACAGATTTAAAATGATGTTCTTGGGCTGGAGAGATGGCTCAGCAGCTTAAAGCATTTTCTTGCAAAGCCTGATAGCCTGAGTTTGATTCCCCAGTACCCATGCCAAGCCAGATGCACAAAGTGGCTCCTGTATCTAGAGTTTGCTTGCAGTGGCAGGAGGCCATGGTATGCCTATTATCTCTCTCCTTGCAAAGAAATATTTTTAAAAACTAGTTTTATTTTAATATTTAGTTTATTCATTTATTTGTGAGAGAGAGGAAGAGAGAGAGAGAGAAAGAGAGGCAGATAGAGGATGAGCATGCCAGGACCAACAGCTGCTGCAAATGAATGCCAGACATATGTGCCACCTTGTGCATCTGGCTTACATGTGTCCTGGGGAATCAGATCTAGGTCCTTTGCCGGCAAGCACCTTAACCACTAAGCCATCTCTCCAGCCCCAATTTAAATACTTTAAAAAAAGAATAATGTTCTTACAACCTAGAACCAACAACTAAACATACAAGATATGCCTGTGACCTCAACAGCAGTGCCTGTGAAAGCAGTAGCAACAATGCACTTGGCTGAAATCCCAGTGGAAAACTGAGTGCTGTTGTGACAAAATGGCTATCTGGAAGGGAGTAGAATGGCTAAAATATATATGCATAAATGCTGCCAAAGAAATACACATTAAAACAACAGCTAGCCAGGTGCAAGAGGCTCAAACATTTAATACCAGCATGTGGGAGGCTGAGGCAAGAGGTTGCTGCAAGTTGGAGACCTGGGTTATGTAGTGAGTGCCAGGTCAATTATGGCTGCAAAGTGATCACCAGAAACCAAAGCAGGGCCTGGGAAAATGGCAGCAGGTTAAAGGTACTTGCTTGCAAAGAGCGCAAGCCCAGGTTTGACTCCAAGTCACCCATGTAAGGCGGATGCAAAAAGTTGCACATGTGTCTGGTGCTCATTTGCAGTGGCAAGGGGCTCTGGTAAACACACACACACACACACACACACACACACACACACACACACACAGAGAGAGAGAGAGAGAGAGAGAGAAGAGAGAGAGAGAGAGAGAGATTTAAAACAAAAAGCAAACCAAACAAAAACAAAACAAATAGAAATCAAACGTCCGAACAACACAACAAAAAAATCAAAGCAAAACCAACCAAACCACACTCCAGTAAGAGTGAACCATATCCTTATTTTTATCAGATTGGCCAAAATTAGAAAGTCAGATAAGGCTTTTGCTGCAGGCTATACAGTCTGGAGGAATAAGAACAAAACACAACACACAACACAAATGTCCAATAGTAGACATGAGAATTATTTCAGGTGCAAAACTTGAAAATATACCAGAAAATCAGCTACAGTTACATAGCTACTCCTCTTGGAAGATTTATGATGTAATTTTCTTATGAGAAAGATTAGCTACCCAGACTCACACAAAAGGGGATAATCTGAATAACTTGATAACCATCAAATAAATTAGATACTTTAGCAAATACTCTATGTCTTATGGGAAAGTTCTGTTAAATCAGAGGAAATATAGATCCAACAGTATTTAAACTAAACCTGATGTGCTACTTTGTGTTCTGTGCCAGAAATATAAATCATTCCAAACATGAAAACAGAACGAGATTTTAATTTTTTTCTATTTATTTTACATCTATATAATGTATTTTAATCATAATCTCCTCCCTTACTTTCTCTCCCCCTTCTTCCTAGCTAGTTCCTTTTTCTCTCTCTCTCTCTCTGAGACTCACTGAGTTGCGGGTTCCTTTCATGAGCATGAGTGAGGGTTATTTATCAGAGCACATGCAACTAACCAGTTGCTAACACACTAAAGAATATGTCTCCCTCCCTCTACCCCAGCAACTCTTACCTACCAATAACTGCTCAGAAAGGGATGGGGGCCTCATCTGCTCCTCCATCATCCATGACAGAATGTTGATGGGCCCAATATTGTTCATGTCTTGTGCAGGTGACCACAGCTGCTGTGAGCTTGTGAATACAAGAGCCATGTCCTGCCCAGAAGATAGCATGCCACAGTGCTCCCCCACCCTCTTTCTTTCCACCCTTCTTCTGCAATGTTCCCTGAGCCTTGGAGGGGGTGATAGAGGTGTCTTAGCTAGTGCTGAACACTCAACATTTACTTATTTAAAAAGTTGACAGATGTGGTGGCACATGCCTTTGTTAATCCCAGCACTCGGGAGACAGAGGTAGGAGGATTGCTGCGAGTTTGAGGTCACCCTGAGATTACATAGTAAATTCCAGGTCAGCCTGGGCTACAGTAAGACCCTACCTGAAAAAAAAAATAATAAAATAAAACAAGGACATGTGGAGTCTGAATAACTGTTGGAATTTGGAGAGCAAACTCAGGGCAGGGTCCTTAAGAATAACTCACAGGATAATAAAAAGTCCACCTCCGGGGAAGAAGCATTAGGAGGGAGGACTAAATTATGGGTGTTAAGAGATCTAATTTATGGCATATTTACAAAGCCAGAATTAAAAAGAGAATATTGTAGATCAATCAGCATCTTTCCATTTGAATGTAAACATCGCAAGGGCATGGACTTGTGGGGGGGGGTTCATTATGGTGCCCCTTGCAAAGTAAAAAGGTGAGAAGTTTTCAATGAATGAGTACACAATTGATCACATTGGGTTTATTTCTATTTTATTATTTGTTTGCAAGGTTAAAGAGGGAAAGAGGGAGGGAAAGAAGAGGACGGGTATGTACTCCAGGGCCTGTGGCCACTTTTAGCATCTGGCTTTATGTGGGTGTGGGGGCATTGAACTCAGGTCATTAGGCATTGCAGGCAAGTGCCTTAAGCACTGAGCCATCTTTCCAGCCTGTTTTGGGTTTATTATGTAAGTGAAAGGATATTTCAATAACAGTTAATGTATTAATATAATTATAATGAAAAAAGAAACCCTTATAATCATCCTAAGAAGTGCTAAAAATGTCTTTGACATAATTCAACACCTATTTGTGAGAAACATCTTCATCACTTAAGAGAAATCTTCATTTAATAAGATATGACACCAATAATCAATAGTAATGGCACAATAAAAAATATCTGTAACACTCAGCTATAAGACAAGGTTTATCATCAGTGTTTCTAGTTTGCCAGTGTATTAGAGATCTTAGCCAATGCAATAAAGCAAGAAAAAATAAGTCAAGTATATTTATTGAAAAGAAAAAGGCCAAGTTATCAGTTAGTATTTGACATGTCTATTTTAAAAGTCTAACTAAACCATCTAAAACTACAGCAACTCATATGTGCTGAATAGGATGACTGAGTGCATAATAAATACACAACTTCCCTTTGTTTTAGCAATAAATACCTGTGAGATATCATAAAAATATACTTATGGGGCTGGAGAGATGGCTAAGTGGTTAAAGGTCCTTGCTTGCAAAGCGTGACAGCCTGGACTGAATTTCCCAGGACCCATGCAAAACCAGATGTACAAAAGTGGCACATGCATTTGGAGTTCATTTGCAGTAGCAGGAAGCCCTGGAGCCTGCCTAGTCTCTCTCTCTCTGTCTAAAATATATAAAATATTAAAAAAAAAAACTTACAAAGTACCTAGCAATAATTTAATAATTTAAAAAATACTTTTCCTGAACTTATATAAGAAATTTTATGAAGTTGTGCTGTAGGACATAAGAGAAAGTATGTAAAATTGAGGAACATGTGACTTCTCTAGCTTTTAAACTAACCACAAATTGGAAATTCTCACTTAAAAATCTCAATACTTGGGCTGGAGAGATGGCTGAGTAGTTAAATAAATAAAAATAAAATATTTAAAATCTCAATACTTAAATGCTAAGATAAACAAATAAATAAATATATAGTGAAAGTTCACATTTGGGGGAAATTTATGTTATTTTAAAATATTTTATTTTTATTTATTTATTAGAGAGGGAGAGAAAGATAAACAAACTCTAGAGGAAAGCATGGAAGAGTTTTGACTATATGTGCTCTAAAGGTTCGAGTGTGTACTTGATGGATTGCCTACACCAGCTGCCCGTCTTCTTCTTCTTCATTTTCTTTTTTTTATGCAACATAATGAGAAAGAGAGAGAGAGAGACACTTGGTGTGCCAGGGCCTGTAGCCACTTCAATTGAACTCCAAATGCATTTGCCACCTTGCGTGCATGCGCGACATTGCGCACTGGCGTCACTGTGTGTCTGCTCATGTGGAACCTGGAGAATCGAACATAAGTCCTTAGGTTTACAGACAAGTGCCTTAACCACTAAGCAATCTCTGCATCTTTTTTTTTTTTTTTTTTTTTTGAGGCAGGGTCTCATTTCTAGCACAGGCTCACCTGGAATACACTATTTAATCTCAGGGTGGCTTCGAACTCATGGGGATTCTCCTACCTCTGCCTGGGATTAGAGACATGCACTACCATGCCCAGTCCAACAATTAAGAAGGCTTAATCCCCATCCATGACAGGAAATCCAAAAACAGGGTACCTGTCTCACCAGCTACCCTCTGGCTGTGGGTGACTCTGTGACTCATTTATAGCAAAGGAGACCTAAGGGTGTTTCTGGAAAAGGTTTTGCTTAGCTAACACAAAGTGACCGGAGCTGCTGGTGCCTCTGTTCCTTGTGCTGTGTGAGTGCTATGGTCATTGCTGCACCAGACACCTTACCACCAAGGGGACTGTGCTGATGAGGTGGAAGTTCAGTATGCAGAGACTGGTGGGGCGCAGAGCAAAAGAATCAAGGTTTGCAGTTCCAAAGCTAAGCTGGGACCTCTTGCTATGCGAGACGACACCCCTAGGTCCTTATTGCTTAAACAACTGAGTCCATTGTTTTGTTACCTACAGGTAAAAAATATTCTAAATGAAATACATCTATACATTTTCCACACACACACACAAACCCAATGTTCACAAGTGAAATTAAAGGCAAAAGTTGGGGAAATATTTGCAATGTGTACAGTAATATCATCCTGAATAATAAAAACAAAGATGTATACAGGCCAAAAAATATGAGAAATGCTTTTGTCTGACTGGAAATTTACAAAACATAAGTTGAAGACAAATAAAGCCACCAAAGGATATTTCCAACCTGTCACATTGGCTTTTTTTTTTTTTTTTTTTTTTTTTGGTTTTTTTGAGGTAGGGTCTCACTCTAGCTCAGGCTGACCTGGAATTCATTGTATACTCTCAGGGTGGCCTTGAACTCATGGCGATCCTACCTCTGCCTCCCGAGTGCTGGGATTAAAGATGTGTGCCACCACGCCTGGCTCTCACATTGGCAATGTTTTAAAAATATATTTTATTTATTTATCTGAGAGAGAGAGAGAGAGAGAGAGAGAGAGAATGGGTGTGCCACGGCCTCCAGCCATTGCGAATGAGCTCCAGATGCATGTGCCCCCTTGTGCATCTGGCTTACATGGGTCCTGGAGAATAGAACCGGGATCCTTTGGCTTTGTAGGCAATTGCTTTAACCGCTCAGCCATTTCTCCAGCCCCACAAATTTTTGAAATAAGAAA
This sequence comes from Orientallactaga sibirica, assembly GCA_036365145.1. Classification (NCBI taxonomy): domain Eukaryota; kingdom Metazoa; phylum Chordata; class Mammalia; order Rodentia; family Dipodidae; genus Orientallactaga; species Orientallactaga sibirica. Next base: position 5,267,633 of record JAEOAD010000037.1, read on the forward strand.
AATCAAGGGCTGAAGGAGTTTTTTGTTTTGTTTTCTGCTCTTTACTTTTATTTATTTATTTGCAAGCAGAGAGAGAGAGATAGAAGAGAGGCAGAGAGAGAGAGGGAGAGAGAGAATCGGCATGCCAGGGCCTTTAGCCACTTCAAACAAACTCCAGATGCATGCATCTGGCTTTTGTGGGTCCTGGAGAATCGAACCGGGATCCTTTGGCTAACACCTTAACCACTAAGCCATTTCTCCAGCCCTGGACTGAAGGAGTTTTGAGTGAGGGCAGGAGGCAGTAGTGGGAGTGTGGATTTAGTGTATCGAGAGGCCAGGTTGCCAGGCTATGCTACTACTGAAAAAAATCTATGTAGATTCTGGGCTGGAGAGATGGCTTAGCGGTTAAGGTGCTTGCCTGCAAAGCCAAAGGACTTAGGTTGATTTTTGATTTCCCAGGACCCACATAAGCCAGATGCACAGGGTGGTTTGCAGTGGCTGGAGGCCCTGTCATGCCCATTCTCTCTCTCTCTCTCTCCTTGCCTATCTCTGTCTCTCCCTCACGCAAATAAATAAATAAATAAATAATATTTTAAAAAAATCTGTGTAGATTCTGATTCTGCAATTGGCATCTTGGATTGTCTCTTAAGGAAGAATGGAAGTTATGTGCAAAGTTACAGCTGTAAAGATGTCCATCACAGTGTTATTTATAATGGTGAAGAATCAGAAACAAAGGAAATGTTCAATAGAATGGTTAAACTATGCACACTATGAATAATGAAAGGCATGCCAAGGTTAAATGTTATTGTAGGCAAATACTGAATATTTGAGTGTGCCAAAATGTTACAAATTAGTATATAATTTATACTCGCAGTTACAGTGAATAGAAATGTACACAAAAGAAAGATTGGGGTCTGGAGACATGGCACAGTGGTTAAAGGCACTCGCTTTCAAAGCCTGTTAGCAGGGGTTGGATTCCCCAGTACCCACATACAGCCAGATGCACAAAATGGCACATGCGTCTGGTTCATCTGCAGTGGCCAGAAGCCTTGGTGCATCCATACAGTATCTTTCTTTTTCTCTCCCTCGCTTCTCTCTCTGTTTGCAAGTAAATAATAAATAAAAATATTTTAAGGGGCTGAAGAGATGGCTTAGCTGTTAAGGTGCTTGCTTGTGACGCCCAAGGACCCACGTTCGATTCCCAGGTACCCACCTAAGGCAGATGCAAAAGGTGGCACATCCGACTGGAGTGTGTTTGCAGTGGCTAGAGGCCTTGGCGTGCCCATTCTTTCTCTCCAATAAACTAATAAAGAAAATATTTAAAACATATTTTATAAAGAAAGATTTGTAGACAATCTACTCAAATCTTAGCAGGAGTCACTCATGTTAATGCGATTGTTATTTTTGTTTTTGACATATTTCTGCTGTAAGTACACACTACCTTTGCGCAGGAAGTGTAATAAAAGGGGGTTCCAGTGAACTTTAGTTCTATGGGAAGGAAGGAAAATTGCAAACTCTCTCGACTCCCACTATCCTTCCTCTAGCCTGTGTGCTCGCTCACTCTATTCGGGTTCTCAAGGCTTAGGCGCCCCCACCGTCCGGGCTTCGTTGACCCCGCAGAGAGGCCAGCGCAGCTCCCTGGGAGCTTGTCTCGGGAGACCCAGCCAGGAGCTGCGGGAGAGCCGCGTCTCTTCCTCCTCGCGCTAAGTGGCGTTTGTCGCCGCCGTCAGAGATCACAAACCTGAAGCACCTTTGTAGAGCTCTTTGCAGGTCTCCTGTGATTCCCTGGAAAGCCGCCAGATCCAAGTAGGTCTGGGGTCTGCGCCCGGCGCACTGGGGGATGTCACATTCTTGCCAGGGACCGGCCACTGCCTCGGGCCATCTGCGGACACCAAATTCCAAAGCACTTTCCGAGACAGGATCCTATGCCCAAGAAATTATATCTGTATAGATAATACGTGTTGAACTGGTTCTTTCTCCCAGCTCCCTGCTGTCATCTCCAAACCAGACCGCGTCCCTGGCACCCCATCTCCCTCCTCCTGGACAAGTTCAGGGAGGGAGGGAGGGAGAGAGGGAGAAAGAGACAGGGAGAAAGGCTACTGAGTGAACAGGCCAAGAAGCCGGGTCAGAATTCCTGCTTCCAGAGCTCAAGGGCCAGGGAGGAGGAAAATGTCCCCACAAGGGACTCGAGAATTCACAAAGACCCGGTGTCTACAAAGAGCGAATGCTACCAGGAGCAGATGGGGAAGCAGAAGCAGATAGGTGCCACATGCTTCTGTCCAAAGCTGTCTTCTGACCAAGCTCTGGGCATCCACACCCGGGGAGGAGTTAGTTACATTAAGTCAAGTGCTGACCTGGGTCTGTGGACATCAAAACTCGCTTCAGGTTTCTCCATCCTGCTGCCTCCAGGTCTGGGAAAGCTTGAGGCAAGCGAACTTGCCCTGGTTCCGACCTATGCAAAGGGCCTGAGGTAAGAGGGTTTCTCCGCGGGTGTGCAGCGCCCCCTATGTGAGAAATTCAGCATTGCCCTAAACCCTGGTCCAACTGCCAAGCCCCGTGACCCTCTTCTGCTCTCCTTTTGGAAAGCAGTAGAAGTTGTGTCACCTCTGCGGAGGGTGGGTCAGAGCTGTACAGCCAGGCTCTGCTGGCTCTGCGGGTTAGTGTGGGCCTTGAAGGCCCTCTGCCCCTCCGTGAGGGACCAGAGCTGCCTAGGAGCAGAAGTGATGGTGGGGTTCCCTGTGTCAGACCTGAAATTTTTTTCTTTTTATTTTTTTAAAAATATTTTTATTTTTATTTATTTATTTGAGAGAGAGAAAGAGAGAGAGAGAGAGAGAGAGAGAGAGAGAGAGAGAGACAGAAAAAGGCAGGTAGAGAGAAAGAGAGAATGGGCGCACCAGGGCCTCCAGCCACTGCAAACGAACTCCAGGTGCATGGGCCCCTTTGTGCATCTGACTTACGTGGGTCCTGGAGAAGTGAGCCTCTAACTGGGGTCCTTAGGCTTCACAGGCAAGCACTTAACTGCTAAGCCATCTCTCCAGTCCCAGATGTGAAATTTCTAGGTCTTGGTTAAAGTTTGAGGAGAGCCCACCTTCAGAAGTCCAGTTCATACCATCTGGAACCCATACAGGTTGCTCATTTTGTTTCCCTATTACCCAAGGTGTGTGGTGTAGATGGAGGTGATGGTGGGGTGTGTGTGAGTTGGAGATCTCTGGTGTCATGGTAGTTTCCCTCCTCTCTATCATACACACACACACACACACACGCACGCACGCACGCACGCACGCGCGCGCGCGCGCCTGAAGGGGAGCATTAGGAAAACAAGTGCACCCGGGAAGAAAGTTGGATTTGAAAGCCAAGGGGTGGGGAGTTGGAGTAAAAGGTGGCCCTAGGAAATGACGTGTGGGAGACTTCTGTCACCCCCTCAGGGATCAGAGGAAGGCCATCCTTTGGGGTCGCCTCCCTGTCTATGCTGGGTGCTGTGCGCCTTCCATGTCAGGAGAGTGCGCGTCCCAGTGTGTACGTGAGTGTACGTGTGAAACGTGGCAGAGTTGCGCTCCGCAAAAAAATATGAATAATCAACACATAGCTCACACCTCCTCCTGGAACCAGGAAGGAGCTGGGAGGTCCCGAGGGCTTTCCCCAGCCTGCTGGCAGGGGGGCGGGGATCTCTTGAAGCCCAGGAATACTTGGGAACAGCTCCTTGCTAATCAAAAGGGAGCCGAGAAACTGGAAAAATAAAAGAGAAGGGCAAAGTCACATTTAACTTTTTCCCATTGGAGGCCTTCTGCTGGCCATCGCGAAGTATTGGAAGACCAGCAGGGGGTTTTGCTCCCCACTTTCCATCTCCCACACTCATTTTGCTGACCTCTACAATGGGGCAAATAAATCCCATTTAAAGGTTGTGTTCAAATTGAAGGATGCAAAAGTGTCGGCTGTGCCTAGCACCCCAAAATTACTGGGTACCCTCCCCCCCACATCTGTTTGCTCATTCCTCCCTTTCAATCCTGGCCCACTTGTCCCCTTCTCACTGCACAAATGTCACCGCCTTCCTGCGCTGGATCCTGGAAGAGGCCGCCACCCATCAGTTTACTGGAGCATGGCCCCAAGCAGGGAGATATCTGGCATGACAGTCCACCACAATTGGGTCTGGACATTAGAGTTCGAGCTGCTGGAGACCACCTGTGCCCTCACGATGGCACTGCCACTGCCAGGGCCAGCACAGATGCGACTGCCCCCATCCAGCCGTGGGAAATCATCTCAGGATCTTTCTGCTGTTTTGCTTGGACCTGGGCTCCCTGGTTCTTTACCCTCGGGGTGAGGGGAGGGGAGGAAGCCTGTTTCTCCTGGGGGGTTGACTAAGGGACAAAGTAGCAAGCAAGAAAGGAAGAAGGAAGAAAAGGGTAAGGAGAATATGGAATTTGCACTTTTTAAGGTAGAGTGGAACACGCCTTTTTTGGCTCATTTTGGGTAAATTCACTGCAGTGGTCTGGTTGACTTAGGCACATATCAAAGGCCTGCAAAACTTTCCACCACTCCCAGTATCTCTGTAGTGAGAACACTCAGGACTAAAGTACAACACGAAGCCAGTCCACTTTTGACCCAGCTGTCCTAGTCCATTGGGTGTGGACCACAGAGACCTACGGGATAGTTGTTCAACCCTCATGAATACTTTATTTCCCCTTAACATGTATAATATACAAATCTAATTTCCAGAAGACAAAGGCCCAACTTGCAAGTTGGAGGGGGCTTGGGAGTTGTGGATTAAATGTGCAGCAGCGATCTAAGAGAGAGAAAAGACATTTATTGCTGGTTGGACGAACAGGAAGATTCCAGTTTAAATAAAAACAACCGGCTCAAATTGGAGAAAAAAATGCTGGTCCAGAAAGACAAGCTGTGAGGACCACTTCTTAATTTACACAACCCACATTGGCTGTCCCTGTCCATCGAATTCTCTCAGGTCCTAGTCCGCATCTGTGTTTCCCGCTGAGTTCACCCAGTCGCTTTGGGTGGGTGCGTGCCTGGAGGCGAGGTTGACGATGATGGTGTGATGGTGTGTGTGCTGGCACTTCTAAATTCACCTAGGGACATTTTGGAAGAGCACATGGCCCTGGGAACACTTTTTTTTTTTTTTTTTTTTTTTTTTTAGGGCGAATTTCAAACCTCTGACTTAGAAGCGGGGACGAAGCAACCACGATGGCCAGATCAGATACGGGGCAAAAGCTCCTTAGAATTCAGAGATGGAGTCAGGTACCGACGCATAACACACAAACAAGAAACTACCCAAAGTCCGGTATTTTAGAAGAGCGAACAATGGAAGTGACTGGTACAAGACTGAAGGCCGGTACCGCATATTTCTCCCCGTGTGTGCAAATAGATCTGTATACATGAAGGTTGTGATAATGTGCTTTTGGGATTTTTCTTTCTTTTTTCTTGAGGCTAGCTAAACGGAGCTCGCCAGCCGGAGGCGGAGAGAAGCGCACGGGCTCGGCACCCCCCGCCAGGCCGGGCTTCCTCCGGCCGAGCCGCAGCTGCGCCAGCCCGGCTCCTGCGTGGCTGCGGGCAGGTTTTGCGTGGCAGGTTCCACGGAGAGTTGTTCCGGGGGAGCCCGAGGCGATGGAGATGGGCGCCATCCTCCCAACGCAGCCGCTGCCTCGCGCGCTCCAGCCTTGAACCACCACTCCTACCGCGCGGGTGGCCCCCCTCGGCCGCCACCGGTCCCCGCAACATCTCTAGGCATAATTAAACCCAACTCCGTTGGCTTCCAGTTTCCCTAGGCGCCGCCCTGCTGGGCTCTGGGCCTTCTTCCCCTCCACACTCCTGGAGGGAACTTCTAGCCTCTGGGTAGCCTCGCTGGGGACTCGGAGCAGCGCGTCCGCCAAGGGTCCCCAGTTTCCTGAGCGGCCAAAGGGAGGGAGCCCCACTGTGGTCCAAGTTCCAGGGCCACGGCACTCAAAGATCACCTCCCAGCGGGGCCACCAGACTCCGTGAACTTGCCCCTGGGGAGGAAGGAGGTGGCGTGCTGTGGGCGACCGTCTGACTTGGGGAGGACAGCAGGGAGCTGGGAGAAAGGACCAATTCTTTCGCTTCCTGAGGGGTATGATTTGGGTAGCAGCTGTTCCTGGTGAGAAAAGGGGTGTCCGCGACCTTGGCTCTGCCCTTTAACCCAAGCCAACCTGAGCCTGGAGGTAGACGGCCAGGGCCAGGCTGGAGCCCACTGCTGACTGGCAGCCCGTCCGGTGTTCTAGGCATTTTTGCAGGTGTAGCCCATCAAAGTCGCCTCTGGGGGAAAAAAAACAAAAACAAAAAAAACAAAAAACAAACAAAACCAAAGTCCAGCCTCATCTGCCCGTCTTAGAAGGGCATCGTCTTTTTTTGGCCACTGAAAAGCCTGAGGCCTTGGCCCGGCTAGAAGCAAACCTCAGACAAGCAAGAGAAGGGGCAGAAGCTACTTGAATTTCTGAGATTTATTTAACGAAAAAAAAAAAAGAAAAGAAAAGAAAGAAAGAAAAAAAGAAAGAAAGAAAAAAGAAAAAGAAAAAAGAGCAGGCCTAGGTAGAAGACTCTAGGTAATTATTATTTTTTTCAGAGACCAAAATTATTCATAAAGCCCTTGTATAACAGAGACTTGCAAAGCTGAAACAAAGTAGTAGGTTTCATGCCTACCCAATTTCTCTTCCACCCTCCTCTTCTTTCTTCCCAACTACTTCTGGCTTGGCTTTTTACAACCCAGCCGTTGTGTTTTCTGATACCCAACAGTCCTGCAAGGCTCCACTTAACCCTTCTAGTTTAACAAGGAAGACGAGGCCTAGAGTTGGGGTACACAATAAACACGACTCCGAGGCTCCTTTCCCACCAAATCAAGTCTCACCACACGGGTCTGTGCAGAAAGGACCCGCACTCCCCACCCCCAACCCCCCACCAGTGTTGTTCGCCTCTCTGCAAGGAGATACTACTTGGAGGGAGAGATCTCGCCCGCGCAGTCTTGAGTCACGCACTTTGCCCCTTGAGGTGAGGTGACGCGCTCGGGTCCCTTCCTTTGGAGATTGGCATTCTATGTAAGCTCAAGCTTCTTGTTCACCCAGGCAAAAATGAGATGCCAGGCGCTGTGTCCTCTAGCGGCAAACGGTCGCAGTTCATTTGTGAGCGCTCACCTGAACCCGAGGGATCTGGTCAGCTGACGCTCAGATCCGAGTCCTAAGTGGGAGAAGGTCTCCCGAATGGAATCAGGCTCGCCAGTGCCCGGTGCGCAGCGCTCCCGGCCGCTCTGGGCGCAGTCGCTCCAAGCGAGGAGCGGTTGATTGTCGCCTCCACGGGCAGATGGTCTTTGAGTACAGATTTCCTCATTGTCTCCAAATCGGTCTGCGCGCCGGCGTTCTAGATTGCAGCAGGCAGATCTGTGCGCAGGGCAGGACACAAAAGCACAGGAAAGAAAATAGCACCCAGCCAGAAGATTTTTTTTTTTTTTTTTTTAAAATAGGCACCGCAAGCTGCCCAACGCAGTTACTAAGCCGTCTAGAGTTTAAACCGTTCCGGGGAGATGCCGCCGCCTCCCGGCCACCGGCCCGCAGCCTACAAAGTTTTCCTCCACTCTCCGCTGCGCCTCTTTGCCCGCACCCCTCCCAGGGGTTCAGGATCTGGGAGAGGGAATCTAGGGGTTCCTGGGACTGGGCCTGTCCGATCCCACTCGGCTTGCCAGAATCTGTCAGCACCCTGTCATGTGCTTGGATGCCACTCCGGCCCGGGAGTAGTTTCCTAAGCTCTGCCACTGTTTCCCCACCCCCTACACTGTATTTATTTGCCCAGCACTTAAGCCTTGCTCCTCCGCACCCCGCTCCCACCACCTTCCTTCTCCTCCTTAAAAATTTTTTTTTTCTGGTTTTTTAAGGTAGGGTCTCTCTCTAGCCCTGGATGATCTTGAATTCACTATGTAGTCTTAGAGTGGCCTCGAACTCACGGCGATCCTCCCACCTCTGCCTCCCAAGTGCTGGGAATTAAAGGCGTGCGCCACCACGCCCGGCCAGTCTGCTCTTCTTGCAAAGAACTTGCAGCGCGCGCACACCACCTGAATGTCCCCGTGTGTCACTCCGCGACACTTAGGAGAGAGACGTAGAGGGAGACGGATGCTCTCTCTGTACGGGAACCTGCTGCGGGTCACACGCTGCGCAAAGCGAGCACAACAGGTTCCAAACCCCGGAAATGGATCTGCCTTCCCCCGGGCTGCAAAGTCCTGCATCCCCCGCAGGCTGCAAACTGCTGCATCCCAGAGGCCAGTCTGCCCGGCTCCCCGCGGCCGCGTCCACACCGAGCCAAAGTCCGGTTACCCTGCGTCAGTGTTGAGTCTGGGGGAGGAGGGTGGTGGTTGGCCCCCACCCCCCAATCCCAGGCACGCCAGGCACTTGGGGGTCCGGGCAAGGAACTTGCGGGGTGCAGCAGGCTGTCCCCTTTCACCTCCCGGACTCCCCGGCCACGCAGAGCGTGGCGAGCGCCGCGGGAGGACGTCAGCCTGGCTGGCCCAGCGTCGGCCAATCCCGAGCGTCCATGCAAATGAGGCTCCTTATCGGGCCTTGGCTCCGCCTCCGGCGGCCGGGGGGCTGGAGTAACCATTCATGGGGCCCGCGCGCGGCTGCAGCCCGGCTCCGCGGCGCTCGCTGCTACCGCCTCCCCTCGGCTCGGGATCTTCCTTTTACAACTGATCCTGTTGGGGATATATATATATATATATATATTTATATATATATTTTTTCTTTTCCAAATTGGAACGGTGGGGAGGAGCAGGGAGGGGGGCCTGGAGGAAAGGGGAGAGATTAGGCAGCTATCTATCTCCTCCTGTTTCTCCCAGAACAGGTGATGCTTTCTAAATTGTGACCACTTTTCTGGGTTCGCCTCTCTGCAAGGAGATACTGCTTGGAGGGAGAGATCTCGCCCGCGCAGTCTTGAGTCACGCACTTTGCCCCTTGAGGTGAGGTGACGCGCTCGGGTCCCTTCCTTTGGAGATTGGCATTCTATGTAAGCTCAAGCTTCTTGTTCACCCAGGCAAAAATGAGATGCCAGGCGCTGTGTCCTCTAGCGGCAAACGGTCGCAGTTCATTTGTGAGCGCTCACCTGAACCCGAGGGATCTGGTCAGCTGACGCTCAGATCCGAGTCCTAAGTGGGAGAAGGTCTCCCGAATGGAATCCAGGCTCTCGCCAGTGCCCGGTGCGCAGCGCTCCCGGCCGCTCTGGGCGCAGTCGCTCCAAGCGAGGAGCGGTTGATTGTCGCCTCCACGGGCAGATGGTCTTTGAGTACAGATTTCCTCATTGTCTCCAAATCGGTCTGCGCGCCGGCGTTCTAGATTGCAGCAGGCAGATCTGTGCGCAGGGCAGGACACAAAAGCACAGGAAAGAAAATAGCACCCAGCCAGAAGGATTTTTTTTTTTTTTAAAATAGGCACCGCAAGCTGCCCAACGCAGTTACTAAGCCGTCTAGAGTTTAAACCGTTCCGGGGAGATGCCGCCGCCTCCCGGCCACCGGCCCGCAGCCTACAAAGTTTTCCTCCACTCTCCGCTGCGCCTCTTTGCCCGCACCCCTCCCCAGGGGGTTCAGGATCTGGGGAGAGGGAATCTAGGGGTTCCTGGGACTGGGCCTGTCCGATCCCACTCGGCTTGCCAGAATCTGTCAGCACCCTGTCATGTGCTTGGATGCCACTCCGGCCCGGGAGTAGTTTCCTAAGCTCTGCCACTGTTTCCCCACCCCCTACACTGTATTTATTTGCCCAGCACTTAAGCCTTGCTCCTCCGCACCCCGCTCCCACCACCTTCCTTCTCCTCCTTAAAAAATTTTTTTTTTCTGGTTTTTTAAGGTAGGGTCTCTCTCTAGCCCTGGATGATCTTGAATTCACTATGTAGTCTTAGAGTGGCCTCGAACTCACGGCGATCCTCCCACCTCTGCCTCCCAAGTGCTGGGAATTAAAGGCGTGCGCCACCACGCCCGGCCAGTCTGCTCTTCTTGCAAAGAACTTGCAGCGCGCACACACCACCTGAATGTCCCCGTGTGTCACTCCGCGACACTTAGGAGAGAGACGTAGAGGGAGACGGATGCTCTCTCTGTACGGGAACCTGCTGCGGGTCACACGCTGCGCAAAGCGAGCACAACAGGTTCCAAACCCCGGAAATGGGTCTGCCTTCCCCGGGCTGCAAAGTCCTGCATCCCCGCAGGCTGTAAACTGCTGCATCCCAGAGGCCAGTCTGCCCGGCTCCCCGCGGCCGCGTCCACACCGAGCCAAAGTCCGGTTACCCTGCGTCAGTGTTGAGTCTGGGGGAGGAGGGTGGTGGTTGGCCCCCAACCCCCAATCCCAGGCACGCCAGGCACTTGGGGGTCCGGGCAAGGAACTTGCGGGGTGCAGCAGGCTGTCCCCTTTCACCTCCCGGACTCCCCGGCCACGCAGAGCGTGGCGAGCGCCGCGGGAGGACGTCAGCCTGGCTGGCCCAGCGTCGGCCAATCCCGAGCGTCCATGCAAATGAGGCTCCCTTATCGGGCCTTGGCTCCGCCTCCGGCGGCCGGGGGGCTGGAGTAACCATTCATGGGGCCCGCGCGCGGCTGCAGCCCGGCTCCGCGGCGCTCGCTGCTACCGCCTCCCCTCGGCTCGGGATCTTCCTTTTACAACTGATCCTGTTGGGGATATATATATATATATTTATATATATATTTTTTCTTTTCCAAATTGGAACGGTGGGGAGGAGCAGGGAGGGGGGCCTGGAGGAAAGGGGAGAGATTAGGCAGCTATCTATCTCCTCCTGTTTCTCCCAGAACAGGTGATGCTTTCTAAATTGTGACCACTTTTCTGGAAGCAGCCGTGCAGCTGGAAGGATGCGAGCGACCTAGGGTGGAGGCCCTGAGGCGGCAGATCTGAACCTGCGGAGGATAAAACAAAAACAAAAAACAAAAACAAAACAAACAAAAACAACAACAACCGCAACAAAACCCCCCTAAACTTTGACGACATCGCTCAGCGCACCTTGCGCGCGAAGCAAAAGGACCGGGTTATCTTCTTTCTAAGAGACCCAAACTTCGACGCTTCTTCGAGTCCCGCTGCTCGGATTGCTTCCGCGAACACGGTTGATTGGCAGCGTCTCCAACAAGGCAGGACTGTGGTGTTGTCAAAGTCATTATATTATTATTTATTATTATTATTATTAATTATTATTTTTCAAGGCGACAGTAGAGACAGGATCAGACTTTTTAAATGTTTGGGATCCAAGATACTTTAGGAAGAGGGCCAGCTCTGAAAGAGAAATCGCTGGGCGCTGAGATGGATTCGGTCAGGTCCTGGGTCCGGAACGTCGGCGTGGTGGATGCCAACGTCGCGGCGCAGAGGTAAACCAGACCGCAGCACAAGTTATGATGCCTTGAAAAATCTCTCTCTCTCGCTTGTCTGTGTGTATCTATCTCCCAGCGTGCCCCTTGCTCCGCATCTTTCTCCCTTTCTCTCTGTCCCCATCTGTCGCTCAGGCCATGCGCACTGGGGCTTCTCCCTCGGGCGGGCAGGTCGCTGCGGTCAGGCGGACACACTTACCCCGGCAGCCAAACACTGGAGTTTTTGAACTGCTGGGGTTGCGTTCATTTGTGTTTGTCCTCCGAGCCTTTCCCCCACAGCCTACTCTTTGAGGCCAAAAAATATATATAAATAAAAATTAAAAAAATAAACAAAGCACCATCCGAGCCTCGCAGCTCAGCGGGGTTATTCCTGCGAGGTGGCCTGGCCCCCCCAGCGGCGCGTTGAGGACCCGAGCTGGCAGCCGGGCGGAGTAGCCTAGCCGGCTTCCCAGGTCCTTCCCAAGTCTCCCCATCCCGCACTACGAGCATCTCTCCTCCCGCATCTTCCCGAAGGGTCCCAGAGACCCGGAGCCCAGCGGCCAGATGGTGGCGGCGGCGAGAGGAGCGGGAGAGGACCGAGCAGCTGCTGGGGTAGGGGGAGGGCGGGGTGAGGAAGGATAGGCGGCTGGGAAACCGACTGGGAGCTCGGGGAACGTGGGGGACAGGCAGCGGGAGTCAGGAAGAGTGGGCCAGAGACGGGGAGGAAAAGACGGAGCCACGGGAGGAGTCGCGGAGGAAGAGACACCCGTCGCCAAACAGCCCCGGGGATGACCAAACCTCCAGCCTGCGGGGGTTTCTAAAGTTGACTTTATTTCGGTGCGTCGGTGTGTGCTGGGATGGCAAACACAGATCCAGGTGGTACCTTAGGATGGCACTCCGGTCTTCCCCCACCCCCGTCATCACTTCTGGAGCTGGGATTTGTGGCCTTCTCGTCCTAGTCTTCCAGAGGAAGCCTTCTGACTCCAAAAAGAACCGCAGACTTCTTCCACGACGGTCTCCCGGCCATCTGCGCTCCTAGCCATCCTCCTTAAGTCTGGACATCACCCCGTTTTCCAGAGGAGTTACATCTCAAGGGGTCCCGGGTAGAGCGAACTGGTCGTCACCCGCGAAGGAGTGGAAGCGCAAGTCGCGTGCCCCGGGGTGACAGCGATGCCCATGCGCAGGAACCTGAGCCGAGGCGCGCGGGGGTCCCTGCGGCGTCCGGAGGGGGCACGGCGGAGGCGGGCTATGCAAGGCGGCGGTCCCCGGACCGACCCTGCGGGAAAGCGAGGGAAAGAACTCAGGACCCAAGAGTCAGTTCTGCGGCTGGCCGCAGCGCGATTCCTGAGCCTGGCTCCATAAAGACGCCACCGTCACTATCTTCTTTTTCCTACGGAATCAAATACTTTGTTAAAGTTGGAACCCAGAGACGGAGTTGGGCGGATTCTGGCTATCTAGGTTTAACACCATTCAAAAGAGTGACGGCGCTTGTTCTGAGCACACGATTCAGGAAGAACTCAGCGCCGCTGGGCCGCCCTCGCCATCTGTGCCGCTCGCCTGCGCCCCAAGTTTTTAGTTCAGTGTGATCTAGGGTTCAATTTTAAGCAGTAATCAGAGAGGTAGGCAGGGCGATACTCAAGACTCGGGAGGGCACCTCTGGTGGGGGGAGGAATCCCCCCAGTTCGGCTTTCCTGGGGTCAGCGGCTTGGATTTGGGGCTGCCCAGGAAACCGAGCCCAGAGCGCAGATTGCCCAGGTCTCCAGTCCAGGACGCAGTTTGCCTCTTAACATTTTGGCTTTTCTACGTCCAGAGGCTTTAGGGGAGAATTTCCTCCAACATCACGTCTTCCACAGTGACCCGCTGTCCACAGTGATAGTAACAGGGGTTCTGCAGTGCCACTGTCCTGGATGTAACTTTTCCAAAGAGTGAAGGAAGCCATGGGGGGGGGGAGGCCCAAAGGACCAGACTGGAGCCCAGGGCTTCCTTCGTGGTGGCTAGTTGTAGACAGTGACCCGGGTTGGGTAACTCTGAGAAGAAAAAGTGATCTCTGGTTCAAATGCCAACTAGGTGCTTATTCCCCTAAAACAAGGTCCCCCCCCCCAAACCGCATTCTGGAGGTGTCATCTGAGACAGAAAATGGAACCAGGGGCAGGGACAGGACGCAATCTGGCAACTGGGGTTTGGGAAGATCTCTGGATCTTGGGGAAGCCCTGGCCCTTTGGTTTCCACTAAAGACCCAATAGTTAGTAGCCTGGTGGAGGGACCCCCAGAGGCTGGACCACTGGGACCTGGCCACGGACTTCAGCTTAGTGGCTACTGTGACTTCCCTAAGGACACTCCACTTCCTTCATCAGAATTAATAAAGGGTCTCTAAGGTTCAGAACTGTAGATCTGAGGTTTGGGCCTTTGCCCTTTTCCGATGTGGCGGGGCACAAGTTAGTAACTCGGCCTAACGTGTCTTTCTCTCTTTTCCTGTGTTCTGTCTCCCTCCGGTCTCTTCCTGCACAGCGGGGTCGCCCTGTCCCGTGCTCACTTTGAGAAGCAGCCTCCCTCTAACTTGAGGAAATCCAACTTCTTTCATTTTGTCCTGGCGCTCTACGACAGGCAGGGGCAGCCGGTAGAGATAGAGCGCACAGCCTTCGTGGACTTTGTGGAGAACGACAAAGTAAGCGGACCCCTGACCCCCCTCCACTCCAGGTCCAATAACTCCCTCCTTGCAAAGCACTAAAGGTTCCATCTGTCACTTGGCGACACTTTTCCACTGGCATCATCAGGGATGATAAATGGAGGCTTCTCACCCCCAGCCTCTAAAACGGTCGATTTTTAGCACACCTCCTGTAACCCCCCACTCCTACACCCTGCCCTGCCAGAGCGCTGTCGGCTGTGCGCACCCAGCCTTGGGGTCATTAATAGCGCGCCGCCATAGACTGAGCGCAGAGCTTTGGACTAGACCCTAGTTAAAAAGCCTTTCCAATGCGGTATCTGCCCGTCTCCAAGTTATTATTATTATTTATTATTATTTCACCTGCCAGCCAGGGCCAAACGGGTGTGAGATGGGAATGCTCAGCCCAGGCTCAACCCAGCTTCCCAGAAAAGGGCCCCTCTCTCTCACCCAAGCTGCCCAAGGCAGCGCCTCCTTCAAACTTGAGCCTGGGATATAGGGAGCTGGATTTGATCTCAAAACGAGGGTCCGTTTTCTTAAAGGGATATTTGTGACCAAAGGAAAATCACTTGAACCCTGGGATACTTCCCAAGGTCCTTCTTGCACTCGGAATTCAGTCCTTGACCTCTGGGCCTGGATGGCAGGGTTTGGGCCCAATATTGCCCAGTGTTGCCCTTCCAAATGGCAGGTCCCTTCATCTTTTTGTGGAGAAAAGCCTAGGGGGCTTGCTGAGCACAGAGGGAGCCAGATGGATGGGGTGGGGCCTGTTTAAAGGCAACGGGGAAGTGTCTGGCTATCATGACTGGTGGGGGGGCACTTCTGAAGCCATTTTTAAGGGTGAGAGATGATTATTGGGGAGAGTCAAGTGGTTGTAAGCCTTGGCAAATTTCCCAAGGCGGCCAGTGAAGGAGGAAGCTCTAGCCCTTTTGACCCAGGGCTGGACAGGAGTTTGTTCAAGCTGGCAAGAGGGGCCATATAGGGGACGCATCCTTTCCTGTTTCCCGGACTGCAAAGTAAAGGAATGAATTTGCTGTCTTTTCAGGAGCAGGGCAATGAGAAGACCAACAATGGAACCCACTACAAGTTACAGCTACTTTACAGCAATGGTAAGGCCTTACCAGTGGCTGGGGCTGGTGCACACTGAGCTTTCTGCATGACAATTGTCCTTAGCAGCCACCTCTGGGCTGGACTGGGGAGGGCAGGGCCATGGGAAGCTTTGTTGGGGCTGGTCATTGAAGGAAGGTGTCTGCTTCCTGGAAGGCTTAGCCTATATGCCTGTAGCCAGGACTGGATGCCTGGGGCATGACTCCAGGGCAGGGACAGGACTGGGGTGGGAGAGGGGCTTTGCAAACCCTTGATTACTGCTTGTTCTCCACCCCTACAGGTGTCCGCACCGAGCAGGACCTCTATGTCAGGCTCATAGACTCGGTCACCAAGCAGGTGAGCCCTGGAGGCAGCGTCTTTGTCCTGCCACCCACAGGCTGTGTGTGGCCTCCCACCTCTTGCATGATTTGTCCATCATAGTTCACCCAAAAAATACTTTTATCACTTTCTCTAATTGTCCTGTTTCATCTGGCTTGGGAGTTGGGGGATAGTGGGAGGGAGGAAAAAAGGGGGGGTGAGAAGAAAAAACAATTATTGGGAGATTCAACACCCCCATCCCGATATTCTTTGTAAGAACTAAGGGGAAACATTTCTATATTAATTCTTCAGTTGGAATGACAGACCATCCACTCAAATTCTGACTTGTGGTAGGGATCTCCTAATTAGTTAGAGAGAGGGAGCAGATTTTGTGCTTATTCTAAAGATCCCTCTTTGTGCTTCTGCCTCCCTTTCTGGCAGCCCATTGCTTACGAGGGACAGAATAAGAATCCGGAAATGTGCCGAGTTCTGCTGACCCACGAGGTGATGTGTAGGTAAGAGGCATCTTTTCGTGAGACTTGGTTGGAAAGCTGGGCAGGTAGCGGTCCTCCCCACCCCCATGCTCCTTGAACACTCACCTTCCAGACCTGGGGCTGATTTGTAGGAGCAAAGGCACCTGGTGAACTTGACCCCTAGGACTAAGAATGTAACCCCCCTCCCCATCCCAGAAGATTCAAGCTACCACCGTTGGCATTGCAGGCATTTTTCTTCCAGAAGGTGGAAAACCTCAGCTGTCTACATGTAGGCATAGCAGGCCGTGCTGGGGATAGAGTTTGGGGTGAGGACGTCTCGGGTACTCACCTCAGGTGGAGGGCAGCTCCAGCTGAGTTCCAGCCTAGCATGCTGCTGGGTAGGTTTCTAAGCTTGCCACTTGTGTGGAAGCCAGTTACTGAGCCCTCAACTACTGAGTGAGCAACTCTCAGTCTGGGTGGAACGGCTCATTGCCCTGGATGCCCCCAGCTCCTAGACACCTGTCCTTGATGCCAGCATGTTTCTTTGCTTCCCCAATGCATTTGCAAATTCAACATAGGGGGCATTTCTTAGGTGAGAAGGAACCAAGGGATAAAAGACCATGTCTCTCACCAATGGGTAGAGGGACAGGGGCCTTGAGCCTGGAAGGTCTGGTGATCTGAGAAAGTTTGGTTCTGGGGGTCATATTGTGAGAAAGAAAGCCTGCTTGAGGTAATGCTCTTTTCCCATCTGTCAGATTCATTCCATTTTTTTTATTTTTATTTATTTGAGAGAAAGAGAAAGAAGAGAGAGAGAGAGAGAGAGAGAGAGAGAGAATGAATTGGTGCACCGGGGCCTTCAGCCTTTGTAAACGAACTCCAGACACATGTACCACCTTGTGCATCTGGCTTACGTGAGTCCTGGGGAATCGAACCTCGGTCCTTTGGCTTTGCAGACAGACACTTTAACCAGTAAGCCATCTCTCCAGCCCAGATTCATTCCATTTTGTGCTCTGTACATTGCCCCCTTTCTTCTACTAAAGTAGAAGAAACTTAAAAAAAAAAAAGAAATAGAGAGAAGACACTTACTCTACCCATAACGTGTTTTTGAGGGTCTAGTGTATGCTGTATTGGGGGCCGGGTGTTGAGGATACCACCATGAATGTGAGAAGACATAGGGAGGAGACTCTGGAAGATTGTAGTCATTTTGCTATACACATGTACAAGTCTATTACACACACACACACACACACACACACACACACACACACACACACACTCTTCCCCCATCCAAACGGTAACTGAAGGGGAAAGCCTAGTTTCTTCTTGCTCTCTTCTGGCTTCAGTGTATGTTTTTCCTACTTCAGACCTGGTAGTTTTGGGTACTCATGGGCCATCTGATTTAGTGCAGACTTCTTTTTTATGGGCAGCTCCCTGAAGCCCTATCTCCTTCCTCAAGCCAGCCAGAAAGAAATCATAACAATCAGACATGTTTGCTTAGGTTTTGGCCAAGGCAAAATTGAAGCGTGCCAGTGGTCTCAACCAAAGTGGACTGAGGTTCCAATGTGCTTGAATAGCTTGGCTAGGACCGGAGTGGTAGAAACACACTCCATGATTTCAGGGCACCTCAACAGATTTGTTCAGAAAGAAAATAGGATTCTAAGATGTGCTTGCCTGGAACACCTAGATTACATGGTAGGCATGCTTTGGTTTGGATGGCTAGTCAAACAGAGATTGCTCACCCTTCTCTACACTTTTCAATGTCTTTGTTTGGAGAGGTAACCCTTCAAAAGAGAAGATAACCCCCAAGCAGCCCATTGTTTAATGGATTGTATCTACCTATCATTTTAAATAATACTTTCACACTCCATGCAGCTGAAGTTAAGGCTGACATTTTTATTTTTTAAGCCCAATCAAATCCTCCTCATTTTATGCTGTTTAAGCAGCCGCATCAATTTTTAAAGCCTCTAGTTTAGTCTGCATTAGTAACACAATATAAAAATTTAATGTACTGTAACTTCTCTGCATTGGAAACCTGGAATTGTGCTCCGCTATTTTCCCCCTAAACTAGAATTTCAAACAAATATTAATTCTGGGCAAATAAATGAACCGCTGAATGGGTGACTGTCTGCCGTGTGTGTGTGTGTGTGTGTGTGTGTGTGTGTGTGTGTGTGAAAACATTGGGTGTATATGGAGGTACAGATTCTTTCGACAGGGGAAACTTCCTTTTCCCACATGTGAAGTGTCAGTGATGGGGAGATGAACACGGAGATGCCCAGTTCTCAATGACTAGCACACACCCTTTCATTTGTGTGGTGTTGTCTGGCATACCTGGCGCTTCTGGAAATGGTTTGATGTTTTGTAATCATTAGTCAAAGGCTCATAAATTGGTGTTTAGCTTTGAGGGGGAAACAAAACAAAGGCAGAGTGTGTGTGTGTGTGTGGGGGGGGTGAATTCAGTAACTTTTTTCCCTTGCCCACTTGTCTTAGCTCTCCCCTTCCCTTCCTCAGTTCATTTTGCCAATTATTAGCAAGGAGATATCTAGGTGTTACGTTGCTGCCAGCCACCCCTGTGCCCTCAATGCTCAGAGGGTTAAAAGATATTATAATTTGAACAGAAGTCGTCTCAAGGCCTACAGCTGGCTAATAACAGAGCTGTATTGAGCGCGAGCAAACCCCACAGCTGTGACTTTTCGCCACAAGGCGCAGGCTAGACAGGGCCCTAATCAGATGGGCCAGCCGGGCAGTGGGGCCAGTGTCTTTATCGGCCAGATGGTGTGAATTTAGACACTTTTGTTATGCAATCGCAGGGAGGAGTTGGGGAGAAGAAAACAAAACAAAAGCTACCATGCTGTGCGCTTATTTGAGTTTGAAATTAGAGACAGATTTTTGAAAGTTGAGGGTTGAATTTTAAAAACCATTTTACAGAGGAAAGGGACACATTAGCTTATCTCAAGCTTAAGTCTGGCTGACTGGACACCCTCTGCCCAGGACTGGATCCTTATTATTCTTTTTTTTTCTTCCCCAGCCATCTTTTATCTTTCTATTTCCCCCCCCCTTTCTGAAAAATGCAGGTAAGATGAAAGATTGTGATAAAAATTTCTCACATGCCCCCCATCACCAACTTGTTCTTTTCTTTATTGCCTTCTTTTCTGCTCTCCCCCTCTCTCTCCCCAAAGATTCCGTGGGGAGACAGGGAAGACAAGGCCTGTAAGCAAACAGAGTGTTTCAAGAAGAAGGTTGTCCAAATAAGTAGTAGAATAAAATAAACCAAACCAAGCCAGGCAGGGACACAGGGACAACTTTCACTTTCACTCATTAGCAACAAAGGAACACCCCAGCCCCTGGCGGGGGGGGGGTAGATTTGACCTACTGACAACTCGGTTTCCTCTGCTTTTGATTTTGTTTTCCCTACTTTATAATCATTGTCAGTTCAAGCACAAAACAAAGCAAAAACTCTTTGCAGGAACTTCAGGCTTAGAGACTTTGTTGGAAAATAAGCCTTCAAGCTTTTGAACTTAAGTAGTTGAACCTATTCAGGCCTTCTTCATCGAGCAAGGGAGACAGGATTGAATTAGGGTCTGAGTGATGCAGAAAGTCAGGGACTCACACTGTTTGTGAAGGGTAGGTGTATACCCATCTTGGGTTCATTACTTCCCTTGGCTGGTATTAACAATGGTAGCATGGGGGACAGACTGTCCTTTAAGAACTCAAATTAAAAAACAAGAATAATCTTTTCATGAGACCTTTCCTTAAAAAACAAACACCAGAAATAAAAAAAAAAATAGAATTTATTTTGGCTAACTTAGAGACTCAGAAAAAAAAAAATCCCCACCGGAAGGTAGAGTCTTACTATAGCCCAGGCTGACCTGTATAACTCAATCTGTAGCCCAGGCTAGCCTCAAACTCCTGGTGATCCTCCTACCTCTGCCTCCCGAGTGCTGCTGACCCAGAAGAATTTTAAGAAGGATTCAAATGTGACAAATATCATCAAATGCTATTATTTTGAGACTTTTCCTGTTCAATACCCAAATCTCTGTGCTGGACATTCACATTCGAGGTCACATTTAAATGTGTTACTGGTGGAAATAGAGGACTGGCTTCTAGGCATTTTTCTTTGCATGTCATTTCCTTTCCTGGGTTGCTCCTCCACACCCACATTGTGTGACACGGCACCAGGCTGACATTTTTATCTGTCTTTCTTTTCCTCCAGAGGAAATCCCTATGGAAAAGCAGCTGAATCCAGCTGAGCGAGTTTGCTAACTTTGGGCCTCCTCAGCATCCTTCCTTCCCAAACTAAACAGATAGGTACATTTTCACAGTGTGTAATGTTGTAACTAAATTGAAGCCAGCACTGCACACTTATTTAGGGTTAGGTTGGCAAGCTAGTGATGTTGAAGGGAGGAGAGAGTCCAGCTTGGAGGTCTTTGGATAACCAGCACAAATGGGATGGGTCTTTTGAAAGGGTTACGGAGGCGTTGCTTGAGCACCCAAGGGTAATACATTGACATGAGCAATAGATGTAGGAGCTGGGAAAATGGGTGGGGGCAGGGAGTCAGGGAAGAGACAGATAAAGGCTTTAGGAGGCTGAGATGCAGCTGAACAGCATTTTTATTGGTATTAGTCTTGGGACAGGTTGAAAAATTTAAAAGTTAAGACTCAATATAATTTCAAAGGTCAAATATTATTTCAGAAAGCCCCAGTGGCCAACTTTGGGTTTTAGGAACCTTATGATAATTTTTTTTTACTAGTTTGATAAATTTCATAAAACTTTATTACGTCCATTTAATGAGTGGCCTTCAGTTTACATCCCAGGGTGGTGGCATTGAGAGATGGGTCTCAAAAGTTTGAAAATATTGATTTGTTTGTTTGTGTTTAATCCTATGAAGGATCAGAGGAGGAATTGGCTGTAGACAGTCACCGAGCAAGGCCATGACTGACCTGGCCAGACCCCCCCCTTGGACTCCCGCTGTCATAGTTTTCATTTCTTCTTACACTAACCTCATTTGCACAGGGTGCTTCTGGAATCCCACCTCTTCCTAAACATAAAGCTAGAAGCCAACCTAGACATCATCTCAGCTGACGCTTTCATTTTCTGGAACAGAGCGGCAAAGCTCAGAAGGCTTCAAGAAAATTAACTCATACAAGTCAGTTAGCCATGGGTTAGATATTGGCGTCCCGCTTTCCAGTCCAGCTGTTTTTTGATGGCACTACACCCCGTTCCGAGTTACAGGGGACCCATCATGAGAAAGACAGTGTTGCACACATGGTCATCGCACACATTTATTAGAGATCTTCTCCGGTTGGTAGGGGTGGTCATGATTTTCTTATAAGCTACGTCAAGGCTATAGGCTGAGTCAACTCTACTTGACAGTGAACAGCGTTCACAGAAGTCTGTGGCAGAAGCTGGGGTATGTGTGTGCAGTGTTGGGCCCCCAGGTTCCTTTGCTCTTTTCATATTTGTCTATGAGGTTTGAACGGACACCTTGGGGCTGGAGTGTTTGTTCTCTCAGGTCCTTTGCAGTCCTTCCTTGCTGTCGTAATGACCCTAGGGACTCTTCTTATCTTGTCAGCATTTCACCAGCTGTTCTCCAGGTACCCTGCACTTTGCAAAGGAGATTTCTGGGGAAGGAGGGTTTTTCTGGACTTGGAACTTGCACGTATTCAAGTCCCATTTTTGTTTCAGACTTGATGAAAATTATTAGAGCTACCATCATCTAGCTTCTTGCCTCTCCTTTCTGTGTTAAGACATATACCATGTTTCTGGTCTCCTTGTATCCTTGGAAAATGTTGGAAATGAGTGAAGGAAAAGATTCTTAGCAGGACGTTCAGTTCACCAGAGGAAGCCAGGAGGCCAGTAAGGTTTCTAGTAATGCAGGTAGCTACTTCTGGACTATTTTATACATTTTCTTTCCCCTTTCTTAGACTATTTATTGGGATACAAAGACCCTAAAGCATACATTTATAAAATAATGGAGCACCAGCCTGGAAGTGACCTTGGAGATCTTAAAATTCAACCATCTGTATTTCAGTTACACATATGGCTCTTGGGAAAGTTAAGATTTTAGGAAATTAACCAGCTTCTGAGTCCCAGGGTGAGCATTTGAATAAGTACATTTTGCCTTCAGGTTCAGATTTTTAAAAATATTAAAATATGGTCACCGATTTTTGCCTCAAGCAGCTTGTAGTTGTGGGGAGGTCACCTTGGACAGATTCACTTTCACCAATGTTCTTGTGTCACATTACTGTATTTTTTTTCAGTTTCACAAATTTCTCTTATTCTTTTGATCCCCTCCTCACCCTCAGTCGGTGCTGTGAGAAGAAGAGCTGTGGGAACAGAAATGAGACTCCTTCAGACCCCGTCATCATTGACAGGTAGGGCGAACACATACTCTTTATATGCTGTTTGGTTTTGGCTTCTTTTCTGCGTGAATCTCAACTCTGAGGACTGATCTCCAAGGACTTGGCTATAAGATTGGTTTCTTTTCTTCCTCTCTCTCTCTCTCTTTTTGTTTGGTTTTTCAAGGTAGGGTCTCACTCTCTAGCCCAGGCTGACCTGGAATTTACTATGTAGTCTCAGGGTGGCCTTGAACTCACAGTGATCCTCCTACCTCTGCCTCCCGAGTGAGTGCTGGTATTAAAGGTGTGTGCCACCATGCCAGGCTGGTTTCATGTTTTCTATAAGACAAGGAGCTCATATGACCAGGGTTTCCTCATGCAGCTTAAAATCTTTGAAAGAAATTGGAATCTTCCTTTTAGGTTTCTTTATTCACTTGTTAATTTATTTTATATTCTTCTTCTTCTTCTTCTTTTTTTTTTTTTCTGAGTCTTGTTTTCTAACACAGGCCGGCCTTGAACTTGTGATCCTCCTGCCTCAGCCTCCTAACTAAGTGCTGGGGATACAGGCTAGCGTTCAAGTCCTCCCCCTCCCCTTTTTGGAGGGATTTTCAAGGTAGGGCCCAAGCTGGCCTGGAATTCTCTATGTAGTCTCAAGCTGGCCTTGCACTCATGGCAATCCTCCTACCTGTGCCTCCAGAACTCTTAGAATTAAAGGCCTGCACCACCACACCTGCCCAGACCTTCCCATTAGAGTCTACATCTTTAAGCCTATGGATAGCTGCTTTTCCAAGTGAAGTTAACTTCATCCCAATAAGGAGTGTGAATAACAAAGGAAGGTGAGAACAGCCATTCTCCCTTCTCTGGTAGTGTATGACCTATTCTTTTCTCTAGAAGCAGTGTGCCCCCAAGTTCAGTGGCATACTGTTTTTTTTTTTTTTTTTTTAAACCATGCTTGGTGATTGCCACTGGGCTTGAATGTATCCATGTATCTGCTCAGATTCCCGTGAAGGGGCTCCACAAGCTAGCTCTACCACTGAGGGAGATCCCTTCCTACCACAGAGGAGCATGCTCTGGCTTCTACGCTGAGTCCAGAGTGGGAAAGATTCCCTGGGACAAGATGCTAATTCACTGAAATGCGATTTAGGCATCCTCAGCTGTCTGTTTTTGTGATTGGAAACAGAACTTACAAGCCAATGAAGAAATACCAAATTAACTTCCAGCAATCATGTAATTTTTTAAGAAACCCCATATTCCCACCCCTAATTTTTTCTCTTTCGTTAAAAAACGAAATAATTCCCCATTGCTTCTTTCTTTGGGTTTTCATGTTTCTAGCCAGGTCCTGAAATGGATTGGAGAGCCCACAGTCTCCAAAGTTGTTATTCCAATATTCCAATGAATTCTCAGTTGGGAGAATGGAACCTTTGGCATTCTTCCCAGAAAGCCAGCTTGCTTTCTTCATGGAAAGTACAGCATCGTTGTAGAATTTGAGGAGGCTGGAGTTCTGGTCTTGTCCTAACTCCTGACCTTGGACAAAACACTCGACATCTCTGTTCTTTAGTGGTCAAGTGATGGCCAGAGGATGCTCCCTGCCCCTCTAGGCCATGAGAGGTGACTGAAATGTCCACAACAGCTTGCAGTGTTCTCTGAGATGCCAGGAGGAAATGATAAGCAAGTGGAAAATGTTTGCTGGATGTATATGGTACCTTTCCCCTTTTAGGGAGCTGTGTAGGGCTTCTCTGATATTTGAAAGTGCCAACTGAAATGTATATTGCTATAAAGACTGTTTGAAGTATTTCACCTTCCTTCCTTATTTATTTATTTATTTGCAATGAGAAAGAGAGAGAGAGTGTGTGTGTAAGTGAGTCTGGGCTTACCAGGGCCTCCTGCTGCAGCAAATGAACTCCTGTGCATCTAGCTTTACATGGGTACTGAGGAATCACACCCAGGTCACCAGGCTTTGCAAGCAAGCACCTTAACTGCTAAGCAAGCCATCACTCCAGTCCCACCTTCTTCATTTTATAGATGAAAAAAGGAAAAAGAAAAAGAAAAAGAAAACGGAGCTGCAGAGGGGTGCCATGACTTACACAGCTGATGGGATGGAGCTGGCACAAGAACAGAGTTAACCTCACTTCTAGGCTCATGCTCCTTTCACGGTCACATTACATTCTCCCAGCATGCTCTCCTCTCTGCCGGCTGCACAGGGCATCATTTCCTTCCTTCGCAGGATGCCCTTGGGGTCCTCTGGGAACTGGAATCAAATGAGACCAGCCTCGATGCAGTTCTTGTGCTTCTCAGAGTGTAGGCTACATTCCCTTATCTTCATAGCGTCTTTTCCACTAACCCTAGTTCCTCTTTCATGGAGGCTACCTAATCTCCCGACTGTGACATCTCTTCTTGTGATAAACATCCGTAAACCAGCTGTCACAGTGTTCCCAAGCTTCACAGTGCTATCCTGCACCTTACGTCGCAGAAGCACACACCCTAGTGACCCGGTACTTTCCCAAGTTCTTACCTTAAAGAGCTGCGAGTAACCCACGTCCACAGATAAACCTGAATGTGCTCTTGCCAATACAGGTCCCACGCACCAAGGGCGGTGTTCTTCTCATGCCTATGGGGAGGAAAGATTTACATATTAGAAATCTTCATGGTTTGTTCTAGAATGCCCCCAATTCTTCAAAGAGGCTGGAAATTGTATTCCAGCTGCATTTTATGGAGTTTTTTTTTTTTTTTTTTTTTTTTTTTTTGGTTTTTCAAGGTAGGGTTTCACTCTAGTCCAGGCTGACCTGGAATTAACTATGTAGTCTCAGGGTGGCCTCGAACTCTCGGTGATCCTCCTACCTCTGGGTAGTGCTGGGATTAAAGGCGTGCGCCACCACGCCCGGCATTTTATGGAGTTTTATGTGACTGCAGTGTTTACTGCCATGTTCTTATGCATACCCTGAAATAGGCATTGCTTCTGAAATACCAGTCACCTACCTGCGGAAGCGTGCAGCCGAAAGGGTACTGGCTAATATTAGGTTATAAGAAAACCCATTTTAGGAGTTGAGGAAATGGCTCAGTTGGTAAAGGGCTTGGCATGCAAATATGGGGGCCTAAGTTCAGATTCCCCAGAACCCATGTGAATGCCAGGCATGGTGGTGTGTGTACCCACAACCCCACCACTTAGGAGGCCAATTCAGGTGGATCCCTAGGGCAAGCTACCTAGCTATTCTAGACAAATCGGTGAGTTCTGAATTCAGTGAGAGATCCTGTATCAATAAATAATCAATAAACAAGGTGGCGAGTGATAGAGGGAGAACACCCATACACATACATGCACCTACATTCCTATAAACACACACACACACACACACACGTGTGTGCAGTATATACACAAAAAGAAAACCAATTTATTATAAACATATGTATTTGTTCTCTTACCTATTATAGGGCTGTTGTTTGCAGGTATTGTTCCCCCATCAGAACTTTGTTTCACTGCTCCACATGTTTGTTCAGTGTACCTCAGGCTTCTAGCATTCGTGCACAGAAGAAGCAGAGGGGGTAGAGTCAGGTTTCTGATGGATGAAGGTGGGTGGGGCCTTTATTATCCAGAGGTCTGATTGACCTGTGCCTCTGGCTCCCAAGTTCCATGTCTGCCCATGTGGAGGTGTTGTATTCCCTTATGGAGGACCAAATGGGTGCAAAGTAGTCTATTTCAGGTTTCCTTTGAGTAAATCTAGAACCCTCTACTTTGCTTTTCTCCCTGAAATACTAGCTAATTAACTCCTCCCCTTCTCATCCAACCTTAGCAGGTGTAGTTAATTTATACCACCTCTCTTTGAGTATCTTTCTCACTCTCTCTCTCACTTTCTTTTTCTCTCTCTCTTTTTTTGGTTTTATTTTTTTTTGAGGTAAGGTCTCACTCTAGCTCAGGCTGACTTGGAATTCACTGTGTACTCTCAGGGTGGTCTTGCACTCTCAGCAGTCCTCCTACCTCTGCCTCCCAAGTGCTGGGATTAAAGGCGTGTGCCACCATGCCTGGCTCTTGGAATCTCTTCACGGTACAGGCACACTGGCTTTGGCTCAAGGAAAGGCTGTCCATCCCCTTGGATTTGTACATGTTGTTGTTGGTGGTGGGGTGTAGGGAAGACTTGAGTGTGGTTCCCAATCTTTTTACTTCCAAGGACCTCTTTGACCTTAATTTAGGGAATTCAGAACTGCAGTGACACAGTATTGATTTGGCTAGGGGTCCCTCTTCATGAATCAAAGACACATAACGGAAGGGGAAGGACAAAGATCTCATCCTGGACATCCTTTTGTTTTGACATCACCAATGGCCAGTTAGAGCTTTTTTTTTTAATTTTTGTTGACAACTTCTATACTTACAGACAATAAACCATGATATTTCCCTCCCCTCCCCCCCATTTCCCCTTCACAACTCCACTCTCCATCAATCATATCCCCTCCCTCTCTCCATTAGTCTCTCTTTTAATTTGATGTCATCATCTTTTTCTCCTATTATGAGGGTCTTGTGCAGGTATTGCTAGGCACTGCGAGGTCATGGATATCAAGGACAATTTCTGTCTGGACAGTTGCATTCTAAGGAGTCGTATCCTTCCTTTGGCTCTTACATTCTTTCCACCACCTCTTCTGCAATGGACCCTGAGCCTTGGACGGTGTGATAGAGATGTTTCAGTGCTGAACAATGCTCCATCCCCTGACAGAAATGACTTAAAGGAGGAAAGATTTATTTTGACTAATGGCTTGAGGGTGTACATCCATCATGGTAGATAAGGCATGGCTTTGGGTGGTATTCAGGTAGTAGGGGTGAGTGGCAGCTGCTTGTGACATCAACCCCTCCCCCCCAAAAGAAAACAAAACAAAACCAGAAAGCAGAGAGACTTCAGCGGGGAATTGGGTGGAGCTGTGTTGCAGTCAGGCTCACATTGCTGGTAGAAATCACCCGACCAAGAGCAGCTTGTGGGGAAAAAGAGGTTTATTTTGGCTTACAGGCTTGAGGAGGAAGCTCTATGATGGCAGGGAAAACGATGGTGTGAACAGAGGGTAGACATCACCCACTGGGCAACATAAGGTGAACCATAGCAACAGGAGAGTGTGCCAAACACTGGCAAGGAGGAGCTGGCTATAACACCCCAACAATACTTTGTCTCGAGGAGGCATTAATTTCCAAATCTCCGTCAGCTGGGAACCTAGCATTCAGACCACCTAAGTTTATGGGGGACGCCTGAATCAAACCACCACAAGCTGTAACTCTGTAGTTTCACCCTGTGTGCCTGTCAGTGGGGCACTATGTCTAGAGGGTTCCACCACCTCCCAAAACTCCACCACCAGCCGGGGACCAAGCGGTCAAACACATGAGTGTGTGGGGACGTTTCACATTCAGGCCACAACAATCATAAATAAACAAAAACAATGACATCTAATCCTTACTGTGGTTTTCAGCTTAGATTTTTGACTAGGGAGACTTCTGTAATGATTCGTAGAAATGAAGGGGGACTCAAACTGGTTTCCATTTGTGGTTCCAAGGGAAGCCCTAGACCAGTTCTAGTGCCACAGGCAGAGTGCTCCCCACACTCTTCCTTCATTGTGGTGGCCTCTTCTGGATGTCTGCTGACACTCTGCGGCTCTGCACAGCCTGATTGTCTCATAACACGGGGAGGTGAGGGAATGCCTCTCTGGTGTGGGAAAAGGAAGAAGGCTTCTTACTGCCGATGCCTTTCAAAAGTTTCATGAAAAATCAGACAGGTGAGGAGGACAAGGTGTTCTTCTGAATCTTTGTGGATGGGCCTTACAGGGTATTTTCTACACGAAGGACAGATCCGACCCATTTCTCATGTGCTGGACACCCCAGGCTTTTGCACTGGGGAGGTGTTTTCACTCATTTCTGGGCTCTTTTCCCAGGAGGACACTTTTAAGAGTTGATGTACTCTTTTTTCTTTTTTTTTTTTGGTATATTTTCTTTTTCAAAGAGTCAAACAAGGACTGCAGAGATTGCTCAGTGGTTAAGGCGCTTGCCTGCAAAGCCTAATGACCCGGGTTCAATTCTTTAGTCACACATAAATCCAGATGCACAAAGTGGCACATGCATCTGGAATTCATTTGCCATGGCTGGAGGTCCTGGTACACCCATTTTCTCCGTCTGTCTCTCTTCTATCTCTCTCTGCTTGCAAATAAATAAATAAATAAATAAATATTTTTTAAAAGTCAAATAAACAACAGAATGACTACAATTCAAAAGGTTTCCTCTAAAAATATCTGGAGTTTAATGGCCCACAAGGAGTTTTTCTATTTTCTTTCATATAATATTTCCCTTTTCATACACTTAAAAAAATTGTGGTAAAATATACATAACATAAAATTTACCGTAAAGTTTGCAGTTTAGTGACGTTAACTATATCGTGTCAGTTTTTTTTATTTGAGAGAGAGAGAGAGAGAGAGAGAGGAAGAGGAAGAGGCAGAGAATGGGTGCGCTAGGGCCTCTCAGCCTCTGAACGAACTCCAGATGTGTGCGCCCCCTTGTGCGCATGTATGACATTGCACTCTGTGTCAGTTTTGCGTCTGGCTAAACGTGGGACCTGGAGATTTGAACAAGCATTCTTAGGCTTTGCAGACAGGCGCCTTAACTGTAAGCCATCGCTCCAGCCCTGTTGTGTCAATTTTATTGAAATTTGAATTGAAATTTTATTGAAATCCATCCACAGAACACTGTTTGACCTTACCACATTGGAACTCTGTATCCATTAAACAACTTCCCATTTCCTCCTAGTCCCTGCCCTTGGCACCACCATTCTATTTCCTGTCTCTGTGAGTCACATGTACATGGGATCACACACTCTGTTGTTTTGTGAGTGGCTTATATCATCAAGGTATCTCCACGTTGTTGCATGTATAAGAATTTCCATTTTATTTTATTATATTATATTATATTATATTATATTATATTATATTATATTATATTTTATTTATTTGGTTTTCTGAGGTAGGGTCTCACTCTAGCTCAGGCTGACCTGGAATTCACTATGTAGTCTCAGGGTGGCCTTGATCTCACGACGATCCGCCTACCTCTGCCTCCCAAGTGCTGGGATTAAAGGTGTGCGCCATCACACCTGGCTAGAATTTCCTTTTAAAAGATGAGTAATATTTCACTGTGTGTACAGACTACTACATTTTGTTTATTAACCTAGGCTGTTTGGACCTTTCTGCTATTAGAACCAATGTGTTGAACATGGGTGTGCAAATATCTGTTTGAGTTCTTGCTTTGCATTTTGTTTGGGACCTAACCCAAAAGTGGAGTGGCTGGATCACATGATCATTCTATGTTCAACTTAAAAAAATTATTTATCTTTAAAAAATATTGTTATTTATTTATTTGAGAGAGAGGGAGAGAGAAAGAGGCAGATAGAGAATGGGCACTCAGGGCCTCCAGCCACTGCAAACGAACCCCAGATGCATGCACCTCTTTGTGCATCTGGCTTATGTGGGTCCTGGGGAGTTGAACCTTGGTCCGTTGGCTTCGCAGGCAAATGCCTTAAAGGCTAAGCCATCTCTCCAGCCCTTATTTATTTATTGAAGAGGAGAGGGAGAGAGAGAGAGAGAGAGAGAGAGAGAGGGAGAGAATGAGTGAGAGAAAATGGGTGCACCATAGCTACTGCAAACGAACTCCAGATGCATGAGCCACTTTGTACGTCTGGCTTATGTGGGTCCTGGGGAATTGAATCTGGGTCCTTTGGCTTTGCAGGAAAGTGCCTTAACCATTAAGCCATCTCTCCAGCCCTTTTTAACTTTTTGAGAAACCACAGCTTTCTCATCCTCATTAACAGCACACAGACATGACTTGCAATTCCTTTATATCCTAACCAGTAATTGTGATTCTTTGTTACCGTGTGTGTGTGTGTGTGTGTGTGTGTGTGTGTGAATGGCCATCACAGCGGGTGTGTTTCAATGAAGCATTCTCCTCTGCCATCCTGGTAGGCACCCTCATCAGCTGCTCTCAGCTCTGCTCCAGGCTTCTCACTGGCTCTTCCCTGCTTCTTAGGACAGCCACATCCTGTCTTTGACTGCTTTGTAGCCTGTTCTCTTCCTTCGCAGTGCATGCTTGGGCCCTCTGTCCTCTGCCTTCCTCCTCCTCCTCCTCCTCTCTCTCTCTCTGTCTATCACAGCACATGGTCAGAGGCCAATCTCTGGATGTCAGTCCTCTCCTTCTGCTTTGTTTAAATCAGGGGGTCTCTTGTTGTTTGCATCTGTAAATGCCAGACTAGCTGGTCTCACGAGCTTAGGGATTCTCCTGACTCTGCCTCCCATTGCTATAGGCATGTTAGGATTACAGATGTGAGAGTTACTTACATCTGGCTTTATGTGGATTCTGGGGTTCTAAATCTGGGTGGTCAGCCTTGCACAGCAAGTGTTTTTAAACCATTTCCTTGCCTTTCACATATATATACACACACACACACACACACAATACATACACATTTGCAAGCAGAGAGAGAGATAGAAGAGAGACAAAGAGAATGGGCACTCTGGGTCACTAGCTGCTGTAAATGAACTCCAGATGCATGTGCCGCTTTGTGCATTTGGCTTTATTTGGGTCCTGGGGAATCAAACTTGGGTCATTAGGCTTTGCAGGCAAGTGCTTTAACCACTGAGCCCTCTCTCCAGCCCTTTATTCCTCTCTTTAGTGTGCCCTACTTTTCTTCTGTCAAGTGCTGTTTGTGGGACAGGAATGGTTAGAACATTCCTGTGGGCCAGGCTGGGAAGCCCTTATTGCAACACTATGCATGTTTGAGAATCTCACATCCATCTCATGTGTGGGAGCTTTTGTCCTCGTTAATTTATCAAGTGAATCCATTCCACCTTATGAATCCATTTCTGATTCCACTTGCTCTCCCACAGTCCTTTTCACCATGGGTAATCACTGTACTGGGGTTGCAGATGTGACTCGTGTCTGCACAGCCTAGCACATGCCTGCAGTCCTGGGTCACTTAGGCCAGTGTTCAGGTTGTGACCACTCTCTTCTTTGCCCTGGACATGGGCAAGCCAGATAGATTAGTATGCCACTCCTCTGATCACAACCACTTCTCTAATGTTCACTTGGCACTCATTGGGTGCTGGGTATTGTGCAAAACAATTTGTACTAATTAAATAACATTAATTCTTCACTGGTTGATAAAATAATCTCAATTTTATGCAGAGGGAAAAAAATCAGTCTTAAGGAGTTAGATAACTCAGCCAAGGTTACATAACCAGTTTCATTGGTGAAATTGAAATTTAGTCAACTGGTAGAAGTCATAGGGAGAAATATTTTGGCACAGTAGAAAGAAAAACTTCCCAGACTTCAGGGGCTGGAGAGTTGGCTTAGCGGTTAAGGCATTTGCCTGAGAAGCCAAAGGATCCCAGTTCGACTCTCCAGGCCCCATGTAAACCAGATGCACAAGGGGGCGCATGTATCTGGAGTTCATTTGCAGTGGCTACATGCCCTGGTGTTCCCATTCTCTCTCTCTCTCTCCGTCTCTTTCTCTCTCTCTCATATAAATAAATAAAAATATTAAAAAAAAAAACAACTTCCCAGACTTCAGAGCTGTTGAAGATAGAAAAACTTCTGGGCATGATGGGAGCAGTGGAGGGGGAATAGGGATGTGGTGGCTATTGCTGGCCAGAGACATGTTATCTGAGGGCGTATGACATCTAGCTGTGTGACAGGTTTGGTGGGTTTCAGTTTTCAGTGCAGCCAACTGACAACAGAAGGGCCCAGGGTTCGGCTCAGAAACTGGGTCCCAAATCATTTATTAACCAGCTATTTAAAGTTACAGAGGCCATGAGCTGTCTCTGGGAGCCTTGGTTGCTCTTCTATAAAGTGAAGTGCATTGGCTTAATGGGTGATCTTTGTATTATCTTCCGAGTCTAATTTTCTTTTAGTTGAGTTGAGAACCCATATTTGAGTGTTCAGCATGATAAGTCATTAGCTTTGCTTATCAGTAATTTATAAGAGCTATTAATATGTATGCCTTTTTTGGCCAGAGCCCCCATCTCCAGAGTCGGGGAACCCAACATTGTGTAGATGTCACAAAAGCCTAGCCTTGGGCTATTTTGGGGGGCGGTGGGGAGAGGTATGTGAAAATTTCATTCCTTAGAGGGGATTTAGACTTTTCTTATTAAAAAACAACCCAATTATCTATCTTATTTGAATGTTTTGTTCTTCCATGCTTTTCTTTTGTTTCTCAGGGAAGCTGTTTCAGACAGTTACAGGTGGGAGAAGGGACCCCCGTTACTTCAAATCTAGAAAAAAAAAAGTCACAGTGGGTTGAGGCTCCTTACTGGATAACAGTTTGAGACAAAAAGGAGGAAATAAATAGATGAAATTTCCTTCAGGACAATGCCTTTTGGGGCTGGGGACCTAGCTTTGTTTGTAGACTGCCTGCCTCGCATGCATGAATGCCTGGGTTCCAGCCCCGGCACTACATTAGTGATGCATATGAGTAATCCCAGCACTTGTGAAGTAGAGGCAGTGGGATCTGATGTTTAAGGTCGTCTTCAGCTGTATAATGAGTTCAAGGCCAGCCTGGGGATTATATGAGACCCTGTCTCAAAAACAACAACAACAACAAAAAAAAAACAAAACAGGCTCTCTCAGGCAGTGTTACAAAGTTATGTTGTTATGGGTTATTTATTTTTAAGGTTTTTTTTTTTTTTAATTTTTGGAGAGAGACACAGAGACAGACAGAGAGAGGGAGAGGGAGACACATAGAGAATGGGCAGTCTCTCAGCAGTGAATCTCAGCTGCTTGTGAAGCACGGCATTGTACCCTTGCGTCACTGCATCTGGAAATGGGACCAGATTGGAACCACCATTCTTAGGCTTAGGAGGCAGGCAACCGCTAAGCCATCTCTCCAGCCCTACAGTTTTAATTAATTTATTTTGCATCTGGAATGGGCACCGTGGGACCTGGAAATGAACTGGAACCACCATTCTTAGGCTTGGGACCTGGAGAATCAAACCTGAGTTCTTAGGCTTCACAGGCAAGCGCCTTAACCGCTAAGCCATCTCTCCAGCCCTACAGTTTTAATTAATTTATTTATGATAGAGAGAGAATGGGCACCCTAGGGCCTCTAGCCACTGAAAATGAACTCCAGACACTTGCGCCACCATGTGTATCTGGCTTACATGGGACCTGGAGAATCAAACCTGAGTTCTTAGGCTTCACAGGCAAGCGCCTTAACCGCTAAACAATCTCTCCAGCCCTAGGTTAGCTATTTTTGTTGTTGATTTGTTCGTGTGTGTGCATGGGATGAAACCAGAGCCTCCCAAATGCTAAGCATCTACTCCATCCCCGAGTTGCACCTACTACCATGGACTAGTTAGTTTTAAGATTTATATTTAGCCAGGCGTGGTGGCGCGCGCCTTTAATCCCAGCACTGGGGGAGACAGAGGTAGGAGGATCGCCATGAGTTCGAGGCCACCCTGGGACTCCATAGTCAATTCCAGGTCAGCTTGAGCTAGAGTGAGACCTTACCTCAAAAAACCAAAAAAAAAAAAAATTTATATTTTATATTTATTCCATTTAGCTGACCAGCTTCCCATTAGAGCTTTAGTATCCTTGACAACTGCCTCAAGCATCTATACATGGATTCATTCCATCATTCATTCACTCAGTTGTTCCTGTGTGTTCAGCTATGAAGCAAATATCCGTGAATTTCTGGCAGGGAGAGTGCAGCAGGGAACAGCCCAGGCATGCTTCCTCCTGTCATGTAGCATGCCACTTCCCTGACCACACTAGTGAGAACACACAGAATTAAAAGTGCTCTGAGGTAGGTGCATGGTAGATAGGTCCTGATGGCCTACATTCAATTTTTTTTTTCTCCATGAACTCGCTGGTCTATTACTCAAGTCTTTAATATTTCTTCCTTTGATTGAACATTTCTACCTGGACTAGCCACCGAAGTTCTCAGCTAATACAAGTCCAGTCCTTTTTTTTTTTTTTTTTCAAAACCTAGGTCCAATTCTTCCATCTTAGTTAATTAAATTTTTGTTTGTGTGTGATGTATGCGTGTATACGTTCCCTTATGACACCCCACCTCCCTCGCAGCTTGCCTGTGGTGGGGTGCACTTGCCTGTGGTAGCCAGGCCAGAAAGTCGGGTGTCCTGCTCCATCTTCTCTTCTGCCCATTCTTGTTTAAGTGGGAGACTTACACATGCCAGAACTTTCCATGTTTTCATTAGTGCTGGTAATTTCTGGATCTCTGCTCTCCATGGGACTGGGGTTATAGGTATGTGTGGCCTGGAGACCTGAGCTCCTGAGTTAGCTCTGTAGCCCAGTGATATGAATTCTTATAACCATGGTCTTTACACTTGACAATTGTCACATATACCTGCTTTTGATTGGATGTATCAATGTCAGTTATTGTCTTATAACCATTTGTGTTTATCTTACTTTCCCAGCTACCTGTATTGTAATGCTTAGATGGCAGCTACTATCGGTCATTTGAGATTCAGTTCCAGTACAGATAATTTAGTGGGGTTAATGATATGCCTTTGTTTTTGAGTTAATAAATAAATAAATTAATTAGAGAAAGACAGAGAGAGAGTATGGGAATGATGGGGCCTCCTACCATGCACTCCAGACATGTGTGCCACTTTGTGCATGTAGCTTTACATGGCTACTGGGGAACTGAACCTTGGCTGGCAGGCTTTGCAAACAAGTAGCTTCAACCACCAAGTCATCTCTCCAGCCCCACTCTTTGAATATTTTGTATTAAATAAATTAAGGTGCCCACATGATACATGACAGAATAAATGCCTCGGTGTACATATTGCTGGAGATTGGACCTAGACCTTGCACATGCTAAGCAACTCTTTTTTTTTTTTTTTTTGTATTTCGAAGTAGGGTCTTGCTCTAGCTCAGGCTGACCTGGAATCCACTATGTAGTCTCAGGGTGGCCTTGAACTCATGGCGATCCTCCTACCTCTGCCTCCCAAGTGCTGGGATTAAAGGCGTGCGCCACTACACCCAGTGCAACTTCTTTTTTTAAAAAAACTATTTTAGTTATTTGCAAGCAGAGAGTGATAAAGAGAGACAGACTGAGAGAATGGGTGTGCCAGAGATTCTAGCCACTACAAATGAACTCCAGACACATGCTCCACTTTGTACATCTGGCTTTAAGTTGGCACTGGGGAATTAAATCTGGGTCATTAGGTTTTGCAGGCAAGGGCCTTAACCTCTGAGTTCTCTCTCCATCCCCAAGGCAACTCCTTTGCTACTGAGCTACATCCCCAGTCCTAAATGCTTTTAAAAGCAATCACAGGTGTTGCAGTCAGGTTTGCATTGCTGGCAGAAATCACTCAACCAAGAGCAGCTTGTGGGAAAACAGGTTGATTTTGGCTTACAGACTTGAGGGGGAGCTTCATGATGGCAGGGGAAAGCGATGGCCTGAACAGAGGGTGGACATCACCTCCTTGCCAATATCAGGTGGACAATAGCAATAAAAGAGTGTGCCCAAACACTGGCAAGAGGAAGCTGGCTATAACACCCACAAGTCAGCTCCAACAATACACTGTCTCCAGGAGGCTTTAATTCCGAATTACCATCAGCTGGGGACCTAGCAGTCAGAACTCCTAAGTTTACGGGGGACACCTGAATCAACCCCCCACAGCAGGGCTGGAGAGATGACTCCAGCAGTCAAGGCACTTGCTTGCAAAGCCAAAGAGCCCAGGTTTGATTCCCCAGGATGCATGTAAGTCAGATGCACACAGTGATGCATGTGTCTGGAGTTCATTTGCAGTGCCTGAATGCCCCGGCATACCCATATTCTCTCTCTCTCTGTCTCTTTCTCTGTCAAATAAATAAATAAATAATATATATTTTAAAAAACAATAGCAGAGGCTGGAAAGATGGTTCCATTGGTAAAGGTCTTGCCATTTAAGCATAAGGACCTGAGTTCAAATACCTACAAAAAAGCCCAGCACCATGGCACATGCTTATAATCCCAGTGCTACAGAGGCAGAGACAGAAGGATCTTTGAGCTTTGCTGACTAGCTAGTCTAGCCAGATCAATGAGCTCCAGGTTCAGTGAGAGATCCTATCTCAAGAAATAAAGTGGAGAGCCATTGAGAAAGACACCCAGCATTGACCTCTTGCCTCCACATACATGTACATATATGTGCTCACCCACATATGAAAGCACACCTACCACTACATATACTCGTGCAAAAAAGCCCTAGCAATTACCATCTACATAGCATTGTCTGTGTAGTGGTTTGGATATTACAGACATTCAGTATTAATTGGCAGATAATTTCTGACTCCCAAGGCTTGAAGAGTCCTTTGCCAGTTCATATAGGGACTTTCCTATAACTACACACATTTAACAGCTGCTCAGTCATCTTACTCCTGGTGAGAGATTTCAAATGAAATAATTCCAAGTACATATATCTGGGGTTATAAAGTAGAGTGAATCTTTATTTGTTCAGGAAATGCTTCTTGAGGGTCCATTACATCATAGGCTTTGCACAATATTCTTAAGGATAGTAAGGCTGACCACCCACACAGTTCTCCCTTCCAG
The DNA here is from genome assembly GCA_036365145.1 of Orientallactaga sibirica. Taxonomy (NCBI): domain Eukaryota; kingdom Metazoa; phylum Chordata; class Mammalia; order Rodentia; family Dipodidae; genus Orientallactaga; species Orientallactaga sibirica. Next base: position 5,304,371 of record JAEOAD010000037.1, read on the forward strand.
AGTTGATTATTTAGGCAGAAAAAAATAAAGGCAGAGACACAATGATGTAATACAGAGAAGGCAAGTGCCTCAACAGAGCCAGAGGTGGAAAACGCCAGGACATTGAAGGATGGAGGCGATGCCCTCCTTGACAGAAGTGGATGTGGGGATGATGGTCACTCGCTTATGCAGAATTGAGGTGGAAGGGCAGTCTCGGAGGAACAAGTGTAGGAAAAGGCCTATGCGAAGGAAAGTGTTTCCTGAATTCACTCAAAGGTTTAGACGTGCATATGTGTAAAGGGATGCAGCAGGCGACTTTAGTAAGAATATTTAGAATCGTATTTGGGGGGACATTCTACATCCATGCAAAAGTACTTGGACATTCCTTCCCTTCCCTTCCCTTCCCTTCCATCCCTTCCCTTCCTTCCCTTCCCTTCCCTTCCCTCCCCTCCCCTTCCCTCCCCTCCCCTTCCCTTTCCTTCCCTTTCCTTTCCTTTCTCTTCCTTTCCTTCTCTCCCTCCCTCCCTTCCTCTTCTTCTCTCCTTCCTTCCTTCTTTCTCTCTTTTCTCTTTTCTTTCTTCCTTTCTTTCTTCTTTCTTCTTCTTCCTTCCTTCCTTCCTTCCCCTCCCTCCCCTCCTTCCTTCCCTTCCTTCCTTCCTTCCTTCCTTCCTTTCCTTCTTCCTTCCTTCCTTCCTTTCTTTTTTCTCTCTCTCTCTCTCTTTTTCTTTCTTTCTTTCTTTCTTTCTTTCTTTCTTTCTTTCTTTCTTTCTTTCTTTCTTTCTTTCTTTCTTCTTTCTTTCGAGGTAGGGTCTCACTGTAGCCCAGGCTGATCTGGAATTAGTCTCACAGTGATCTTCCTCCCTCAGCCTCCCGAGTGCTAGTGCTAGGATTATTTTCTTGACAATGGAAGAGCCAAAGGATGCTGAGCAACACAGCTTCACATTCAGGTCCACATTTGGAGAGAGAACTTTGAGAATAGACTGGAAAATGGGGAGTGGAAGAAGGAAAACCTATTAATAGAAGGTGAGGTTTGTTTCCTTGCCAGATTTCTCCAGTGCCAGTCACTGGAGGTGAAAGGTCGCTCTCTTGCCTCTCCAACCTCCACTTCTCTCCCCCCCCCCGACACCTCCACCCTTCCAAAGCTTTTTACCACTTGTCCCCCAGAGTACACGTCCTCTTCGTTCATTCGGAAGCTCCAATCCTTTGCAAAGAGCTGCTGTTATGCCATCTGGCCATCTGTGAATTTTTTAGTAGCCTGGATGTTTGCGAGGCAGCAGCGATTACAAGCTAGCATTCTAGTTATTTGTATGTAATTCTTCGGAAAAGAGGAGGAAACCCAATCAACGATTCATTACTAGCCTTCTCCTTTCAAAGGATTTGCCCAAGTTCCCAGGTCAATTTCCAGTAAAGTCAGAGGGCCTATTGGATATGAGGGGTCACTCAGAATGGATCATGTTTTGCTCCAGGTTCCAGATTCTTCCTTAGAAAATCTGTGATGTGACCTAATAGCAGATTTCCCAAGAAGTGGGTGAGTCAAGAGGAGGAGAACAGAGCTCAAAACTGTGCTTCGTGTCCCCAAAGAGATAGGTATCTGTTTCTAGAAAACATGTCTGCTCCCTAACTCTAGGTGGCTTTGTGGGAAAAAAAAAGTCATGGAGCTGAGAAAAGATGATGATGTTGGAGAGGGCTGGGAAAAAAGCCCAGTGGGAGTGCTTGCTTAGCATGTGCGAGGCCCTAGGAAAGACCAGCAAAAGCTTTGGAGTGGTGGAGGTGTTGGGGGAGCAAAGTGGGAAAGAAGATGCAGTCCTCACTACCAGCAAACAAAAGTGGGGGCTGGAGAGATGGCTCAGTGGTTAAGGTGCTTGCCTGCAAAGCCAAAGGACCCAGCCATATGCACGAGGTGGTGCATGCATCTGGGGTGCATTTGCAGCAGCCAAAGGCTCCGGCACACCCATTTGTCTCTCTCTCTGTCTCTTATTCACTTTTATAAATAAATAAAATATTAAAAAACCCCAAAAAGTGGGAAGCCACATCCAGCTATATTTTTGTTTCCAGCTGTATTTTTTAACCAGTAACATTACTACTATATAAATATAAATATAAGACAAAAATAACATTTAAACTAGGTGTGGTGGCGCACACCTTTAATCCCAGCACTCGGGAGGTCTAGGTAGGAGGATTGCCTTGAATTCCAGGCCACCCTGAGACTATATAGTAAATTCCAGGTCAGGCTAGGCTAGAGTGAGACCCTATCTTGAAAAACAAAAACAACTACAAAAAAATTGGGGCTTGGGAGATGGCTGCCAGTCAAGCATTTGCCACACAAGCATGAGTGCCTATGAGTTTGCATCTCTGGCACTCACATAGAAGCCAGGCACAGTGGTACATGCCTGTAACCCCAGCATTCAGGAGGTGGAGACAGCGTGATCTCCAGGGTAAACAGGAGAGCAAGACTAGCTGAACTGGCAAGCTCTAGGTTCAGTAACTGACTCTTTCAATAAATAAGGTGGAGAGCAATAGGAGACATTTGGCATTGACCTCTGGCATCCATATGCACAGGCACATTCATATATTCTCACATATATGAACATGCATACACACATCCGTACTATACACACATGTACATGCACAAAATAGTTATCAGCCCATGTACTTACCCATAGAGAACCTTCTAGAACTTCTAGCCATTTACTTTTGGGTCTGATTATTGTTGTTAATAATAATAATTGTTGTTGTTGTGTGTATACGTGTGTGTATGTGCATGTGTGTGTATGAGTACAGGTGTTCATGTGCCATGGCATGCGTGTGAGCTCAGCCTTCGGGTTGGTCCTGGACTTTCCATCTCCCTTGAAGCAGAGTTTCTGTCTTCTGCCTGATCTCGCTTTGCTGTGTTCTTTGTGGTACGCTCCGAGTCTCCACCTCCCATCTTGTCAGCATGCTCGGATTAGAGGAGCCCACCACAGTGCCATAGCTTCTGGCTTTTTGTTTGTTTGTTTGTCTGTTTGTTTTTTCCAAGGTAGGATCTCGCTCTAGCTCAGGCTGACCTGGAATTCATTGTGTCGTCTCAGGTTGGCCTCAAACTCACCATAATCCTTTGCCTCCCAAGTGCTGAGATTGAAGGCATGGGCCACCACACCTGGCTTTTTTTTTTTTCCTTTCTTTCTTTCTTTCTTTCTTTCTTTCTTTCTTTCTTTCTTTCTTTCTTTCTTTCTTTCTTTCTTTCTTTCAACATGGGGCCTGTGGTTTGCACTTGGGTACTCAGACTTATGTGGTGAGCACTGTATCTGCTGAGCCATCTCTGCTGCACTGGGCCTATTTTTGACCCAGCCAAGTGACTAATAGGCCACATGGTTGGGTAGTGAGACACACATACCAAGGAGATGAGAAGAAAGTTATGCACATGACTTAGGGTTCAACCCACTAGGACTTAAGAGATTGTGTGTTTAGTGATGGACATCTTGGGAGAATCGTTCTCTTTGGTTCTGTTCTTCATGGGGATCTGGAGTTGCAGTTGGGTGTTCATTCATCAGAAAGGAAGGTAGAGGCCAGACAAGAGCTTATTTGCCAACCTCAACCCATGTTGCAGACTGTCCGGGTCTCATCAAGTAAACGGCTGTTCTCCAGGAAGGCTTTGTTTTAAACTCAAAATCTCTAGTGTAGGCATACCTTCCTGTCCCAGTCCTCAAAGACGAGTAGGGAGCCCGAGCTGGTGAGAAACGCTGCAGCTGCTCCCTTACGACTGAGCTCTGGAGGAGGAAGTAAGGAAGAGGATCCTCATCCCACTGACATGGTGACAAGAATGGAGGAATTTGCAGGGATGAGACATTTGGGTCGAGGCCAGTTCTTAGGGGAAAACACTTCTATTTTATAAGGCCAATAAGGTTCAAAGGCTTCTTCAGACGAGAGCTCACAGGCTGACTAGATAGCTTAGTAGGGAAAATGCTTGCCACACAAACACGAGGACCTGAGTTTGAATCCCTGGCACTCAGGTAAAAGTTAGGCAAGCCAGCACGTGCCTATAATCATGGGGTGGGTAGAGACAGGGCACTTGGTAGCTAGTTAGTGTAACTGAATCAGTGAGCTCCAGTTTCAGTGAGAGACCCTGCCTCAAAAAATATATATATAATAATAAGGGGAAGAGTGATTGAGGAAGACATCTGATGTCAACCTCTGGCCTCCACAAAGGCACACACTTGTCCACACACATATGAACACACACACACACACACACACACACATGTATGCACACCAAACACATAAAAAACAACAAAAGAATCACAGCAAATCCAGAAGGACTTCACAGGATGTGATGAGAGGAAGCAGGGGACGTATCTGTGAACGCCTTGGTCCCTCTAGTAAAGCCCCAAGATTGGTCTCTGTGGAGACGAGGTGAGCTTTGCTGCATGACTGCCAGGGTATTTCCTCAGTTTGTTTAAAGCTATGCACATGACTCTTGTTAACTAGACCCTGCACACCGGGGCTGTCATCCCACAGTGCAGAGGAGAAACCCCAACTGCACACTAGCAGCTCATAAGCTTTGTGGTAGGTCAAAGACTCATCTTGGATTGGAGACAAAGTCTCCAACCCCGAGGATGAACATGGAGGTGGTCCATGCCAGCAGAAGGACAGTTGGTTCTCGTAGAAGCTGTTCCTGAAACCCAAGCTTCCACTGGGACGGAAGGGCAAGGAGAATGCACCACCTTCTGAGCCTGTGTCACAAGGCAGATTCATGGTGTTGTGAAATCTTTGTGGTACGAGAAGGCTTAGAGTAGAATCTGGCATCAGAGTTGGTTGGACCCCTCTTCTGACATTCATTCACTTATTCACTCATTCATTCTTCTCCGCATACACACATCCATTACTATACACACATGTACATGCACAAAATAGTTATCAGCCCATGTACTTACCCATAGAGAACCTTCTAGAACTTCTAGCCATTTACTTTTGGGTCTGATTATTGTTGTTAATAATAATAATTGTTGTTGTTGTGTGTATACGTGTGTGTATGTGCATGTGTGTGTATGGAGTGCAGGTGTTCATGTGCCATGGCATGCGTGTGAGCTCAGCCTTGGGTTGGTCCTGGACTTTCCATCTCCCTTGAAGCAGAGTTTCTGTCTTCTGCCTGATCTCGCTTTGCTGTGTTCTTTGTGGTACGCTCCAGTCTCCACCTCCCATCTTGTCAGCATGCTCGGATTAGAGGAGCCCACCACAGTGCCATAGCTTCTGGCTTTTTGTTTGTTTGTTTGTCTGTTTGTTTTTTCCAAGGTAGGATCTCGCTCTAGCTCAGGCTGACCTGGAATTCATTGTGTCGTCTCAGGTTGGCCTCAAACTCACCATAATCCTTTGCCTCCCAAGTGCTGAGATTGAAGGCATGGGCCACCACACCTGGCTTTTTTTTTTTCCTTCCTTCCTTCCTTCCTTTCTTTCTTTCTTTCTTTCTTTCTTTCTTTCTTTCTTTCTTTCTTTCTTTCTTTCTTTCTTTCTTTCAACATGGGGCCTGTGGTTTGCACTTGGGTACTCAGACTTATGTGGTGAGCACTGTATCTGCTGAGCCATCTCTGCTGCGCTGGGCCTATTTTTGACCCAGCCAAGTGACTAATAGGCCACATGGTTGGGTAGTGAGACACACATACCAAGGAGATGAGAAGAAAGTTATGCACATGACTTAGGGTTCAACCCACTAGGACTTAAGAGATTGTGTGTTTAGTGATGGACATCTTGGGAGAATCGTTCTCTTTGGTTCTGTTCTTCACGGGGATTTGGAGTTGCAGTTGGGTGTTCATTCATCAGAAAGGAAGGTAGAGGCCAGACAAGAGCTGACATGCTTATTTGCCAACCTCAACCCATGTTGCAGACTGTCCGGGTCTCATCAAGTAAACGGCTGTTCTCCAGGAAGGCTTTGTTTTAAACTCAAAATCTCTAGTGTAGGCATACCTTCCTGTCCCAGTCCTCAAAGACGAGTAGGGAGCCCGAGCTGGTGAGAAACGCTGCAGCTGCTCCCTTACGACTGAGCTCTGGAGGAGGAAGTAAGGAAGAGGATCCTCATCCCACTGACATGGTGACAAGAATGGAGGAATTTGCAGGGATGAGACATTTGGGTCGAGGCCAGTTCTTAGGGGAAAACACTTCTATTTTATAAGGCCAATAAGGTTCAAAGGCTTCTTCAGACGAGAGCTCACAGGCTGACTAGATAGCTTAGTAGGGAAAATGCTTGCCACACAAACACGAGGACCTGAGTTTGAATCCCTGGCACTCAGGTAAAAGTTAGGCAAGCCAGCACGTGCCTATAATCATGGGGTGGGTAGAGACAGGGCACTTGGTAGCTAGTTAGTGTAACTGAATCAGTGAGCTCCAGTTTCAGTGAGAGACCCTGCCTCAAAAAATATATATATAATAATAAGGGGAAGAGTGATTGAGGAAGACATCTGATGTCAACCTCTGGCCTCCACAAAGGCACACACTTGTCCACACACATATGACACACACACACACACACACACACATGTATGCACACCAAACACATAAAAACAACAAAAGAATCACAGCAAATCCAGAAGGACTTCACAGGATGTGATGAGAGGAAGCAGGGACGTATCTGTGAACGCCTTGGTCCCTCTAGTAAAGCCCCAAGATTGGTCTCTGTGGAGATGAGGTGAGCTTTGCTGCATGACTGCCAGGGTATTTCCTCAGTTTGTTTAAAGCTATGCACATGACTCTTGTTAACTAGACCCTGCACACCGGGGCTGTCATCCCACAGTGCAGAGGAGAAACCCCAACTGCACACTAGCAGCTCATAAGCTTTGTGGTAGGTCAAAGACTCATCTTGGATTGGAGACAAAGTCTCCAACCCCGAGGATGAACATGGAGGTGGTCCATGCCAGCAGAAGGACAGTTGGTTCTCGTAGAAGCTGTTCCTGAAACCCAAGCTTCCACTGGGACGGAAGGGCAAGGAGAATGCACCACCTTCTGAGCCTGTGTCACAAGGCAGATTCATGGTGTTGTGAAATCTTGTGGTACGAGAAGGCTTAGAGTAGAATCTGGCATCAGAGTTGGTTGGACCCCTCTTCTGACATTCATTCACTTATTCACTCATTCATTCTTCTCCTCCCTCACATTGATTCTAGAGTTGCAAAGAAAAACAGGAAACCTAGGTAGAAAATATTAGATAGGGCTGGAGAGATGGCTTAGTGGTTAAGGTGCTTGCCAGCAAAGCCAAAAGGCTCAGGTTTGATTCCTTAGTACCCATGTAAAGCCAGATGCACAAGGTAGTGCATGCATCTGGAGTTTGCAGTGGCTAGAGGCCCTGGCATGTCCATTCTCTTTCTCTCTCTCTCTCAAATAAATAAAACATTTAAAAATATTAGATAAACACAGTGTTTTTAATATTATAAGTATATCCCAGTTAGGTTTAAATTTTAGGTAGATTCTTTTTCACTATAAGTCTGTCTCATAATACTTGGAATCGACTTATGCTGAAAATGACTTGTTTAATAAAAATCAGAATTAATTGGGCATCATATATTTTATACAGTAATCTTACCTGATTTTTTTTCTCTCTCCCTGAAGAGTAGGAGAGTCAGGTCAGGTCATCAGGCTGGAGGGGAAACTGGAACCTGTCTGGCCCCAGAGCAACCAGCACTTGCTGGGGTCCTTCCTTTCACTCGTTTTTCACTGCTATGTGTGGGCCACATCTTTGCCTTATGGTATAGTCAGAAGGTGGCTCGCCAGGAGACTCTCCTGACAGGTAGATGGGTGAGCAGAAAGCCCGCCTGAAAGCCATCAGCAGTAACCCCCTTTCTTCAAGACACTTCCCTTCCCTGCCCCCACGTTGGTCTCCTCTCCTTTTATTTGTCACCTCTTGGTGCCTTGGTCTCATGCTGTCTAGACCCTGCTTTATGGACTTGTCACCTCCCCTGGATTGCTTTTGCTTAGTGTCCCCTGTCTATCTCCTGCTCTCGGGGCCTTTCTGACTTCCGAAAAGCCTTTGTTCGGCATTCCCCGAGTCTCCTTCCTCAGTGCTTTTCACATGTGGGATTGTTTAGGCTGCAGTGATAAATTGCACAGAGTAAGAGGTAAAGAAGTTCCACTCTCCCCTCTTGGTCCTGGCTGCCGTTTGAACAAGAGCCAGACTTGACTGCCATTTGACAGGCATGAGCCATCCACTTGATGCCTGCCCAAGTGCAGGGTGGTGAGCACGCTTTATCAGCCAGATGTTGAGTCACAAGAGAAGAGTATTCACCCTTTAGACAGATATCTAGATAATTTAGTGAACTCAAAAAAAAAAAAAAAAAGAATCCGACTTTGAATATTTGATGTCATGTATATTCAACCCAGACAGAAGAACGAATGTGGGGCCAATTTTAAAAACATCATTCTACTTCCCTTTAGCACCAAGCTCGTCTTCGCGCTCCCCTCCATTTCTTTTGTTCTCCTTTCTTCTTGCTTCCTGCCTTCTGGTTGAGGGACTCCCTTGCTATCTCCCCAAGTGTCCCACATGCCTGGTGGGGTGTCTAGCCTTAATTCCCACTCGCACATCGGTTATCTTATACTCTCCTGTGTTCCCAGGTGAGACGTGAATGCCGGCTTCACTGGAGGTGCCCCATTATAACTCCAAGATGGTGGTTTTCCCTTCCAGAGCTGGCCATTGGGCTTGTAAATTGTACTGGGTCAGTGAGCCCATCAATGAGACCCCCAAACCCAAACAGTGGAAGTCCACAGGGACTTTGTTGTTCATAAAGCTTCTTCCCTGGGGAGGGATGGAATCATTAGGTGTGCACTGTTTTTAATGTTTGGTCATGACAGGAAGCAATTCTACTTGTATGGTGGCTTTGGTGGTTTTTTAAAATTCATTTTTGTTTATTTTTATTTACTTGAGAGCAACAAACAGAGAAAGAGGGAGAGAGAGAGAGAGAGAGAGAGAGAGAGGGAGAGAGAATGGGCACACCAGGGCCTCCAGCCACTGCAAATGAACTCCAGATGCATGCACCACCTTGTGCATTTGGCTTACATGGGTCCTGGGGATCGAGCCTCCAACAGGGGTCCTTAGGCTTCACAGGCAAGCGCCTAACTGCTAAGCCATCTCTCCAGCCCCGGCTTTGGTGTTTTTAAAGCAGTAGTCTACACCCCCATCATGAGGATAGCAAGCACATTAAAGAGACAACGAAGAAACCTCTGTGTGGGACCCTTACTTTGCCTGATGGCTGGCACCTGCCTACCCATGAGAGCTCCAACTTTTTCAAGATTTCATAGTAGCCACTTCCTCTCATTTCTCTACTCCTATCAAAGCAAGTGCCTTTGAGTGTGATAGATTTCAAAGATTTTCAACTTTATGCAGCACGTGCGTGCGCACGCACACACACACACACACACACACACACACACACACACAGCCCCAAGACAAGGCACAGGGCTTCCATTGCCTCATGGAGATGGAGATAGCTTTGGCCTAGAAGCTTCCGAAACCCAGCCCAGTGTTGTAGAAAGTCTGAGTGTCTGGAAAGCAGCAAAGAAGGAGCAGATAGCGTTTCATGGTCTGTCCATCTGTGCAGGGAGGCAGTCGTGGGATGTGGGTGCATTGGTACAGATCTCTCAAAATGGGCTGAGCTGTTCCCCGTAGTGTGTATACACGACCAGATCCAGCAACTTAGCCCATAAGCCATAGGCCAGTGATGGTAGCCTACCTCCCCAGCAGAGCTTTGTACTTCTATGGAATTGAGATTCTCTGATGTTGTTCTGAGGCCAGCAGTTGTTTTGCCTCAGACCCATCCTATCTCTGGAGGAATATCTTAATTTTTTTTTCTCCCACATGCTTTTTCCCTCATAAGAAACTAAAAATAGGGCTCCAAAGACACACGTTTTGGGACATCACCACTTACCATTTTGTTCCGTTTAGTGAGCTGAGCAAAATGATCATACTAGATCTGACTCACAAAGCCGTGGGGCTAACTCTCCGCTGTTCATCAATGTGATGACTTTGAGAAACGGTTCCTGAAAGCTCCCTGGCATTTGCCACCTAAAGTAGTTCCAGGGAAAGTTAGGAAAGCTTGGCCTAGAGGAAGAAATCCTAACAGAGGAAGTACATGAGAATTTCCTCTCCCAGCTGAAAAGTCACCCACGCGTCTCCTCCGAGAGGCCTGCAAGGCGGGAGAATGCCACCTCCTTCCAGTATTTCCGGCTCTTCACTTTAGGCTTTTGATTCTTGTGTTTTCTTTTTCTTTTTTAATTTTTTAAAAGTTTTATTTATTTATTTATGAAAAGAGAGAGAGAGAGAGAGAGAGAGAGAGAGAGAGAATGGGTGCTCCAGGGCCTGTAGCTACTGCAAATGAATTCAAGATGCATGTGCCACCATGTGTCTGGCTTACATGGGACCTGGAGAATTGAACCGGGGACCTTATGCTTTGCAGGCATACGTCTTAACCACTAAGCCATCTCTCCAGCCCTTTTCTTTTTCTTTAAATATATTTAGTTTTTATTTTTATTTATATATATATATTTTTTGGTTTTTCAAGGTAGGGTTTTACTCTAGTCCAGGATCTGGATTTCACTATGTAGTGTCAGGGTGGCCTCGAACTCATGGTGATCCTCCTACCTCTGCTTCCCAAGTGCTGGGATTAAAGGCGTGCACCACCACGCCCAGCCTAGTTTTGGTTTTTCAAGACAGGGTCTCACTCTAGCCCAGGCTGAACTGAATTCATATGTAGTCTCAGAGTGGCCTGGAGCTCAGGGCAATCCTCCTACCTCTGCTTCCCAAGTGCTGGCATTAAAGACGTGTGCGAAATATTTTTTATTTTATTTATTTGCAAGCTGAGAGAAGGAGGGAAAAAAGAGAATGAAATGAGAAAGATTGAGAATGGGCACACCAGAGCCTACTTCTACTGTAAAACAAAAACAAACTCCAGATGCATGTGCCACTTTGTGAATCTGGTCTTATGTAGTAGGTACTGGGAAATTGAACTTGGGCCAGCTGGCTTTGCAAGCAAGTGCCTTTAACCACTTTAACCAAGAAGATGACTTGGCCTGTAATCACTTTTTAATTTTGGTGCTGTGGACCCATTGATCCTTACCTACTGTGGTGACTGGGTTATGTTTAAAATGGAAGGAAATGCTACATTTTGGTTAGGAGTCAGTGAACAAAACAAAACAAAACAAAACAAAACAAAACAAAACAAAACAAAACAAAACAAAACAACAAAGTGTTTACCCAGTCAAGGTCATGGCCTTCTTCAGTCTCCAAACACAAAGGAAGTGCTATGGACCACACACCTTGTTCTCTCCTTTATTCCCTCTCTGCCCTTTCTTCTCCTCTGTAGTTCTGCTTTCTCTTCACTCTTTTCTATTTTCCTTCCTCTTTTCTTTCCCACTTTCCGTATGTGGGCTTTTCTATCTCTACTCCCTCTCACCGCCTGTCTTCCCTCACCAAGTCACGGAGGACTTGTCTGGGAGCAGCTGATGGCGTGTTTGTAGTCAACTTCACCTTCCTTGTTCTGTTCGTCTCAATGGCTCATGTGTTTGCTTCTGTGAAAGAATAAAGAAAAGAAAAAAAAAAAAGAACTTTTCCAACCTACGAGTTCCCGTTGTCTCCCTAGGGATCCTTGTTTGAATCTTTGCTGTAAGATTTTTTTTTCCTCTATGAAGTACCAAAGAAATAATTGCCTTATCGTTAACAAACAGAACCTGGCGCTTATCACCCCGCACCCCAGAGCGTTGGTGCGAAAGTTGGGCTGTGCCAAGTGCATGCGTTAACCTGATACGCAAAACCCCCTTTCAAAGCTGGTCCTTGGAGGACGCTCAATGAGGGCGTTTTTGTCGAGAGGTGGCACGGGAAAGTCACTTCTTACAGCACTGGGTGCCAAAAGAGATTGGCTGGCGTTTACACCCCTGTTACAACAAAAAAGAGTGCGTTTCTCTTTGAGGAACATTCTCAGATTGTTCTAATTGTCGTTGGCAAGGAGCAATCCTTGGAACTTGAGTCCTGCCGGGGTCTCACTGGAGGTTTGCAGCATCCCTTCGCACTGGAGAGTTTTTGGTTCTGTGGGTGAGCTGTGGCCTATAAAAGCAAACAGAGCATTAAAAGGACCGGGTCTGGCTGCCCACTTGGCCCTGTGAAAGGAGGTGATATGACCTGGAACCCAGGCCAGGCAGTGAGGGTGGACTCTGGGCTTGTTTTCGGAGCCACAACCGGCTCCCAGGAGGACTCATTTGCATCTCGTATTAACCCCTTGGCTGTGACCTGTTTGTGTTATGTTTTATAAAAAGCAGCGCTCCTTCTTTGGAACCTGGATAGACTTCTCCCCATTTGCAGGAAAACCCAGCGTGGGAGGCTGGTCTCTTTCTGTTCTGATCTAACATGGCCCAGTACCAACTTCTGGTGTCTTTTGGATCTTTAAACAAGGCAATGATAAGGGATCTAGGGAAAAACGTGTGCTTCAGGGTCAGCCTGAATTGCCATCCTTAAGGAAAAAAAAGTTTTCCCCATCGTGTCTTCTTTGTTAATATAAAATAAATAAGTAAGAAAATCTCACAGCAGAACACAAAAAGAGACGATGTTACATGGCATTGGATACTGACAGTGAATCTCTAAAGATCCTTGGGGAAGCTTTTGTTTGGGGTGGAAGAAATCTTTCTCTTAAGCATTTCCCAGCATTCCTTCAAGACATCTGTTTCTCTCATTTTCTCTCTGACTTCTGTGCCTTAAAAAAAAAAAAAAAAAAAAAAAAAAAACTCCACCACTGTCATTATTTTTTATTATTTTTAACCATTTAACTAAATGTGCTGAATGGTGATCCCACATGACATCTTGTCTAAAACTCGTTTGACCTTCAGAAGTGATGACCTTAACCAATTTTTACTGGCAAGTGTCTTGACTTTATTACTCAAGAGACAGTTTATTTTTGTTCCTTAAAGAGAGAGTGAGCAACAGTTCTTGAGATCAAAGACAAGTGAGGAGGTTCTTCTCACCCATTTCAGTGCTGGAGTGCAAAATTTCTCCTTCCCGTCCCGTTTTATTATTGTTCTCAGCGTCTTTATAAAAGCATAAATAAACAAGGTGAAATCTCACCCGTGCCTCCTGCAGCCCACATTTCCCTCTTAAAGCATTTGGACAGTTTTTCGTTTTTTGTTTGTTTGCAGTTGAACTGGTCTAATGTAACTAACCATTGTATGATTCTATTTTTTGCTTAGTATTGATAGAGGCCAAATTGGTCAAATGCAAAATAGGAATGAATGAATGAATGAATGAGTGAAAGAAGTGAGGGCTGTACTCTAACCTCAGTGACCATAGGTCTGAGTTAGAAGACTTTGTTGTTATCTGTCCCCTGACCCTGCCTAATCTGTGTCACCAAGTCCCAAATGAGTAGGCTGCATGGTGTGTAGACCCCATGGTGTGGACTGAGCAGAGTAGATCAATTGCTGTTCTGTTTGGGGGTGGGGTAGAGGGAGAACATTAATAGAATAGAGCAAAATTGAGCTGCTTCCCTCTCCCTATACTAAAGAGACAGGTTAGGTTTCTGAAATCATAAATCTCAAAGACCTGCAAACCATTGGGAGCAAAGAAAGAACATTAAACTGCAGCCTTCTACCTGGAAATGGGATAATTCCCTTCTAGGTTATTTGAGGTGGTGTGTTGGGAAAAAATATTAGCACTGTAATATAGAGCACATTTTCTGCCGTGGGGGGCTATCGAGGCTGGATCAAGCCTGAGCTTCTAGCATCATTCAAGCCTCCACCTACAGCCAGTGCCCACAGGGTCTTTCTTCTCTTGAGAATGGAGGCTCTGAGTGTGGAGGAGTGGAAATGTTGCCCCATATATGTCAAGAACCGTACTAACACCGACCAAGGGCTTGACCATGTCACTGGAACATGGGAGACAGCCTTCTTCCCTGGTGTGCCAGACCAAGGAGGAATCCTCCTTTCCATCTGTTCCTTCAACAAGTACAGGGGAAGCAGTAACAAATCCCATTTGCAGCCAGAATAATGGGCTTTCTCACTGGGCATGGGGGCGTATGCCTTCGATCCATGTTGTGTCTTGGGAGCACTTGTGAGGTTAAAGTAGGAGGATCACTGGGAGTTTGAGGCCAGCTTGGGCTGCCGAGTGAATTCTAAGTTAGTCTAATGTAGAGTGAGACCCTGTCTCAAAAAAGAGGCTGGGGGGCTGAGGGGAGTGCTGGTTTTTACCAGTGAAATACAGCCTTAGATTTATTCTCCACATTGCTCCCCTCCATGCCATTGCTGTCATATGACCCTAATATTATTGAAGGCAAGCGATACTATTGATTCAATTAATTAGTCAATGACTTGGCCGTCCCCAAATGGGCAGTGAACACCTGGCAGTATCCATTAAGTACTGCTGTGAGGCAGTGGCACTATGACAGCTCCTGGCTAAAGGTGGGAGGGTGGGGCTGACAGAGGCAAGCACTGATGTGTTGTGGATTCTGTCCAGACTTACCTAGGTTATCAAGGACTCGAAAGGACACCTCTCATGTCTCTGATGCTCAAACTTAGCAATCGGCTCTGGAAGTCATGTTGATCTTGTCACTGGACTTTTTTTTTTTTTTTTTTTTTTTACTTCTGTGGTCAGTACTATTTTCTTGGGCCACCTATCCCAAAGTAGAGGTCCTGTCGGCATGACCTTTTCTTGGCAGAATGAACTGCTGGAGGAGTCACGTGGCCAAGTTTGTATCGGGGGTCCACATTTGTTTCCTTCACTCTTTTAATCAGAATGCTCATTTAATTCTATTCCAGCACCTGTTCAGCAATTAACACCCTACGATTTGCATCTTACCCTGACATTTGCTATCTTTCCAATTAGTTTTTATATCAGTATAATTAGGTAGGGTTATTACAGTGCATCAAGCAGGGTCATGGTTATTCCCAAGCCTTTAAGCGCTTTTCCAGATTTGTTTAGGGAAGCCACTAAGGGCAAATGGTGATTAGGATCACTGTTTTTCTTCTTCATTCAGATCAGGAGAAAACTGTTTCCCCATGTGGCCCATGAAAGATCAGGGAAATATGTCAACCTATAAGAATTAGTATAATGTAGTTCATGACTTTTGGGCAAATTTACAGAGGATTATAAATGAGGTGCACGAGGTGAATGTATGGCAAGCCTTCCCCATGCAGGGGCCAAGGCAAGGTCCTCCCTTCACTTGCTTTGGGGGTATCCAGGGCAAGGACAAGGGAAAACGAAGCCCTCGATGTGTATGATTGCATGATGTGTATATGCATGCGGGTGGCGGACGTAGATGTTTCCCACGCAAGGTGCAGAAGAAAAGAGAATTTCAAAACTCGGTCAGCACCTCCGTGTTAGTTGAAGCCTGATGTTGTCCTTTTTTGTCCCCATGGGGAGTATGGAAGAAAATGACCTAAGAATCTCTACTGAGAAAAATTCAAGTCAGAGGGCAATATATCCTCCGGTGGATATATTGATTCCATTCTGGATACTCAGAACAACGCCCTGTACTACCTGTCGTTAACCCATAATATAGGTTGGAGGGAACTAGCCCATCATTAAATGGAAATATCCTGAATGGATGCTGATCTTGGATCATTTCAGGTTTAAATTATATGTCATTCAATGCCATATTATCCTATTACATGTTATATTATATATATAATGTTTGCCCATATATATGAATGACACATTCATCAAACATTCTCATAAGTATATGTGAATAGGTTATCTATAAACATATAGGTCAAATTCCATTTCACACACTTTTCAAGACCTGGAATTTTTTTTTTTTTTTTTTTACAAAGGTAGGGTTTTCCTCTAGCTCAGGCTGAGCTGGAATTTGTTATATAGTCTCAGGTTGACCTCAAATGCACAGCGACCATCCTACCTCTGCTTTCTGAGTGCTGGGATTAAAGGCGTGCACCACCATGCCTGGCTAGACGTGGAATTTTGAGAGCTGATAATTACTAAAAATAGTTGAGGGCTTTGCAATCTTTTGTGGTTTGTGTGTGTGTGTGTGTGTGTGTGTGTGTGGAAGGCTGTTATTAGTTGTCATGTCTCCTACTTCCAGGGTATAAAGGAAAGAGACTGCTGAACTGGGAGGATGACATAGCAATATATGGATGCTGCATCTGAAACAGTTGTTGGGGAAACAACGCCATGATTGATGGGGGATGTAATAATGGCCGATTCCTCAGGGAGGGAATTTTACACTGTTTGATTTCATATTGACAAGGTTTTCTTTTACCTGGGATACAAGATTGCGAGGACCCATCTTGTGACTCACCTTGATTTTTTTTTTTAATAGTGAGTGAAAATATCATTTTAGGCAGAGTGGATCAGAAGCCCAGGGACTCAACCTAACTGGAGCACATCTGTTTGTTATTTGTGTGTGTATGTGTGTTGGGAGGGGGTGGAGTGTCTGGAGTGACGAATCCAAGAGCTGACTGGGAAGACGCTGAAAGCTCTGCATTGACAAGGACCACAGAGCGAGTAGCTGGCTGTAGGGAAAGACAGACTTTCAGAGCGCCCATGGCATCCCATCCAGTGCTACCCCACCAACTTGATGTTTCCTCCTTGGCATGAGTCACAGAGTAGACACACAGCTGCTATTACTTAGAGCAGTGCCGGGACCCGTGGGTAAGACAGCAAGGACTCAGGCAGTGAGAAAAGACGCTGGGGAGATGGCTGGGGTGGGGGCAGAGGTTGAGGGAAGAAAGCACTTACCATGTAAGCCTGAGGACTGAGTCTGGATCCTCAGCTCCCACGTAAAGCTAGATGAAGGATTCTGTGATCCCAGCATGCCTATGGTGAGCAGGGAGGCAGAGACAGGAGAATCTCCTGGGGACTTTTGGGCTAGCTCCACTGGTGAATGCAGCCGTGGATGACTCTACCTCAAACAAGGTGGGAGGTCCTCGAGGACCAGTCCCCCTCCCCCAAGTTGTCCTCTGGCCTCCACACCACACCCACACACATATCGTGCACACAGAGCAAAACAAACAAAAACAAACAAACAAACAAACAAACACAAAGCAGAAAAGAGTGTAGCAAGCAAGCATGATCTGATCTGGAAGAAAAATGTGGAGAAATGCAGCTGTCCGATTGTTGCCTGTGATTAGAATGGGCAGCCATTTTCATTAATGAATTCACATTTGTTTATCGATGAAGACTGTGCATTTTAGATTGAGTGTTTGGCCAAACATCCTTTGGGTCTTTGCTTCAGTGCCACCTCAGTGACATGCTTCTCCGATGCAGTACTTCTTAACTCAACTCTTCACTTAATTTTTGGAATGCTTTTTACCAAGTAACAGGCTGCTTATATTAATCATTTGTTGTCTGAGCTCCCCTCCCTGGCTCTCACTATGAAGCTGCCGGAATGCATAGGGTTTTGTCTTTATCTGTTCATAGGCTTATCTTCATCATCTGGAATAATGTCTAACGCACAGGCTAAGTATTATGAGTGCCTAACAGAATGCCAGCACATGGAAGACTGTTAGTGTTTTTTTTTATTAATTTGTTTTTATTTTTTATTTATTTGAGAGCGACAGACAGAGAGTGCATCTGGCTTACGTGGGTCCTGGGAATTGAGCCTTGAACTGGGATCCTTAGGCTTCACAAGCAAGCGCTTAACTGCTAAGCCATCTCTCCAGCCCAAATTTTGTTTTTATTTATCTATTTTTTTCAGTGCTTTTTGGAAAAGGTCAGAGGCAGAGAATGTTCTGAGCATATGCCCACACTGGGCCAAGATGAGAAGACAAGGTTAACAGGTCCACTAACAGGCACGGTCACCTGTCTTCTGGATTTAAGTCTGTATGTATGCTCTGTCTTTGAGACATTTCCCACATTTGGGGTGTTTGCCAGATTTCAGACAGGTGGTCCTGGTGAGACGCACAGAGAGAAAAGGCGGTCCCTGTCTCCTTGCCCACAATATGTGCATATGCTCAGAACATTCTCTGCCTCTGACCTTTTCCAAAAAGCACTGAAAAAAATAAATGAATAAAAACAAAATTTGAGCTGGAGAGATGGCTTAGCAGTTAAGGCGCTTGCCTGTGAAGCCTAAGGACCCAGGTTTGATTCTCCAGGACCCACGTAAGCCAGATGCACAAAGTAGCGCATGCATCTGGAGTTCGTTTGCAGTGGCTGGAGGCCCTGTGGGCACCCATTCTCTCTATCTGCTTCTCTTTTTTTCTCTCAAATAAATAAATAAAAATATTAAAAAAGAAAGTTCTTCAGCTATTTTAAGTTACTTAAATTTTTTTTTTTTAAGTTTAGATGTTTATTTGATTAAGACTGACGAGAAGGAAGGCAGAGCTCATACCCAAAAGGAAGGTGTGGATGAGTGGTATTTTTAATTTTTAAAATTATTTATTTATATGCACATTGTGTGTGTGTGTGTGTGTGTGTGTAGCAGGATTTCTTCCTGCTGAAAACAAATGCTCATCTGGCTTTATGTGGGTGGCTGCAGAATTGAACCCAGGCTGGCTGACTTTCTAAGCAAGTACCTTTAACTGCTGAGCCATCTTCCCAGCCCCTTAAGTTATTTATCTTTGATTACATTTTTTTGTATAGTACTCCCTATTTTTATATTTCATATGCATTAAAATATACTTATCTTAATGTTCCCTACAGTAGTAGGGTTGATATGAATTTTAGCATGAATATATGTACATCTATATGCCCATATGTGCATATATATACATATGTGTGTGTGTGTGTGTGTGTGTGTCGCGCGCGCCAGGGCAACTGCCTATAGATAATCTGTCTGGAGTAGTTTACACGTAGCTTCCTCTCTTTCCACCCCCACCCCTGTCTATCTTTAACTTCAGGGATAAAATGAAAATCTCATTCCTTTAAGCAGAATCGGTGACCCAAGACCTCTAGGAAAACGATACCCTTGCAGAGATGTAGAAGAAGTGGAAAAATAAACAGGGCCTGAGCTCCCCGCGCTGTTGGAACAGGGCATGGCTTTGGCTTGCTAAAGTGATGAAGTTTCTTTCCTCACTTCCCGTTTCTGAAGCTTCGGCTCTCTTGGGTTCCCGTTGTGAAGTTCCCATAGTACAGTGGGACAGAGTAATCCCCTGAAGGGGGGGGTTCTGAGGGACCCTTGTCTAGGCATCTGCTTGTCACTGATGTCACAGTGCGTCTGGCCCCTCATGTGTTCCAGAAGCAGGATAAAACATTGTTAAAGAAAATGTAATCGCTCAAGACTACTGCGACGCTGGAGAATCCTACCAGGGAATGCACTCCGGTGTGGGGACAGCAAATGTGAGCGTGGTTCTAGTCAGGGTCCTTTGAATGGGTATCCCATGTGGACTTAGGTGTCCACTTACCAAAGACTTATTGGCGGGCTTATTGGCTGAGTATGGTCTTAGCAGAAATGTCTGTCTTTGGCATTGCTGTCTGTGGGGGTGATTATAGCATCAAACTGAGGAATATTTGATGAATATCTACTGTTGTCAAATTTTATGAGTTAGGGTGGTGAGAAGTGATCTTAAGGGATGCATTTATGGGGACTATAGTAGATGAGGACAGTATTTATTTATTTATTTTTATTTATTGACACAGTCTTTCTATGTAGCCCAGGCTGGCCTTAAACTTGTGATATTCCTGCCTCAGCCTCCCAAGTGCTGGGATAGTCAGCTTTTGAGGTGAATTCATAAAACAACAGACACCTGAAGGGAATTGTCTCTTCTCTTCCTCCTATTCCTTTTACTAGAACAAGTTGGCTGTTTCATATATATATAATATAAAAAATATATATATATTTAATTTTTAAAAATATTTTATTTAATTTATTTATTTGAGACAGAGAGAGGGAGAGACAGAGAGAGAAAGTGAGAATGGGCACGCCAGGGCCTCTGGCCACTGCATAGGAACTCCAGACGCATCTGGCTTATGTGGGACATGGAGAATCGAACCTGGGTCCTTAGGCTTCATAGGCATACGCCTTAACCACTAAGCCATCTCTCCAGCCCCCTATATATATTTAATTTTTATTTATTTATTTGAGAGAGAGAAAGAGGGAGAGAGAGGGAGGGAGAGAGAGAAAGAGAGAGAGAGAGAGAGAGAGAGAGAGAGAGAGAATGGGTGCACCAGGGCTTCCAGCCACTGCAAACGAACTCCAGATGCATGCACCACCTTGTGCATCTGGCTTAATGTGGGTCTTGGGGAATTGAACTGAGGTCCTTTGGCTTTGCAGGCAAGCGCCTTAACTGCTAAACCATCTCCCCGGCCCCAAGTTGGTTGTTTCTTAAAGGTAATCTACACATGAGACACTGTAGCTTGTGGGAGAGTGAGATTGGCAACATCAGATGAACTGTATGCCTTTCCTTGGGAACAATTCTGAGTTCCTGAGCTGTCATTTCCATCATTTTAAAAATTTTAATTTATTTGTGTGTGTGTGTGTGTCTGTGTGTGTGCATGCACACGCATGTGCACGTGCGCACTAGGTCTCTTGCTGCTGAGAATAAACAGCAGATTCATGTGCCATTTTGTGTGTGGCTTTACGTGGGTTCTGGGGAATTGAACCTGGGCTGGCAATCTTTACAAGCAAGTGCCTTTAAACCACTGAGCCCTCTCCCTGGTCCTCCATCACTTTAGTTGCTCTGTTAAATGTAGTTTGCATAAAGAACTCTGCTGGTCAACCCTTGAATGCTTGCCTACAGTTCTGAGCAGTGGAGAGAGTGAAATTTTGCTGGTGTGAAGACAGTAATGTTGTCTTAGGGACATGTATGTAGACATGTGTGTACATGTACACACAGTACATAGGTACATAAGCAATACGCATGTGGAATACAAAGGTGATGTGCTCATTGTATGCATGTACTCATAGGTGCATGGATCTTTTGGGAATGGGCAGATAAAGCCCCGCCCACCAATGCCCACTTGTGGCCACGCTGGGTGCAGAGAGTAGAAACACCTTGTCTGCAGGCATCAGCCAGTGTTCTCGGCAGCACGGTGCCCTCAGATCCAAGGGAAGCATTCCAAGATGTCATAAATAAATAAATAACATTTGCCGTTGTTTATAAATCAATTAATTTGTAAGTTGAAAGGTCACACAAAATATTTAGAGCTTTCAGAGGTGGCTCTCCAGCCGCAGCGCGGCGGCCAGGCAGCAGCTGTCAGGCTCCCAGCGCTCAACAGCACGTAGCTGGGTATTTTCTGCAGGGAACGGGTGACCGCTTGATTAGTTGCTACTGGGTTTTGTTCAAGGGAGAGCTCTGCATGGTTGCATTTTAACACCTTCTCCACTAAGCAGGAGGCCAGCACAGGGTGCTAAATTCCTGTCTGTGGCTGTCTGTGAAATAAATCTGTGTGTTGTACCGTTCCAAGCTGTCAGCAATGGTTCGCCCTGATGGGCCCCTGAAAGAAGTTTCCTTTTGGTTTGTGGAACAGCCAGCAGCCACTAGGGAGCTGTCTTTAGCTCAGATTTCAGAGTTAGCTCATTAGACCAATAACAGCAGGCACTCTCTTAAACATATTCACAAAGTTATATTAGGAAGAAGAGGGGGAAAAATTTGCCATGGCCATATAATGCTACCATTCGGTTTTCCTTTCTCTTCTGTAACAGCCGTCCTAGGAGACAGGGGCCTCCTTGACCTCAGGTTCCTCTCCCTTACTTTTCTTTCTGATGTGTGGCCTATCTCTGAGACAAGTTTATTTATAAAAGCAGAGTTTCTTCCCTTCCTGGCAAGGCAGTATCTCTGATGCATTTTCTGTCTTAATAGGAGTCTGGGCCAACGCTATCTACAGCGGGGGTGTCCAGCGAGATGACTATTCCATGTTCTTTCTGGCTTCTCTCCTGTGCTTTAAATGCATGTTTTCCCTCTTGGCTTAGGAAGTCCAAGCTCCTCAGATACTTATGTGAGTTTCATGAAATGAAGCCAGTAACTAAATTTCTGCGCGGGGTGTTTCCCTGAAAAATACTTTTGTCTTTTTACCCACTACTTAACTTGTTCAACTCTTCGACATTCAAGCCTTCTAGAATTTTTATACCTCTCTGCCCGAGCCGTTACTGGCACCTGATGGCTAGACTATCCTAGATATCACATGGGTGCTGTTTGCAGAAGATCTCGGAAACTTTTAATTTCAGGGCAGTATTTCTTTGACAATTCCAGCTGGAAGTAGAAAAATGGTCAGTATCCAAGTTTTTTTTTTTTTTTTGCCGTGTGTATTTCCGTGATGCGTCCTTTTGACATGATTCTTTCTGTGTTAAATGCTTTAAAATAAATTAAATTTTTTTTTTCTGGCTGATGGATACTAAGTACATGCTTGCTTTATGACTCTGACAGTTATTCATCATTATGACGTGTAGGCTGATTTGTGTCTGGTAATGCTAGTTTTACGGTTACGCATAGAGCAATTCCCTGGCGCTCACTTGAGCGGCGTATGGAATATGCTCATACTTGGCTTTAGCACAAAGGTGATTCTTTTCTTTTTGAAAATAAATACTTTGGGCAAAATATGTTGAGCTATTGTGAAGTAACCCAAAGAAAAAGGGAAAGAAGAGCACAATAACTTTTTTTTTCTTCTTTTATGACAAATCCAAAATCCTACTGGATCTCCTCCCCTTCCCTTTCACTCATGGATAACTTAAAAAATGGCTCAACTTGAGATTTTCCATGTGTCCAGGGAAAGCTCTTGGGACTTCTGAGGATATGTAGGCAGGAAGCACTTCAGAATATATAAGCAATCAAAAATTTGTTTTCAGTTTTTAAACATACTACATAAAAGATTACAAACTTCTTGTGTTCGCTGTTTTGGAGCTATAGTTTTGTCCACAGATAGCGTGTGTTGTTATTGTTTTTATATTTTATTTTGAGGGCTTTAGAAAACCAACTGAATAACTTTATTATTCTAGAGATGGCCAATAAACCATGCATTACCATGCAGATTAACTCCCCACCCAATTTTCTATTTAGTTTCTAAGAAAACAAATGCCTGGGCTATGAATAGCACAACTGATAAAATGTTGCTGGTTTAATACTGGTATTAAAATTTCATGTGAGGTTCTAAGAGGGCAAAAAAAAAAAAAAAGATGTCAAAATAGAAAGTACTAGAGAAATAGCTCAGTGGTTAAGGTGCTTGCCTGCAAAGCCTAACCAGGTTTGATTCCCAAGTACCCATAAGTGGCTAGAGGCCCTGGTGTGCCCATTCTCTATGTCTGACTCTCTTCTCTTCATCGCTTTCTCTGCTTGCAAATAAACAAATAAATATTTAAAAACAAAACAGAAAGACTAGTCAGAAAAAAGAAGGAGGTCAGTGAAGAGGGACAAAGAAGGGTGGTGGGAGGGGATTATGATCCAGGTACCCTGTGTATATTTATATATATGGAGGCTGTCAATAAAAAGTTATAAAAAAAACCGCTGGGCGTGGTGGCGCACGCCATTAATCCCAGCACTCGGGAGGCAGAGGTAGGGGATCTCCGTGAGTTTGAGGCCACCCTGAGACTACATAGTGAATTCTAGGTCAGCCTGAGCTAGAGTGAGACCCTACCTCGGAAAACCAAAAAAAAAAAAAAAAAAGTTATAAAAAAAAAAAGAGCTATTATTAGTTAAAAAAATTCTTGTAAGGAGAAAAAAATAAAATAGGAAGCCTCAGTTCAAATTGTAATTGCATACACTGTTCACGACACGTGATTTTTCTCCTGTGCATTCATTTATCTCAATGAGCTCTTTTGGTGGCTGACCAAGTTGGGTGAGGGGCCATATACTCCACTGGATGCTCAGTAGCCCTGAGTCTATCTCAGTGGCACCAGCAGGCTGGCTTCTTGCTCTTAAACAGTAGCCGGAACATTAATTTAATGGCCATGGAACATGACCTCCACAGATCTGTCTCAGCTGAGACTTTTGCAGTGATAAAGGACAGGGTGGGTTTTGTCGTTTTATTGCTCAAATGCAAACGAAAATGCAAAAAAAAAAAAAAAAAAAAAAGAGGATGCAGCAACGAGAAGAAAATGCAGCAATGCAGACATTCTAGACGTGATTTCCTGTAGACGTCTTGAGGGTAGGTTTTGTGCTTGGATCACAGGAGAGGCTGCATGCTGTAAATACTGCGTGGTAAAAATAGAGCCACATCCGGGTGTCACATCAGTCTATCTTGTGTGCTCTTGGTGAAAGCTAATATTGACCTCGAAGATCTCCCAGGCCCTGTCGGTCAGAATGATTGCTTTGGAATTGGGGACACAGTCTCCCAAGTGCATTCAAATATTAGCCTCTGTGAATAGCCCAAATGTAGGACATTTTAAACTATTTCACTCGGAAACTATGCAGCGATGTCTTCTTTTTCAGGGAAAACTGCTGGGATATCTGGATATATATATTTAGGGAGACCTTGTGATACTCCAAGTTATACTAGGATGGACTTAGGTGTGTAACTGAGAGCTACTTCTCCATGGTGTGTGTGTGTGTGTGTGTGTGTGTGTGTGTGTGTGTGTGTACACAAAAGTTGCACTTGTATGGGACAATGATGATTGTTTTAGGGGACAAGATCCAAGTCAGACCCAGAACCCCAGCCCAATCCCATGATGCAACCTGACTACCACTCTGGTTTGAAGGCTCCCAGTGACTCTGTGGGTTAGTCTTATTATCTGTCAGGTTTCTGTAGTCTCAAGCTAACCGTTCCGAGGTAGCGTGAAGTTGTGCTTCTGTTGATGGTATAGGAAGCATGGGGTGAATTAAATCACATCTCTGGGTTTCCCAAAGGGATCTGATACCAAAGTGAGTCACTTTTTGGGGAATGGAGAGTGTCAGAGGCCACAGCATGTGCTCAGGGCCTCGGGCAAGGTTATGAAGTTAGGCCCAGTGGAAAGGCAGAGCATAGAGAGCCTGGTGTCTTCTCTGATCTCCGGAGGTTGGGCTTTCCCTGTTGGCTCCATCACTTAAGACATCAGGGATGAGGGCTGGAGAGATGGCTTAGCGGTTAAGTCATTTGCCTGTGAAGCCTAAGGACTCAGGTTTGATTCTCCGGGTCCCACATAAGCCAGATGCACATGGTGGCATATGCGTCTGGAGTTCGTTTGCAGTGGCTAGAACCTTGGTGTGCCCATTCTCGCTCTCTCTCCCTCTCTCTGTCTCTAATAAATAAATAAAAATGAAAATAAAAAAATCTTTAAAAGAAGGCATCAGCAATGAGGGCTGGGGGTGTAGTTCAGTTAATAGAGTGCTTGTCTGGCATGCATGAAGCCCTGGGTTCAATCCTCAGCACTGCACGTAGTGGTGTGTTCCTATAATCTCGGCACTCAGGAGGTCAGGACAGGAGGATCAGAAGTTAACAGTCATCCTCAGCGACATAGCAAGTTGCATTATGTGAGACCCTATCTCGGAGATCAATGAAAAGGTCTTGAGAGATGGGTGGGTGGTTGAGAGTGCTTCCTGCACAAGGATGAGGTCCGAGGAGACCCGAGACCACTGACTTCAATTTCCCAGAACCTACATAAATGGCTGGGTATAGCCAAACACTCCCGTGACTGCAGTCTTATGGGGAGCAGAGACCAGAGAATTGTTGGGGCTCCTGAACATGGCAAGCTCCAAAATCAGTAGAGAGACTTCGTCTCCAGGAAACTAAGCGGGTGAGCAATGAAGAAGGACACCTGACATTCTCCATTGTCCTCTGCATGCCTAGGTCACCCCATCTGCACCCACATGTGCATAGACCACACACACACACACCCCACATACCCCACACACCATACTGTACCTATTACACATATTCATAAGCAACAATAACAATATTTAAAAGTAACAAATACGACATCAGGAGACACCTTCATTGAAGAAATGTGGCTCCAAAGAGCCAGCAGAGGCTCTAGCTGTCTCTAGGTGACTCCGTTTCTCAGGGAGCTGATGTACTATGGCTGCTGGAGGAGGCTGCCTTTTCAGTAAAAAAAAACACTATGTTTATTCCTCCTCTCAAGGCTTCGTTCCTGCTTCTCTCACATATAGGTGACCACAGAGTGGCTCCTGCTCTGTTCCCTTTGCAGCGTTCCACGACCTCTGAAGGGCAAGGGAAGGACTGGTTCTGAGGAGACACAAGGCAGAAGTTACATTTTTTCGTTGCAGTCCTTTAAAACCGGGGCCTTGGGGGCTTGGCAGCAGGCCCTGTTCTTACAAATGCCAGCATCAGCCTTGCTAGTGGGCTTGCAAGTTTTGCTCTGAAATATCTCCTGCTGGGCACCTGCGAGGAGATGGAATCATTGAAATGTAGCTCACTGTGCAGTGAGGCTTTCTCAAAAGCAAGTCTGTGTGAGGTTGCCTAGTTCAACGTGAACTCGTAGGGGACGACAAAGCAGGAACCACAAAGGATGCTTTCACCAAGGTGTTCACTGCATTGTTTATCATTTAGACCAGCAAAGACTCGAGTCATTTAACCGATTCACAAGAGGGGACAGTGACTTAGCAAATGATGCCACAGCAACTGAATTAATTTTATTTAGCCACTGAGACACGTGATAGAAGCTGGTATGGTGGCGCATGTCTCGAATTCCAGCACCAGGGAGACTGAGGCAGGAGAAGCAGACATTTGAGGTCAGTCTGGGCTACACATAGTGAGATCCCGTCTCCATCAGGCTAAACCAAGCCAACCCAGAACAAAACAGAATTCCGGAAGCTGTTTTTCATCATAGGAAAATATTTGGTGATATCGAATACTTGGGGCTGGAGAGTGGTTCAGTGGGTAAGGGCATTTGTTGTGCAAGCACAAGGACTTGAACTTGATCTTTAGCACCCACAGAAAAAGCCAGATGTAGCCACACATACCTGTAACCCCAGAGCTGAGGAGGACAGGGATAGGCGGGCGGTCGGGGTTTGCTGGTCAGCCAGTCTAATGGAAAAACGGCATGAGCTCCGAGTTCACCAAGAGCCGTTGTCTCAAGGAAATAAGGCCGAAGAGTGATAGACAAGGGTGCTGTCCTCTTTATGCATTCACACAGGGTGCACACATTTGTACATACACATGCATACACCATGCACATTCACACACACATATATCCTATATGAACTGCACACACAAAATAGAATACACATTGTTGGTTACCACAAGTTCCTTCCATCCTTCCTTTCCTCCCTCCCTTCTTTCCTTTCTTTCTTTCTTTCTTTCCTTCCTTCTTTCTTTTTGGTTTTTCAAGGTAGGATCTCACTCTAGCCCAGGCTGACCTGGAATTCATTATGTAGTCTCAGGGTGGCCTCGAACCCATGGCGATCCTCCTACCTCTGCCTCATGAGTGCTAGGATTAAAGGTGTATATTACCATACCTGGCTGATCAATATTATTTATTTATTTATTTTCAAGCTGACAGAGATAAAGAGAAGAGAGACAGACATAAGAATGGGTACACCAGGGCCTCCAGCCACTGCAAATGAACTCCAGATGCATGTGCACGTTGTGAATCTGGCTTTAAGTGGGTACTGGGGAATTGAACTTGGGTCATTAGCCTTTGCAGGCAAGTACCTTAACCACTAGGCCATCTTTTTAGCCCTTATATTTATATATGAGAGATAGAGATAGAGAGAGAGAGAGAGAGAGAGAGAGAGAGAGAGAGAATGGGCAAGCCAGGGCCTCCTGCTTCTGTAAAACTCTTCAATGCATGGGTCACTTTGTGCATCTGGCCTTACATGGGTACTGGGTAATCAAACCCAGTCATTGGGCTCTGCAGGCATCTTTAACTACTGAGCCATCTCTCCAGCTCAGTATCTTCAATAAAAACTTCTTGGGACCAGAAGTGTTTCAGATTTCAGAGTTATTTGGATATTGGATTATACATATCCACTTTGCTTAGTTGAGCATTCCTATTCTGAAAATCTAAATTCTGATAGACTCTCAAACCTAAAACTTTTTGATTGGTGTTCTGTCCATACTCAAAAAGTTTTAGGTTTTGGGCCACTTCAGGTCTCAGACTTGTAGATTAGGGTTGCTCAACCTGTTCTGTGCAAAATGTGCCACATGTATAAGTGAAGAAAGCAGAGAAAATAAAATAGTCTATGTCCATGGTGGCTCTGACTATTTTTTCCTTTTCTGCTTTATTTCCCTGCTAATATCCTCACAGTTAATGTTTCAAGGAAGGGTCACCTGACGAAGCTTCTTGTTGACCTGCCTTAGAATGTTTGTTTTCACTGCTACTTCCCGATCTGGATTAATCTCTCAGCAAGGACGTTTAACCCTTTGTGAAAGTGAATCTTTCGTTTTCTTGTGTTCGAAGCAAAAATCCGAACGTCAGTAGAGATGGGCCACATGGAGCCCTTGGTCATTTAAAACAGTAAATTAAATGGTGGCTATCTGGGGAGAGACTTATACTCTGGAGCAGTGACTTCAAAGCATGAGTCCTTCCTGGTATCATTTTCCATTAAATAAAAGCACGCATTAAGAAAACACACCACACTCTTGCGCCTAATAGAGTTGTTGCTGTGGACATCAATATAGAAAACGTGGCTCATAAAAAAAAAACAGCCAAAAAAAAAAAAAAAAACCCAGCCCAGCTGTTCGCTAACATCCATCAAGCTTTGTAGCAGTGTTCCGTAGACTTTTCTGTGACTTAGCACGGAGAAAGAAAAGAAAATCTTGCACCTTAATTTGATATCTGCCATTGAACTTATATTTCTGCGCAGGTGGTTCTTCTCTGTGTCTCAATTACAGTGTTCATGTCTCTTGTCGACCTCAAAGGAATACTGTCAACCTCATGGGACTATTGTATACAGATCCCATTATTCCAGATAAACAAGAACTTGACGATAATTCGGTTTCCTCTTTATGACTCTGTATTATGGTGGAGGTAGGAATTGTTTGAACGGTAACTTCCACCTCTTAGCCCTGGTTATGAAGTTACCATTTGGAATGTCTAGCAATTTTTTTTTTATTATTTTATTGTTGTTTGTTTGTTTTTTGAGGTAGGGTCTCATTCTAGTCCAGGCTGACCTGGAATTCACTATGTGGTCTCAGCGTGGCTTTGAACTCATGGTGGTCCTTCTACCTCTGCCTCCCAAGTGCTGGGATTAAATGTGTGTGCCAACCATGCCCGGCTTTTCTGTTTCTTTTTCCTTTTTTTTTAATTAATTTTTTTTGTTTTGTTTTGTTGTTTGAGGTAGGGTCTCACTCTGGCCCAGGCTGACCTGGAATTAATTATGTAGTCTCAGGGTGGCCTCTAACTCACGGCGATCCTCTTACCTCTGCCTTCTGAGTGCTGGGATTAAAGGCGTGCGCCACCACGCCTGGCTATTTATTTATTTATTTTTAAAATTTTAAATCTTATTTATTTATTTATGAGATAGAGAGAGATAGATAGAGAAAGAGGCAGATAGAGAGAGAATGGACACACCAGGGCCTATAGCCACTGCAAACAAACTTCAGATGCATGTGCCACCTGGCTTATGTGGGTACTGGGGAATTGAACCTGGGTCCTTTGGTTTTGCAGGCAAGTGCCTTAACCACTAAGCAATTTCTCCAGCCCTATTTTTATTTTTTATTTTTTAATGGCGTGTTTCAGATGGTAAGTTTTGGTAGACGGCATTCTATTGAGGACCACTTTGATTCTTGCCTTACCTTACTAGCCGAAGTAAAAATTGTCCTCTGTACAAATCATGATTAAATTCTACCCTCTTCATTTTGCTTACAATATTTTCCCCAGATGTAACTAGTTTAGAGACCAGTTGTTTACTGGGGCTGTCCCAGGAAAAGCCAATCTACAAGGGATTTATTTTTAAATATTGTATTTATGAGAAGGGGGAGAGAGAGAGAAAGAGAGCATGCCAGAGCTTCTTGCCATTGCAAATCAACTCCTGATGCATGCGCCACTTTGTGCATCTGGCTTATGTGGGTCCTGGTAAGAACCTGGGTCCTTAGGCTTTGCAGGCAGTGCCTTAACCACTAAGCAATCTCTCCAGCCCTTATTTTAAAAATTTATTATTACTTTTAGAGAGAGAGAGAGAGAGAGAGAAAGAAAGAAAGAAAGAAAGAATGGGTGTACCAGGGCCTCTAGCAGCTGCAAACAAACTCCAGACTCATGGGCCACCTTGTACATCTGGCTTACGGGGTTCTGTAGAGCTGAACCTGGGTCTTTTGGCTTTGCAGGCAAATGCCTTAGCCATTAAGCCATCTCTCCATCTCAATCCTTATTTTTTTTAATTATTATTTTTATTGACTTTTATACTTACATACAAAAAAAAACACCTGATATTTCCCTTCCCTCCCCCCATTCCACTTTAGAACTCATCATATCCCCTCCCTCTCTCCATTAGTCTCTCTTTTAATTTGATGTCATCATCTTTTTCTTCTATTTTGAGGGTTTTGCGAAGGTATTGCTTCAATCCTTATTTTTTTGAGGCAGAGTTTTATTCTATAGCACTGGCTGGTCTTGAGCTTGCTATGTAGCTCAAGGCTAGCTTTGAACTGTCCGTCCTCTGCCCCTATCTTCTAAATGTGGATCACAGGCATGTCACCATGCCTGACTGGCATCAGTGTAACAGTAAGTTCCCTGTGCATGTTTGAAGTCTGTTTTTTAGAAACCATGTCAGTATTATCCTAGGGCCTTTGGACTTGGGGAAAACATTAATTCAGCCACTAAATGTTACCTAGATGTGAAAGTCCTCCACACCGTGGGAGGACTAACGAGATGGAAAACACAGAGGAGGGAGTTTCAGAGACAAAGGGCTTTGCTATAAACCCTGGTCCCCTGAGAGCCCAAGCTCTTGCTGGCAAGAGTGAGCACTTGGGTTAATCCCTAATTGTTCTCTTGGTGCCTCGCCAGGGAGATGATTTTTCAGGCAAAGATGTCATGGTTCAGATGAGAGGATTTGAGAACTCAGTGGTGAGGTGGTTCAATCACTTTGACCCCGCTTGGATGGGACACAAAGCAAACCTGACCATCACCTGCTCCGGGGTTTCATTCCTGGTTGGAGGCAGGGAATGTCACTTGCCCACCCAGAATGACAGCCCGGTGTTCTGCGACCTGCTTGGCACGGCTCTCAAAAGGCTCCTTAGGCAAACACGGAGGGTAGCTTTGTATAGTGCTGCCGATGCTCTTCTGAGCTTGCCCAGGCCATTGAGAGGTCTTCTCCCAGCCGGCTTCCTCACAGAAGCCTCAGGGGCAGCCTTTCTGCTCCCAATGCCAGATTTCCTTCTAGAAGTTACAGGGACAGTTTATTTCTCTGCTCCTTGAACCCCATCATAGGGGCAGTAAGCATCCTGTATCTTCTTATTTGGGCAGGGGGTTTGGAGAAACCAGAAAAGTTGAGTTACAGAAGAATTCCGGAAGTGACTTAACAGTGAGGTTGACATAGGGTGAGGGAAGAAGTTGATGAGGACATTCAGTCCCTTTTGCAAAGGGCCTACGAGCATCTGACCACTTTCCAGTAAATCTGCCCACAGCTGAAGGTCCAAAGATAAGCGATGTCACCCGTGTGTCCATGGAAATTGTCATGCAAACCCTCCCAGGGCAAGTGTATGGAAGCAATCTGGAATAATCTCTTGGGGTACAGGCCAGGCGCATGCTCTTTCTCCCAGACCAGCTTTGTTTTGGGGGCTTCTGTTTGTAAAGCAAGGCAGGGATGTAACCCTCCCCAGATGAGACCAGTCTGGGCACTGTCCGGTCCACCTGCTTGCCTGCCTGAGCCTTGGCTATCCCACTGGCTTCGACACCGAGTCTGTAACCACAAGCCTCCACATCGACTGTGGAGATGTGCCTCACCCAAGGGGAGAGATGGAGCCGGGAAGAAAAGGACCCATTATTACCCTCATTATTTATTTCTCACCCAGCACTGCAAAGCCTGCAAGGAAAGGGAGTCTAATTCCCTCCGCATTTCAATCCTGCAATATTTACTCCAAGCCAGAGCCTCTGACTGTTAATGTTCTCTCTGAGGAGCAGCGCTGGCTTTGAGGCTTGGGCCGTGGGGAAACAGAACACAAAGGGGAGAAGAGATAGAGAAGCGCTCAGACCCAGGCCTTACCTTCCCCGAGAACTGGGCTGCGGCAATTTGCACACCTCTCCTAAAACTCAGCCCATGTCTGTGCTACAAAAGGTGCTCATAGACTGTGCTGTCTGCCTCTCAGTGGGCCTGCTGGTTGTGTGTCAGCCACACCATTAATGATGACAAAGTAGTTCATCAATAATTTGCTTCTCACCCCTAACCCATCCAAGAGCAGAGTGTCAAAATCGAAGGGCAGCTCCCAGGAAGCCCTCACCTCTGAACAGGTCTGCCCAGCCCCAGACAGAGTCTTTCAATGGCCTCAGGCACAGGGACCAAGGCTCAGGTACAGGGAGACCAGTTGGCACCTGGCTCAGGCTGTATTTATTTATTTATTTATTTTTACTCAGTATGCAGGCATGAGGTCCTATCCCTCCTTTTCTGTTTCAGAGAAGTTCCTTCACATGTTCCTCCTCTGTATCTGTGTGTACGTGTGTGTGCATTTATATGTGTGAGTGAGGGCACATGTTCAGCAGCATGCATGTAGAGGACAATTTTTCTTTGGTTTGTTTGTTTTCTTTTCGAGGTAGGGTTTCACTCCTAGCCCAGGCTGACCTGGAATTCACTATGGAGTCTCAAGGTGACCTCGAACTCACAGAGATCTTCCTACCTCTGCCTCCCAAGTGCTGAGATTAAAGGCATGCGCCACCATGCCCCCAGCCTGAGGACAAGTTTTAAGTGTTGATCTTCACTTTCCATCTTGTTAGAGACAGGGTTTGGTGTTCATCTCTCTGTTCACCAGGTTAACTGGCCCACAAGCTTCTGTCTGATTCTGTCTCTGCCTCCCTTCTCATGTTCGGCATGTTGGGATTCCAGCTGTTCTCTAAAACATCTGGCTTTACTTGGATCTGGAACTTGCTGGTAAAATCCGGTGATACCATGGTCCCTCTGACCTAGGATGCAGTGCCTTCCATGTATGTCCTCTCTGTCTGCTTTCCTCCCCATTTCTGGCGTCTTCATAGACGTAGCATCACTAGTATCTGGGGGCCACTTGGGGAGGATGTAAAGGGGAGGAAAAATAAGGACATGATTTTTTTTCTTTCTATTGAGATAGAATTTCAGGTGTCCCAGGCTGTTCTCAAACTTACTGTATAGCTGAGGGTGACCTTGAACTCTTGATCTTCCTGCCCCTAACTCCTGAGTGCTGGCATTACCGGCATTTACTGCCATGCCCAGTATGCAGTGCTGGGGATGGAAGCCAGAGCTTTGTGCATATTAGTTGAGTGCTCTACCCACTGAGCCACACCATCAGCCTCATTGATTTAAAAATATTAACATGCATACTTTAACTTTTTAAATTTATTTTTTTCATTTTGACATCCATTTTCATACATGTATATAATGTATTTTGATGAGATATACTTTTTTTTTTTCTAAGGTAAGGTCTCATTCTAGCCCAGGCTGACCTAGAATTCACTATGTCATCTCAGGGTGGCCTCAAACTCACAGCGATCCTCCTACCTCTACCTCCCGAGTGCTGGCATTAAAGGTGTGTGCCACCATGTCTGGTGAGACATACTTTCTTTATACATACTCCATATTTAGTGGAGAAAGATTATTCAGCATTATAGATATTATAAGAGAAAAATAAGTCCACTTGCTGGGACTAACCATTAGTAAAATTTGGTAAATAAGTAGAGATCTATTCTTCTAGATCATATGGTAGATCTTATCAGCCTCTTTTCCTTCCTCTTTCCTCCCTACTTCCTTCTCCTCTCCCTACCAATCCATACAAGACCTTTTTGAAGAGTAGGAGCCAGCCTTGTTAACTGTGGTCCCATGGTTCCCTTCCCTTCTCTTCCCTTCTCTTCCCTTCTCTTCCCCTTCCCTTCCCTTCCCTTCCCTTCCCTTCCCTTCCCTTCCCTTCCCTTCCCTTCCCTTTCCCCTTCCCTTCCCTTCCCTTCCTTTCCCTTCCTGTCCTAGTTGGAGAGCTCTCAGTGAGCGTGGACCCTTTGGAAGGGCCAGCTTGACTTTGCTAAGCCCAGTGCTCAGAAATGTGTATGTACTCATCACTCATAGACTGACAGATTAGTGCATTTTATTAGCTATACCCAATGCCACATGGTTGCTTCTCATGATAGAAATCGTATCTAAAGTTAGCATTATATCTGAGGTATTAGCAGTTAGGGTTGAGAGATCTGAATTTCACTCCATCCTTCCATGCTTATGTGAATTTGTTCATTACTTTCCACACCATGGCCAATGAAGGCATAGCCCTATAACATTGATTTTTCTTTTATTGGGCTGGCCCCTTGGCTGGCTGGCACTTTCACAGTTGCTTCTTTGCCTGTTGATTGGTATTGGCTAAAGAACACATGCCTGGCTAAAGCCCATGGGGAAGAGCAATTTGCAAATGTATTTTAGCCTTTTGTTGATATTTCGGTGCCAAAGGCTCAAGGTTAGTTTGCTTGACTAATGCTTTATCCCTCGATCCCAGGTGTTTCTGTGTGACACTGTCATCTGGGCCTGGCTCCCTGGTGTGACATTCAAGACTGCTAGAAAGTACACATCCTTATGAAAGACTAGCACTTCCATTCATTAGAGGTGGCAGAACCAAGGTACAGCCAGTTGATTAAAGGAACAAATGAATCGTGTGGTTAGTTATGTGTCAACAGAGGCTACTTACTGCACTGGCCTTAGTTTTCTCATATTGCATGTTCCTGCATTGCTGCTCTCGGCTTTCCTGCCTTAAGCGCGGAGAGAAGAAGGGCCTTGTCTGTCTGTCTTCCCAAGTCTCAGCACCATGCATGATGCCTGGCAACATGCCACATGCACCACCCCCTCTGTTTGTCCTCTTGAGGATAGACAGGCTGAACCTGTCCCAAAACCAAGGGACACTATGATTTGGTGTAAGATCTCCAAAGGCCAGCCTCTGACTTGACTGGAGGTGTCAGGATTCTGGAATTAAACTGGGACAATGACCTTGTGATTTGTGCAGTTTTGTACCATGGTAGGTGGACCTGTTGATTTCAGGTTGCTGGTGCTGCAGTTAGTTTTGGGGGTGTCAACTGGGGCAACTTCATGTCAGAGACTTTGTTTGGATGTCCAGATCCAAGTGGAGAAGGGTCTTGAGCCATCCGGATGGGACTAGAAGAATTCAGTGAAAC
This sequence comes from Orientallactaga sibirica, assembly GCA_036365145.1. Classification (NCBI taxonomy): domain Eukaryota; kingdom Metazoa; phylum Chordata; class Mammalia; order Rodentia; family Dipodidae; genus Orientallactaga; species Orientallactaga sibirica. The sequence continues at coordinate 5,339,359 of JAEOAD010000037.1, forward strand.
GGAAGCAGAGAAGAGAAAGAGGAAGAAATATAGAATCACTGGAACATATGGCGGCTGAAAAACCCAAACAAGCGGGTGGGTAGACTGAGTCTGAGTGTAGGAAGAAGGGAGAGGAGGGACTCTCATGGGAAAGAAACTTGGGATAATGGTGGAAGATGAAGAAAACGGAAGGGAAGCTGAGATCCAGAGTGAGAACCTTAAAATAAACCTAGATGTGAAACGCTAACTGCAGAGGGAAGACAGGAAAAAGAGAAGATGGATCTAGGGGAAATGAGAGTTCTCTTTGTGGGAGATAAGTAGTCAGGTGAGGGTTTCATAAGATAGTCTGTATTTATTAGCTCAATCCAGAAATCAGGGTCTGAGAAATTCAAATAGATTTTTATTTGATGAGTTTGGAAAAAAAAAGTATAACTTATTTATATTTTCATTGGCACCAAAATCCATGGCATGCAGACCAAATCCTCATGGAAAGGTGCCCCTAGAAGACAAAAGTACACAAGAGATTGTGATTCATTTTTCTATTTCAGAGACCATTTAATAATACTCTGGCTTGGAAGCTCTTATTTATTTTGATTTCTCTTCTTGAGGACCTACTGGATACACATTCATTTTGCTTGCCCGTTATCACGCTTTGTTTACAGCTGAGAAGAATCTAATCTTTTTCTTTTCTCTCTTTTTTTTTAAAATTGTTTATTTTTATTTATTTATTTGAGAGTGACAGAGAGAGAAAGAGAGAGAGAGAGAGAGAGAGAGAGAGAGAGAGAGGCACACTAGGGCCTCCAGCCACTGCAAATGAACTCCAGATGCATGTGCCACCTTGTGCATCTGGCTTACGTGGGTCCTGGGGAATCGAGTCTTGAACCAGGGTCCTTAGGCTTCACAAGCAAGCGCTTAGCTGCTATGCCATCTCTCCAGCCCCAATCTAATGTTTTTCTGTGGTAACAACAATGCGATTTTCTCTTGGATCCCAAGATTCCTCCCCTCGCCCCACCTTCTGGGCTCTTCTACCAGAAAATGGGCTGCATGTCAACCTTCTATTTTCTTGAAAAGTGTTTTTTTTTTCCTGCTCCCCTCATGAGTCACTCTCACTCGGTGGCTCTGATAAGTGGGACTACCTATTTGTTTATTCACTGAGCAACGGTGGTGACGACTGTATTTCTCATATTGTGAAATCTGAACTCATCTGCTCTCTTGTAAGGAGATATCAATCTTTTGCGTAATGCTAGGTACTGTGCTTAATTGCCCTCTTGTAATGTGTTATCCCTGAGATGATAATTTGAGTTATTTCTTTGTTAACCTTTACACAGCCAATAACAAATTAACCATCATTATCTGAGTTTAAAATAGGCTGTAAATCTCCAAGCCCTGGTAATACCCAGACACTTACAACCAGGGAGTCATAAAATGACATTAAATGACAGTCTGAAACACAACCCAGAAAGTACTACCAATAAATGGGAAGAAAGCAGAACATCTCCAACAGGAGGAGTTCACATGGAATCATCTGGCTAAATCACCATGCAGTGATCGTTTAAATGATGGCAATAATTTAGCCATCTAGAAGTCATTTTCTGATGTTTTCTTTATGTTGTCACGTTTGCTTTGAGACTGGACATTCCTTGTGTGTGTGTGTGTGTGTGTGTGTGTGTGTGTGTGTATGTGTGTGTGTGTGTATGGCTAGAAATCAGACAAGAAAACTGATATTTTACTTCTGCTTCCTTCCCGACCACAGTCTGACACTGTAAACTGCATCTCCCTCCAGACATGCTCCATCTCTGCAAATGGAGATGAGCCTCTCCCTTAGTAATCGTGGTGAAGAGAACAGGGAAGAAGGTATAACTATGTATGCAATTTCCTTGGTGTAGCTGTTACCAAAATACCCCAGGGAACAATTTAAAGGAGGGAAGGTTCATCTGAGCCCAGGGTTTCAGAGATATTAGTCCACCGTGTTGAAGAAGAGCAGCTTGCCTCCCGGTGGACAGGAAACAGAGAAGGGGGATACAGGAAGAAGCTAGGACCCCCAGCCACCTGCTTCCTCTAACTAGACCCCACCCCTTACCTTCACCACCTGCCAATAACACTATCCTATTATGGATCTATGCAGAGATCAGTCCGTTCATTAGGTCAGGATGCTCCCAATCTAATCGGCTCTGGAAACACTGCCCCCGACAGCCCCAGAGGTGTGCTTTTCTAATGTCCTAGGCAAGTCTCAATGCAGTCAAGTTGTCAATGAAGATGAACCATCCCAGCAGAGGACACTGTGCTGGGTACCGACATTGCTGTTCAGTGTTTACGTTTGTTTGAAAACTAGCTCTGTGGACTCAGGGAATGTTTGAATTGAGAGAGAGAGAGAGAGAGAGAGAGAGAGAGAGAGAGAGAGAGAGAGAGAGAGAGAGAGAGAGAGAGAGAAGAGGAACTCTCTTTTCCAAGAGAGTGTGAAAGCAAATAGTAGGAGTTGACCTGAGGCTCCCAGACTCTGCTTTGAAAGCCACATTACATGCCCTATGTCAGAGGAAGATGTTAGAATTGGTCTGTTGGATTAGAATTTTTTAATAGGAAATTTATTTATTTATTTGCTTGAGAGAGAGAAAGAGAGAGAGAGAGGGAGAGAGAGAAAAGAGAGAGAGAGGGAGAGAGAGAAAGAGAGAGAGAGATTGGGTGTGCCAGAGCCTCCAGCCACTATTATGCATCTGGCTTCATGTAGGTCCTTTGGCTTCACTGGCAAGTGACTTAACCACTAAGCCATCCCTCCAGCCCTGGATCAGAACTTTTTAAGAGGACATAAACACTGGTGATAATGTAAAAGGACACAGGTTATCTGGACCTATCCACTTCACTACACAGTGAGGACTAGTGTGTGTATTAGCAGGGGATGGGCGGGGAGTGTGAACTGCACCCCACAGCCTCTGCATTACACCCCAGCTGCTCAGTTTTCAGGATTTTGGGGTGACCCATCCCCACACATTCCTGAGTTTTCTCTGAACTGCTCACAACATGCCAAATCAAACATTTTCAGTTTTGTAACCACTGTTGGTCTGTTTACACTTTCTGCTCCTTGATGTTTTCTTCTAAAAATGCAGTATTTTTATAGAAATGGTAGAGCGAGTCAACATGTCTCTACTTGTTATCACACAGTTGATAAAACCCCCACTTTAGCGGCACTGAAATGCCTAAGGTGCCTTATTCCCAGTAAGGTTTGCACATTTGCGGTCTCTTCTAACCCCATTCTCCTCTTCTTGCTGGGAGTTCTGTATGTTTATATTTGAATAATATTTAAATAACTATATTTATTCAAATCAGTTTATCAGTTCTACATAATGGTGGTTTGAATTATGTTCACTTTTTATGTTGTTCACCCCGCCTTCCTACTTTCTATTGGTTTATTTCACCATGAACTATCTTTCATTGAATTCTTAGTTTATTTTTAGTCTTTCTAAAAGGATTACTTATTTGTGTGTGTGCGTGCATGTGTGTGTGTGTCTTGGTCAGGGTTTCTTGCCACTGTAGATGAACACCACATGGCACCACTTTGTGTCCAGCATATGTGGGTGCCTTAGGAACTGAACCCAGGCTAGCAGGCTTTGCATGCAAGCACCTTTAACTGCTGAGCCATCTTCCTAGCCCTTAGTCTGTTTTTGTTTTTCAACTAAAAAAAATCATTTTGGGGCTGAAGAGATGGCTTAGTCAGTAATGTACTTGCCTTGCAAGTACAAGGATCTGAGTTTAGATCCCCAAAACCCACATGAAAAACCAGGTGTGGTAGTGGGTGTGCCTGTAATCCCAGCTCTGGGGACATGGGGCTTGCTGGCTAGCGAATCTAGCCTACTTGGTGGGCTCTAGGTTCAGTGAGAGGCACTGTCTCAAAAAATAAGTTGGGGGGCTGGAGAGATGGCTTAGGGGTTAAGGCATTTGCCTGCAAAGCCAAAGGACCTAGGTTCAATTCCCTAGGACCCACATAAGCCAGATATACAAGGTACCTGTCTGCCTCTCTCTTTCTCTCTCTCAAATAAATAAATTAAAATAAATAAAATAAAAAAATAAGTTGGAGAGTGATTGTGGAAGATACATAACATGTATAACCTCTGACCTCCTCATGCTTGCACACACACACACACACACACACACACACACACACATGTGCATGCACTCCCCGACATGGGCCCCCATATATAATAACATGCGTACACACATGCTTATACAAATACATGCCATACCACACACATATACACTCAAAAGAAGAAGAAAAAACCCATTTGGCTATACATTTACTACTGTGTACTGTTTTGGCCTTACATATTCATATGTAATATTTTTAATTATTTGTTTATAAGTACTTAAACTATAATTATAATTTTCATTCCTCAGTGATTAGTTTGTTAACTTCATTTTTGTTCAAATGAAAGAGGCTGCCTTTAATTATTGCATTTTGGTTAGAATATGTGGCTTGAATAATATTTGTTAATTGGGTCCTGAAAAAATATGTTCAAATTGATAAAAGATTAGTTTTCTTACGTAACTCAGTGCCTTTTGCCTTTCACTCTATGTTGTCTCGTGGGTTAGCTAGATCGTTGGTTCTGTGATTTCTGCTTAGTTTTTTGTTTATATTTACCTCAGAATTCTTTGTACATCTTTGTTTTTTTCTTTTTCTAAAACTATTTTTAGTATTTATTAGAGACAGAGAAAGGAAGATAAAGAGAGAGAGAAAGACTGAGAATGGGTGTGTCAGGGCCTCTAGCCACTGCAAATGAACTCCAGACGCATGCGCCACCATGTGCATCTGGCTTACATGGGACCTAGAGAATGGAACCTGGGTGCTTAGGCTTTGTAGGCAAGTGCCTCAATTGCTAAGCCATCTCTCCAGTCCTGTACATTTTTTTTTTTTTTTTTTTTTTTTTTTAGTTTCTAGTGTTTGAGAGTTTCTTTTTTCTAAATGATTTTAGGATGATATAATTTATATACTATAAAATGTAACCATTTCCAGGATATGATTCAATGATTTTTTAAATCAACTTGTAGAGCTAGAGAACATCTGAGTGTATTGTTTTCAGTTTTTTGGGACAGAATTTCATTTATCTCAGGCTAGCCTTAAGCTCATTACATAGCAGGAGACAGCCTTGAACACGGGTTTCTCCTGCCTCTACTTCCAGGGTGTTGAGACTACAGGTATGGCCTGCCATGCTCAGTTTTATGAATGTTTTTTTCTTTTAATTTGTATAATCCCAGCACTCAGGAGGCAGAGGTAGGAGGATCGCCAAGAGTTCGAGGCCACCCTGAGACTACATAGTGAATTCCAGGTCAGCCTGGACCAGAGTGAGACCTTACCTCGCAAAACCAACCAAACAAACAAAAAATTTTATTAGCCAGGTGTGGTGGCGCATGCCTTTAATCCCAGCACTTGGGAGGCAGAGGTAGGAGGATCGCCATGAGTTCAAGGCCACCCAGAGACTACATAGTGAATTCCAGGTCAGCCTGGACTAGAGTGAAACCTACCTTGAAAAACAAAACAAAAAAAAATTATTTAAGATAGAGTGAGCAAGAGAGAAAAAGACTGATAGAAAGATAAAGAAAGAGAAAGAATGGGCAACCCAGGGCTTCTAGCCACTGCAAAAGAACTCCAGACGCATACACCACCTTGAGTATCTGGCTTTATGTGGGTACTGGGAAATCAAACCTGGGTCCTTAGGCTTTTCAGGCAAGTTCCTTAACCACTGAGCAATCTCGCCAGCCCCTATTCTCTCACTTTTAATAGGAAAATTTAAATTATTTGCACTCATTATTATGGTTGAAAATTTTATATATGCATCAATCATCTTATTCTATTTTTAGTGTTTTTAAAAAATTTCTTGGCCATTTCCTTTACCTGTTCTTTTTTTTTTTTTTTTTGTAAACAAACATTATTATTTTCTTTTAATTTCAAATATTTTAGAATGGACTTATCTTTACATTTGACTGTTAGTTCAAATTTAAAAACTATTCTTAGCCTATCTTGCCAGTCATACTTGAAATGATGTCATTCTGTTTATTTGATATAAATGATTTTGCTCAATTTTGCCTCATATCACCCATCTCTTAGCCTCTGATGCCTCTTCAAAGGTCTTTTTTTTTTTGAGGTAGGGTCTCACTCTAGCTCAGGCTGACCTGGAATTTACTATGCAGTCTCAGGGTGGCCTTGAACTTTCTACGATCCTCCTACCTGTGCCTCCCAAGTTCTGGGATTAAAGGTGTGCACCACACGCCCAGCTTCAAAAGTCTTTTTTGTTTTATTAATTAATTAATTAATTAATTTTTTATTTGAGAGAGACAGAGAGAGAGGAAGAGGCAGAGAGAGAGAATGGGTGTACCAGCGACCTCTCAGCCATTGTGAAAGAACTCCAGATGCATGCGCCCCCTTGTGGGCAAGTGCGGCATTGTGCCCTTGAGTCACTTTTGTTTCTGGTTAAACGTGGGACCTGGAGAATTGAACAGGCATTCTTAGGCTTGGCAGGCAGCTGCCTTAACTGCTAAGCCACCTCTCCAGCCCCCAAAGTCTTTTAAAATAGTACATTTAGTAAGGCTCAGCTGGCAGAGTGCTTGCCGTACCAGCTCGAGGATCTGAGTTTGGATCCTCAGTACCCACATAAGTATCAGGCAAGAAGTGGTGGCCCACCTTTAATCCCAGCACTCAGGAGGCGAAGGGGGGGGATCCCCGGGGCAGGCTGGTAAGCTTGACTAGCTGAATTGATGAACTTTGAGTTCAAGTGAGAGACGCTGCCACAGTAACTGAAATGGAGAGTGATCAGGGAAAACACCTGTTGCAGTCAGGTTTACATTGCTGGTAGAAATCACCCAACCAAGAGCAGCTTGTGGGAAAAAAGAGGTTTATTTTGGCTTACAGGCTCGAGGGGGAAGCTCCATAATGGCAGGGGAAAACGGTGGCATGAGCAGAGGGTGGACATCACCCCTTGGCCAACATCAGGTGGACAATAGGAACAGGAGAGTGTGCCAAACACTGGCATGGGGGGGGAACTGGCTGTAACATCCATAAGCCCGCCCCCAACAACACACCACCTCCAGGAGGCTTTAATTTCCAATTGCCATCAGCTGGGGAACCTAGCGTCCAGAACACCTAAGTTTACGGGGGACACCTGGGTCAAACCACCCCAACACCCAATATCAGCTCTGGTCTTCAAAAATGCAAGACCACACAACACACATGCATGTGTACCTGCACACACGCTCATGCACCCACTCACATGTGAAGATGTACATGTGAAGACGCTTACACACCACATACATGCAAATGCACACACGGGAACATTTAGCTTCTAGATCCACATGAATGGAGTTATAATCAATTTTCAGCATATGCTTTTGCCTGTGAGTGATTGATGTTAATATGTGTGATTATATTATACGGGCACATTTATACTGTTATGCTTCCTTCTGTTTTAATGGGTCTCAACTCTCCCTCACTGGACCCCTTCACATTCCAACATCTCCACCTTTGAGGTTTTCACTTTGCTTTTCCAGAGTTGGATTTCATCTTTAATAATCATGTTCTAAAGGGCGCCATAGGTGATGTATTTTCTGAAACTTTGAATACCTAAGAGTCTTTTTCTGAGGTCTCTTCTTAGTAAATATTGGCTATAAAACTCTTGGGTCATACCCTTTCTTACTTAAAATGATTTAGAGCTAGGATGTTCTCGTATTTGATGCTCAAGTTGAAAACTCTCCTCAGGCCTTGATTTGCATTTCATTGATTATTCCTGGAACACAATGAACTTGTAACATCAGCATTGCATCTCATCAGCTTAGGGACAGATTCCTCAGACATTTCGTAGGCGTCTTTGTAGTTTTTGTTTTTGTTTTCCGAGGTAGGGTCTCACTTTGGCCCAGGCTGACCTGGAATTCACTCTGTAGTCTCAGGGTGGCCTCGAACTCACAACGATCCTCCTACCTCTGCCTCCTGAGTGCTGGGATGAAAGGCGTGCGCCACCACGCCCAGCTTCGTAGGTGTCTTTCATGGCACTGCTTGGCCCTTCTGTTCTGTGTTTCTAGAAAGTACCTCAGTCTGGTGCTCTACACCACCGTGACCATTTTCTCCTTAGCTACTGTGCAGAAAGCACACTGGGTGGGGGTGGGGGTGGCTCAAGACAGGACATTGTCAAATACAATGAGGAGGATAATTAAGGGTGTGTGTGATTTGAGATACTTTTTTCTTTATTAGTTATGTGCATACTCAGTGTGTAAACAGCACATGTTGGTACCATGATTAGCCTCCTCCCTGTGCTCCCCTCTCCAAAGGGACCCTCCTCGTCAGTGATGCCGGTTATCCCCATGGGGAATGTGGGTCGTTTATCGTGGGGGTAGCCATCAGTTATGGGGAAGAGGCAATGTCTCTGTGCGTAATGTCCCAACTTGTGGCTCTAATAATCTTTCTGCCCCCTCTTCCACGAATTTCCCTGAGCCATGTTGGGATCGTTTTAGGTCTACTTCAGTGATGAGGCCTTGGGATCTTCTGTGTCTCTGAATCTCTGGTTTGGTGGGAGTTGAGGGTTCTCTGTGTCTATCTCCTTCACCCTTGTGTTGATATCAGGTTCACCAAGAAAGCAGCACTCTTGCTCATTTCCCCAATTACTCTATGGTTTCAGCTGGGGCCCTGGTGAGGCGGGATGGGCTGATTCTTTCAGGTTCTGCGTCCATCTGAAAAAAGAGAAGCAGATTCTCCAATGGAGAATGAAGTCAGCATTGGATAAATGGGATAACTATTATTAGTTTAGAGAGAATTTAATAGGTGTAGGCCCTCTTGTAGCCCAAGATTGGTGGGAGCTTGCTATTGGATTATTTATTTATTTATGAGAGAGAGAGAGAGAGAGAGAATGGGCACACCAGGCCCTCCCACCACTGCAAACTAACTCCAGATGCATGTGCCCCCCCCTTGTGCATCTGGCTTATGTGGGGCTTGGAGAGTCGAACCAGGATCCTTTGGCTTTGCAGGCAAATGCATTAACCACTAAGCCATCTCTCCAGCCCCAGAGTTTTTTTTTTTTTTTTTTTTTTTTGAGGTAGGCTCTTACTGTAGCCCAAGGTTACCTGGAACTTACTCTGTAGTCCTAGGCTGGCCTTGAACTCACAGTGATCCTTGTACCTCTGCCTTCTGAATGCTGGGATTAAAGGCATGTTCCACCTAGGCTGGCCTTAAGATACCATATCTGTCTGTCTATCTATCTATCTATCTATCTATCTATCTATCTATCTATCTATCTGTCTATCTAATCTGTCTATCTAACGATTGCAGTGAGCGTCCTTGTTTTTGAACTGGATTACATCAATTTTTCATCACAGATGTTCATCTTTGAGAAATTGACTTCACTATCTGTGATAAGTTGTGTCTCATTATGTATACTATTAGGCATACTTAATTGGCTTTACTCTCCCTTTAGGTTGGGTAGTAAGGTGAGAGAAACGGCACAGGGGCTGATGGCTTTAGGCCGTTTCAGACTAAGTCTGCCAACAGATGGGGCAACTTTATAGGGAAGAGGAGTTCTAAAACCTGGTAGGTCGGTGTGTTTTCATCCACTGTGACGGAATGCGTGAGGAAACTCAACTAAGAAGAATGATTTCTTTTGGGTCACTCTTTCAGAGGTTTGGGTCTCTGGTTGCCTGGCTCTGTGTTTTTTATGCTGTGCCAAGGGAGGACAGCATAGTGGATCATGGCTGCTTCCAGGAAATGGAGAGAACCAGAGAGGAAGGGTCTGGAGACGAAACACACCCTTCAAAGGCCTGCCACCAGTCACCCATGACCTCCAACGAGGCCTTATTTCATGTCCACCACCGCTCAAACATGATATTGGATTATAAATCTATCAGTGGATCAACCCATGGATCAATCAGGATCAAATTACTCGCCCAAAGCCCTACCTCTGGGTGTGGCATTTAGAGACCAGGCCTTCAACACATGAGCCCTTAGAGGACATTTCATAGCGAAGCCACAATGGTTGGGCTTTTGCAGTGTTTAAAAACATATATCACAATGCTTCATTTGTACCTACCACATTTTGTGTAATGTTTCAAATATGGGATTTCTGTTCAGAGGTATTCTTGTGGCTAAACAAGAAAGGTTGACAGTCAGCTCAGGCCACCATGTTGTCTCTAGCTGGAGGGGTCAGTGGCTTTGGTACCAAAGGTAGTGGAATCTTCTTCCCATTCTTCCTCTCTCTCTAGATTCTGGCCAATCTCAGCGTCAAGGGGAAGAGGAGGGGCGGGTTGTACAGTTCTTAATGCAGCTCCACTGAGCTGGGGGTTTGGACAAACATCGCCCTTGGGTTGGACTCACTACCAGCACACACCAGCCTCTACTTTCTTGCCTTTCACATCACCTGCCCTTACTCTGCCCATTTATGTTTTTTAAATAGCTTATTTTATTTATTTATGAGAGAGATGGGGAGAGAGAGAGAGAGAGAGAGAATGAGAGAATGGACATGCCAGGGCTTCTAGCCATTGCAAATGAACTCCAGATGCATGCGGCACTTTGTGCATCTGGTTTATGTGGGTCCTGGGGAATCAAACTGTGGTCCTTTGGCTTTGTAGACAAGCGCCTTAACTGCTAACCCATCTCTTCAGCCCACTTTACCCATTTGTTACAGCAACAGTCCCCTTTTTTCATCTTAGTTTTTCTTTCCCTTCTTTATATCTCTGTGGTGGTTTGATTCAGGTGCCCCACATAAACTTAGGTGTTCAGAATCCTAGGTTCCCAGCTGATGGAGATTAGGGAATTAACACCTCCTGGAGGCAATATATTATTGGGGGCAGGCTTATGGGTATTATAGCCAGTCTCCCCTTGCCAGTGTTTGGCACACTCTCCTGTTCCTGTTGTCCATCTGCTGTTGGCCAGGAGGTGATGTCCAACCTCTGCCATGATGGAGCTTCCCCTCAAGTCTGTAAGCCAAAACAAATCCTTTTTTTCCCATAAGATGCTCTTGGTTGGGTGATTTCTGCCAGCAATGCGAACCTGTCTGCAACAATCTCTCTCTTGTGATTTCTGTTCATTTATTCTAGCATCTTCTAATTCACCTTCCTTTCCCCTTTCTTTTCCTAGACTTCTGTTCACAAGCTCCCTGTTATCCTGCTGTTTTCTTTATTTAATCTTCCTCCTTGTTCTGTGTTTAATCCTTGTCCTTCTGCTGGTTCCCAGAATTTGTCATGAAAATACATGAAAGCACATCACAATGATGTACTTCCCACCCAGGTTCCAGCATGAACATTTTGCCAATTCACACGATCATCCTCTACCTAGTCGTCTGTCTCTCTGCTCTCCGGTTGGATTTCATTTTGTAAAGACTTCACATTATATTGAAGAGCTTGTCAATTTGTTTTATTCTGGCCCAATTATTTGCTTTTGAGTTCTAAAAGTAAATTTAGTGACAAGCATCCTACCTATACACAATGTACCCTGATCAAAAATCCCCTCCCACCACTCTCCTTTATTCTCCTTCCCCTACTCCATCCACTGAATAATATCTTCCTTCCAACTAGTCCTTGTTCTGTTTTGATGTCTTCATTTCTTTTCCCCTCCTCCATCATCCATGACAACAGAGCCATGGGCCCAATACCATGTAGGTCTTGTGCAGGTGATGGCAGTGGCTGTGAGGTCACATATGCATCTGCCTCTTCATGTCTGGAAGACAGCGTTCCAAAGCATGCCAAATGATCCTTTGTCTCTGCCGTTCTTTCCACCATTGCTTCCACAATGGTCTCTGTGCCTTGGACACTGTCATAGAACTGTCTCCTTTAGTGCCGAACATTCAGCTGTCATTTCTTCTGAGCACTTTGAGGAGTTTTGAGTCTCCCCAGTAAGTCATTACCATCAGTAAAGAGAAACTTCTCGAAACAAAGGTGAGAGCAGTACTACATACTCTCTCTCTCTCTCTCTCTCTCTCTATATATATATATATATATATATATATATATATATATATGAGGTAGGTTCTCACTGTAGCCTAGGCTGACCTGGAATTCACTCTGTAGTCTCAGGGTGGCCTATAACTCACAGAGATACTCCTACCCCTGCTTCTTGAGTGCTGGGATTAAAGGCCTGCACCACCACATGCAGCCCATAATATTTTCTTTTGGTATTCCCAAAGTAAGTTTTGGATGTTAGTCACCAGTACAGTTCCCTAACAACTTCAACATTCATGTCATGAACTTGAACTCAGTATTTGTTAACTCTGTTTTGCTTTTAAAGTAAAATTTAATAAAATGAACTGCTTACGTCTTCAAAGTGTGATGAGGTTTTTTTTTTTTTTTTTAACAAGTAGGGTCTCACTCTAGCCCTGGCTGACCTGGAACTCACTCTGTATAGTCCCAGGCTGGCCTTGCACTCACAGTGATCCTCCAAACTGCCTCCTGAGTGCTGGAATTAAAACATGTGCCACCATGCCCAGTCCGGAATTTTTTAATTTTCCTCTTTTTTTTTTCTTTTCTTTTTTTTTTTGAGGTAGGGTCTCGCTCTAGCTCAGGCTGACCTGGAATTCACTGTGTAGTCTCAGAATGGCCTTGAACTCATGGCAATCCTCCTACCTTTGCCTCCTAAGTGCTACAATTAATGGCACATGCCACCATGCCTGGCTAAGGGTTTTGATAGATTAACACCTCAGGTAACCCCAAACCTCTGCCTCTATAGAGAATGTCCCAGGCACTTCAGAAAAGTCCCCACTCTTCCCTTCCCTTCTCCATCAATCCCTGCCTCCATGTACCCTTCCAGACATCTCTACTATTCTCTAAGTCAGTTTGGCCTGTTCTGGAGCTTCACAAAATGGAACCAAGTGGAAGTATTCTCATTGTCTGGAGGACTACTTCCATGCAGCTGAGTGTTGTAAAGATCCATCCAAACAGGAGTGTGTGCCCATAGCAGTTTCTGTTCTTTGTCCAGCAGCATTCCACAGAAGACTGCTACAGCTGGGTTGGCTGGTGGCCTCTGTGGATGCTCTGTGCCAGCGGTTGTTGATAGAAGTTGCTGAGAACACTTTTGCTTTTTTCTCTTCTCTGGTTTCTGCTTCCTTCCTTATTTATTTCTAGAAAACACCCAGTTAGGGCTGGAGAAATGGCTCACTGGTTAAGGTGTGTGCCTGCAAAGCCTAACAATCCGGGTTCCATTCCCCAGTACCCACATCAAGCCAGGTGCACAAAGTGATGCATGCATCTGGAGTTCATTTGCAGAGGTTGAAGGCCTGGCTTGCTCATTCTCCCTCTTTCTTCTCTCTCTCTCTCTCTCTGTCTCTGATTACAAATAAATAAATAAATGAATAAATAAATAAATAAATAAATAAATATTACAACAATAAAGAAAACCCCTGGTTTCATGATTATAGGTGGAGAAGAGCGTTCCTACCTCACAGGCTGGGGCTAAGAAGAAAGTGAGGGAGTATGGAGCAGGTTCTCACTTCAGCTCCTGGCATACTGCAGGCACTCGAGAAGGGATAGCTGAGGTTGTTTGGATTAAGAGCTTATCTGACTGAGTTGAGCACTATTTTCTAGCTCTGCGGCTTTTGCCAAGTCATGTCACACCAATACGCCTTCATTTACTCCTCTAAAAAATCTCTCCCATTCCTTGTGAGTTACATAAGCATAAACACACACCGCCCCCTGCATCATTGGAAGGGAATGATAAAGAAATATGATGGTAAAAGAGTTTGCCGAAGAAATAACATCCACCTCTTTTTTTTTGTTGTTGTTGTTAATTTTTCACACGGCTTGAATTTTGTAAGAAATTGCTTCGAGGTCCTTGGATGAGAAAACCGTACTGCAACGCCAAGAGCTACAGTGTGAGCTAGCCTGTTCCCAGACCCATTAACTGCCATTCAGCTAGGACTTAACAGTTTCCACTGGAGCAGAAAGAAGTTTATTTTACCATTTTAATTTGGTGCTGTTTTATTTACCCTGTTTGTGCTAACCCAAATTTGGCACCCACTCTGTACTCCAAGTGCTAATTTAAGTGACATATTTCCGCTCTGCCTGGGAAGGGTACACAGAAGAGCTGAAAGACGTGTGTTTATAATTACAAGGTACCGAGCTGGCTCCAGCAGCATCTTGTAGCATATGGGAACTATGTGGGCTAGTTAGTAAAAGTTGATACTGAAGCCTGATGCTGTTTGGCTGAGTTTTGTAAACTCAGAGTTGTTAAGCTGCGTCTAATAAAACATGGGCTGAGTCAATTTAATATTTCCAGGCCAGTTTGTTGCGGTGCTAAGGACAACCCTGGGTCTTTTTGCTTGGTCTGAAAATGCAGAGGTGGTATATTTTGTCAGGAAAGGTGAGAGAAACTATTTTCTTACAGTGCAGTCTTCGGGAACCCTGATATGAAAACGAGGCTCTGAACCAACTCAATCTGACCTTTTGTCTTTGGTTTCAGATGACATAGAGGCGGGCTCTTGGTTTAGATTCAACACTGTGCATTTTAAGCTTTTCTCTCTCTCTCTTTCTTTCTTTCTTTCTTTCTTTCTTTCTTTCTTTCTTTCTTTCTTTTTTCTTTTCTTTGGTTTTTCAAGGTAGGGTGTCACTTTAGCCCAGGCTGACCTGGAATTCACTATGTAGTCTCAGGGTGGCCTCGAACTTACAGCGATCCTCCTACCTCTGCCTCCCGAGTGCTGGGATTAAAGGCATGCACCACCATGCCTGGCTGGTTTTTTTTTTTTTTTTGTTTGTTTGTTTTATTTCATTTTATTTGACAGGGTCTTATGTATCCCAGACTGCCCTTGAACTTACTATATATTGGAGGATAACTTTGAACTCCTGATCTTCTTGACTCCACCTCCCAAGTGCTGCCATTGCGGGTGAGTGCCATCACATCCAGTTTGTGGCATGCTGGAGATTGAACAAAAATGCTAGACACTACCAATTGGGGCTGTATCCCCAGCCCCAAGCTTTCTGTTTGTAAACAATATTATATCTTGTTATATATTAAATCAATCAGTTCCCCTTTACAAACCTTTCTATATTATTCAGTATAACAATGTAAATAAATTGTTACATATTTTTTAATTTTTAAATTTTTATTTATTTATTTGCAAGGAAAGGGGTGGGGGGAGAAGAGGAGACAGATAGAATGAGCATGCCAGGGCCCTTAGCCACTGCAAACAAACTCCAGACACATGCGCTACTTTGTGCATCTGGCTTTACATAGGTACTGGGGTATTGAATCCAGTCCATTAGGCTTTGCAGGCGAGTACCTTAACCACTAAGCAATCTCTCCAGTCCTATTTTTATTTTATTTTTTTGTTAATTTTTTAAATTATTTTATTTATTTTTGGAGAGAGACACAGAGAGAGACAGACAGAGAGGGAGAGGGAGACAGATAGAGATAGGCGCGCCAGCAGTCTCTCAGCTACTGTGAACGAAATCCAGATGCGTGTGCCCCCTTGTGGTCAAGTGTGGCATAGAGCCCTTGCATCACTTTGCATCTGGCTAAACGTGGGACCTGGAGATTGGAACCGCTGGAGATTGGAACCAGCGTTCTTAGGCTTAGGAGACAGGCGCCTTAACTGCTAAGCCATCTCTCCAGCCCCCCTATTTTTATTTTTTTGCTGCCCTGGAGATTGAACACAGGGCATCATGCATGCTATAAAGTGCTCTGTCACTGAGCTATACCCTCATCACTTTCTAAACTTCTAATATTGAGACAGAATCTCACTAAATTGCTCAAGGAGGCCTTGAACTTGGGATCCTCCTGCCTTAGCCTCCCAAGTATCTGGGATTATAGGCCTGCTCCACAGACTCGACTATACATATGACATTTTAAATTTAGGAGAAAATAGGTGTTATAGTAGAACTGGATCTATTAGTTATGTGTGTGAGTGGGTATGTCTGCCCAGAGCACTGCATTGTATACTTGCCCTACAGATCTGGTTTCCCTGACCTGGGCATCTTTCCTCATCCGCAACCTTCTGCAATGAAGAGATGGCAGGCAGAGAGCTGCCAGGCTTGGAATTCCCATGCTAAGCCCCACACAGCTCTCAGCTCTAGAAGGTGACCCCAAGGCCAAGCCAGCTGGCAGAAAGGAAGGCCAGGAGCCCTCTGAGGAAGGCTTCCTGGGCAGTGTGCCCCACGGCTCAGGACATGCTTCGGCTTGTGGTCTGAGGGAGAGCCACCTGCCAGCCCATCACCCAGAAAGCGAAGCCAAAGTGGCTTGTGGCAGAGAGCCTCTTACCCTCCCTTTGTTACATACATGGAATACACAATGCTGCTGGACAGAGGGTTCTCTAAACTGCTGGGAAATGTGGGCAGGGTTCTCTGTATGTCATTTCCAAGGTCACATTTCTGAATGGGTTTCATTCCCAAGTACTTCAGACACAGGAGGCCAAACGATGTAATGTCTGTGGTGTCTGAAACTCTGATCGAAATGACCGTCTATAGACTTTAAGTTGTGTCCACCAAATGTGTTTACATTTTTAGCGCAGAATAGCTGAGGTCTTCTTCTTCCTGAGTTTTGTTTCCTTTTAAAATATTGTTAGTTATTCATTAATTTGTGTGTGTTACACACATGTCATACACATGCCCCTTTGCACCTAGCTTTATGTGAGTGCTGGGGCATCTGACACAGGCCGACAGGCTTTGCAAACAGCCTCTGAGCCATCTCCTCCTTTTCGTGAATTTTTCTCTCACATAGATCTTTATAATCCACAACTGAACACATTACAAGCCAAAATCTTACCCTGTATGCCATGTGGGGACAGTGACACCCACTCTAATGTGGCACTCGGCTTGTCCTCAGAGTCTTTTACCTGTGGGTACCCAGCAGAGGCCCTTCCTCCGTTCCACTCCATTCTACCTGGTGAGTTGTAGTCATTTAGCCCATTTTGCCCTGTAGCAGTTACCTTCCCATTGTTCTCGTCAAAACACCTGACAAGGGAGGAAAGGGTTATATCATCTTACATTTTCCTTCCTTTTTAAAAAATATTTTATTTTTAGTTTATTTATTTGAGGGAGAGAGAAAGAGAGGGAGAGAGAGAGTGAAAATAGTATGCCAGGGCCTCTAGCCTCTGCAAATGAACTCCAGGTGCATGTGCCCCCTTGTGCATCCAGTCTACCGCTTGACTCCATCTCTAGCCCCATGTTTGCCCCTGCTCGAACAACCTGCAGAGCTAGCTAGAAAAGAGTGACTGAAAGAGGATGCTAGAGACTGGGATCGACTTCCAGCTGCACCTGCCAACTGTGTGACGTCCAGCAGGCCACTTCTCTGTACTTCAGTGTCCTAGTCTGTAAAATAAGGGACAGAACCCTACGAACCAGCATTGCAGCATGCAACTAAGACCTCAATACACACTTTAAAAATAATTTATTTATTTATTTATTAGAGAGAGAGAGAGAGAGAGAGAGAGAGAGAGCTTCCACCCAACTCCCGGAGTCTGTGTCGTGACTCCACGCCTCTCACCCCCAACTCGGCGGAGATCCTGTGGTCCCTCCTGGGCTGGCCCTAGGGGGAATCCCAATAGGAGAGAGATGAAGAGGTGATGAATCACAAACCCACATGCCATCCAAACGTCAAAAAAGCTAATTTTAGGGATTTCTGGGGTTGGGGAGAGATAGCTCAGTGGTTAAAGTGGTTACCTTGCAAGTATGAGGGCGTGAGGTCAGATCTCCAGAACTCGTGTAAATGCCAGGCATGGTGGGGTGTGCCTATAACCCCAGTACTGGGAAGGCAGAGATAGGTGGATCCCTGGGGCTCACTGGCCAGTCAGTGCAGCCGAATTGGTGAGCTCTAAGCCAACGACAAGCCCTATCTCAGAAAAGGTGGACAATGTTCTTGAGGTTGACGCTAAGCTTCTCCTGTGATCTCTACATGTGTGTACCATATGTAACATGCACCCAAACATACATGCACATCAAAAAGAAATTTCTGCTTTGGTTCGTGTATTGCATAGAGAAAATGGATGAATAGGAAAAAGATTTGGGAAACAGGTTGACAGAAAAATCAGTTCTCGGATGACCAGAGTGCAGTTCATTAAGGTTAAATGAATTTTCACACTGCCATGCCTCAAGCAAGGAATACTGACTGGGAAGCAGGTAAGTCTAATGCCACAGTATATGTGACAACAATGCGGGTGCAGTCCTATGGTCCTTCTCTTTGAGAGTTGCAGTCTATTTAGGATGACAATCTTAGGGCAGTTAATTCAAGTGATGTGGTCTCATAATTGGCATTGTTTCCAAAAGGCCACAGATCAGAGGAGTGGGAGCTCAAGCAGGCCTCACTAGTGGTAGAGAAAGGTTTCCCAGGTAAGTTTGGAGCCAGGCATGGTGGTGTATACCTTTAATTCCAGCATCTGGAGAACTGAGGTAAAGAGGAACACTATGAGTTCAAGGGCAGCCTGGGACAGAGTGAGAACCTGCCTCAAAAGCAAAAACAACAAAAACAAAAATCCACAAGGGAGTTGGGAATGGAGACATACATAGAGCCGGGCCTAGTGGTATAGGCCCGTAACTCCAGCTACTCAGGAAGCTGAGACAGGACCATCGTAAGTTCAGTGCCTGCCTAGGTATCTTAAGACCTGGTCTTAAAATGAAACTGAAAAGACAGACTGGGAGATAGCTCAGACAGTAAAATGTCTGTTTTTGCAAGCATGAGGACCTGAATTCCATCCCCAAATGCCCCAGAAAAATGCTGGATGTGATGGTGCATCCTTGTAACCCCAGTGCCGACAAAAAGAGGAAGACACTCTGGCCAGTTAGCCTAATTGTGCAGCTGCAGGCTATTAAGAGACCCTGTCTCAAAAACAGACAGACAGACAGACAGACAGACAGACAGACAGACAGACAAACAACAATAATAAAAACGAGTAATGGTGCTCCTGAGAGAAAATGACACCTCAAGTTGTCTTCTCCTGGCTGAACCAAGCCTTTTAGGGATCGTCAGAAATTTGAGCATGCCCTTTACTATCCATCTGTTTTATACAGGAAGAAACTGAAGCCCAGAGAAGTTAAGTGACTTATCAAGAGTCACTCAGCTCATAATTGGTAGCACTATATCCATTTCTTCTGTCCAGAAGTTTGGCTTCTCAAGTGTGTGCTTGACTATTTTAGCTGGGTCAAGATGATTCTGGAAACCCTTGCAGCCCCCAGATCGTTTTCCTTATGTGTGTCCCACATGGAGGTATTGATGGCATGTGCAGAAATTTCACTCATATGTCAGGTGTAGAACAGCGGCTTTAATATGCAGCCACTGAGCTCTTCAGAGAAGGCACCAGCTGATTCCAAAGGGTATTTTGTACCTAGTGTGGGCAGAAGAGTGAAGAGAGAATCCGCCACAGAGCCCTGGAGGACTTCCAGAATTCTCTGGAGCCTTGAGGTGGATAGGGGAGATTTCTGCTTGGCAGGATCCCCCACCCCAGCTGTAGTGTCGGCTCGGCCACACTCTGGTCTATCACTTTTCAAAGATCAACAATTCCCCTGTCTCCTTTAAGAGCAGAGTTATTATCCACGGGATCTTCTGGAGGGTACCTTTGGCTTTGCCATGATTTTTTTTTTTTCTTTTCTTTTTGGCAGAAGCTGAGTTTTTCGAGAAGTTTCTCAGTTTAAGGAAGGTGGGTGGATAAGAATCTCTGTGAACACCCAAGAAGGGTAGCCACAGTTCTGAGCTCATTCTGCACAGCTCTTTACGGGCTATGTGGGAAGAAGGAACTCCAAGCTGTTTCCAAAACATAGACAGCAAGGAACCCTGGGCAAATTTTATCTCCTGAAAACTAGTGGCTTTGAGGTGAAATCGGGGTAACGGGTTGCAGTGATATTTCCCAGGTGTGTAGATGTTGGCATGCTTGCATCTGGGGGTCTAGTTACATACACTTTCAATTATGTGGCCGGTGCAACTGTGTGTGGAGCTGGCAGCCACACAGACCTGATAATTTGTCCTGTGAACAACCCTTGGCCGCTGTGGCTGGGAAGGGCTTGTGTTCTCATGGTCTTTGTGAATCTAGGGGATCCAGCCCTCCTTCTCCACATACCGTAAACAATTTATTTGGTTCCAGTGTACACTCACATACACATGCAAACTGTTCCTTTCATCCTCACTGATCTTGGTACCCACTGTTGGAGGAGAGAATTTCATACAACCTGTATGGTAAATGTGGAAACCATGTATTCCCAATTAAAGAAATGTGACAGGGCTGGAGAGGTGGCTTAGTGGTTAAGGCACTTGCTTGTAAAGCCAAAGGACCCAGGTTTGATTACCCAGGAGTCACTTAAGCCAGATGCACAAGGTGGTGCATGTGTCTGCAGTTCATTTATAGCACCTGGAGTGTCCATTCTCTCTCTGTCTGCCACCTTCTCTCTCAAATAAATAAATGAAAATAAAATATTAAAAAAAGAAAGGTGAGCTGGGCATGGTGTTGCATGCCTTTAATCCCAGCACTAGGGAGACAGAGGTAGGAGGATTGCCATGAGTTCAAAGCCAGCTTGAGACTACATAGTGAATTCCAGGTCAGCCTGAGCTAGAGTGAAACCCTACCTCGAAAAACTAACAAAACAAAACAAAAACAAACAAACAAACAAAAAAACCCCAAAGGGGACATTTCATTGTTTTAAAATATTTTATTTATTTATTTGACAGAGAGAGAGGGAGAGAGAGAGAGAGAGAGAGAGAGAGAGAGAAGAGAGGCACATCAGAGCCTCTAGCCATGGCAAACAAACTCCAGACCCATGTGCCACCTCGTGCATCTGGCTTATTGTGATACTAGGGAATTGATGCTTGATGCCAATCTTTAACCGCTAAGCCATCTCTCCAGCCTGACAGTTCTTTTTTTTTTTTTTTTTTTGGTTTTGGCAAGGTAGGGTCTCACTCTGGTCCAGGCTGACCTGGAATTAACTATGTAGTCTCGGGGTGGCCTCGAACTCTCGGCGATCCTCCTACCTCTGCTTCCCGAGTGCTGGGATTAAAGGCGTGCACCACCACGCCCGGCTTGACAGTTCATTTTTTAAAGCAATAATTGAAAAGTTATCTCTTTAAAATTTTTTAAAAATTTATTTATTTGAGAGAGGGAGAGAGAAAGAGGAAGAGAGAAAGAGACAGAGAGAGAGAATGGATATGCCAGGGCCTCCAGCCAATGCAAACAAACTCCAGACATGTGGGCCACCTTGTGCATCTGGCTTATGTGGATCCTGGGGAATCAAACTGGGATCCTTTGGCTTTGTAGGAAAATGCCTTAACTGCTAAGCCATCTCTCCAACCCCTGAAAGTTATCTTTTAAACAACCTCAATGATAGAGGAGAAAACTCACAAGGCAAAGTTTGGAGTTTATGCATTGACCTTCATACGAAGGAGGATAACCTTAGTCCTGCCAGCAGCTGTGGCGTCTCAGCCTGTCTGCAGGCCCCAGTGGGCACACCCTGCCAGTATGCATAATTCAGAAACCCTCTCTGTAAGCAGGGGCTACCTGCAGCCCAGGCTCAACATCAGCATGGGGTGAACACTGGAGTTGAAGCTGGCTTTCCTTGCTTTTCAGCTTCCTGGGGGCATGTTGAGTCCCAGGGGAGAACCTGGAGGAAAACAGAAAAGGGAACTCCTCACTGAGTGGGGGGACTTGCATTTAAATCCTTCAATCTTGAAATGATCAAACAAAAGAACTGCCTGGAAAAGAGAAAGGGGGAGAAAAAAAATCACAGTAACTTTTGGTATCTTAGCCTAACTGTTCCTGTTTGACTGTTTTCCACTTCCTCTGTATTTTTTTCTTTGAAAATCATGTTTATTTCATTCGAAAGTGCATGGTCATTTCTTTTTGCCAAATTGTATAAGTAAATTATAATTACAACCTGCAGAGCTAGCTAGAAAAGAGTGACTGAAAGAGGATGCTAGAGACTGGGATCGACTTCCAGCTGCACCTGCCAACTGTGTGACGTCCAGCAGGCCACTTCTCTGTACTAGTCTGTAAAATAAGGGACAGAACCCTATGAACCAGCATTGCAGCATGCAACTAAGACCTCAATACACACTTTAAAAATAACTTATTTATTTATTTATTAGACACAGAGAGAGAGAGAGAGAGAGTGCTTCCACCCAACTCCCGGAGTCTGTGTCTTCTCACCCACCCCCAACTCGGCGGAGATCCTGTGGTCCCTCCTGGGCTGGCCCTAGGGGGAATCCCAATAGGAGAGAGATGAAGAGGTGATGAATCACAAACCCACATGCCATCCAAACGTCAAAAAAGCTAATTTTAGGGATTTCTGGGGTTGGGGAGAGATAGCTCAGTGGTTAAAGTGGTTACCTTGCAAGTATGAGGGCGTGAGGTCAGATCTCCAGAACTCGTGTAAGTGCCAGGCATGGTGGGGTGTGCCTATAACCCCAGTACTGGGAAGGCAGAGATAGGTGGATCCCTGGGGCTCACTGGCCAGTCAGTGCAGCCGAATTGGTGAGCTCTAAGCCAACGACAAGCCCTATCTCAGAAAAGGTGGACAATGTTCTTGAGATTGACGCTAAGCTTCTCCTGTGACCTCTACATGTGTGTACCATATGTAACATGCACCCAAACATACATGCACATCAAAAAGAAATTTCTGCTTTGGTTCGTGTATTGCATAGAGAAAATGGATGAATAGGAAAAAGATTTGGGAAACAGGTTGACAGAAAAATCAGTTCTCGGATGACCAGAGTGCAGTTCATTAAGGTTAAATGAATTTTCACACTGCCATGCCTCAAGCAAGGAATACTGACTGGGAAGCAGGTAAGTCTAATGCCACAGTATATGTGACAACAATGCGGGTGCAGTCCTACGGTCCTTCTCTTTGGAGAGTTGCAGTCTATTTAGGATGACAATCTTAGGGCAGTTAATTCAAGTGATGTGGTCTCATAATTGGCATTGTTTCCAAAAGGCCACAGATCAGAGGAGTGGGAGCTCAAGCAGGCCTCACTAGTGGTAGAGAAAGGTTTCCCAGGTAAGTTTGGAGCCAGGCATGGTGGTGTATACCTTTAATTCCAGCATCTGGAGAACTGAGGTAAAGAGGAACACTATGAGTTCAAGGGCAGCCTGGGACAGAGTGAGAACCTGCCTCAAAAGCAAAAACAACAAAAACAAAAATCCACAAGGGAGTTGGGAATGGAGACATACATAGAGCCGGGCCTAGTGGTATAGGCCCGTAACTCCAGCTACTCAGGAAGCTGAGACAGGACCATCGTAAGTTCAGTGCCTGCCTAGGTATCTTAAGACCTGGTCTTAAAATGAAACTGAAAAGACAGACTGGGGAGATAGCTCAGACAGTAAAATGTCTGTTTTTGCAAGCATGAGGACCTGAATTCCATCCCCAAATGCCCCAGAAAAATGCTGGATGTGATGGTGCATCCTTGTAACCCCAGTGCCGACAAAAGAGGAAGACACTCTGGCCAGTTAGCCTAATTGTGCAGCTGCAGGCTATTAAGAGACCCTGTCTCAAAAACAGACAGACAGACAGACAGACAGACAGACAGACAGACAGACAAACAACAATAATAAAAACGAGTAATGGTGCTCCTGAGAGAAAATGACACCTCAAGTTGTCTTCTCCTGGCTGAACCAAGCCTTTTAGGGATCGTCAGAAATTTGAGCATGCCCTTTACTATCCATCTGTTTTATACAGGAAGAAACTGAAGCCCAGAGAAGTTAAGTGACTTATCAAGAGTCACTCAGCTCATAATTGGTAGCACTATATCCATTTCTTCTGTCCAGAAGTTTGGCTTCTCAAGTGTGTGCTTGACTATTTTAGCTGGGTCAAGATGATTCTGGAAACCCTTGCAGCCCCCAGATCGTTTTCCTTATGTGTGTCCCACATGGAGGTATTGATGGCATGTGCAGAAATTTCACTCATATGTCAGGTGTAGAACAGCGGCTTTAATATGCAGCCACTGAGCTCTTCAGAGAAGGCACCAGCTGATTCCAAAGGGTATTTTGTACCTAGTGTGGGCAGAAGAGTGAAGAGAGAATCCGCCACAGAGCCCTGGAGGACTTCCAGAATTCTCTGGAGCCTTGAGGTGGATAGGGGAGATTTCTGCTTGGCAGGATCCCCCACCCCAGCTGTAGTGTCGGCTCGGCCACACTCTGGTCTATCACTTTTCAAAGATCAACAATTCCCCTGTCTCCTTTAAGAGCAGAGTTATTATCCACGGGATCTTCTGGAGGGTACCTTTGGCTTTGCCATGATTTTTTTTTTTTCTTTTCTTTTTGGCAGAAGCTGAGTTTTTCGAGAAGTTTCTCAGTTTAAGGAAGGTGGGTGGATAAGAATCTCTGTGAACACCCAAGAAGGGTAGCCACAGTTCTGAGCTCATTCTGCACAGCTCTTTACGGGCTATGTGGGAAGAAGGAACTCCAAGCTGTTTCCAAAACATAGACAGCAAGGAACCCTGGGCAAATTTTATCTCCTGAAAACTAGTGGCTTTGAGGTGAAATCGGGGTAACGGGTTGCAGTGATATTTCCCAGGTGTGTAGATGTTGGCATGCTTGCATCTGGGGGTCTAGTTACATACACTTTCAATTATGTGGCCGGTGCAACTGTGTGTGGAGCTGGCAGCCACACAGACCTGATAATTTGTCCTGTGAACAACCCTTGGCCGCTGTGGCTGGGAAGGGCTTGTGTTCTCATGGTCTTTGTGAATCTAGGGGATCCAGCCCTCCTTCTCCACATACCGTAAACAATTTATTTGGTTCCAGTGTACACTCACATACACATGCAAACGCGTTCCTTTCATCCTCACTGATCTTGGTACCCACTGTTGGAGGAGAGAATTTCATACAACCTGTATGGTAAATGTGGAAACCATGTATTCCCAATTAAAGAAATGTGACAGGGCTGGAGAGGTGGCTTAGTGGTTAAGGCACTTGCTTGTAAAGCCAAAGGACCCAGGTTTGATTACCCAGGAGTCACTTAAGCCAGATGCACAAGGTGGTGCATGTGTCTGCAGTTCATTTATAGCACCTGGAGTGTCCATTCTCTCTCTGTCTGCCACCTTCTCTCTCAAATAAATAAATGAAAATAAAATATTAAAAAAAGAAAGGTGAGCTGGGCATGGTGTTGCATGCCTTTAATCCCAGCACTAGGGAGACAGAGGTAGGAGGATTGCCATGAGTTCAAAGCCAGCTTGAGACTACATAGTGAATTCCAGGTCAGCCTGAGCTAGAGTGAAACCCTACCTCGAAAAACTAACAAAACAAAACAAAAACAAACAAACAAACAAAAAAACCCCAAAGGGGACATTTCATTGTTTTAAAATATTTTATTTATTTATTTGACAGAGAGAGAGAGAGAGAGAGAGAGAGAGAGAGAGAGAGAGAGAGAGAGAGAGAGAATGGGCACATCAGAGCCTCTAGCCATGGCAAACAAACTCCAGACCCATGTGCCACCTCGTGCATCTGGCTTATTGTGATACTAGGGAATTGATGCTTGATGCCAATCTTTAACCGCTAAGCCATCTCTCCAGCCTGACAGTTCTTTTTTTTTTTTTTTTTTTGGTTTTGGCAAGGTAGGGTCTCACTCTGGTCCAGGCTGACCTGGAATTAACTATGTAGTCTCGGGGTGGCCTCGAACTCTCGGCGATCCTCCTACCTCTGCTTCCCGAGTGCTGGGATTAAAGGCGTGCACCACCACGCCCGGCTTGACAGTTCATTTTTTAAAGCAATAATTGAAAAGTTATCTCTTTAAAATTTTTTAAAAATTTATTTATTTGAGAGAGGGAGAGAGAGAAAGAGGAAGAGAGAAAGAGACAGAGAGAGAGAATGGATATGCCAGGGCCTCCAGCCAATGCAAACAAACTCCAGACATGTGGGCCACCTTGTGCATCTGGCTTATGTGGATCCTGGGGAATCAAACTGGGATCCTTTGGCTTTGTAGGAAAATGCCTTAACTGCTAAGCCATCTCTCCAACCCCTGAAAGTTATCTTTTAAACAACCTCAATGATAGAGGAGAAAACTCACAAGGCAAAGTTTGGAGTTTATGCATTGACCTTCATACGAAGGAGGATAACCTTAGTCCTGCCAGCAGCTGTGGCGTCTCAGCCTGTCTGCAGGCCCCAGTGGGCACACCCTGCCAGTATGCATAATTCAGAAACCCTCTCTGTAAGCAGGGGCTACCTGCAGCCCAGGCTCAACATCAGCATGGGGTGAACACTGGAGTTGAAGCTGGCTTTCCTTGCTTTTCAGCTTCCTGGGGGCATGTTGAGTCCCAGGGGAGAACCTGGAGGAAAACAGAAAAGGGAACTCCTCACTGAGTGGGGGGACTTGCATTTAAATCCTTCAATCTTGAAATGATCAAACAAAAGAACTGCCTGGAAAAGAGAAAGGGGGAGAAAAAAAATCACAGTAACTTTTGGTATCTTAGCCTAACTGTTCCTGTTTGACTGTTTTCCACTTCCTCTGTATTTTTTTCTTTGAAAATCATGTTTATTTCATTCGAAAGTGCATGGTCATTTCTTTTTGCCAAATTGTATAAGTAAATTATAATTTTAAAAAATTTATTTATTTTTATTTATTTGAGAGTGACAGACAGAGAGAAACACACACACACACACACACACACACACAGAGAGAGAGAGAGAGAGAGAGAGAGAGAGAGAGGAAAGAACAGACATTCCAGGGCCTCTAGCCATTGCAAATGAACTCCAGATGCATGCACCATCTTATGCATCTGGTTTACAAGGGTACTAGGGAATCAAACCTGGGTCCTTAGGCTTCCCAGGCAAGCGCCTTAACCACTAAGCCATTTCTCTAGCCCCATTACCTCTTTTTATGTGGTGAGGTGTGTGCATATGTATGATGAGTGTATGTGTGTGTGTGTAGGGGGGGGTGTATGCATGCCTTGGAGCATATATGGCCGTCCAAGGACAACTTTTGGGCACTGGCTTCCACCATCCTTCTCTCTTCAGGCAGGGTCTCTTGCTCACTGCTGCTTTTGCCAGGCTAACTGGCCATCCAAGTTTCTGGCAGATTCTCCTGTTTCTGTTTCCTTTCTTGGCAGTAGGTATGGCTGGGATTATAGACACCGGCCACAGCATCTGGCTGTGGTTCCAAAATCAGGTACTCAGGTTTGCACCGGAAGCACCTTATCCATTGAGCCATCTCCCCAGCCCCAATTTCTTTACCCTTTTAAAAATGGCTGACTACTAGTCTGTTGAGTTAACCATTTCAATGGTGTTTCTGGCATGGCAAGGTTTTTGCTGTTTTTCCTTTTAAAAATGCCACAGTGATCATACTCATGCATATGGAAAACATGGGGTGTGAACCTTAGTGTGGGGACGCATCAACAGAACGTACTGGGGAATTGTGAGAAGCTACCGAACTGTTTTGAGTTCCATTCTTTTTCACCATAGAATCAAGAATAATTTTTATCAGCAGACATAAATCTTAGAAATATATAAATATAATAAGACATAAGGACAGTATATTGCATTGTTGTAATATGTTTACATATAATATCTTCAGTATACCATATTTTAATATTTTAAGTATACTGTATGTATTATAACATATAAACATAAAATATTTGTGTGTATGTGTTTGTTTCTCTTTAAGTTCATGAGAGATTTCATATTCTGGAAACCAAAGTAGTTTAAGTCAAGTTTAGCTTTAAAATAAAGAGTAGAACTTTTTTTTTTTCTCTCCCTGCAGAGGTGACAGGGAAGGAAGGTGCTAGAACAATCATGCAACAGAAGCTGATTCCCCTCCCAAAAGGTTAGGGGTCATCAGGGGTCCTTAATGGTCTTGGAGGGTGGTGTAAATGAGGAACACACAGTCCCCCAGTAGTTATAGTGTCTTTCTCCCCCCCCCCCATGAAGTCTGGCCTTCAGACTCCTTCCCTGGGGATGAACAGAGTCTCATGTTACACTTCCTAAGGCCATTTTCTGGTGGGGGGTCAGATGTAGGGAGGAAGAGCAGAGAGGTGAGGAGAAAGATGGGGCCACAGCTAACTGGACAGGAGCCTGCCTGGGGAGGTGCTGAGTGAGCTAGGATGGCCCCACCCAGCCCGTGCTCTGGGAACCCGGAGTCAGAAGAGCTCAGTGTGGGTGTTCTAGGAAGATTGCTCACCACTTGCTATTTAGCACATGTCTGAAGGAATAGCTCACAGAATTGGCAACCGAGTTCAGAAAGTTAGACTATGGGAAAGCTGAGTTTCCACTGTTTTTGAAGCACAAACTGAGAATGTGAGCCCAGGTGTCTGAGAGCACAGAGCTAAAAACGCCATCCATGCTCAACCCTGATTGGGTCCGATTTATATGTAAGACAAGGGGCTGGGACCACGGGGTCCTCCCTCTGGCAAGACTGTCGCCAAGTACTTTTGAAAAGCTTGGTCCAGGAGCTTGTAAGAGACTCTCCATCGAAAAATTCATTGTTGTAATTAACAAATTGTGAGATTCTTAATTTGCATTGGTCAGTGAGAGAATGTTGACAATTTCAATCCAGACTCTTCATTTTAAGCGAAGGAGAACGGGAACTTGTCCCTATACTGTATCATGTTTGCTGAGTGAGTAATTGCACATACATGCCTTTCAATGGGAGAGTGCAGAAGCTATGTGACTACATGCATTCATTCTTTTTTTTTTTTTTTTTTTTTTTTTTTTTCGAGGTAGGGTCTCACTCTGGCCCAGGCTGACCTGGAATTAACTATGTAGTCTCAGGGTGGCCTTGAACTCATGGCGATCCTCCTACCTCTGCCTCCCAAGTGCTGGGATTAAAGGCGTGTGCCACCACGCCGGGTGCATTCATTCTTTTAAAAAATATTTTATTTTTATTTATTTATTTGAGAGAGGGAAAGAGCCAGAAAGAGAGAGAGAGAGAGAAAGAGAGAGAAAGAATGGATGCGGCAGGGCTTCCAGCCACTGCAAACGAACTCCAGACGCATGCGCCACCTTGTGCATCAGGCTTACGTGGGTCCTGGGGAATTGAACTGAGGTCCTTTGGCTTTACAGGCAAATGCTGTAACCGCTAAGCTAAGCCATCTCTCCAGCCCCCATGCATTCATTCTTTCCCCCAACTTTCATGGCCTCTTCCATTTCCTCTTCGAACTTGGGCTTTTCAGTCTGCCTTGCAGAAATCAACACCCATCGTAGCACTTTGACCTAGCACTTCCGCTCTTGGAGGTGTGAGTGAGGGAGACTGGGACTGGGTGGGGGCAGCAGTGGGGAAGATCCAGGCCACTCTTGCTGCTTGCAAGTTAGAAGTAAGGACTGGGGACGTAGCTCAGCGGAAGAGTGCTACCTGGCAGGTGCAAGCCCTCGGATGGGACACCCCACACACACACACACACACACACACACACACACACACACAAAGTAGAAGGACAAAAATATGCCCATGCTAAGAGAGTGTTGAAGAGAAGCTGTCAAGCCTGCAGGCCCCACACGGTGTGGCTGGTTGGAAGGCAGAGGCAGAATTCAGCCACAGGTGAGAGCCAGTCAGGAGGGAGGAGGGAGAAAGCTTTGGTGTTCAGAGCAGGGAAAGAGAGGTGGGACCAAAGGAAATGGTTTTGGAGTTTGGGACAGAAGTTGAGGCACTCCAGAAGCTGGGCACCAGCATATTGTGTAGTTGAAGTTCTCTGCCCATGACTTTGTACGAGTGATCCAGATCTTTCCAAGGACCACTGGGAGCCACACCGGTGTGAAGAGGACCGTACCCCCCCCCCACCACCACATTGCTGCTGTTACAAGCTTTCTTGTGCCCCCCAACACCCCTCCCCCACTTCTTCCCTCCAAGGCATGTGGCATTCTTTTTTTTTTTTTTTTTTTTTTTGTGGTGGTCTCCGACTGTCATTAAGCAAGTCAAAGGTCATCGGTCTAGAAATTGACACACTTGACCCATTTCTTTTCTGGGCTGGACCTGGAGTCTGGAGCCACTGCCCCCAGGGACCATGTGGAGGCCTCAAAGCCCAGGGTTCATTGCTCTCTTCCCATGAGGTGTATAATTTGATATTTATTGCCTCTCTCCCCAACAAGGTCTATGGTGCCACTGGGATCCATTCGGGAAGGAATGCTGATCCCTTTATGAATTTTTGATGGTGGAGGAGGAGCCACTGAGACCACTGGGGGACCTTGTGAAATGGAAATGCTGTGTTCTTTTTGATCTTTCTCTTTCTTTCTTTTTCTTTTCTTCTTTCTCTCTCCCTTTCTCCTTCCATCCTTCTTTCCTTCCCTCCCTCCTCTGTCTGTCCTCTCTTGCTTACTTTCTCTCTTTCATACCACCACCGCCATTCATACACTTCCGTGAGTTCGAGTGAGCACAGTGTGTCTGTAGAAGACTCAGCTTCTTGGCACAGCCACACCTTACCTGTGTCTGACCGGGTTTAATCCTACCATTGGCAACTTTCTTAAGAAAAGGAGATAGTCAGCCTTGAAAACCAAAATTCAGACTAATACAAAGCAACAAACAAGACACACTGTGGACAAGGGGACCGTCCACCCCACCCCCACCGTTCCCTTTCTGGTGGTCTGAGGGGCAGGACTCCAGGGACGAAGACAGTCAGGGTCTGTATTTCATTGCTGAACATTTGACAGCTACAGTGCGAAGCAATACAGTCCTGCTTTTTATTAGCCTGTGTGAGTCCAGAGCAGAACAAAGTTTTTTGTTTTTTTTTTTCTTTTCATTTTTCAGAGTTAGAACTTTTTGCCAAACCGTGAGATGATTTAACCACAATTTCCTTCCTGATTTTTTTTCCAAAGTGGGGAAGGGAGAGCTGGGTGGGTGTTATTGTTTAATAAGATTTAAACAGGGTCCCTATTTTGTGGCCGGAACAGTTTTCCATGCCCTTTATCTGTACTGGGATTTCAGCTGGGTTTTTATTTTAGTGACATATGGCCCATCTATAATAAAAAGAGACGAACCATTCAGATTTAATTTGAGCAGCTAAGGACGTCAGAAGGGCTACAAGGGGAGGCTGTACCTGAGCTTTCATTTTTTTTTTTTTTTAATTGTGGAGAGAAGTTGAGAAGGTGACTTTTGGAATTAGTTTGGTTTGGAGGCATTAAGTCCCAGATCAAGGGAGAAGGTCAGTTGGAAAACTCGGGAGCCATGCCAGCTTTTTGCTGGCTCTTTGACTGGAGCCTCGCCCACGGGGCCTTTCAGAGGGTCTGCCCTTCGGGGGTGCTGCTCTATGCCTGCTTCCCCCTCGGACAGGGAAATGGGCTTTTAAAAATATGACGCAGCACGCCCCAGCCGGCTCCTGATCCGAGTGCTGTGTGGCATGACACAGTGAGACTCAATGACTGGGGGCAGGGCTCTGGGGTACAGCTGGCACACAGAGCCCTATATACAACATGGGGACATGCTGCCCTCGGAGGACACAGCCCACCTGGCCTCCACACACCCCTGGCACTGTTCCCAAATCATTTACTCTCATTTCACTCCCGAACACACTGCCGTGGAAGGAAGGCTTATTTACTTATTTTCTTTCTTCTTCACAACCCCCCAGCCGTTTTTTTTTTTTTTTTTTCATCTGTGAGCAACTTGCTGGTACATCAATGACTTTGTGAAACCTGAGGTATGTGTTTTTTTTTTAGATTAAACATATATATTTTTGAATTAATTTATTTTTTATTATTTTTAATGACAACTTCCTTAATTGTAGACAAAATCCCATGGTATTTCCCTCCCTCCCCCCCCCACTTTCCCCTCTGAAACTCCACTCTCCATTATATCCCCTCCCCCTCTCAATCGGTCTCTCTTTTATTTTGATGTCATCATCTTTTCCTCCTATTATGATGGTCTTATGTAGGTAGTATCAGGCACTGCAAGGTCATGGATATCCAGGCCATTTTGTGTCTGGAGGAAGATGTTGTAAGGAGTCCTACCCTTCCTTTGGCTTTTACATTCTTTCCGCCACCTCTTCCGCAATGGACTCTGAGCCTTGGAAGGTGTGTTAGAGATGTTTCAGTGTTGAGCACTCCTCTGTCCCTTCTTCTCAGCACCATGGTGCCTTCTGAGTCATCCCAAGGTCACCACCATCTGGAAAGAGAAGCCTCTCTAACCAAAAGTGAGAGTAGCACTAATATATGAAAC
This sequence comes from Orientallactaga sibirica, assembly GCA_036365145.1. Taxonomy (NCBI): domain Eukaryota; kingdom Metazoa; phylum Chordata; class Mammalia; order Rodentia; family Dipodidae; genus Orientallactaga; species Orientallactaga sibirica. The sequence goes on from JAEOAD010000037.1 coordinate 5,371,327, forward strand.
CTGAGTTTTATAACAGCAAAGTGAGCAGAGATTTGTGCAATTACACAGGACTCTTATCAAAGATTTTTTTTTTTTTTGAAGAAATCTTTAGTTTATTTTAAGTATTATTTACTTATGAAAGAGAGAATAGAGAACAATAGTGAGAGTGAGAATGAGAGAGAAAGGAGAGAGAGAAAGAATGGGCATGCCACAGCCTCTTGCTATTGCAACCAAACTCTAGATGCATGCATCACTTTGTGCATCTGGCTTTATTTAGGTACTGGGAGACCAAACATGGGCTGTCAGACTTTGCAAGCAAGATCCTTTAAGTGCTGAGTCATCTCTCCAGCTCCCCATCAAAGATCTCTCTGCGGATGAGAATGGGTGGTAGTATTTGGAGAGCACTCTCTGTCGCCAGGTGTTCAACGATGTTTCATGGCTTGAGCAGCTTGTGTTGTAGCCAGCAGCCACTGCAGATTGTAGAGTGGAATGCCCCTTGTGTCGGAGCCATTTGCCCTTTGTGTCTAATGTGCATTTTCACCATTCTCTTTTACAAGTTTTCATTCCTACATGAAGTGTGTCCACTGTGCACTGAATCACTTCTTTGTGTTACTACTAATTAATCTTAATGACAGCCTTCTACCACACCATGTGCTGGAGGAGGGTGACATGGGTATATTTCCTTGGGCAAGAGTGGAGAGAGTCACTTTAAAAAATATGTATTTATTTATTTGAGAGTGAGTGAGAGAGAGAGAAGGAAAGAGGCAGATAGACACAGAGAGAGAATGGGCACACCAGGGCCTCCAGCCACTACAAACTCCAGAGAGTGCGCCACCTTGTGCATACAGCTTACGTGGGTCCTGAGGAATCAAACCTGGGTCCTTTGGCTTTGCGGGCAAATGCCTTAACCACTAAGTCATCTATATAGCCCAGAAGTCACATTTTGTAGGTGCGTTCATGTTACAGTGAGAAGGCACAGTGCATCTTCCTTCTTTTACCTATATTGGGCACCCAGAGGCCATCTTCCTATTATTTTTATTTATTTATTTATTTATTTATTTATTTATTTATTTATTTATTTATGAATGACAGAGAGAGGGAAAGAGAGAGAGAGGGAGAGTGAGAATGGGCATGCCAGGGTCTCTAGCCACTGCAAATGAACTCCAGATGTGTGTGCCCCCTTGTGCATCTGGCTTACGTGGGACCTGGAGAATTGAACCTGAGTCCTTAGGCTTTGCAGGCATGCACCTTAACCGATAAGCCATCTCTCCAGCCCCATCTTCCTATTTTCTTTAGCAGCAAGAATTACCTCAGGGCAGACCATGTTAGGGTGCCCCTCATTGCCATCATGGAATGACCAGGGTGACCATGAAGGCCACTCTCCAAGACAGCTGCCAATAGCACCCTTGATTTACTTGCAGTGACTTGGAGATCCGCTGCTAACAGCCATCTTGATGGGAAACAGCGCTGTAATTGCTTGGGGAGAAAGGCAGGCATGTAGCAGTCGTAAAAGAAAATCTGCCCACCGCCAAGCCAAATGCCAAGGCTCTCTTTCCATGTGGTTGGATGGCTGTCCCTTTACTCAAGCCTCCCCCCCGCCCAGGTGGGTTTGGGGGCTTCCTTGCCTTGTTAACCCTCTCCCTTTCCAGTCTGAGGTTTGAGTGATTCTTTTCTGTTCTTCTTGGGGGAGATGGAACACGTGGGGAGGGGGCTGTAGTATTCAGTGCATGTTTTCTGGGGCTTCCAGTGTGACGATCTTGGTGACAGGAGCTTCTGACGGGCTCTGGGGCTGCCCAGCAGCCTGTGACCACGGTCGATCAGCTGGGGGTTCATGGTGCGATCTACCTTTTCAAAGTGACAACAGGGTAGGGAAGAAGAATTACAGTAAAGCCCAAGGCAGACAAAAAAATAAAAAAATAAAATTAAAAAAAAGGCTGGCTAGAGAGGAAAATAATAAGCTAATAACGGGTCTGACTGTTGCCTCCAGTGGGCATCATGAAGGTTCCATTCGCTCTCATCTGCTCCATTATTTTTAGTCTCTGTCCTCTATTTCCAACTGACTTTATAGTTCTGATGCTAGAAAAATGTGTCTTTGATATGTGTCATAGGAAGAAACCACCAGCCAACAGCATCTGTATTTTGGGACTGGAAGTTAAGACTGACTGTGAAGGAGCCCTGCTCATGCCATGGTTGAGAAGGGACCATGCTGAGTTTGTATGGGAACAAAGGCTTGCACAAGTAGCTTGGTGAAATTAAGTGCTCTACCATGTATGTCTACTTCCTTTCTGGCTGTTCTCGTCTTCCCTTGCTCTTCCACTCGCCTTGTCTGTCTGTCATGATCCAGACATAGTTCAGGGCAAGAGAGGGAATTAAAGGGCTTATGAGCCTGGCTAGTCAATCACCACTCCTCATGCATTTAGCAGGCACCCCTCTGCCTGTGGGGTGCTATGTAAGCTGAAGCACAAAATCACAGGTGCGACCCCTTGCTTGTATTGGATTGAGGAATTAGGCTCTGTGAAGCCGAGCTGACTGGAGCTCCATGTAGGATTGAATGAGATAGGTGATGTGGAAGTATTTGGCATGGTCCCTGACTCCTGGGGGGTGGGGAAGCATGATGTGGATTAAAGTGATAGCGCCGAGCCCCTGCCCTACGCTCAGCCCACGCCTCCTGGAGATCCAGAGCCAAGGAATGAGGGCAGGCTCGGGGTTTGGAAAAGCCTCTTTTGCTGTATTCCCTAATCAGATCTCACTCAGATAACAGCTCAGACCTGGGAACATGAGATTTTAATGTGAAATGAATAAGTACCCTGAGACTGAAGCTTGTCACTGCTGCGCATCTGGAATCACTTACAGCTGGGCAAATTCACTGGGAGCTGTAACGCCAGTGAACGCGGGGTTTAAAAGGAGGCGCACAGCGCGTTCCTTCTAATGTCTAAACAATCTGATGTTGACAAGCCTTTCACATTAACCCCAAAGTGGCAAAGTTTAAACCCTTTATTATCCGATTCAGTTTGGCAAATCATTTAGAGGCTTAAGGGTCCATATTTACAGGAAAAAAAAACACAAAAAAATGACTCTCTCTTTCCTCTCTGGCTGCTTCTCTCTCAAAACAAGTGCCACTAATGTATGCACATTTATGTTTACTTAGAAGGGTTAAAAGACCTTGAACACTGAGTGAGATTCAGTCTAGAAAAAGTAAATTGATCCCTGCCCCCCCTCACCCCCAGGAAGCCCCTAATCTCTTTAGAATACAAAATGCATGAACCTTCCAAACCCTGGAAACCCTATCAGATTAACAAATAAGTAGAGAAGAAATACAGGAAATGGTTTCCAAATATTATTAGTCTTCATTTGAAATATATTGTCTCTTGGCAGCCAACCCCAACTCTGTGTCATTTTCCTAAGGTTTTGCCCAGAACATTATGAGTAATTCTGAGATGGAGGAAGGTGGTTGGGTTCTGTAGGGGTCTACAAAATATTCTGGAAGCAAGAAAGCTTCTCAGTTGAGCCATGCTTAATAACCATCTCTTGGACCTTTTGCCAAACGGGCAAAATTGTAAACATCCCAGGAAAGCATGTGCCAGAACATGGTAAAAAAAAAAAAAAAAAAAAAAAAAAAAAAAAAGCTGCAAGTGGTTTTTGAGACCTAGATTCAATAATAATTCATTTTAACCACATCCTTTAAAAGCAATGAAGGCATTTTAATTCCTCTTCATAAAATGCATGATGCAAGGGTTGAATTTTTAATTTTCACCCGAGGAGAGTTTTCACATAACAGGATTTATTCATATCGATGTTAAAGAGCACCCCAAGCTGAGAAGGTGACAACCTTGACTCCTTCTATAGAAGGCATCACTTGGGAAGTGGTTGGCATTGGTTTGGGTCCCCTTGAAGACGTGAACTGCAGCATAATTTTGATCCCAGCTGTTCACCCTTTAGATGTAATTTTTAACTTTCCTTCAGCAGCAATGCAGATCCTGAGCACATGTCACTAGTCTCCAGCTTTGCTGAAACAGACTTTTCAGATGGGTCCTGATTTTCTGTGCATTGATCCTTCCCAGTAATTATGTACACAGTGCCAGTTTTTGACTTAGGATGCTGTCAAGTTACTATAGAAATGGAAACTTTTCTTTCTTTCTTTCTTTCTTTCTTTCTTTCTTTCTTTCTTTCTTTCTTTTGTTTTAAATGTTGCTTGGGAAATTAAAAACTCATTTATCATATTCTTGCAGTTTGGGGGTAGGTTAGAAACAGATAAGATGATCTTAAGAATTTTGTGGACATTAAAAAAATTCCTACAGCATAAATTTCAAAGCTAGAAATAAAAGGAGGACTCTGCATGTTAAATATTTTATTTAATAATGCTAATGTGTAACAATAGTATAATAATAACCCGCAAAAGGGTATTACTCAGCTTAGAAGTGCTTGGGTGCCTATTTCACCGTGTCATGTTATTTAATCAGGAGGTATTTGCATCTGATCTGTAGCAGAGAGAAGGGGTGAGAAGTGGGTTAGATATTGTTTCCAACGGCTTGCCTGCATAGCACTGTAAGCCTGTGGTATGTTTGCCCGAGACGGCTGACTCCCTACCAACCAAACTTCATGGCGAATGAAGCCTCTGAGGCCCTTTCAGTTTTGCATGATGCAAATTGCTGTAAAATTTGAAACATGTATTGTTTCTTTCATTTTCCCCTGTAGTCCCGGCTCACAGTGTTGAGCAGAGGACGGGTTTTTCAGAGCAGTAGTTTTGTGGGTTAACGGAAGCTCGTACAGATGGGATGGGATGCAAAGTTTCCTTTCCTTTCCTTTCCTTTCCTTTCCTTTCCTTTCCTTTCCTTTCCTTTCCTTTCCTTTCCTTTCTTATTTTTTTTTCTAGCTGGGGTATATGATGTTTAAGAAGGAGGATTTAGAGCTGAACCTCTGAACTGCTTGACTGTGTAGCTGCTCAGATTTGTGTTTTGTTTTTGCTTTGTATTTCTTCTGGAAGAAAACAACCACAATAAAGGTGACACTTGTTTGAGAAATTGATGTCAGCTTAGTAACAAGAAAGGTAGAGGAGCTAGGAGCTCAATTGTTCTGGATGAACTGTCTAGGATCTACTGGGAATACTGGTGCCTTGACCTCGTGGCCCTCCAAGTGCTGAGTGTGGTACATGGGAAGTCTCCCTGGACTTCACAACGTGCAACTGTCACAAAAAACGCAGTTCTTGGAAAACTATTTTCTCAGCTGGAGTGGGAGTAGTGTGTGCGTGCATGTGTGTGTGCATGCGCGCGTGTAGGGCGGGCGTGGACTGGACAGTCAGCACTCATTCCTTTGCAGCTCCACTCCTAGGTTCTCTACTGTTGATACATTTGTATATTGTCAAAATTTGAAAAAAAATTGATCATATTGTGCATGCTATCACTTAATCGAATAGTAAAGTTCTAATTTTCTGTGGTGTGTTTAATCTTCATGCCAATAAATGTTCAAACTAATATGTTACCTGGTTTCTAGCTATAACCACTGCCTTATATCCAGGTAGGTTTTTCACAAACAAGTTGGGGCGGGGGATGGTGGTGAAGGATGTGTTTCCTATGAATGCTTGGCTTTTTCCCTGTCAGTATTCCCAGCAAATATAGGGGTGCCTTGGACTTCCACCAAACTTACTACTGACCCTGCTTCTGGGGACAATCAAGACTACAGAAGGGAGTCACTGGCTGCTCATATCATCAGCAGGGTGACAGGAAGTGGGTGGGGGATGCTGACCAGAGCACTGGAGTTGGCATCTTGGGACCTGGCTCCTGGCCTGGATTTTACTCACTCTATCTGTGACTTGAAACACATCACTCACTGACCTTCTCTGTGAAAACCAGAGTTTTTTTTTTTAAATTTTTTATTTATTTGCAAGAGAGAGAGAGAGAGAGAGAGAGAGAGAGAGAGAGAGGAGGCAGACAGAGAGAGAATGGGTATGCCAGGGCCTCTAGCCACTGCAGACGAACTCCAGATGCATGTGCCCCTTTTGCATCTGGCTTACGTGGGCCCTGGAGAATCAAACTGGGATCCTTTGGCTTCGCAGGCAAATGTCTTAACCACTAAGCCACTTCTCCAGCCCCCAAACCAGAGTTTTTATTTGGGGGTGAGAATTTTAATATCTAGAGCAGTTTCCATTCGGAACTGTCATAGTCAGTTCTGTGGCCCCTAGACTTTACCTTCTTGGGAAATGAATTAAAATCTTCCCAAAGGCTTTCCTAACAGAAGTGGAAAAACTTACACTAAGCTAGCATTATGGTGCAAACCTGAAATCCCAGCACTGGGGAGAAAGAGGCAGGAGGACCAAGACTTCAAGATCATCTTCTGCTATATAGTGACTTTGAGGCCAGCCTGGGCTTCATGGGATCCTGTCTTTGAAATGAAGAAAGAAAGAAAGAAAGAAAGAAAGAAAGGAAGGAAGGAAGAAAGGAAGGAAGGAAGAAAGGAAGAATGGAAGGAAGAAAGAACAAGGAAGGGAAGAAAAAAGGAAGGAAGGGGAAGGAAGGATGGAAGGCAGGAAGGAAGAAAGGGAGGGATGGAGGGAGGGAGGAAAAACACTACCTTCAAGGGGGTAAAACAACTTCAGACAGAGTTGAGGATAAAAATTAGATTTCAGAGTTTTTTTATATCTTAAATCACTTTAAACTGAAATGCGGGTCATATTTTACATAAGCTACACTATTTCCAACATTTTCACAAACCTTTGGAAATATCACCTGCTCCTAAGCCACTGTGCAAAGGAAAATGAAGGCATTGGTTAACTGTGTACTCACGTCAACCTAGTTTGGTGGAAGGAAAATTTCCTCCCTGTAAATAGGGTCGCAGGAGGAAGGCCTAGAAAGGACAGAAAGGAGCAGAAGTAATGTTTCATTCAGGGGATGGTATCCAGGTAGGGACAAAAAAGTATTTAGCTGAAAGGATGGACTCTCCACATTAAAATCTCCTAACACATAGCTGACTATTTACCTTTTATTTAGTTTCTAAAAGTCTGTTCACGTTCCTATTTACCTGGGAGACCAATTGGCACGGAAGGCCGGCCTGGCTCTCCCAGGTAAATAACAAATGCTCTGTTGATGCCTAACTATGCCAGGCCTGGAAATGACCTCATGGGTAAATGCTGCACTTTGGAAATGCAGTGTAAAGGAACACGGGAATTTTGTGTTTGAGTCCGGCACAGTCTCTGCAGAGGAAAGGAGGCCAGACCTTTCCCCTCTGGAGTGGAGTGGGTGTGGCAGGGGCCTGGAGGCTTAGGGACAGGAACCAGTTTGGAAATGCCAGGCAGCTTCACCATGTCTTAGGAAGAAGATGTTTAAACAAAAACGTCTGTTGCCTACGCTGCCTGCTTGTGTTTAAGACAAATAGCACCTTCCCTAATGGTTGTTCAAAGCCTAGTTTGCTTGTAACTTTGCACATCTTTTTGGACACCCAGTGTTTCTTTCAAGGTGGCCCCCAGTGTCTGAGCTGAGCATAGCTGGGTCTTGGATCCACGCAGAGGCTGGTTACTCCACCCTCCACACCGTGCCACACTCTCCAAATGACACCAGATTACCTCTGTACACCTCAGACTTCTTGTTGTTGGTCGGGGCAAGTCAGAGGTGGCTGTTTTCACCGAGACCCAAGGAGAGGTGGCTTTCTGCTCTCTGACAGGCGAAGGGTGAATTTATTTTTGATACTTCCCAGGCCCGGTGCAGGACAGGATGGTAAGTCTGCGATTGCTGTCAATCAGACAGCCTGTGGGATTCTAGGCCTGCATCTCCTCTGCTGACTAGAACGGGCCTCTTTCAGACTTGCAACCCAGGTCTTCCCTTTGCATTCCTGGGAACAGACGCTGCCCATCCACAAACTCACTGCTGGGGATCCTTGGCCCTTGTCAGCTGGAGCTAGCCTTACCACCCCTTGCAGAGCCCTAACCTTTTGATTTAACTTTATTTGCCACAGCAGGACTATCACCAGAAAGGGAACAATACGCCCTCGCCATCTGGCCCCAGCAGCCCGAGGCGCCTGGCTGAGCTCACAGCCGAAGGTCCTCGGAGGGGCCGCTGTGCACGGGCAAGCAGAATCCCACCAGCCTACTAGACGGGTGCCCTGGTTTTGTTTTTTTGCAAATCAACCTTTTAAGATCCAGATGCAGGCTATAGCTGGTGACTCAGAAAATCATAAATAATACAGCAGTCTTTGCTCGAGGACAAGTAGAAAACATAAAAAGGTGTTTCTATCATTATACTTCGCTGGTAACAAGCCTGAGATAAAGTTCGTTTTTTTTTTTTTTTTTCCTCTCATGACCCTTAAGTAAGTGTGACAGGCATTAACCTATCAATATTAGTGGGTGATTTAATATACCAACCAACATTTCCCTGCAATAATTTCTGTTGTAAACGACTCCTTTTGGGCCCTCCTTCCCATAAGTCAGGGCTCATAAATTAGAACCCAGAACGTGCGGCATCGTTCTTGCCCTGGGCTGTTCTGGAGGTCTGGAATCTATTCACATTGTCCTATTTCTTTTTTGTTCCTACTGCCATCTTCCTCTGTCCACCTTTCTGTGAGGTTATTTTTCTCTGGTGACAGAGGGCACTGGCTCCCTTGTCCAACAGTTTTCCTGGACGCATAGGGGAGAATAAAGCTGGATTTGGGTGGAGGGAATTCTGCATGGATGGAAGCTTCCAGGTGAGCTGGCAGTGTTGTGAGGTCCCCACGAGAAGGGAACTTTCTCCGAGGTGAGACCAATAGGAGGTGGCACTTATAACTGAAGTAGAACTGTAGAGAGCGAAGGGAAGCAGGTCTAGGGGTAGGAAAGTTCCAGAGGTAGGCAAATATATGTACTAACCGGGCCAGAACCAGCAGGCCTCATTTCTGCATTTTGAATTCTTCTGACCCACATACCAGTCTACAGAAACAACATGGCTATACTCATGTCACCAAATTATAGACCCCCACTTCAAGAGGGGTAATTTCTTTAGAGTTAAAAGATTTATTAGGAGAGCCTGAAGAGTGGGGAGGGGGTGTCTGGGGGAGGCTGAGACCCATCTGGTTTGTTGTGGGTCTTTTTTTATTAGAAAAGGGAAAAAAAAAACCGCTCCGTGGGTTCATATGTCTAAGGAGAGCTCAATTAAAGTTATTTGCTGGAGCTTAAAATATGCCCACACCTGCTTCCGCGCCAGGCTCCGAGACCGACAGGCTGTCCCAGAAGGCGGAGCAGATGAGGGCTCCCGTCGGGCCGAGTGGAGGAGCGGGGGGACAGACGTGCACATCTTTCTGGGGACCACTCCAGGATGGGAAACTCAGCAACCAATCCAGTGGCAGCTTCCTGGTTTACCTGGACACCAGAGCCTCTCTAGTTCACTCACTACCCTTGCTTCAGTGGGGAGGGGTGTCAGAGGATTCGTCCCTTCCTAAGTAGGCCAGGAGGGGGTGGGAGTCAGAAGCAATGACATGGGGGATGCCTTGTCAGCTTAACCACATCTCTGTGGCTGATTCCTTGCTGACTGTAGGGCCAGTACAATCTGTTTCTACAGGTCTGTTATGTGCATAATAAATAATCAGGGCCAACATTTGCTGTGCATCAAACGCTGGACTAAGCCTGCTTATACATCATCTCGTACAACTTACCACAACTCTAAGAAGTAGGCAGTGTTGTCACTTGTGTTTTATAGATGAGGGAGTTGGTGACAGGAGGGATGGACTTCTTTGCTGTAGTTACCCAGCAACCCAGTTCCATCGGATTCCCAAACCCACCCTTCCAACCACCCCACCTCACCAGTGACTACTGGGTGAGAACATTGTGGACTGGGGTATGGCAGGGCGGGGTGTACACTTGTGCTCTCAGAGATGCTCTGAGATGCTCTCAAATGCACTGACTGAACAAGCCCTTTGTTCTGCTGTTGTTCTCCGTGAAGAGTGCCCTCCCAGGGCTCCAGGGCTTGGGGATGTAGCTCAGTTGACAGAATGCTCACCTGGCACCCATGAAGCCCCGGGTTCCATCCCCAGCATTGCATAAACTAGGGGTGGTGAGACACACCTGTCATCTCAGTTATTGGGAGGGAGAGGCAGGAGGACCAGCAGTTCAAGATTGTTTTTGGCTACATAGCAAGTTCGAGGCCAACCTGGGTTACATGAGATTTTGTCTCAAAAAAACAAAAAACCAACCAAACAAAAAAAACCACAAAGGAGATAAAGAACGGAGGCTCACACGCGCTGCACTGTGCTTCCTGTTGGCTGCAGGAGTCCAGGGACTTGTAGGGGAACAGTGGCCCATCTCCTGTTTTCTGAAATAGAAGCCAGTGGAGACAAGAGTCTCCTTTGCCTCCGTTTTCCGTAGCAGGTGATTGATCTCAAAGTCGCTGTTTCTACCTCTTGGAACCCAGTGGACTCTGCTGCCCCAGCGGCCTCTGTTGTCCCATGCTGCACACTAGAACCAGGGCCAGTTCCAGACACCAAGTCGACAGTTCAAATCCAGGACAGAGAGGGGTTCTCTAGCTTTCCATGATGGGTGTTGCTAATCAGACACGAGTCTGAATCTTTTCAGACAATTCTTTATTCCCCAAGGTTTGACTTTGGGATGTCTTAAGAGGAGAAATCTCTGATCCAGGGGGAATCTTGAGACCAGTGGCCGCTAATCTTTGTTTGTAATGGGTCCTTTTGTGTGATTTTTCTGCGATCCTGACTTTTTTTTTTTTTTTTTTTTTGAGATTTTTTTTAATCCTTAAACTTCTCTGACCCAAGTACACTAGCCACCTGAGATCAGATGAGATTGGGCACATTCAGGGTGGTATTTCTGTAGACTTATTTTTAAATTTCTTATTTCTTTTTTTGCCATTTTAAGTTTTTTTTTGTTGTTGTTGTTGTTGTTGTTTTTTTCAGGGTAGAGAATCGCTCTAGCCCATGCTGAACTATATAGTCTCAGGCTGGCCTCAAACTCATAGTGATCCTGCTAGCTCAGCCTTCCAAGTGCTGGGATTAAAGATATGTGCCACCACACCTGGCTATTTGAAGCTTATATTGTGGTAAAATATGCATACCATAAAATTTACCCTCCTAACCATCTTTAAGCATACAATTCAATATTGTTAGGCGCACTCATATTTTTGCAACCACCACTGACACATCCAGGGTACTCTACCCATTAAACAATAGCTCTCACTTTCTCTTCTCATTCATCTCTGTAATGACTTTGTTCTCTGCATCTGTGAATTTGACTTCTCTAGGCACTTCCTACTGGACGTCTTCCAGGATTCCAGTCACTCAGTATTTGTCCTTTCAAGGTTACTTATTCCATTTAGCGTCATGTTCTCAAGGTTCATCCATGTAGTTCATATCAAAATTTCCTTCCTTTATTTATTATTTGTATGTGTGTATGTGTGTGTATGTGTATGTGTGTGTGTGTGTGTGTGTGAGAGAGAGAGAGAGAGAGAGAGTGAGAGAGAGGATGTGGATGCGTTCATGTGTCCATTCCGTGGCTTGCACGTAGAGGTCAGCGGACAGCTTTTGGCTACTGGTCTTCACCTTCCACCTCCTTTGAAGCAAGGTCCCCCATTCACTGCTGCTGCTTCTTTTTTCTTCCTGCCAGGCTAGTTGGCCCCTAAGCTTCTGGTGGGTTCTTTTGTCTCTGCCTCCCCTTTTGCCTGTGAGGTGACAAACACCACAGTTCCTGGCTTTTCACTTCAGTGCTGAGGTTCCAGACTTGGGCGCTCATGCTTGGGCAGCAAGCACCTCATCCACAGAGCTTTCTCCCCACCTCCTCTCCCTCCTTTTTCAAGGGTGCATGGTGCTCCACCGTATGGGTTCAGCACAGTTTCTTCATTCCTTCATTTGTCAATGGACCCTTCATCTCTTGGCTTTTGTGAAACTGCTTCTAGGAAGATGGGTGTACAAATTTACTTTATTTGAGGCAGATCCTCTAAAATAAAATGGCTGGGGGAATGGCTTAGTGGTTAAGGCATTTGCCTGCAAAGCCTAAGGACCCAGATTCAATTCCCCAGGACCCATGTAATCCGGATGCACAAGGGGCACATGCATCTGGAGTTTGTTTTCAGTGGCTAGAGCCCTGGTGTACCCATTTTCTCTATCTGCCTCTTTCTCTCTTTCTCTCAAAAAAAAAAAAAAAAGTAAAACAGCTGAATCATGAGCCACTAAGACTCTCTCATGTCCAGTAAGTTCCTGACCTTCATTCAATAGCCCACTACTGGATAGAAAAGGTACCAACTACAGCCTCTCTTTTACCTCTGAACATATAGACAGTAGACCCTGATGTTAATCCCTTCCTACCATCCTCTCTTTCCCCTTCCCAAATCTTCTCTCCACAGAATCCCTTTTTCTTTCCAACTATTCTCTCTTCTATTTTTTTTTTTTTTTGAGGTAGGGTCTCGCTTTAGCCCAGGCTGACCTGGAATTCACTCTGTAGTCTCAGGTTGGCCTCAAACTCATGGCAATCCTCCTACCTGTGCCTCCCAAGTGCTGGGATTAAAGGCATGTGCCATCACACCCGGCTATCTCTCTCTTCTATTTTGATGTTATCATTTTTTCCCCTCCTATTATATGTGTCTTGTGTAAGTGTCAGTCACTTTGAGGTCATGAATGCAATGGCCACTTTGCATCTGGAAGACATTATTGCAAAGCCTCCTCCCCTTCCTTTGGCTCTTACATTTTTTTAAGGCAAGTCCAACAAATTGCTGTTTTTTTTTTTTTTTTTTTTTTTTTTTTTTTGTGTGTGTGTGTGTGTGTGTGTGTGAGAGAGAGAGAGGGGGGGGAGAGAGAGATAATTGGCATGCTAGGGCAGCCACTGCAATCGAACTCCAGATGTGTGCGCTACCTAGTGGGGGCATGTGTGACCTTGCACTTGCCTCACCTTTGTGCATCTGGCTCACGTGGGACCTGGAGAGTCAAACATGAGTCATTAGGCTTCGCAGGCAAGCGCCTTCACTACTAAGCCATCTCTCCAGCCCTCTTACATTCTTCCCACCACTTCTGCAATGATTCTTGAGCCAATGATGGTGTGATAGATATGTCTCACTTAGTGTCTTTTAGCACCTTTTGAAAAATTTTTGTCCCAGTGTTTTCAGTTCAGGTGCATATTTTAAGTGCCCACTAAATGCATGTATATTTTGTGTGTGTGTGTGTGTGTGTGTGTGCATGCGCACGCATGCTCCTGTGTGCACTGTGTGTACCAGGCACTGTTTAGTGCTTTGCCTAACTAGCTACAGGCTGCTTCATTTCACCTTCGCTGTTATTGTTGAGGGCTGTGAATGGAAGCCAAGACCTCACACATGCTAGGCAACTGCTCTACCACTGAGCCTGATTCCCCAACCCTTATTTAATCTCCATAATGACTCGGCTGTGTGGCAGGTTTTATGACTGTCCTCATATCACATATGCGTGTCCTGAGGCTGAGAGAGGTTAACAAATTTGTCTCCATTAGTGAGTGGAGGCACATGAACTTGACCCAGGCATTCTGACTCTACAGCCTCAGTCTAAACAGCTGTTTTCTGGTGTCTCAAGGAAGCTGTGTAAGGAAACTAATCTGCCACAACATCATATGTACACGGACATTTTTGTTCTCCCCCCGAGAAATCGCTCTTGTCTATACCTCTATAGCAGACTTACAACCTTTTGCCTCTGTCTTCTATCTTTAGCACTGATGTAATAAGCACGTATCAATCACCGCTTCCTTCTCAGCCTCTGCCCAATGGCAGCTCACACTTAGCAACATGCTGTGTGAGCCATTTATGGGAGATTTGCCTTCCCAAACACACAGCCCATCCGCATTGCCTTGCATCATCATGGAAGCTTGGTCATTAGTCTCTTTCTCCTCAGCTGCATGCTGTGTAGCTCACCCACAACTGCCTCTCTTGTCCACTGTTGAAATGGGTGTTGGGAGTTCCAAATATTGAGCATCTAGGCAGGCCATCTAGTGATAGTGCAAAAAAAAAAAAAAATTCTCAGTGTAGGGATAAGGAGAGATAGCTCGCTTGGAAAAGTGCCTGCCTTGGAAGCATGAGCACCCTGTCCTCAGAGCCATGTAAAAATGCTGGGTGTGGCGGCATGCTCTTGTAACACTAGCACTGGGGAGGAGGCAGAGACAGGCAGATCCCTGGGGCTGGCTAGTAAGCTAGTACTGCCTACTTGGTGAGTTCCAGGGTAGTGACAGGTTCTGACTCAAGAACAGTACCTCAGGGCTGGACGGGTGGCTCAGTGGTTACAAAGTACTTTCTCTGCAAGCACCAGAGACTGAAGAAGCCTGAGAGACCCCTGACGTGGTTCATCCCCAGGACCCACATAAACAGCTGGCCATAGCCTGAGCTTGAAAATAAACTTTGAAAGACAAAACAAAATAACAAAACAAAACTAAAAAACCTGGCAAGTTCTGGGATCCTGAAGAGAATGTGGCTCAAGAACTGGCTGAAGAGTGATGTGGAACAGGACACCAGGCGTTCCACTCTGGCCACTGCAGACACGTGCACCCTGCCACAGGCAAGTGCACAGGGCACTGCTTGTGCACATACATGAGCATACATCACACACACACACACACACACACACACACACACACACAAAGGTTAGCCAGGTGTGGTGGCACACACATTTAATCTCAGCACTAGGGAGGCAGAAGTAGGAGAATTGCTGTGATTTCAAGGCCAGCCTGAGACTACATAGTGAATTCCAGGCCAGCTTGACCCTACCTTATAAAACAAAACAAAACAACAACAAAAAAAGGAGAGTTTGGCCGGGCGTGGTGGCGCACGCCTTTAATCCCAGCACTTGGGAGGCAGAGGTAGGAGGATCGCTGAGAGTTCGAGGCCACCCTGAGACTACATAGTTAATTCCAGGTCAGCCTGGACCAGAGTGAGACCCTACTTCGAAAAACCAAAAAAAAAAAAAAAAAAAAAAAAAAAAAAAAAGGAGAGTTTGGATGGCACCTGAGGAACAACACTCAAAATTGTCCTCTTGCATTCTCACACAAGTGCACTCTGACCCCACCCAGAGTTCACTGGCCACCTTGTGGCAGGAAGGTCCCAGGCTTGCGGTAGTATGGGCCCCCTGGCTTGGTCTAGAGAATCCCCCCTTGTCTGGTTTTGGGGAGGTAGGTTTGAGGTCACTTTTCTGCCTTGGGTCAGTGACACTCTTATCAGCTAAGGGACAAGAAGTTGAAGCAATGGGTTGGAGCAGAATAGGTTTGTCTTTCCTCAGCTGGCCAAGTCTACTCCTCATGGGGGTTTTAAGAAGAAATGCAAGCTTGTGCATAAACCGCTCAGAAACCCACGCTTGAGTTTGGTGGAGTGGACTAGAGTCTCCTAGCAGTCTACATGGCCCATTGACCGTCTAGAAACTCCATGAAGATGTACTTGCTGCTGTTTGCAGAAGTGTCAACCAGGACAATAGGACTCCAGGCCCTACAGACTCCTAGGACAGGCTCCTGGATGGAATGGGGACAGTAAGAAAGAAGGCAGCCCCCTCACTTATGTGGCCATCCTGTTCCCTTCCTTTCCTAACTCCTTGAGGCCAGGAACAGCTGTGAGTGACTCCAGAGAATGTACGCGAGGCCCCGAAGCCCTTCTCTGGCTTGGAAATGTGTTGCTGTCTCTGAGTCCCAAGCCTTGGGCCAAAGCCATCTTTCCCTTTGAGAAAGAGCCAGCCCCACCTGGAGCAGACTAGAATGTGTACCTATGGCAGGAATGGCTCCAAGTCACCCGTCCTCATTTATGTGCAGCTTCTCTCACTTGACACAGTTATAATCCCTTCCCACTGATCATTTAGGGTGGGGACCCTCCCCCACCCCCTCATGTCTGAGTGAGATGTGCCACACCATAGAGTACCCGGGCTACTGTTGTCAGTGTCACTGAGCACAGGACACGATGCTGATGTGCTGTTAGAGGTGGTCACGGCCAGCTGTCCTTGGTCAGGTGCTGAACAGTTTGCCTTCCACTGCGCTTGATCGGAAAGGCTTTTCTGGTCTTCTATCTGAGGGACAGGCACAGCCAGCGCAGGAGCAGATTCTAGGGTCCTGTGATGAATGTGTGGGTGGGGTAGGGTCCCCTTTCAGCAGGGACTCCTATGCGCACAAGTGTCCTCCTATGCATTTAGTTGGCATCTTAAAGGTTCAGCAAGGCGAGTGTCATCTCTGGTGTCTATCATCTCCTGCCGGAAGGTCACAAAGTCCAGTTCGTCCCTGGATGCGGGCTTAAGGTTCTTGCATCCACTCTTCTCTTCGCATATGATTTCTGGCAACTGAGAAAATAAATAGGACGCCCGGTCTCTACCCTTGTTACTCTGTGCGTACTGGAGCTGGACTCCGCCTGGCCCTTGTTAGTGAGCTAGGTGTGATCAAAGCGCAGAGGATCTGCATCTAAGCAATGCTGTACACAGCAAAGCTGTCAGTGAGTGCTTTTAATGCTGCTTAGCAAAATATGTTACACCAAATCTTTATAGACTGAATAAGTACTGGGAGTTCCAACAAGTGAACCCAAGTAAACATTGCTCTTATGGGAAATAAAATTCCATGTGGTTAGGGGCAGGGCTGTGATTAATTCAGTGGCAATGAAAGACCACGAAAACATAGTAAGGTTATTGACTCTGAGAAAAAAGATTTTTATCTGCCACATGTGTATGCGTGTGTGTGTGTGTGTGTGTGTGTGTACACATATGGTTTAATACCAAATGATTGGTGGTAGGAGAGGAACTGGCATTTCTCATCTTTAATTATAAATTAATGGGCTCATATTCTTGGTATACAGTTCCATCAATTATTGATAATGGCCTTGTTATAGAAATTGGTAAGGAAAACAGAGTGATAAAAGGCAGTATTACAGAGAGGAGGTGTGAATTTCTACGGCATTCTGTGTGTGTGTGTGTGTGTGTGTGTGTGTGATGTGTGCATGCCCACAGACACATCTCAATGAAAAAACCCAGTTTACCTTTACAGCCATTATCTTCTGGACTGGAGATTTTTTTTTTCCACGGCGCCCATGGACCACAGCCTTGTCCAGAGTGCATGCCTTCTTAATGTGCATTTTAACGTTAAATGATTTTTAATATTCTACATATGGTTTCATGGTTTCAAGTCTCCTCTCTGGGAAGGAACAGGGCTGTGGTATTAAGATGAATAGTGGACTGTGTCCAGGACACCCACTTACTTCCCTACATATCAAACATGTGGCGCTCCCATTACATGGGGGCCATTCTCTGGAGAGTACAGTTGTCCTATCTAATCCAGTCCTGTTTTGGTCCCTCGGCCTGGATTGAGTATGAGACGTTGTTCTCATACATTCTTCTTTTAATTAAATGCAGTAGATATGTCATGTGCATGAAATAGACCAGGTCTGCTTGCACATCTGCGGCCCGTGTTCTCCTCCTCAATGTCCATTTGGTCTCTTGGAAAGCAAACCGAGCTTAAATGTATACTTGGATTAATTGACTGCTCAGGGTGCAACTTGCCTGGGCAGTTTAGATAGGATCTTAATATTTTTGTTTCTAATTGTAGCAGAATGTTCTCTGTCTTTGTCTTTGCAGACACCCACCAAAGCCCTCACCATCCATTTCCAGTGATTGTTTGGAGCACAATGTCTTCATTTGACTTGGTTCATCCAAGTTCACTTACGCCTCTGTTTGTGCTTGGGGTGAGGAGGGTTTAGGAGACCTTCCAGGAGTCAGGACATGTCTCTGTGTGTGTGTTTTAAGCTTTAATTGCTGGGATAATTTGCTAATTGATCCTAGTGATACAAAGTACTTTGAGGAACCTTCCATATAGACAGTACTTCCTCTGTTGGAAAAGAAACCTGATATCTCGTAAAATTCTCCATTCAATTATAATTTTAAAATACTGGAGTAAACTCCTAGCAATTCACAAGAGGCTAAACTGGAGCCCCATTAGAAGGGTACTACAAGTAAACATTATTAATTATAAAAAATTGCCTAAATTAGATTTTTTTCACACCTGCTTCTTGCTTAATTAGCTAGCAATCCACATATTCCATTCAGTTGAACTCTTACTATTTATTCAAGCGTACTTGACATTAACATACTGTTTGATGTTTGATATCCTCAGTTTTAATTTAACCACATGACAACAAATGGTGTTTATGAAATACCAGTGAGCTGGAAAAATATCATGTGTTAGAGTAGCACACGGGAGGGAATAGAGAATTTTTCTTTAGGAAGAGCTTGAAGGAATAAGAAAATGAGACCTTCATTATTATTTTTTTTTACATTTTTCTGTATTTTCATTTCTATTCTCTTTTTTACTTTTATTCTTTTTTACGTGTGTATATGTGTATTGTGTGTATATTCATGTGTACATGGGAGCATGCACACACATATGTCCATGCATGTTGAGGCCAGAGGTTGAGTTCTTCCTCAGTCCATCTCCACCTTGTTTTGTTTCTGTTGCGGAACCCAGGCTCCCCATTCATCTGGACTAGCTGGCCAGCAAGCCTTGGGAATGCCCCTGTCTTGGTCTGCACAGAGCTGGGATTGTGGGTGCACACGGTCATGCCCAAATTTTACATGGATGCTGGAGATCTGAACCCAGGTCTTCCCGCTTGTGAGGCAAGCACTTTACCTACTGAGCCATCTTGCCAGCCTGACATTCCTATCTCTATCCTCTCCTGTCATAAGAGGGTTTTAGAAGATCCCACAAGGAGAGCTGCTGAGCCACTAGGTAAAATATTCCAATGACATCTGTGACTCAAAAAGTGCCGTCACCATAGTTGGGAAGGAACTTGTCCAGCCAACTGGTCACATCTTCCAGACACTGTGGTCATTCTTTAGGGTCTGATGAGGGGTAGGTACATGAGGATAGGTATGTGCAGGGCTGTTTCAGATACCCAGTTAGTTCCAGGAGGAAAAAATGGTGTCAAAGAGAAGAAAAACTGTAGTGTGCCTTATCTTTATCCCAGAGTCATTTCCCCCTGTTTGGCCAAGCCACGGCGGTGAGCTAACCACCTGTGATAGGTCTGCAGTGAAACGCTTGGTGGCATTGTTACGTTAACACCTGCGAGTCAGAAGTCATGCCCATCAAACGGGTGTAAATAAGCAGGAACAAACTACCCAAGTTCAAAATAAACCTGCCAATAAGGTCCTGGACTTGTTATGCTGAGACCCCCATGTCTAATTGGATTTCTTCCTGAAACTTCTCCTTGGCCCTTCTCACAGAGCCCCACGCGAGGGAGTTGTGGCTGCGATTCCTGACAGCCACTTTGTAACGTGAGTGCCTTGAGATCTAGTGATGAAACTCAATGCAGAAAATTCCCGGGGCTGAGAGACAAAGGAGAAAATTGTCTCCATAATGTATTGATTCTGACTAATGACACAACTTGTAGCAGATTTGGATTGATAGCCGCTGGCCCGTGTCCAGCAAGACACCGTGTTACATCTGACTCTGATCAAACCGTCTGTAAATCATTTTGAACTTGGGTCCTGCAGATTTTGTGTTCACACCACGAAACTGTGGCTTGGAATTGACATCATTATTCTTCGTTGGGCTGTCTTTGTTTAAGAGCCACTTAAAATTTTTGGCTTCTGGTGAATGGAGAAGCTTGTTAGCTGAGGAAAACATGTTTATGTCACACACTTGCAGATTTTTTTTTTTTTTTAATTTTGATCAGGCTATGTGGATCCTAGAAAGTGTGTGGTGTTCTGTGTCATGGATGATTTTAGGGTTTGGAGGTTAGATCCAGATATGTTGGAAATCGATCCAAAGGGGTTGCCATCTCTTGGGACTCGGCTTATTTACGTTGGGGCCAATAGTTCTTGCTGCTAGAGGGCTTATTGTCTTGGGACTTGCTTGTTACTTGAGACAGCCCTTTCACAACTGGGTCCACAGACAACGGGTGTGTCAGAGAGCCACCAGCACAGACACCCTGTGCTCAGGAAATGGATCTTAGACAGGGTTTTAAACAGATTTGGGTCCTTTCTTTTCTCTTCTTTCTTTCTAAAAATTTATTTTAAAAATTATTTTATTTTAATTATTTGAGAGGGAGAGAGAGAGAGAGAGAGAGAGAGAGAGGCAGATAGATAGATAGAGATAGAGAGAGGGAGAATGGGCATGCCAGGGCCTTCAGCTGCTGCAGTCGAACTCCAGACTCATGCACCACCTTGTGCATCTGGCTTACATGGGTCCTGGGGAATTGAACAGGTGTCCTTTGTCTCTGCAGGCAAGCACCTTAACGACTAAGCCCTCTTTCTAGCCTGCCTGCTTTCTTCCTTCCCTTCCTTCCTTTCTTTCTTTCTCTCTCTTTCTTCTTCCTTCCTCCCTCCCTCCCTCCCTCCCTCCCTCCCTCCCTCCCTCCCTTCCTTCCTTCCTTCCTTCCTTCCTTCCTTTCTCTCTCTTTCTTCTCCCTTTCTTTCTCCCTCTCTCCCTTTCTTTTTCTTTCTTTCTTTCTTTCTTTCTTTCTTTCTTTCTTTCTTTCTTTCTTCCCTTCTTGCATAGGAACAGATTAACTCCCAGTATGTGTGTGAGCAAAGATGTAAACAAGTCTGATTTGTGTTTGGCTTTCAGAATACACATGCCTCCCTCACCCCTACCTCCATTACCATTCATATTTATACATGGCTATTCCAGTGAACTGTTATTCCTTATGCCCAGATCAGTTGGGCAATGGGTGAAAGAACATTCTAGACTTACAGAAAGCATGACATGGCTTACGGATTTTCTTTTTATATAATTCTATAAAAACATGCTAAAATTGTAACTTATGAAGGACATTTTAGTATATGCTTATAAACTATTTTTTTAATATTTTAGTTTATATTTGAGAGAGAGAAATAAGCAGATAGAGTGAATGAGAGACAGAGAGAGAGAGAGAGAGACAGAGACAGAGAGAGAGAGAGAATGGGCACACTAGGGCCTCTAGCCCTGCAAACAAACTCCAGATACATGTGCCACCTTGTGCATCTGGCTTATGTGGGTTCTGGGGAATTGAACCTGGGTCATTTGGCTTTGCAGGCAAGAGCCTTAACTGCTAAGGCATCTCTCTAGCCTTTACAAACTATTTTTTTAACACAGAAAGGTAAATTATTAGTTTTCATTAATTGTCATTACATTGAAGTCATAGTAGAGCAGCCTTGAAAAAAGTCATTTCTCTTCATGAATATTCTAAGGACAGTTTGGAAAGGCTTTAATCCTCAGAAAGATAATTTTAAAAATGAGCCTTTAACTTTATAAGAATTGTGGCAACTTCATTCTCTATCTGAAAAATGACATAACACTACTTAACTCCCATTCCATCTATTTCCAGTTGTTTGCACCTCTGGTGAAGGGGCCCTTGGCAAAAAGACTCATTATTCTTTTCTGTTAAAAACTTTTTGTTGGAGCAGTTTAGGAAAGCCACATAATGAAGTGCTGTTTCTGTGTTGTTGATTATCTGACATGTCCCATAAACATCAAATTATAAGATTTATCTTAATTATGCCAGGGAAATTGAATTCCTATCTCTTAAACTTTCTGTTATGGAAAATTTCAAGCACACATAAAAATCAAACAGACAATAAACAGAACTTCACATACCAGATTACCTAAGATTTTCACAGGCACCCCAACTTTTTCTTCACATTTTAAATGAATTGATGCAGATTAACAGTGTTATAAGCTGGGCGTAGTGTCGCATGCCTTTAATGTCAGCACTTGGGAGACAGAGGTGGGAGGATTACCGTGAGTTCAAGGCCAACCTGAGACTACATAGAGGATTCCAGGTCAGCCTGAGCTAGAGTGAGAAACTACCTTGACACCCAAAAAAAGAGTGTTATGACGTCACTAGGTGATACAGCATTAAGGAGCATCACCATATATGTTGCGTGTCATTGACCAAAACGTCACTATGTGACAGGTGACTGTGCACATCTCTTCCCTAACATGTGCCTGCATTAGTTTGGGAGTAAGTTTTCTTATCAGTTCATACAAGTATTTATGAACACACACACACTTAAGCAGGTTTGTGCACATATAAATATGCATATTTATAGATTTATGCATATGTGTATAATGGTAACATCCTCACCTAGTTTTTTTTCTTTTTCTTTTTTAAAAAGTATTTTATTTATTTATTTATTAGAGACAGAGAGAGACAGAGAGATAGAGAATGGGCGTGCCAGGGCCTTTAGCCACTGCTAACAAACTCCAGACACATGCGCCTCCATGTGCATCTGGCTTACGTGGGACCTGGAGAATTGAATCTGGGTCCTTAGGCTTCGCAGGCATGCACCTTAACCGCTAAGCCATATCTCCAGCCCATCTTTTTCTTTCTTTCTTTCTTTCTTTTTTTTTTTTTATGAGAGATAGAGAAAGAAAAAGAGAGAGAAAGAAATCGGTGCACCAGGGCCTCCAGCCACTGTAATCGAACTCCAGATGTGTGTACTACCTTGTGAGCATGTGCAACCTTGCACATGCATCATCTTGTGTGTCTGGCTTATGTGGGATCTGGGGAGTTGAACATGGGTCCTTAGGCTTCAGAGGCCTTAACTGCTAAGCCATCTCTCCAGCCCCCTCACCTAGTTTTAAGAGTCTTAAACAGGAGAGTTGAAGAAACAGGAGACAGCTTTAAGTAGACTGAATGACAGTATATTCTAGTCTTCTAAAGACTCCTGCAGTGATTTTTCTAGAAAAGGTTTTGACCATCTCAGCAAGTCCACCTCTTAGGAGAACTTTCAAGAACATTCTAGATAAGAAAAAGGGCCAGTTGAGGGGCTTCCTGACCTAGGGGCACGACTGCCATTCAGGAGGTGTGAAGAAAGAGGGACAGTGAGTAGAGACATTTTTCCTTTTTATTTTTTAGACAGAGTCTCTGGTAGCTCCGACTGCCCTTACCTAACTCAGGATGACCTTGAATTCCTGATCCTCCCTCCTCCACCTCTTAAGTGCTAGGATAACAGGTTTGGGCCGCCACATGCATTTTATGTAGTGTTGGGGATTGAACCTAGAACTCTGCCAACTGAGCTATATCCCCAACCCAGAGAAAAACATTTTCAAAAGACCATTTCTTATTCCATCAATCCATCTAGTGTGAGACATGTCTGTAAGTGTCCCCATACAGCAAAGCAGAAAAACATGACGACAAATCAAGCCTTTTCCATTGAGAACAGGACTCGTGACACCCCCACAACTTTACCCCTCACTGATTTGTTACACTGGGATCTTTGATAAATATTTATTCTGGCCATTGCCTTGTTCATTTGCACGTGGAGTTTATTTTCCAAGGCGGTGGTTTTGCGTTGCCTCCTGTCCTTGGAACAACGCATAGGCAGCCCTGCCTGCTCTATAAGCCTGCTATGGGGGCTCTATACTTCAACCCTGTGCAGAGATTCACTGTGGGTCCCCAAAAGCAGTAGATTTTGCCAGCTGGCATTCCACTTCTTTGGAAATAGACTGCCTGCTGGTGGCAGACTTTCATTCATGCAGGAACTCAGGTGTGGCCGGGGCTGGATGTGACTGCAGTGGCTGGAGACCCCAGAGCTGGAGGCAAGGTGAGGGCAGATGCTTGTTCTGTGAGTGACGTGAAGTGCTCCCTGCTTTTGCTCTCCATAGACACTTGGCCATCACTGCTTTATAGAACAGATGGGGTTAAGGGTACCCTCTGCCCAAGATCAGGAAAAGCAAGCATACTTGGGTTTGCATGACTTGGGCTTCTTGTACCTTAAGGTGGCCCCTTTTGTGTGTCCCTGACCTATTGTTTTCTCATCTGTGGACTAGGGCAGAACTACTAAACCTCCCTGCTTTGCTTGAGACAAGCTGACCAGATACGCACAGGCAAACATGCGTGCAGCTTAAAAAATATTTGTATTTATTTTCAAGGAGGGGGAGGAGAGAGAGAGAGAGAGAGAGAATATGGGCATACCAGGGCCTCCGGACACTGCAAATGAACTCCAGATGCATGCTCTACTTTGTGCATATGGCTTTATGTGGGTACTGGGGAATGTAACCCAGGTATTAAGGTTTGTTTGGCAGGCAAGTGCCTTAAGTGCTGAGCCATCTCTCCAGCCCCTACTGTAGTTTTAAAAATTTGCCTCAGGGAAATATGTTCATATCTTTCACATTCCACAAGTGTAAATTGCATTATTGGAACGACTGCTGGATGGTGTTGGATCAAGAGGATATGAGTGAGATCTTCTCTATTGGAAGACTGGATTTGTTCTTAAAAATATGAATAAAGAAAATGCAAAATTATGTTTTTGAGGCACATTTCACATCTGACTTCTGAAACTATGTGAGAAAACGTTCCTGGCTTGTCTGCAATGTAATGGGCAGTTACTGTGCAACCTGGGAAAGGAGGGTATATTGGGCAACTCTGTGCAGTGGAAGCATCCTCCTGCATATAAGATGCTTGGAAGGTAGATTCAGAGAAGGAACACAGCCTGAGAGCCAAAGGTCTGGTGGCCAGAAATAAATCTCACGATGGTACAGTTCTGAGGAGGCAGCTATATGGGCAACATATAGAGCCTGCCTCCGATAACGGCAGGAGAGACGATCAGAAGGAACTGTGTAAAGGTCCTTTCAGTTTTGGTGACAGTTGGCGATTTCCTGTTCTTGCCTCTTATGGCATTTGCTCTGGAGACATTCCTCTTGTAGACTCTCTGCCTGTCCATTTTGATTTTTAATCTTTTTATACTTTTATTTATTTGAGAGAGAGATAGAAAAAGACAGACAGACAGACAAACAGAGACACACACACACACACACACACACACACACACACACAGAGAGAGAGAGAGAGAGAGAAAGAAAGAGAATGGGTGTGCCAGGGTCTTCAGCTACTGTAAATGAACTCCAGACACATGCACCACCTTGTGCATCCGGGTTACATGGGTCCTGGGGAATCGAACCTGGGTCCTTTGGTTTCACAGGCAAATGTCTTAACTGCTAAGCCATCTCTCCAGCCCATTTTGGATGCCACGTTTTAGATGGGATTATGGAGATGCAGCCCTTAGGGAGTGAAACCCAGAGGACTAGGAGGGACAGAACTAGGGGAACACACATGTCAGGACCTTGGGCGGAGAGATTTGCAGTGGTCACAGACATGGCTATGGTGTGAAGGCTAGAGCAGGTAGCTGAGTGACGGACTTTGTCAGGACAAAGTCAAAATTAGCATTGAGAATGTAGTTCAGTTATTAGAGTGCTTGCCCAGAATGCTGGGTTTGAGTCTCAGCCTGTCTTCCCAACACTGGGGAGGTAGAGGCAGGAGGATCAGGGATTCAAAATCATACTCACCATCATAATAGATTTGAGGGCAGCCTGGGCTACGTGAAACTCTGTCTCTAAATTAGTTAATTAATTATTTAAAAACCAAAAACTAAGACCTTCCCAAATACTCTAGAACCAATCCCACTATAGGAAGAAAGACGGCAGTTCCCTCTCATACCACAGTTTGTCTGTTTATAAAAGGATGTTTTACCCATGAATAGGTCCCCTTGGCAACCAGAGAAAGAGCTCTAAGTTGTCCCTGGCTTTATGGAGCTATCTGACACATGGAAGACTTCCCTGAGCCCAAGACACACCAGGTGGTATCTTCCTTCTCCTCACAAGCTCATCTTCAGCACCCCTCCTCACAGGACCCCCACATTCCCACCCTGCTGTCCTCTCTCTGAGCCCCACCTGACGAGGCTCCCAAAGCCCTGGTCCTGACAGCAGTTCATCATGGACTCAGGC
Organism: Orientallactaga sibirica; assembly: GCA_036365145.1. Classification (NCBI taxonomy): domain Eukaryota; kingdom Metazoa; phylum Chordata; class Mammalia; order Rodentia; family Dipodidae; genus Orientallactaga; species Orientallactaga sibirica. The sequence goes on from JAEOAD010000037.1 coordinate 5,396,936, forward strand.
CATGCCGTCAAGAGTAGGGTCAACAGGGCTGGAGAGATGGCTCAGTGGTTAAAGGTGCTTGCTTGCGAAGTCTGATGGCCTGGGTTCGATTCCCCAGTACCCACATAAAGCCAGATGCACAAAGTGGTGCTTGCTTCTAGTGCTCATTTGCAGTGGCTAAGGACCCTGCACACCCATTCTCTCTCTCTCTCTGCCTCTCTCTCTCTCAAATATATATCTATATATCTTCATATCTATATATACACACACACACACATATATATGAATAGGGTAAGCAAAGCTTCCAGATTCAATTTTATTTTTCCTCTTGAAACCAAACTGGAGAGAGGCTACTTTAGAGCCAACTGAAGCAATAACAAAACTAGACCTACTGGGTCACCATATGTGGGGAGAAGCTCTCTTGGGCCTTAGTATACACACTCAGGGAGCGAGACAAAGAAAGAGCAAGAAGCAGGCCTACTGGCAGTAGTATAAACAATGGAGAGCCACTGGCATGGAGCGGAGGCTCAGATTCCAATAGCACTCGATGGGGAGCCTTCCTCAAAAAATTACAAGAAGCTGGGCTGGAGCTGGTCCATGCTGGGAATGGCAGAAGAAGCAAAAACAAGAGTAAATGAATGGAAATTAAGCAGCAGGAAATAGGGATTTGGCACAAAGTTGGAATTTGAAACTGCAGAGAGGTGTCAGTGATAAGGTTGTATAGAGTTTCTGGCCAAAAAAAGAGAGAGAGAAGGAATGCAGATGTGTTCATTGAATAAAGTGCAGATGGGGATGGGGGCAGGAAGAAAGAATGCCAGGGAAATTGTCATGAGTGGAGGTGCATTTATGTTCAAGCAAGGCTTTAAAAATTATTCTCCCTGCATGTCTGGATGAAATTACAGGTTGGTTCAGATTGTTCCAATCTACGGGACAGATTAAGGCAAGGTTTATTTACATTTACCTTTTCCTGCTCTGGGCAGCCTGGGCTGTTTCTGATGGAAGGCTCTGAGTAGTGCTGGGCAGCTGGGACCTCTCGGTTCTCCAGTTAGAAATGCCTGGGAGAACTCAGATCACGACTGTCGGGGGTGTTCAGGAGAAGACAGGCAACTCAGGGGTCTGACAAGGCCACCGTTTCTACTGACGGTGGCAAAAAAAAAAAAAAAAAAAAAAAAAAAAAAAGAAGCCTGGCTGTTTGGGTTCTGCCCCGTCCCACCCCCATGTGGCAGTAGTAGTGCTTGTTTGGACTCAGAACAGGAGAGCCACTGCTCACGGGACTGATCTAAGAGGAAGGCTGAATTTGGCCTCTGCCATTGCTCCTCTTTTTTTTTTTTTTATCAAATATTGTCGTGTGTGTGCAGATATATATGCATGCATGTACATATGCATGTGGAAACCAGAGGACAGCCTTAGGCGTCATTGTCCCAGATGCCATCTATCCACATCTGAGGTTCTCTCAAACGTGGAACTCATTGACTAGACTACATTGTTTGGTCAGGAGCTCCAAGGATCTGACTGTCTCCACCTCCCCAGCTCGGGATGATAGACATACAACCACACCTGGCATTTACATGGGTACGGGAAACTGCACTCAGGCCCTCGTGCTTGTGATGCAAGTACTTGCTTCATTGATCCATCTCTCCTCAGCCTCCTCCCGGGTTCCTCTAGGCAGTAGGGATAAGAGAAGAAGCTGAGGGAGTGGCGAGGACGTGGTGGTGGAGGTGTGGAAGCTTCTAGCTCTGAACTAGGAGGTGTGAAACCTGATACAGTCACTTTGCCATCCTTTGATTTTTTTGGGGGGGGTCTTATTTTCCCCAGTGGGACTAACAACCACCATCCAATGCATTTTAGAGCCATCTTTGTTTGTGAGGAAATAAGTACGGGAGTGCTATATAAATACCTTTGGCAACGCACTGTCCTCTGCCGCATCTATGTAGCAGAAAGATTTGTTCATGAGGCAATGGTAGTTTTTGCAAAGAGGCGGGATGTCATGAGGCAGGAAGGCAGTTGGAGGCAAACATTGCACTACCATTTTTCTTGCAAAGACTAGAAGTGAGGGCCACCGTCTCTCCATGCAACACCTTGAACACAGTGTAAGGCACGGTGTTAAGTTGGCTCTTGCCAAACATCTCCAGTGGATCAATATGGATATCAGTGAGCGCTCGGCAGTGGGTGATTCCGTCAATCTGGTTTCCTCCTCTTGATGGGCGGCGTCTCCTTGGGGATAAGCACAAATGTCATGTTTTCTATAGCAGCGCTGTTGACATAATAGTCTGGACTACATTCAAGTCTCACTGTGTGTCGTCTTGGGAGAGAATACTGCTTAAATGTTAGCACTGAAGAATGGAAATTAACTGAGACTTGGAGGGTGGGTGACCATTAAAATACCCTTGTCACAGCATGTCACCTGCCCTGTAGGAGCTTTGTTTCTTCTTTCTCTGATGATCCTGGGGCAGGAACACTGGCTCCCCTCTCCTGTTAGAGCCCCCTGGTCACTGCATTTTGAACATTTGACATTGTGTTTGGGGGTGTGTGTGTTTGTACCTTAATTCTTTATGTGCATCATCAAAAACAGGAAGGTAGTACTTGCATAGAGCCAGAAGGAGAGTTCCTAAAGGGCTCCAGCTTAGGTGCAAACCTACATGGAAACACCCTTGAACTTGACTTGTGCTTCACACTGTTGGAGGGTCTACGCTCTTGACTCACACCCAGATCTTTCTTTTTTCCTACCTCCCTTTCACTTCTTCCTCTTGTGCAACCATCAATAGGCTATATACAAATATAGACATGTGTTAAGATAATATTTGAAACTATTTTCATGAAAATCTGTTTTCATTTTTGTGTTTCTAGACACAGAAGTACATATATTGGTAAACAGTGCAGTCAATCTTTATTAAATCTCTCTTAGCCGTAAGTGTGTGTGTGTGTGCACGTGTGTGTGTGCGTGTGTGTGTGCACGTGTGCCAGCCAAAGGACAGCCTCAGGTGCTCCTTTTGTGAGACGGGCCTTCTCACTGGCTTTCAATTTTCTAAAGAGGCCGGCTGCCAGGCCAGTTAGATTGTCTGGTCAGCACATCCCAGGGATCTGCCTGACTCTGCCTCTTCAGCCCTGGGATTTCATGCACCTGTATTCTACCTGGCTTTTTGACCCCTTAGCAGTGGTTTTGGGGATTGAATTCAAGTCCTCATGCTTGTAAGGCAAGCATTTTAAAAACTGAGTTATCTACCCAGCTACTAAGTCCTTAATTTTTTTTTTTGAGCCTCTGAACCAAATGCTTAGTGTCTCACAGAATGCTCAGTGTACTCTCACTATGTCCCTGAAACTTTGCCCTCTCTAACAGAGACTTCAGATAATGGAGATTTCCCCTCTCTCCCCATGGTGAATACGATGGAGTTCCAGTTGGTTTCCTTTCTCTCCAGATCTTTCTATATCCCCACAATTCACTTTCTAGAGCACAAACTTGACCTTTTCCTATAGCCTTGGCAACAGGGGCTGCGTGTGACCTATCCTTAATGGTGGCCTTCCCACGATCTGTTAGGAGCATGGTCCCTTCTTCTGTGAGCCTTCTCTGATCCCCCAGTGCCCTGCAGCTTGGTTCCTGGGGTGGCTTGTTTATAGATGCTGGCACGTGTGTGTCCTTACAGCAGAGGACCGCCCCCCCACACACCAGGACTCTATCCATCCACAGTCAGTGTGAGGAGCAAAGGAGGTCTGCTCCACCTCTGGGAAGCCAGCCATTTGGGAAGAGAGCCATCCCATGTTTAAAACTGCAAGGACTCGAAGAGTCCTCTGGAATTGTGGGGCACTATGACAGCAGTAGCTGGGGGACCTCATCTGTGTGGAGGGAGGGAAGTGGAGCAGAGCCTTGTAGGGTCTCAGGGTGGGTGCTGGGGCAACCCTGGAGTCTTTGTGGAGATGTTCTGGCTAAGAAGAACCTTGAAGGGTGAGGATTTTTTTTTTTTTTGAGAGAGAAAGAGAAAGAGAGAGAGAGAGAATGGGCATGCCAGTGGCCTCTCAGCCCCTGTGAGTGCATTCCAGATGCATGCACCCCCTGTGGGCAAGTGTGGCATTGCACCCTTGCATCACTTTATGTCTGGCTAAACGTGGGACCTGGAGAATCAAACGGGCATTCTTAGGCTTAGCAGGCAGGCGCCTTAACCGCTACGCCATCTCTCCAGCCCAAGGACAGTTTTAATAATGATGGGGACCTTGGAGGGGAGGGGATGGCAGTGCAATGACAGTTCCTCTGTGTAGCTACTTCACCTAAGGCCGTGTAAAGCTATGATAGATTTTGTTTTTCTTCAGTGCAGCCAAGTGCTTATGAGAACCAAGGCTTCTTGTCCTGGCCAGTGAGGCTCTTTGTCCAAGCAGGTGCCATCTCTGAACACCTCAGCATCTGGACAGGCAGGAGTTCTGACAGGCTGCCCCTACTGCCTAAGGTGGCATTGACAGCAGCATGTTGCCCAGGGTTCTCCCCACCCGGGCTGTCATGTAGTGCCAGGAAACTCCCAATGGTGTGCTCCAGGATGTTGGGATGCCAGGCACTCCAGCACCCTGGCTCAGGGAGCACGGTTTGGGTTCCCACATAGCCCGTTAGCACTCTTCCTCCGCCGGAACTATTTTGAGACTCTGCTGTCATCCTCTCCCACACATACCCTTCGATTAGAAGATAGTCGGTGCTAACATATGTTCTTATAATTATGTTGCTAGCATGATAGATTATTTATTCTACTCTTTTTTTTTTTTGAGTCCCAGCTCCATGTACCAAAGCTAAGGAGCTTGTTTAAATGAAGAGATACTAATACACCTTGACAGCGGCTTATATAAAAAAAAAAAGCAAAAGGTCTCCGCCTTGAAGAGGTCTCAAGTCAGCATCCCCTCTGTCTGTTACACACCCTAACGACATCCTCCGGAGGCTGACTCTCCAAGCAGCTGAAGAGGACTCAGGCTCTGTCTGCTATATACTGTCCACCCACAGGATGGTAGGGGCCTGAGGGTCCAATCCGGTGCCATGTCCCCTGCCTAGGAACTGCCATTCACCTGTGGGCAGTAATGTCCAATGAGTGGGCCTGGGACTTTAGGCACTGTATCCAAGGGGGGGGGTGTCTCCACAGCCTGGGAGCATTCTCTCCTAACGCGGATGGGGAAATCAACAACTCTGAGCAAGTGTCTTGCTCATGACGACATGGAGATGGGGAGCTCTCGGACTCCCAGATCAGTTGCCCTGGTTTTGGATTCAATGCCTTTGCTCCTCTGTGGAGCGACACAAGATGGAAGGTGAATGGAAATGAATTTCCTCTGCCAGGAACCAGCCACCCTATTGTGATTCCACAGCTAGTCCGGGGCTGAGCAGGTTTCCTTTCCTCCCCTGACTAAATCTCAGGAATCCAATTAAAACCAGTAAGTATCTTTATTAATATTTCAAGGAAAACCATGTTCACTTTTCTTCCAACCCTCACTGGGTGCCTATGGAGACCATTGCGGATATGATGATAATCCGGCTGAATTCCCCTCCTCCAGGATTTGGCAGTGTGGCGGCTGGACACCTTGGATATAGTCATTATAACCACAGCCTCCTGGTCACTATGTTAAGAAATTCTACTGCAGTCGACGCTCCCCGTTGAGGCACGTACAGTCCCCACTGGGCATGGGGAGGGCCCGGCCCTACCTCGGGCTTGATAAGGCTGTGGGGCTTAGGGAAGCTTGCTTTTCATGATCAGATTCTCTGTCTGCAACTGGTATCGTTGGTCTCTGTGAAGTTTGTTTGTTTTCTCTAGCATCCCCAGTAAGGGAAGTTTTACCTCTAGTGGCTGCAGAAGAAATGTAAGACAGATCCTAGCCTTCCAGGGGTTGAAGGCATGACTGGGGAAAAGAATCTCCCACTTACCTAATGAGCAGGAAAACCTCCCAAGCCCTCTGAGGAGCAGAGCTGTCACGTGACACATAAAATAAAAACCAAGGAAATTAAAAAGGAAAGAGTAGCATGAGTTGGACGGGGCCAAAAGAGCTGTGTGGGAGAGATGGACGTTCACTCGGGGGGTTAATAAAGCAGAACATTTGTACAATGGAGGGCAAATGGAGGACACTGTGGGCGTGGAGGGTGTGTGTGGGAACCAGCAAAGCCTGCACAAAAGAGCTGAGTGTGGCAGGCTGGGACGAGCCAGGAGCCTGACCGTCTATAATAGTCCTAGCACTTCTCAGGCACTTTGCAACCCCCCACCCTCACCCTAGGATGGACATTTATGCTTGTTGGTGCTGACCTGCTGTCTTGTACTTTTAGAACTTTCTTACTCTTTAAGCGTTCATATTAAAAATGTTTTTTTTGTTGTTTTTTGTTTTCCTGAGGTAGGATCTCGCTCTAGCTCAGGCTGATCTGGAATTCACTATGTAGTCTCAGGGTGGCCTTGAACTCATGGCGATCCTCTTACCTCTGTCTTCCGAGTGCTAGGATTAAAGGAGTGCAACATCACGCCTGGCTGATTTATAAAGTTATTTATTTATTTGTAAGAAGAGAGAGGAGAAAGACAGAATGGGTGTGCCCAGGGCCTCTAGCCATTGCAAATGAACTCCAGAAACATGCATCACCTGGTGCATCTGGCTTTATGTGGGTACTGGGAAATTGAACCCAGGTCATTAGGCTTTGCAAGCATCTTTCCAGCCCTAAAAATGATTTTTTAAAAAATTATTTATTTTATTTATTTGAGAGAGAGAGAGAGAGAAAGGCAGAGAGAATGGGTGCTCCAGGGCCTTCAGACCTTGCAAACAAACTCCAGATGCATGTGCCACCTTGTGCATATGGCTTACATGGGTTCTGGGGAATTGAACCTGGGTCCTTTGGCTTTGCAGGCAAGTGCCTTAATCACTAGCCATCTCTTCAGCCTGGTTTTTAAAAGGTGTCATCTCTTCTTATCTTTGGATGTTAATCTAGACCTTGACTTTTTCCACTTATGGTCCACCTTTGAAGCCATTGCAAATCCTTTCTGTGCCTTTGTTTGTTCATGTATTGTTGTTGGTTTTTTTGAGGTAGGGTCTCGCACTAGCTCAGGCTGACCTGGAATTCATTCTGTAGTCTCAGGGTAGCCTTGAACTCATGGCGATCCTCCTACCTCTGCCTCCGGAATGCTGGGATTAAAGGCATGCGCCACCACGCCCAGCCTTTGTTCATATATTAAAGGGGCCCTTACAAAGTGCTTTCCTTTGCTTTGAGAAACATATGGAACTAAAAGGAGTCCTCAACCTTGGCAGAAAGTCTCTTGGCAGAAAGTGATATTATGATTTCTGCAGAGAAGCTAAACCCTACTTATCTTCTCTCTGGCTAAGAGTGCCCATCCCCTCTGCTCCCAAATGAAGTTCTGGGTTCCTGGAGATCTATGCTTGTCTATAAATGGTTGGAGAATTGAGTTGGATGACTTGGAATGTACTTAAAAATTCTTTGGACAGAGACATCATAGAAATACCAGGTGGCCACTGGGAAGGGAGAGGGTGGATTCTGTCCAATGGTGGCTTCATTTATCCTGTCCCACTGGGTGGGCCAGCCTGAGTTCTGGAGCAGAGAATAAAGGGCTGTGCTTAGGGGGAGGGAGCTTGTGCTTTCCCATGCAGCTGGACAGGCAGAGACAGCAGCTCATGAGAGCGCTTCTCACTCTTTCTCCCACCTGACAGGGCGGGGAAGATCCTAATCTCTGGCACTGTCCATCCAACACCTTCTTATGAGTACTACATTGCAAAAAAAAAAAAAAAAGATAAAAATGAAAATGAGGTTGTGTGTCATTTCATCATGCGTTCTATATAATGACATAAGATGGTGGTATCAAATTGCTGGATAATTTAACTGCCTAGATAAATTAATTTCTAAAAATGTCAACTAGCTAGGTGGAGATTTTATTTTATTTTATTTTTCTTTAAAATATCCATCAACGCCACTTTGTCTTGGACTGAAGAAGCAGCTCAGGTAACAAAATGGTGAAGAAAATAATCATCTTATTTTCTTTTCATTTTGAATTGTCCAAGAGTCTTTGCTTTTTTAAAAAAATCAATTGGTGTTAAAATTGTGCAAGTTTGGCCTCATTCATTAGCAGCTTTGTTGGCCTGGGAACTATGTATTTCCAGCGCTATTTGGAGCACCAAGGCATTAAGGCTGCCTGGAGGTTGCCCAAACCCGAAGACCGTGGGTCCATGCCCGAGGCGGAGAATGAACAACGAGGGTGGCATCTCTGACCCTGGGTCGATGGTTTCACAGGCTTTAACCCATTCTTCCCTGGTGTGGCCCAGATTTCTGGGTTTTCATTTCTCTGTATAAGTCTTTTTCTTGTGCCCCAGTCAGCATCCAGAAGCAGCAATGGACCGACGGCTGTTCAGGGCCAATTGTGTTGTGCTAACTGCCATAGTCACCTGGAACTATCTAGAACATGGAACCAGGTAGTCTGAGGCCTCTGGGTTCTAGACACATCCTTTATAGAGTTGCTGACATTTAATTGTACATTTCTATAACTCTTTTCAGTGTGGGTGAATATGGATGCATGCATGTCACGGCACACATGTGCAGGTCAGAGGACAGCTCCTTCCACCTTCTTTTGAGACAGGACCTCTCCTTATTTACCCCTGGGAAGGCCAATCTAGCTGGTCCAAGAGCTTCTGGATTCTTCTGGCCTTATTTCTCATTGCCATAGGCATGTGGGAATTATAGACAGGCATTCCACTTTGCGTCCAGCTTTGTGTGTGCTGGGGAATTGCACTCAAGGCTTATGGACCAAGCACCTCTAACTGCTGAGTCATCTCTCGCTAGCCCCCATTTCTATCATTCTTTTAAAATTGTGCATATCCAGTGTGGTTGGCTGCCACAGAGGGCAGCCATCTTGCTTTAGCAGAGTATGGAATTTGAAAGTCCATTGAAGAAGTTTTAAAGAAGAGGAATATTGGGGCTGGGAAGACGTCTCAGCTGGCAAGTTGCTGGCCACAGAAGCTTGAGGACCTGACTTTGATCTCTAGCACCACATAAAACCTGGCTACAGCCACATGCACCTGTAATCCCAGCACTGGGTAGACAGAGACAGGAGGATTTCTGGAGCTTGCTAGCCAGCTAGTTTAGCCAAATCAGTGAACTTCAGGTTCAGTGAGAGACACCTCAAAAAATAAGATGAAGGGTGATGTGGAAGATAGCCTCCACATCCATGCACTCCTGCACACAAATGAACACACCCACCCACCCACCCACACACACACACACCCAAATAAATAAATAAATAAAAGTAAAACAGAAGCGGGATCTTTACCAACCCCCTGGAACTAGTGAGCACAGCATCCATAAGTCAGCAACAAAAGAGAAAACAGCCAGCTCCGTGGGAAGGTTCACTTCAGCCACTCTGGTTAGGGACTATCCTTGGTCAACACTGGTCTTCAGGTGGTGTTCATTAAGATATGCTATACTGGAGCTGGAGAGATGGCTTAGTGGTTAAGGCGCCTGCCTCCTAAGCCTAAAGAATGCTGGTTCCAATCTCCCGCTGTTCCAATCTCCAGGTCCCACATTTAGCCAGATGTAAAGTGATGCAAGGACGCAATGCCACACTTGACCACAAGGGGGCGCACACATCTGGATTTCGTTCGCAGCAGCTGAGAGTCTGCTGGCGCGCCCATCTCTGTCTTCCTCTCCCTGTCTCTCTGTCTCTTTCCAAAAAAAAAAAAAAAAAAAAAAAGATATGCTAGACTGGCTAGCTATATGGGACCCGCGTCTTCTTGACTTCATGATTATTGGTGTTTTGTTATTTCAAAAGATGACACAGTTAATATTTCTAGAAACAATGATGTGGCCCTTAAATGATATAAGATAGTTCACCAAAATCGTTATCCTGTGTGGTACGTATGAATGCCCCCAGGTCAGCTCTAGGCCAAACTGTGAAGTAGGCCAAGGTCATTGCCAACTTCCCTGACTGCCTCCCAAAGTGACCACTTCCCATCCCTTCTCTCCCCTCACACTCATGGCCCCTCCTCATTTCCAGTCACATTTTCTGACAATGAGTGAATGATCTGGAAGCCTCACTGTACTAAGGTCATGAGGTGGTATGTTGCCATTTTGGGGGGCACTTACATTTCAACAGAAACTCATGAAGAGGGGGGGCCTTGACAGCTCTGATAGACTCTCTGTTGGTTGATCTGTAGGCATAAGCAGGAAGGATTGCTTTGTCAGGGCCTGAGTTTTGAAAACCTTATCCAAATTAGAGGTTAATCTCTGAATTTGTTTCATATCCCCAAAACTAAGGACCCCTGTTACATTTTATATCTATCATCTATCTATCTATCTATCTATCTATCTATCTATCTATCTATCTGACATCTATTTATTATCTATTTATTAGAGACAGAGAGAGGGAGAGAGAGTGAGAATGGGCACACCAGGGCCTCTAGCCACTGCGAATGAACTCCAGACACATGCGCCACCATGTGCATCTGGCTTATATGGGATCTGGAGAATTGAACCTGAGTCTTTAGGCTTTGCAGGCATATGTCTTAACTGCAAGGCCATATCTCCAGTCCTCTATCATCTATATTTATATCTATTTATCTACCTATCATCTATCTATCTTTATACCTATCTACTTACCTACCACTTATCTAATCTCTATCTACCATCTGTCTGTCTATCTAATCTCCACTACCATGTGTCTTTCTATCTATCTTCTACCTAGAGTTACATCTATCTATCTATCTATCTATCTATCTATCTATCTATCTATCTATTATTACATCTATCTATCTATCTATCTATCTATCTATCTATAGTTACATCTATCTATCTATCTATCTATCTATCTATCTATCTATCTATCATCTATTATCTATCTATCTATCTATCTATCTATCTATCTATCTATCTATCTATCTATCTATAGTTACATCTATCTATCTATCTATTATTACATCTATCTATCTATCTATCTATCTATCTATAGTTACATCTATCTATCTATCTATCTATCTATTTTTACATCTATCTATCTATCTATCTATAGTTACATCTATCTATCTATCTATCATCTATTATCTATCTATCTATCTATCTATCTATCTATCTATCTATCTATCTATAGTTACATCTATCTATCTATCTATCTATCTATCTATCTATAGTTACATCTATCTATCTATCTATCTATCTATCTATCTATCTATCTATCTATCTATCTATAGTTACATCTATCTATCTATCTATCATCTATTATCTATCTATCTATAGTTACATCTATCTATCTATCTATCTATCTATCTATCTATCATCTGTCTATTCTTTATCCAGCTGTCTATATGTTTTTCTAGTATACCTATGTAATTTCTACCATCTATCTGTCTGCAACTATCTATTATCTATCTCCTGACATTCTTTTTCTTTTTAAAAAACATTTTAGTTTCCTTTTCTTTTGTTTGAAATAGGATCTCACTCTGGCCCAGGCTGAGCTAGAGTTCACTATGTAGTCTCAGGGTGGCCTCCAACTCATGTTTATCCTCCTACCTCAGCCTCCCGAATGCTGGGATTAAAGGCGTGTGCCATCACACCTTTTTTTTTTTTTTTTTTTTTTTTTTTTTTTTGTATTTCGAGGTAGGGTCTCACTCTGGTCCAGGTTGTAAAAAACATTTTTTAATTTTAATTAATTTATTTATTAGAGAGAGAGAGAGAGAGAATGGGCATGCCAGGCCTCTATCCACTGCAAATGAACTCCAGATGCATGCGCTACCTTGTGCATCTGGCTTACGTGGGTCCTGGGCAATCAAGTCTCAAAATGGGATCCTTAGGCTTCATAGGTAAGCACTTAACTGCTAAGCCCTCTCTCCAGCCCCAAAAATTTTGTTTATGAGAGATAGATAGATAGATAGATAGATAGATAGATAGATAGATAGATAGATAGAATGGGCACATCAGGGCCTCTAGCTACTGCAAATGAACTCCAGACACATGTGCCACCTTGTACATCTGGCTTATGTGAGTACTGGGGAATCAGATCTGGGTCCTTAGCCTTCACAGATAAGTGTGTTACCTGCTAAGCCATCTCTCCGGCCCTCCTGACATATTTGTGAGAGTACTTTTAGTAGCTGTGAGGAATGGAGGAGAAAATATAGACGTGGAGCTCCTTGACCTTTTGTACCCGTTTTCTCACTTAGAAAATGGAAGCAATAGTGGCAGCACACCTCCCTGGGGAGTGGTGGGGATGAAATGAAGTGCTGTGCCTGTGCTGTTTGGAAAGAAGTCGACGTGCCTGTGCTGTTGGGGAAGGACTGGGCATTTGGTGAGCCCTCCATGAATGGCACCGTGGATGGTGGTAATGATGGCGCTGAGGATGGACGGCAGTTGAAATGTATCAGAGCATGTTTGTGCAAAGCTTATTGTTGTTATTATTTTGGTTTTTTAAAAATTATTTTATTTTATTTATTTGAGAGAGACAGACAGAGAGAGAAAGAGGGAGAGAGGGAGGGAGGGAGAGAGAGAGAGAGAGAGAGAGAGAGAATGGACGCACCAGGGCTTCCAGCCACTGCGAAAGAACTCCAGATTCATGCACCACCTTGTGCATCTGGCTTTAAGTGGGTCCTGGGGAACTGAGCCTCAAACCAGGGTCCTTAAGCTTCACAGGCAAGCATTTAACCCCTAAGCCATCTCTCTAGTCTTCATTTTGCTTTTTTGAGGGAGAGTCTCACTCTGGCCCAAACTGGCCCAGAATCACTATGTAGTCTCAGGCTGGCCTCAAACTCATGGCGATCCTCCTACTTCTGCCTGTAGAGTGCTGGGATTGAAGGTGTGTGTCACCATGCCCAGCTTGTTATTGTTTTGATAGCCCATGGGTTGGGTGCATCCTGGGATCCCTGATGACTTGGGGGAGCCTCCACTCTGCTGAGGGTTTGCAGTCATAGTTGGAGTCTGAGCTAAGGCATCAGTGTCTCTGGCCTCGTTTTACAGGCAGGGGACGCTGAGCAGTCAACCACTGTCGGATCAGACCGAGGCCTCTCAGGGTTCCAAAACCCGGGGGTTCTGAGAGACGTATTCATCTTTCAGTTAAGGCTCCGTTTATTTCCCTTGTGTTCAGAGGCTCAAGGAGGGAACCACGATTTCCTTTACTTTATGAGTCAAGGCTCTGTTCTGTCATTTTGGGAAGGGCCTCGGGCCCCTCAGCAACGTTATCCCTGTCCAATTATCTTGAGTGAAGGCTCACAGCAAAGTGCATTTCCTTTGTAATGTAGTTATAAATGTCGCTTCCGTGGGAGATTTAGGAATACGATCAGGAATTCCATTTCCTAGTCAAACAGGGTATAATTACAGTGGGACTCTGGGCCCATCCCTCACAAGACATTGTAACTTGGGAGGGTGAAGCCAGGCGCCAGTTTGCTTCCTCTGGAGCAGAGGGTATCTGGAAAGGGCTTTCATATCTGAAGCTAGTCTTTACAGCTTACCTTTGTGAGTCATGGAACTTGCTCACACCCCAGGGTGACACCACCCACTCTTGAGAAATACAAGTTGGAGTTTATATCCACTCACAGAGCTCTTGATTAGGGTGGTGGGCGAGGGAGATATTACAGGTTGTCATCTTTGCTTCTTCTAGTCAGGCTAGGGGGAAACCAAGTCATGCAGAGTGCTTGCTCCTGGAGGATAGGAGAAATACCCATGTCCAATGTGGAAGAGATACATAGAATGGCTCTCTGGATGAAGGAGTGCTTAGCTGACCAGGCCCTTCCGAAGAATGTTCTGGCATCTCTCATGCTCATTTCCTGTGTGTCATCTGTGTGACAAGACAGTTCTGAGGACAGCGTGGTGTGTTGGCATTGAGGAAGACTGAGGAAACCAAACCTGACAGAGCATGTGGGTCTTTATTGGTCTCGGTCAAGTTCACAGGAAAAGAGGCTATCATGCTGGGGGGTGGGGCCGGAAAGTAGAATGTGTAAGTTGTTTCTCAGAGGGTCACCCAGAGTGGGTGAGGGATGAAGAGGGATTATCTGGCACAGCAGAAGGTCATAATGTACCAGATAGAAGGGACAGTGATGTGCGCCAAAGAAGGGAAGTATGTCACACTGCAAAAAATGGCCACTGGAGGGCTGGAGAGATGGCTTAGTGGTTAAGGCACCTGCCTGCTAAGCTTAAAGACTCCAGTTCCAATCTCCAGGTCCCACGTTTAGCCAGATGCAAAAGTGATGCAAGGGTGCAATGCTGTGCTTACCCACAAGGGGGCGCATGTATCTGGAGTTCGTTCACAGCGGCTGAGAGACCCTGGCACACCCATCCTCTATCTGTCTCTCTCTCTGTCTCTTTGTAAAAAAAAAAAAAAAAAGTCCACTGGAGTGACAGAGGGACACAGGGTACTGTGGGTAGAAAGTGAGGAGCAGCCAGATGGTCAAAGGACTCTGGTCCGAGTGCAGGGATGCTGGGCATGGGATTAAGAACTTTTCAGTGGGCGTGGGACCTGACTGAATTGGCCCTTGGGTAGGGCTGGGGTGTGGAAATCTTTGGTGGCATTTAGAAGACAGAACCTGGAGGCAGGGTGAGTAGCTTGGGGATCACACTGGCAGCCATCAGGCCAGAAGCAACAGAAGCCAGAACAAAGCAGCACCGGTAGCTACAGAGTAGGTGATGAGCTTGAAGGATATTTTGGGGCATTATCACCAGAGTTTGGTTAAATGTGAAAGTGAGACAGAGAAGGAATTCTGAGTTATTAGGGCCAGGGGTAGGATGTATTAGTCTACTTTTTGTTACTATAACAAAATACCCATAACTGAGTAAGCTTATAAGGAAAAGAAGTTAGTTTTGGTTCATGGTTCTGGTTTGTTTGAGAGATGCCCCTGATGGTGACCTCCTTGGCAGAGTCCTGTGTGGGGTGTAGGGCACCACGTACCACATGGTGAGAAAAAGGGGCCTCTTTCTCTTTTCTTTTAAAAAGTTTTATTTATAGCCAGGCATGGTGGCGCACACCTTTAATTCCAGCACTTGGGAGGCAGAGGTAGGAGGATCGCCAGGAGTTCAAGGCCACCCTGAGACTACATAGTGAATTCCAGGTCAGCCTGGGCTAGAGTGAAACCCTACCTCGAAAAACCAAACAAACAAACAAAAAAGGTTGTATTTCTTTATTTAAAAAGAGAGAGGGAGAGAAGGAGGGAGGGAGGGGGGAGAGAGAGAGAGAGAGAGAGAGAGAGAGAGAGAGAGAGAGAGAATGGGCACCAGGGCCTCCAGCCACTGCAAATGAACTCCAGACTCATGTGCCACCTTGTGCGTCTGGCTTTACATGGGTCCTGGGGAATCAAACCTGGGTCCTTTGGCTTTGCCAGCAAGCACTTTCTCTTTTCTTATGCAGCCCCTGGTATATAGTGGTGAGGCTCCATCCTGAGGATCTTATCCTAATCAGCTCCCAAGGGCCCCACCTCTAACACCTGAATTGATTAAATTTTTACCCACTTACTACAGTGATTGCTACATTTCAACACACAGAGTGTTTAGGGACACACGCAGCCTGTGTACAACCCGTAGTGGTGATGTCACTCGGTGGAGGAGTGGAGCATCTTTGGGGGATGGACACAAGATGGTTGGGCTAAAGAAAGAGAAATGATGCTATTGCTGAAGAGTCCAGAAGATGAAATCTTTTCTAGTAGTAGCATTACAGTTTTCCTTCACCCAGCAACTCACATGACTGTTGGGGAAGTTGGCATGGCTTTGGCACCTCTCTGATTTCTTTCCTTTCCTTTCCTTTCCTTTCCTTTCCTTTCCTTTCCTTTCCTTTCCTTTCCTTTCCTTTCCTTTCCTTTCCTTTCCTTTCCTTCTCTTCTCTTCTCTTTCTTTAATTCTCCCCTTCCTTCGTTCCTTCCTTCCTTCGTTCCTTCCTTCCTTCATTCCTTCCTTCGTTCCTTCCTTCCTTCGTTCCTTCCTTCCTTCCTTCGTTCCTTCCTTCCTTCCTTCTCTCTCTCCCTCTTTCTCTCTCTCTTTCTTTCTTTCTTTCCCTCTCTCTTTCTTCTTTCTTTCTTTCTTTCTTTCTTTCTTTCTTTCTTTCTTTTTCTTTCTTTCTTTCTTTCTTTCTTTCTTTCTTTCTTTCTTTCTTTCTTCTTTCTTTCTTTCTTTCTTTTCTTTCTTTCTTCTTTCTCTCTCTTTTTCTTTCTCTCTTTCTTCTTTCTTCTTTCTTTTCTTTCTTTCTTTATTTCTTTCTTTCTTTTTTTCTTCTTCCAGTTGCTTCTCTCAGCTGCCATATTTAGGTAAGGTGTGAAGGGCTTCACTAGGCATAGGTGATTTGATCATAAGTAAGGTACAGCTGTTGTCCCCCAGGTGTGTATACACTGGGCTTGATCATGTACTTACTTCTGGCCTTAATCAAATCATGTGGATCATTCCCCTAAACATTTCTTCCTTAGCTATTGCATTCTCTCAGATTCAGTGGTGACAGTGAAGGTGTAGGAGCTTGAGTTCTGAGCAGACACATTTTGCTATGTTTTTTTTTTTTTTTTTTGAGACAGGGTAGCACGATGTCACTATGTCGCCTAGCTTGGCCTTGAACTCCCCACCCCCCTGTTTCAGCCTCCTGAGTACTGAGATTACAGGTGTGCACAGTTTAGCAGGAGATCCTGGTGACTGAGGAAGTCTTGTCAGAAATATGACTTCTGGTGGCAGCACTTCCCATCCTGCCAGCCAGGGAGAGGTGGTTTGGGTCCACGAGGGCTTTCTGGTACTTTGATAGATAGGTTACTGGGGTGGCAGCTGCTCTGTCACCTTGGGCAGCCCTTACAGTTGCAAGCCCTTGTGGATTTTGGTACCACATGTCAGCATAATTTATTAACACTCAAGGCTCTCCAACCTTTGGGTGAAAGAAAGGCACTTCAGTAGATTTGGGACTCCTAAATCCTTATATAGCATCAGAACTATGAATTCACTTCCCCTGCAATCAGTTCAGTTACCCCCTAGCTGCATAAAAAATTTAACAGAGCTGAAATCAGAATTACCTTCTTTCTAACACTACATTTTTGGGTCATAATTCCAGTTATAGACCCATTGTTAGGGGCCCTCAGTGGATTGCATAGCAGTAACAAACTCCACGGGCTCTTGCCATACCCTTGATCAAGCTGAAAGGGACGTGAAGGGGGGTGGGGGCGAGAAGAGAAATAATTGATTCTATATACGAAATACTCTCCTCTCACTATGCATTGATATTTGGGCCCAGAGACCCACCAGTACTGGCAAGCTTGGGTGATGCAAGAAGCTTCACTGAGGTGAAAATCCAAGGAAGAAACGGCAGGGAAAACACAGAAGAGGGAAATACCTTTACTGGGCTCGGTTGCATCCAGCTGCTTTGGAGTCCAGCGACCCACACAGTTGCAGAGGGGAAGAGATATTAGCAACTCTCTGATCTGTCATGTATATCTGGAATGAGGAGTTGTAGTCTAATGGGATCTTGTATGAAACCAGATATCCTTATGGGGTTCAGAGTTGGGGGGTGGGGTGGGTCATAGCATTGGAATATTGACAAATTAGGCAGCTATCAAAGGAGAGACTTTGGAATCATGCAGACCCTGGACCCAGGTGAAGGAACCATTGTCCAGGTCATAGAAGTGTAGAGAGAGAAGCAGCAGCTTGCACAGAGCAGTCTAGGGAAGACAACATGGCAATTGTGACTGGCATCACTGAGCAAAACCAGTCAACTTACTGGCCTCCCAGTCCAGTTCATTGCTTTGTTATACTTTTGAGAACCTTGAAGCCCAGAAGGGTCAGTCATGTTTTCAAAAGCAGGTCTGAGTACCTAAGTCCTGTCCTGCCACACCAGGCTACCTTGATGCTTTGCTGCATAGCCCACTTCACTGAAGAGCCACGTGTGTGGTTTCCTAAAAGCGGACTGTGTATGAGGTCCTGTGCTGGATTCAAAGGGTGGGGGATTAGAGCTGTAGAGATGGCTTAGCAGTTAAGATT
Organism: Orientallactaga sibirica; assembly: GCA_036365145.1. Taxonomy (NCBI): domain Eukaryota; kingdom Metazoa; phylum Chordata; class Mammalia; order Rodentia; family Dipodidae; genus Orientallactaga; species Orientallactaga sibirica. Next base: position 5,414,823 of record JAEOAD010000037.1, read on the forward strand.
CTGGCCTTTGAAACCTAAGGACCCATGTTCAATTCTTCAGATCCCATGTAAGCCAGATGCCTAAGGTGACACCAGCACACAAGGTTGGTTGCACATGTGCACAAGGTGGCATATGTGTCTGGAGTTCAATTGCAGTGGCTGGAGGCCCTGGTGTGCTAATTCTCTTTTTCTCTCTCATAAAAAAAATTACAAAGCTGGCGGGGGGGGGGATTGCAGATGTACACTTTGACCTCTGCTTACAAGCACACTCATCAGGAGAAGGGGTAGCAACAGTACACCGGGCAGTCTACAGAGACTTGCGCTCTGGCTAGCGCATGCTCTCGAGTTGAGGTGAGAAGGGTCACTTGCAGAGGGCTAAGTTAGAACCCTGCTTATTAACTTTATTCCTAGCTCTTGATCATCCTGCCTCTCGTTCTTTGCTTTTGGCTCCATCAAGAGCTCAGATGCTGCTTTCTGCCTTTTTTTTTCTTCCATCTCTATGGCGTCCCTAGTATGAGCCACATTAATGACAAGTGCTTGGCAAGTAGAGGGGCTGCAGTTTTAATGGAGATCTCATCTTCTTAGATTTCATCTATTCAGATAGTCTTTTCCTAAAAGGACAGAAAGATCCCCTTTGGGCTGTTTTGTTTAATTCCAATGAGGAATTGGAACAAGGAGAATGTTCTAGATCAAAATAAGATCCTTTCATTGGGTTTTGCTGAGTCATCTGGGGATTATAAGGAAAAGAACTGTATTGTTTTGGGGTTGTAAGTAAGTAAATGTCACAGTTTCTATCTGAAAGGACAGGGAACTATCACCCTAAAACTAGTGCACTTACCACATAGAGTTTTCAGAAGCTCCTCTTCCAGCACTATGGGATAGAAAATGACATGGACTCTCTATTTCAAAGAAGAGATGGTTCAATTCTAACCCAATGGCCTTGGGGATCATATATATATATATATATATATATATATATATATATATATATATTTTAAAAATATATATTATACTGTTCATATTCATTTTATTTCAAAATTCTATATGAACATCTTTCCACATTTATAAGCTATTGGGCATCATTTTTTTAAAGTTCTGAATTGTATAAATTATTCTTTTTGGGAGGCATAATCTTTTTTTAAATTTTAATTTTTTTAATTAAAAAAATTTTTTTATTGACAACTTCCTTAATTGTAGACAATATCCTATGGTACTTCCCTCCCTCCCTCCACTTTCCCCTTTGAAACTCCACTCTTCATCATATCCCCTCCCTCTCTCAATCAGTCTCTCTTTTCATTTTGATGTCATGATCTTTTCTTCCTATTATGATGGTCTTGATAAAGAGAGAGAGAGAGAGAATGAGCACGCCAGGGCCTCTAGCCACTGGAAATGAACTCTAGACGCATGTGCCTCCTTGTGCATCTTGCCTACATGGGTCCTGAAGAGTCGAATTGGGATCCTTTGGCTTTGCAGGCAAACGCCTTAACTGCTAAGCCATCTCTCCAGCCCCAGAGATCTTTTCTAGTTGGGTAATTTTATCCCATAGAAGTAACAAACATTTGACTGCTGGTTCCACTTGGACTCTACAGAGTTGAGTCAGGTGTTCAGGCTGGAGAGAAAAGAGCCCTCTGAAGCATGGCAGGAAGGTGACTGGTGGTCCCATGGGTTCTTGGAGAAAGTGTGTGGGAGGAAGGCACTGCTTTACTCAGGCACATCACTGCATGGTTTCAGGATGTGAGGACACTGCATGGTTTCAAGGTTCTGCAGCCTCAAGACTTTGGAGTGACAGCTTCCTTCTATCCTAAGCCAGGGACTTCTGGGAAACAGAGCTGAGTCCTGAAAGAGGAAGGAGAATTTGTGATAGGGGTGTGGGGAGTTTGAGGAGACAAGAAAGAAGAAAGAGGGAAGAGATCAGTTAAAAGTGCTTTTCTTTGGTTAATATTTTTATTTATTTATTTGCAAGCAGAGAGAGAGGAGAGATAGAATGGACTCACCAGGGCCTCCAGCCACTGAAAACGATCTTCAGACACATGTGCCAGTGTGCAGCTGGCTTTATGTGGGTACTGGGGAATTGAACCTGGGTCATTCAACTTTGCAGGCAAATTCCTTAACCACTGAGCTATCTCCCTAGCCCTAAAAGTGCTTTTTCTATGTTGGAACTGCTGCCCAAATCTAGAGCATTGGGAAAGGAACTCCCATGATTCATTAATGTGGCAGTGAATTTATTATACTCCCAAACATATATGGAGTCATATATAGTCTACATATCCCAAGTCATATATTACATATGATATTTGCCTAATAAATAAATTATATGTGTGTATACTTGTGCATACACACACACATACTCACACATACACTCATGTCAGACACTAGGACATGGTAATCATCTGGAAGAATCCTTTTTCTTCTTTTTGTTTTGTTTTGTTTTGTTTGTTTGTTTTGTTTTTCGAGGTAGGGTCTCACTTTAGCTCAGGCTGACCTGGAATTCACTATGTAGTCTCAGGGTGGCCTTGAACTCACGGCGATCCTCCTACCTCTGCCTCCCGAGTGCTGGGATTAAAGGCGTGCGCCACCACGCCCTGGCTAAGAATCCTTTTTCATTGCCTAGGATTGAAGTATGTGCCCACGAGCAGACAGGAAGACCGGGTTGTTTGCAGAGTCCCATTGCCTCGTGTCTGTGCACCGGAGTGAGTGCTCAGAGTGGCAGCTGCGTAGTGAAATACACTTGTACTGTCCCCATACCTTGTGTTCAGCCCATTCATAACGCATTCAAGTGATCAGCATTCCAAAGTGGATATGCTTACAGTTAGCAGTTTTCAAAACATCAAATTATGAATGTGTCCAAACAATCTGCCACGAATGTAAATACCAAACATCTTTAAAAGGTTACGCAAACCAGTATTTAACAACACAGTGGGGCTGCTGTCCAGTCCGGCTGCGTTTCTCTGGAAGCACTTTCTCTTTGGACTCCATTCGCCCGGAAGATGGAGGGCCCACAGTGGGCCACGCATTGTACTGAAGGCAACTGCCTTGTGCAGTCAGTAAGAAAGGCGCTGACGTACAAGATGTCTTTCTTTAAGACGCACACCAAATTCCACTAGGAAAAGGCTTCATTACAATGCAGGTCACTGGAGGCGGGGGGTGGGGCTTATAAGTGTGTTTTCAAACTGGAAGGTGTGCTCTGCCACCCTTTGTGTGACCCCAGGAGGGGATTATTGTTTCTTCTGCATGTTTCTAGTGCGCTGAGGGCTCACCCTGCTTGTGGTTCTCAGAACATCCTCTGACAATTTTCTCTCCAGTGCTCCTGTCCTCCACTGTCCCGTGAGTCCCTTGAGGACGGCAGAGTTGTACCTTTCTGTCTCCAGCCTGTAGCACAGTGGTAATAGGTACCCTAGGAAATGTGTGTTGAATAAAGAAGCAGACCCTGGGCCATCTCCAGTACGAAAAGGGATAACAAGTACATCAGGTGTTACCAACAGTGGTTTGATGAGAATGGGCGGGAAGAGGACTAACCAGCACGGGGTGGACATGGCTAGTGTACTCTGACATGTCAGTGGCCTGAGATAGCTGCTGGATTCTTATTGGCCCGGGTTAAATCTAGAACGTTCCTTAATGCATTTACAGCACCGACCAAAGATGGGGAAGTACGGCTTGAACTGCTGTTTCTCTTTGTAGAATATGCTTTTGCTTTCTCTGTGGTAGTCCCTGTTTCCCTCAAACAATGTCAGATGAGAAGAGCGAGCAGACAGGAGGGGCCACTTGTGCTTTGGGGACATCGGTGGTCATCTAGCTCAGTAGCAGCATTGAGGAGGAGAAGTCCCTGGAGCTGCGGAGGTATGGCCTCCACTCCTGTCACTTACTATCCTCCACTCTTCATACCCATGGGGTTTGGTGTCACACCCCATCGATTAACTCCTGAAATAAAGCTTGAAAAAGCGTTCTAGACACGGAGTGCATACAGAGCAATCTAAACTACCCTCACAATTGTTATTAAATCTTGCCGAGTGAAATATTTCCTTTAGGATGAAGTTGTTTGGCACACGGGAAAAATGATCTATGCTGTGAGCCCTGCTAGCATTTAAATATTTACTGGTCTACTGTGGGTGGGGGCGGGCGGAGCCACTGGTGGCTGGGGGGGGGTCTCTCTCCATATATACATGCCTTTCCTCGCGAGGGACATGGAAAAAAAAGCAGTGAATGAAATCATTCTTGGACTCACCTGGTTTGAATCATGACTTGCCTAATGAAATGGAAGGGTTGCCTATTTTAAGGTCTTTGAGGATTCAAGCATAAATCAAGCTTTTCATTTTAGATGGTCCAACTAGAAGTACCTCTGCCAGCGTTGGTTTCCTTTTTTGTAAAATGAAAGGTGGAAGGACATGATCACAGAGATGCTCTTCCATCTTTGGTAATCAGTGAGCCTTTAGGACTAGTGACACAACATATCCCTAGAATGGTGTGGACAGGAGTACGAGCAACAGAGGCGTGTCGAGAGACCTCCAGAAGGATGACATTAAAGGAACGAGGGAGCAGTTTTGTGATGGATCCTCCCCAAAGGCCCAACCCTCATCTTGCTTCCCTCAGTTTCCACATCAGTAAAATGTGTAGCAAGAAGGCTGATACAAGTCTTTGAAAAATACCCTTCAAGCATAAGTCACTGCTAACCCTAGTTTTGCCATCAACTTTAAGGCAATACAAAGTTCCCCGATTTTTTTTTCCCCCTTAGATCCATTTTGAGTTCTTTTTGTTTGTTTAAGATAGGGTCCCATGTAGCTGAAGCTGTTCTCCAACTTCCTGTGTAACTGAGGTTGACCTTGGATTCCTGATCCTTCTGTTTTTGCATTCCAAGTTCTAGAATTACAATCATGTGTCACCGGTCCAGGTTTAATATTTGATTCTTTCATGGTGGCATTTCCAAATACTTTTTTTTTTTGGAGAGAGACACAGAGAGACACAGAGAGAGACAGAGAGAGAGAGAGAGAGGAAGACAGATAGAGATGGGCATGCCAGCAGCCTCTCAGCTGCTGTGAACGAAATCCAGATGCGTCCGCCCCCTTGTGGTCAAGTGCGGCATTGCACCCTTGCTTCACTTTGCATCTGGCTAAATGTGGGATCTGGAGATTGGAACTGCTGGAGATTGGAACCAGCGTTCTTAGGCTTAGGAGGCAGGCGCCTTAACCACTGAGCCATCTCTCCAGCCCTCTAAATACTTTTGAGAAGCATTCCATGGGCAATCTGTGGGTGTTCCAATCATCGTATATATTACATGCATATATCCATGGACATATACATAGATTTTCATATGATGATGGATAATTATAGTTCTATTAATATATGATAGGGTAATCATCTATTTCATGTTTATTTATTATGTATATCTTATATGTATAGTAAATTAATAGAAAAGGTTTCAACATCATATCGTCTGACTGGCTCAGTCCCATGCAAGTCCTTTCTGGCAGCCTTGAATTCAGTCAGTTATGAAGATGATGGGAATGGTGTCCTCCAATGCCTTGACTTTGACCTTGAGCAGTGTGATGTTCTCACAGGTCTTCCCTGAACTAAGTCAGGTCTTAATAGTGGTAAATAGCAGCCATCAGAGTTTACTTCTGTTTCTTGGGACATGGACCATCTGAAACTATTGGTGGGACTTCCATATCAATCTCTTCACTGTCTGGATTAATTGTCTTCTCTGTGCTCCCCAGATAAAGCACAACAGTTAAGTAACTGATCCTGGGGTCCCTTGGGAGTAGTTAAGCCACAGCATGAGAGGCTCCTGTTCCTATGTTTCCAGGCTGCTAGTAACCGTCCTGAGCCACGTGGAAGTAGGCTGTCCGCTAAGGTGGGGGGCTTCCATTTCATTTAACCAGCAAGCAAGAGCGGGTGCTTTGCACTGAAGCCCTTTGTTTAGTTAAATGTTTTTGTTACAATAATTGTGAAAGGGTTTTCTGGCTGAACCAGAATAACTCATTAACACACAATTGTGGACATGCACACGCGTTCACATAGCACACACACAAGCACCCAAATGTGTAGCCAAAGTGATGTGTCAGAAAACTCTGGGGAAAACTGTCATATGTTAACATTTTTACATTAAACTTGAATAATATGAGGAAAAAAATAGTTAATACCCAGGCATAGAAGAACTATTTCTGAGTTTTAAAGCAATACTCTCAACCTGAATGAACCCAATGATAGCAAAGAAAGGAGGTAGGAAAACAGGTCAGAGAACAGAAAAGGTAGAGAAATTTGAGCTTTGTGAGTTAGAATATGGAATAGCGTCATGTCAGTGATTTATTTATTTTTTGCCTTTTTGTCTTAAGAGTGGGGTCATTCCTACAGAAAAATGTGCAGTGGCCAGCAGTTATGTTCATGTGGAGCAGCAGGGAAAAGGTGAGACTGAAAGGTGGGGACACTTTCCTACTGCTGGAAGTCCATGAAGAAATGGCCAGGTCTCGGAAGAAGCAGTAAGGGGAAGAAGAGCGGAAATCCTTGCCATCTCGATATGCACAGTCAGCTTGTCATGTAGAACTTTCTAGAACATCCTAAAGGGAGGTGTACAGATCTTTTAGGATTCACTGTCCTTCTCCTCAAACCAGCCATATTATATAAGAGAATCAGGGCTCAGAAAGCTGTAGTGACCTGCATGCCACTGTGTGATTAACAGGCAAAGCTAAGACTCAAACTCTGGTCTTTGGGTCCTAGCCCCATTGCCTGTCCTTGCTGATCCATGAACAGAATGGATGACTTCATCTTCCTGTCGGGAAGATAGTCACCTTAAAACAACAGTCCCACCACCCATCTTTCTGCAAGCACTGCCATTATGCATTTCATTTAGTCACAAAGAAAATCTTATTACCCCCACCAGTGACCTGCCACAGCTCAAAGTCACAGTTGTTCTTGCTACATTTCTCATATTTAAATTTAGTACTTATGAGGTTGGGTATTTATCTTTTATATTTGCTGTAAATGGAGGATGAATTTTAACAACTGTATAAGAAGCAAAAAAAAAAAAAAAAAAAAGGAGGAAAAAGAAAGGAAGGAAGAGAAAAAGAGAAAAATGTATGCTTTTATTTTTTTCAAAGTACTGGAGGAAAAATAAATCAACACAAAGGATCACTCTTACTAAGAGTAGGTGGAGAAAAGCATCGGAAAAATAATACCTCAAGATGCACTGAAACATTTTAGGGAATTAGGGAATTCTGATCTCTTGAAAAAAAAAAGAAAATTAATATTAAAGACAAGCTGTGAGTTTCCATCTGGCCTTGCCGCTTTCGACTAACGCTTCCATGACGGAATTCATCTGTCCATCAACTGTCAAAAATTCTCCTGTCAGTAAATCCCACGATACCCCAGCAAGCCCACCCCGCTCAAAATATTCCTTGCCACAAACTATTCCGAATTCCGAATTCTTTTTTTCCCCCCTCAGATCTCTGTGCTGTAAGACATAAAAGTTCTGCCTTTCTCTCCATCTCCCTTTTCCTTTTCTCTTGTTTTCTCTCACCCACATCCTTGAATGTAGGGGTGTAAGGGAAGTTTGGTGAGAAATTTGGGGATCCCTTAGTCATTTGGAAATCGTGTTCCTATCAAGATCCTTCTAAGCTTTTCCACTGGTGTCTGACAACAGACAGCCCACATCTGTTTTAAAACACTGAGCGCTTGTGAAGTGTGAACTCCCTACTGTTTAATGTAACTACATGACTATTTAATGTACACTGCTCAGAATGCCAAACTGTTGTGACATAACTAAAGGACATATATAAACACAATCTATGGTGGTTTATTGTGACAAGGAGCATCTATGCCACGAGTAGGAAGACCTACTTGCTCAGAGGTGGAAAGCAAACGAGGAAGAAAAAACATTTGTGTCACTTTTTCTTCCACTCAGCACCCACATTGATGCTGATACTTGTTCCTCCTACCCAGCACCCATGCCAATAGTGAAATTGACAGGGAGTAGATGAATGGATGTTTCCAGAATGGGTATTTTTAAAATGTCCTATTTTAATAATTCACAATTTTGCAATGACTTATTCTTGACACTAACCTGACTCTTTAATAGTACAGGAGGAAGGAGGAGGCAGAACTGACAACTTGGTCTTTTGCAAAGACTTGGTTAATTTTTGCGTGTGTGAAGAGAGATTTTCAGGTAGTAGGTAAAGTTTTAATGCTGATTTTGCTTGATTGTGTGTGTGTGGGGGGGTTTAATTTCCTATATATGATTGTCAACAGAAAAACATTGACAGCTCCTTAAGTAAAAGAGAAGACTTCATGGCTTTGCAAAATATTTCATTTTTAATATATTTCTCCCAAAGGTGAATCCTTATACTTTCTGACACCTCATTAATCAATTGACCAGAATCTGTTATTTTACATCTCATTGCTACAATTCTAATTAACCTTTGCTAGTTAAATACGTACCCAAAAAATCAGCTCCAATTGTAGCTCCTTTCCTCTAATCCAAGAATTTCAATAAAAGCCTTTTCTTTATATCAGCCTTTAATTAGGTGTTAAGTAGGAAAGAACTGCATACGTGGGATCTCTTGCTCTTTAAGGGCATTTGAAATCCTAGAATAAAACCTTTAGGCACAAAACACATGAAGTTTATGCTCTTAGTGAGCCTCCCTGGCATAAACAAGGCTATTCTTACACATACAGTTCACATTCCTTTTTTAATTTTAAGTTGTCATTTCTCAGAAAATGAGTATTTCCATGGAAAACAAAACAAAACATCCTTCAACAAGAAAAAAAGGGGAAAAAAACCCTCTTGTCAATGGATGCTAAGAGAATCGTCTATTTTAAAAATAAATCTTAAACCACTGTTGTGTTGGTGTTTGATAGAGACCAATGCTCCAACTTCATTCATTATTTCTAGGCTGAAAATACCAGCAGGAAAGACCCAGCCATTAGGGAAACTTGCTCCTGTCCTTGACCATGTGATCTGGGCATTACTATATTCTGTGGTTTAAAGAATTTTCTCTCGTAACTTAGCAGTCACTGAGGGAGTGAATCTGAATAGACCTTTCAAAAAAAAAAAAAAGTGCCAAACACACTCACACACTCTTTTCTGCCTTAGAGGTACAGCTTTTGTCCTGTCCACGGGCTGAGGACTTTGAAGGGTCAGGGACAAGGAATTCAGCCACACAGCCATGAGGGGGCAAACCACTTTTACAGATCCGGAGAAATGGAGAGTTTTGGTCTGGTAGCAGTAGTTTACCACCTACAAGAACACAGTGAATGAGCTGGTTCGGCTTCCCTAGGATTTCATGCCATGTTCCTCTGTTCTCATCAGCTGCGTTTCATCACGCTCAACATTCCCATTATGGAGTAACACCTCACATAAGCTCCTAATGGGCAGAAGTTTCTGGTTACAGGGCTGCAGTTGCTGTCTAACATTACCACCCTTCTGCAGCCTCCGAACCGACTTGAACGGGCTTTTATTTTAATTTCCTTTCTCCTGCTGGTCACAGTTTTGGAAGGGAGCGCAAGGTCCTCCGCACAAACAGGGTTAGTGCCTCTTTAAGGAATATTTAAATTGCATTTCCTACTGTCAGTTAAGTCTCATCAATCATGTTTTTAATTAAAAAGAAGGACATCTACATCCCACTTTCCACTCAAAGTGCATAATGAAATTGTAGATTGGGGCTGGAGAATTTCAGCTCGGTTCCATGCATTCAGAGGAGATGCAAGCAGACCAGAAACACTGGCACATATGCATGTGGCAAACAAATACCACTCCTGATAGGGCCGGGTGACATGTGTCAACCCTTGTCATCGAGAAACAAGAAAGGCAATGTGCCCAGACAAAGGGTAGGGTGGAATCTCGACGCACTGGCAGAACCTGACCCACGCGCAAGGGCTTTGTGTAGCAGACGCCGGCTTTCATTGTTCTGTGCCTGCCTCCCCAGTACCCCTGACAACAGCCACCGCCGCTGGCATTCCACCCTGACATCTGTTCAGCTTTATTGATGCGGCCCTGGAGGAATTCCCAGTGTAAACAGGGAATTCTCTAAGGGAACCCCATGTTGTAAAAGGATGAGCGGCATAATGCAAAGATTTAACCACTATTTAAAGGTGTGACACTTGATTGAAAGTGACTTGATTCTCCCCCCCCTTCCCAATCCCACCTCCCTCTCCACCCTTAACTGTATTTGGCACAAACTGGCTGCAGCAACGCCCTCCCCCCCCACTCATTGCTTTGTTTTCCTGATGTGTAACTGTTAGGAGGATGGAGGGTCTGGGTACCACTATCCAAAAGAGCTACTTAAAAAAAAAATTCTGGGTTACAGTCAATTGCATCTAGTTGCAGTGTTGGGATCCTGCCCATTGCCCACCCACACTCCTGGTAGGAAACAGCTTGAGAGTTGCTTGGCCCTGTGACTGAAGCCAGTGGGATGGGTTTTGTCCCCCTGCGAGAGCAACTGTGTTCGTTTCCAGCCCCTGAGCAAAGCCTGGCTGGACAAGTGCTGGCGGTGCTAACACTTTGGGGATTTAACTTTGGAATTTTATGTTTTTGGCAATGGCGCCATAGGATATTAATAAGATTTTTTTTTTTTTTTTAAAAAGCAGACCTGATGGGACACGCAAGGCAACCCCGTTGCTCCAGCAAAACACATGCGTGCTCCATGGCCAGCTCTGAAATGTTACAGCTTCGCTCTACTTCTTGGCGGTTACTCAAGTCCAGGGAGTGTCTGCAAGCAGAGGCCACTAACATTCTGCTGCTTCCGTTAAGTATGCAGCACTCTGCAGACGGGGCCCTGTGCAACAGCACAACCAGCAGCGTGGAGTGAGGCATGAACTTGACCTGTGAGAGTATGTGGACAGGGTCTATTTTGTCAGGTCCTGGGCCGTGGATCCAGATTCAAGTGAATAGACAAAATTTTAAAATGACAATGACTCCCTGTTGCACCCGTTCAGAATCCTATTCAGGGCAAAAGAAAATGGCAAAATTATAGAGAATGAAGTTCAAAGCCATAAAAGGAAAGAGGCCCTCTAGGGGCCTGAAGTATGGTTGACCTATGTTTTCAGAAAATAGATATCTAAAAGAAAGGTGGGGTGTGTGTATATGTGTGTGAATGCATACTCATGTCTGTAAATTCACTTTACTCTGTAGTGAGTTTTCACTAGAGATTTATTTATTTATTTATTTATTTATTTATTTATTTTGGTTTTTCGAGGTAGGGTCTCACTGTAGCTCAGGCTGACCTGGAAGTCACTATGTAGTCTCAGGGTGGCCTTGAACTCTCAGCAATTCTCCTACCTCTGCCTCCCGAGTTCTGGGATTAAAAGTGTGTGCCACCACGCCTGGCTCTTCACTAGAGTTTTATGATTTCCTAGCTATTTTTTTCCCCCAACAGAAGGTGAACCCACATCCCATAAGGTACAGAACTTTAGGTGGAAGAAGCCTCTTGCCCTTGGGGACAGCTGCTATTCTCAGTACCACAGATTGAGGTTTTTCAGTGATAACAGCAGAAATGTTGTATAGATTTTATCTCTAAAAATAATTTATGTGAAATTTTCTGACATAAATAATGGTTGTTTACCCTGTACAAAAAAGTGTGGTTATCTATATTTACTGTTTTGTATTCTTTTTCTTTCTTTCTTTTTTTTTAGATAGGGTCTCACTCTACTCAGGCTGACTAGAACTCACTCTGTAGATTAATCTGGCCTTGAACTCATGGCAGTCCTCCTACCTCAGTTCCTGAATGCTAGAATTAAAGATGTGCACCACCATGCCCAGCTTGTATTCATGTATTTTTTAAACATTCTAATTTGTTTTTCAGCTTCATAGCTATTATCCTACAAATCATATAAAAACTTATGTACTATTCCTTTGTAACTCCATGAGTATCCACTTCCAGACAAATATAGTTGCCTCTCTGCTTATTGAAGCAGTGCTGCAAGGAGCATCTTTTGTAGGTAACACTTTGGGCATAGGAATGAGTCTTTCTTTGGGATACATCTATGAAATAGAATTCCTGGGCCAATAGCTATATGTGCTTTTAAAGCTTTTGATCCATTTTACCTCACAGCTAGAAAGATTGCCCCAACTTCCACTCCCATTGCAATGGACGAGAATACCCTGAGATGGAAGCCCCCCTGGGCACATTCACCTTACTCGTGTAATATGGCAGCATGTGTGGGGAAGGCTGAGTCCCTTCTCTATAGACTTGCAGCACACTTCTAATTAATATGTCCCCTCCCAGTCCCTTCCCATCTGTATTTCTCTGCCACAGTGATGGGAAAATGGAAGTAGGAACAGCTCCGTGCTGATAAAAGGTACAGGTTCTGCCAACATCCTGTGCTCCTCCCTGTCAATTTAAAATGAAAAATAAGTTAACATTGACATTTTCACCAGTCACAGCTTTAGAGCAAACCAAAAATAGAATCCAGACCTAGTTCTAAAAAGGACTCAGTAGCCCTCTAGCATGTGGACCTGTTGGAAAGAGGGGGATAAAAGAGCACCCAGCTTTCAAAGCAGGGTCCTTCTATCAGAGCCCAAATATTGATGGCTGCCCTTTTAAATGTGCTCTGCTTTCCCTGTGTCGGAATCTACCTTTTGGGATTCAAAATAATTTTGCAACAGTGGCTACAAACCTTCTTTATGTGTTATTGGTCTGGGAACAGCAACAGATTAAAAAAAAATTACCAGGTCAAATAACAGCTGTTATTATTAAGTTCAGCTTTTATTATCAATTTGCCAGTAGATTCTGGCAGTAAAAAAAAAAAAAGAGTCTACATCTGAGCTTTTTACTAATCAGTATTCTCATTTTGCTAATATTCTAACGACTGTCAATTTACTTCAGTGCTGCCGTTTGCTGAATTTTCCAATTAGCAGCAAACCTGTTCCACCTTCTCCCGTAATTACGGGGGACTCAGTTCAGATCAGCTGCGGCCAGACAGCGCATGATGGAGTTGCCAAAATCGGTGCGATGTTGTTTTTAACCTTTGCATGTGCTGGCACGATTTTAATATCTCTGTTTGTAGGCAGGAGGCTCCCACAGTAGTGGCATGTGTCAAAATATCAAAATTATTTTTGATAAACACACAACAAGGATGGAAACACAAATATGGGCAGATTTGGGTTTTGGATCGGTTGGATGTCTGCTTTAGATTCAGTGGCGTTCTCTAGCTATGCTTCCTCTCCTATTAAAGAGAAACAAAACAAAACAAACACGAGAGACTTGAAAAGGAACCAGGGAGAGTTACCGAATTGCATGAATTTCTGCCAGCATCCTTCGGTAGAAAAGCAAAAGTCATTAGAGAATTTTATATCTGGGGACAGAAGGGTCCTTTGTGATCATGTCAGAAAAGCCTTTTGTTTTGAATAAATGAGGGAGCTCAGCCTCAGAATGGAGAGGGAACTTACCTAAAGTCACACAGCTAGCTAGGTGCAGAGCTGGGATTAGAACCTAAGTCTTCTGCCTCCAACCCTGGCTTTGTGCTATCCCTGCCCTTCTTTTGATGGCTTCTAAATATGGCAGAAGACAGGGGCAGCTGCACTCCGATCCCCCATTTCACAGAACGCCTTGCTCGCCAGATCAAAGCCAATCAAATTCTTCGAAAGCCATCTAAACAGCTGACATTGCAGTTAGAACAATAGTGTAGCGATAACTATTATTGCTACATGAAAAAAATATATTTAATAATAAGCTCATTGATTTTTAACGGCATCTCTGTGTTGCCTAATTGATGGGAAGTTGTATGTTTGTGTAGCCGATGGGGGTTATGAATTAAATATGGCCGTCTTTCCTTGAGGGATACACGTCATTGCAAGAAAGACAGGAGATCTACATTTCCCCCAAGCAAAATAGTCCCCTTGTAACAGAAGCACAGAAGACTGAAATGCGAACAAAAATAAAAACCATCCATCACTGTTTATTAAGTGTTGCTACTTGAAGGTAAAAGGAATATTGAACTGTTTTTAAATTGGAAAGAATGTAGCTGGACAAAATATTGATGTTAATATTACCTGGGTGACAAATTTTATTCTTTTGTCCACATTCATCAAAGGAACTATTTGGAGTGAATTATTCTCTCTATGTTCATGAACCATTTTTTTCCCTTTCTAATTTTCAAGCACCCTTGTTTATTTAGGAACTTGAGGCAGGAGGATGGTACCTTTTGGTTCAAGTTGTACAAACCTTGTTGGGTAAGTCAGACGTTCCACACCCACTCTCCAGCAGGCCTAGGCAGTGATCTCCAAGGTGCTTATGTAAAATTTACCATAGGCTTCAAAATCGAGGGAGACTGATTCTGTTCCCACAATTTGAAATAAAAGGGGTGGGTCAGATTTGATTTCATTTTTAGCTGTGGTTTTCAAGTGGAAGTTCTGAAGCATTTATTTATTTTTCCAAATTTATAGTATGCCCCTCTAGTCTGCTGGCCACTGTTCAATGAAAACATCCAAGTTTCTATGGCAAAATGGGCTGAGGCAGGGAAATGAAAATTGAAAATGTCGGTTGACAATGGAGGGAATTTCAATAAAAATTTAGTTTGAAGTTTCATTTGCTTTCAACTATATTCAACTTCAAGTCCTTTTTGTTTTTATGAGAACACGTAAGCTTGGGGGTGCTTCCTGAAATCCTCATTGGGCAATGATAGCTAACTTACTTTCTCTTTCTTTCTTTCTTTCTTTCTTTCTTTCTTTCTTTCTTTCTTTCTTTCTTTCTCCCCCTCTCTTTCTCTCTCTCTCTCTCTTTCTTTCTTTCTTTCTTTCTTTCTTTCTTTCTTTCTTTCTTTCTCTCTTTCATCCTTCCCTTCTTTCCCCTTTCCTTCTCCTTCCTTCCTTCCTTCCTTCCTTCCTTCCTTCCTTCCTTCCTTCCTTCCTTCCTTCCTTCCTCCCTCCCTCCCTCCCTTCCTTTTCTTCCTTTTTTATCTTTCTTCCTTCCTTTCTTTTCTTTCTCTCTCCCTTCATTCCTTCCTTTGTTCCTATTTTCTTTCCGCCTCTTCATCCTGCTCCACCATTCTTTCTTCTCCTTCTCTTCTTCCTCCCAGGCTACTCTTGAACTCCATATATAGGTAAGGCTGGCCTTGAACTCTTGATCCTTCTGCCTTATCCTCTCAAATGCTAAGATTTCAGAATTTGGAGCCTGGGAAGTGGAGGTGGCATCCCCCCTCTGTTTAGAACCCGGGGTTCCCCATCTTCCGACGTGCAGTTGTCCAGAATGCCGTCCTTTATTCTTGGTGCTAATCTCAATTTCCCAACTGGAGTAACAGAGAGTTTTCTTGGGCTGGGTGCTTGCCTAGTATGTGTGAAGCCTTGGGTTTCATCCCCAGCATTACAAAAATAACAGAAAGATCTTGTTGCAAGTAAATTATAATCTTAAACATCCCTTGGATGAAGCTGTTATAAGGTTGAGTGTTTTTTGGATGTCACTTGAATCCCATAACTGTCACTTTCTCAACTAAATGAGCAAACTTGTAAGGAATCTGTCCAGAGTTAATGATAAGATTTGAATGAGTCTTGCAAGGCGTTGAGAATTGGTAACATTTATGGAGGACTTTGTGGTTCCTGACGCCTTTTCCTACATATTGTCTTACATGCATCTTACAGGCAGATGACATTGTTAGTGAGGTTCAGTGAGTTTCCATAACTTCCCTAAAGTCACACAGCCATTAGTTTGGGCCTCCCAGAACTATTTATTATATACTATTTGAGACAAAGTAAGTCATTGTCAGATTAAATTGCCAAAATGGTACATTCTGGAAGAAGGTATAATCCTGGGTGAACCTTGGAAATAGAATCTGAATAGAACCTCAAGTCCACATGTCTGTACTTCAGTATCTAAAAGCAACCTAACCTAATGTTCATTTTTCTTCTCTGTATCTTCCAAAGACCACTGACGCCCAGAGAATTCCTTGGATTTGCTTCCTTCTTTTGTTGCCCACCTCTTTCACATCTCGGCTGCATGAAGACCACATTCCTGTTCACTTTCTTTTCTGTGGCTACCACAAAGCACTCAAAGCTTATTAAAAAAGAAGTTGGGGGCTGGAGAGATGGCTTAGTGGCTAAGGCGCCTGCCTGCTAAGCCTAAGAACGCTGGTTCCAATCTCCAGCAGTTCCAATCTCCAGGTCCCACGTTTAGCCAGATGCAGTGAGGCAAGGGCGCAATGCCGCACTTGACCACAAGGTGGCGCACGCATTTGATTTCGTTCACAGCAGCTGAAAGACTGCTGGCGTGCCCATCTTTGTCTCTCTCTCCCTCTCTGTCTATCTCTCTCTGTCTCTCTCTCCAAAAATAAATAAAAATAATTTAAAAATTTTAAAAAAAAGTTGGGCTGGAGAGCTGACTTAGCAGTTAAGACAATTGCTTGCAAAGCCCAAGGACCCAGGTGTGATACCCCAGTACCCATGTAAGCCAAATGCACAAGATGGCACATGAGTCTAGAGTTCATTTGCAATGGCTAGAGGCCCTTGTGTGCCCATTGTCTCTCTCTCTCTCTCTCTGTGTTCTTTCTCTCAAATAAAGAAGTTGTTTTAATTTGAAGATTACAGCGCTAGCATTTACTGGACTGTGGTAAGGGCCTCTTTTGCCATGTCACATTATAGCAGATGTGACTATGACAGGAGAGCATGTGACAGGAAGCCAGAGGATGGCCAGGCTGCTACTAGGCTTTAAAAAAAATTAATTAATTAATTAATTTGTATTAGTTATGTACATAGTGTGTATACAGCCATGTTGGTACCATCGTTAGCCTCCTCCCTCTCCTCCCCCCTCCGAAGGGACCTTCCTTGTTGGGGAATGTGGGTTGTACATTGTGGGGGTAGCCATCAGTTATAGGGAAGAGGCAATGTCTCTGTGCATAATGTCCCAACTTGCAGCTTTAACAATCTTTCTGCCCCCTCTTCCACAAATTTCCCTGAGCCAAGTTGCATTCGTTTTAGGTCTACTTCAGTGATGAGGTCTTGGGAGCCCCTGATAGCTGGTTTGGTAGGAGTTGAGTGTTCTCTGTGTCTCTCTCCTTCACCCTTGTGTTGGTACCAGGTTCACCAAGAAAGCAGCACTCTTGCTCATTTCCCCCATTAGTCTATGGTTTCAGCTGGGGCCCTGGGGAGGTGCAATGGGCTGATTCTCCCCTCAGGTTTGGCATCCATTTGAAAAAGAGAAGAAAATTCTCCAACGGAGAGTAAAATCAGCACCAGATAAATGGGAGAACCATTATTATTTTAGAGAGAATTTAATAGGTGTAGGCCCTCTTGTAGCCCACAAATGGTGGGAGCTTGATATTGGAGAGTGGGCTCATTTTTTGGATATGGTTCTGACTTGTTTCCCAGTTCCAGCTATGGGTTCCATTCCACTGAGTGGATCCGTTATCCAAATCAAGAGCAGTGTAGCACCATGGCTGTGTGCCACTATTGCACTTGTGTGAGCATCACGTCAGGTTGTTTGCTGCTGAGAAGCTTAGACCATGAGTTGCTTGGACAGATGTTGGATATTTTCCCCCAGTCACTCATGTAGCACCTTCTGGCACTAGACAAGCTAACTGTCTGGGGACTGACTCTCTTCCAGATTCCAGCCAGGTCACTCCATGTTCCGTACCAACAGCATATGGTGTCTTTGGCAGTAGGATCTTACCATTAACCTTTGGTGGGTCATCAAGTCCTCTCACAGAAATCTTTATTCTTTTGGGAAACTTTGTAGGTCTCTCTGATTAACAGCTCATTGTGGATATTAACAGTATGCTGCTGGTACTGGGAGTTACAGGCCAAGAGAAAAGAAGGAAGAAAAAGATAAGTAATAGAAAAGAGAAAGAGAGAAGAGAGAGAGAGGGAGACACACACACACACACACACACACACACACAGAGAGAGAGAGAGAGAGAGAGAGAGAGAGAGAGAGAGAGACAGGAGAAGATTAAGGTTAGTCTTCATCATACCCTCTCCAGGGCCCTGTGAATCAGGTGTTCCCTCTAAGGACCTGATGAAGGTTCAGCCTTTTAGTCTGTCTTTCAGGATATAGGATTTTATGGTACCATTTCCATTTGGATCCAGTTTTGTGTCCCCTTCCCACCCTCACCCTCCCCTCCCATCCCACCCTCCCTATTGTTTGGTCCTTAAGATGCTTATTAGGTATGTCAGCATCTCAGTAGGCTTTTTTTTTTTTTTATAGAAACATTTTTTCTTTATTTGCAAGAAGAGAGAGAGAAAGAGAGAGAGAGAGAGAGAGAGAGAGAGAGGTGTGCCAGGGACTTTTAGCTGCTGCAAACCAACTCCAGATGCACGTGCCACTTTGTGGATCTGGCTTTACATGGGTACTGGGGAATTGAACCCAGGTCATTAGGCTTTGCTGGCAAGCACCGTGGCCACTGAGCCATGTCCCCAGGCCTGGGACTAGGATTTCTTTTTATAACAGTCCTCTCAGAAGATTTGACCAGGGTCCCATGGGAACAGCCTCAAGCCCTTCCAAGGGCATGCCTCCAGTGAACTAAGAATGTCTCTCTAAGCCTCACCTCTTAAAGGTCCCACTACCCCTTAACACCACTGCTTTCAACACATGGCTCCTTGGGGGACACCATTAGCTGTACCCAAACCACAACACCCCCGTTTTCATTCTCCACTGCTCTTCTCCTATTCCCCCCTCATGTTTCCTCATTTTTTTCTCTCTTGAGTCCTTTCTGCCAGGGTTCCATCATTTTCTCTCTGATTATCCAGACCTGAAAGGCCCAGGGGCTTGGAGGTGGGGACAGGATTGGGGGGGGAGGGGAGAGCAAAACTTTCTGCTCATGGAAGAGCAGGGACACTCCTCATGAGAGGGTGCAGGCACCCTGGGAGAGTTGCTGTGGGCCAAAGAACCAAGACTTATACAACAGGAGGCATTTGTGTTTTTCTGAGGGAGGAATAGGATTTACCACAATTCAAAGGCAGGAAAAGAGAAAGTAGCCAATAGAAAGGGACAGAGGCCTGGAGTGAATATGTATTTAAACCAGAGAGGCTTGGAAACATAGGCAATTCTCAATAGAAAGCCTCAGTGAAGTGTTACCTCTCAGTAAGCATTATACCTCGTATGCTCAGTCACCATAGAGTGGTACAAAATGCTCTGGGAATTAGGAAATTGCACCCTTTTCTTTTCTTTTCTTTTCTTTTCTTTTCTTTTCTTTTTTTTCTTTTCTAATAGAAGTTGGTTAAACAGAAATGCCTGGGCATATCCCAGATCCACCATCTGATAGCTGTGTGAAAATGTGGCAAGTTCTTCACTTCTCCTTACATAATTTCCTCATCTTCATGAAGTAGAAATCTCTGTGAACACAAGCAGATCACACTGGTCAACACTCAGTAGGCCTTGAGAGGTCCCCGTGGGTTCTCCTGTTCCTTTTCATAGCCAGCTCAGATAAGACTCTTGAATGATAAAGACCAAGCATACATGAGGGGTTTCTTTCTGCAGCATGTGCCAATCCAGCGAGAACATCTTGGACGCCTAGCAGCCAAAGAAAGCAGAGTGAATGTTCTAGAAATCTGCACTAGTTGAGCTTCTCCATGAAGACAAACATTTAGTTCTTCCTGATTGTAGCTAATTTCTCTTTCCCCTGCTACTTAGGGGAGACGAGGAGAGGGCTGAGCCTTGTTCCTTGTAAGATGAACATATTCCTTATTTTTTATTTTTATTCAGTGTGGGACGTCATTCTCGGCTTTTCTCACATTAATGGAGGTCATGTTTTATCTGGATAAAGCTTTCTTTTTTTTTTCTGGTGACTTAAATTTTTTTTTATTGACAACTTTTATACTTACATACAAAAAAACCCACCTGATATTTCCCTCCCCTCTGGATAAAGCTTTCTTATCACAATTATAGAACCTTTCTAAAAAATAGGAAATTTATTGAGGAAAGGAAAAGAAAATACAAAACTTGACACACTGGGCTGGCTGGGCTAAGACACAAAATATCTTATAAACTCTCTCTCTCGCTCTTTATGATTGTCACTACCTCCCATGTTAGTGAGAGTGACTTAACATGAATCAATCACTGATGTCAACCATACCTACAACATTCCTTCAGAGCTTGGCATTGAACCCTGTACCTCTATCTCACCTCTTGGCTGAGTTGACCTACCAGATTCACCATCATAGTCTGGAAATCCTTTCCAGTCCCTAAATCCCAGCATTATAAACCCTAAAAAAACCCTTTTTGCTGGGCATGGTGGTGCATACCTTTAATTCCAGCACTTGGGAGGCAGAAGTAGGAGGACTGCTGTGAGTTTGAGGCCACCCTATACTATATAGTGAATTCCAGGTCAGCTTGGGCTAGAGCGAGACCCTATCTCATGAAACAAAAACAAAATCAAAAAACCCCCACCAAAACAAACAAAAAAAAAACCTTTTTTCCCCTGAGGTAAAAATCTCATTGTAGACTGTAGGCTGACTTGGAACTCACTCTGTAGTTCCAGGTTAGCCTAGAACTCACAGTGATCCTCTTAACTATGCCTTCTGAGTGCTGGATTAAAGGTGTGCACCACCATGCCTGGCCCTAAAAATACTTTTTTATTGATAATTTTCATGCTAATGTATTTTGATCATAATTCCCTCCCTTTATTTTTTTTGTTATCCCTCCACATCTCCTTTCCACCAAACTCCTTTCCAACTAGTCCCTCTTCTACATTTTAAAAAAATATATGTATTTTTTTCCACTGGTATACAGAGATTTAGTGTCATTCATTATAGCATTGTTCACAAACAATTTGTCTTCATATTTCTTTCCAACGAGTCCCTCTTATAGTTTGATTTTTCTTTTCCTGTCTTCTTCCATTACCCATGACAACATGTGGAGGGACCTAATATTATTCAGGCATTGCACAGGCAACAGCAGCTGCTGTGAGGTCCTGAAAGCAACAGCTGCTTTGCATCTGGAAGACAACATACCACAGCACTCCTCCCCATCCTTGGTTCTTTCCTCTGCCTCTTCTGTAAAGTATAAATCCTTTTTTTTTTTCTTTCTGGCCCTAAAGGCTTGTCTGGATATCTGTCATTATCCTGGGAGACGATCTTCTCTCGTGGAGATCCTCTGCTCAGATCTGCTGGGTCATTCTGTCCATTTAGACGGCTGCCAGGGTGATGGATAGATGTTTCTAACGTATCTCTCTCTTCAGTCCATGACTTTTTCAGCTGAGTGGGAGTAAAATTTCCTAGGAAACAGTCTAGGAGTGTGGAGTGGGCTCGTGTTTCTGTGATTCAGATGTCAGTTTTCTGGATTTAAGAGAGTGGAAGAATCATGGAGATGGAGACGGGCAGATGCAGGCTGACTTGTTGACTAATGAAAACCCTCTGTAGAGTTGTGCTCTGAGCCAGAGAGGGTTGAAGAAGAAGCCATGTCCACTTCATCACACAGGAGGCAGAAAGACCTAAAGATATGAGTTTTCCCCTTCCATTAGAGCAAAGAGACTTGATCAGTGCTCTGTCCAAGCACCAATGAGGTATTTCTCAGCAAACTTAGAAAGTATATAGAACCAAGGTGGTGAAGAGACAAGACTTCCTGGGCTGGACATGATGTCTCCTAAATACCAGCCTTATGAAATGGTATATATGCCCCAAGTATGATTCCTGAGCACCCGTGGAAACAGCGGGGCATGGCCACACGCAGTCTGTTGGGAGCAGAATTTCTAAAGAATTTCTGGGGCATGTGGAAACGGCAGCTCCAGGCTGAATGAGAAACTATCTCCAGGAAGCACATGGATGAGTGATAGAGGTGGTTATGGCATTCTCCTCTGACCGCTGCATGTCTGATATACGTATCTGCATACACCACTCACACACAGAGAGAGAGAGAGAGAGAGAGCACAAACATAAGTAGAGACTATAAAGAAGATGTACTTCAAGACCTTCCATAATTAGAATTTGCGTTTCCAGACTCAAGAACCGGGATAGTCACCCTTGACCTTTAAAATGTATTATCGCTAAGAATGATCTGTTCCAAGTTTGACCATTTTTCTTCAAATTGCTTTGTGTCATTTTTCCTTACTGCTGTGTAGAATTCCATTGTGTGGATATACCACATCTTAGTTATCCATTCATCTAATGATGGGCATCTGGGTTGAGTCCAGCTCTTAGCTATTATGAATTGAGCAGCTATAAACATGGTTGAGCAAATATCTCTGAACTGAGGCTTTGGAGCTTTTAGGGTATATGCCCAGTAAGAGGATGACACAGAGACTCACAAAATGAAATAGATCTAAAATGAACCCAACATGGCTCAGGGAAATTCGCGGAAGAGGGGGCGGAAAGATTGTTAGAGCCATGAGTTGGATCATTATACACAGAGACGTTGCCTCTCCCGCCAATCTGATGGCTACCCCCATAAGGCAAGACCCACAATCCCCATGGAGGAAGGACAGGGAGAAGGCTAACGATGGTACCACCATGGCTGTATATATAGTATATGCATAACTAATAAAAAAATATATTTAAAAATGTATTATCGCCAGGTGTGGTGGCACATGCCTGTAACCCCAGCACTTAGGAGGCAGAGGTAGGAGGATCGCCTTGAGTTCAAGGCCACCATGAGACTACATAGTGAATTCCAGATCAGCCTGGACTACAGTAAGACCCTACCTTGAAAAACCAAAAAACAAAAATAAAAGAAACGAAAATAAAATGTATTATCTACTGCTGGGATGTAGCTCGGTGATAGAGCCTATCACGTACAATCCCCAGCACCATACCAGAACACGCCATACCAGAACACGCCATACCAGAACACACCATACCAGAACACGCCATACCAGAACATGCCATACCAGAACATGCCATACCAGAACACGCATTGTGCGCACGATTGACGAAGTGGGTTTTGCAAAGTCTTCTTTCCCTCCCTGCCCTAAGGCAACTGTGAAGAGACTTGGGGCTCCTCAGCTCATTGTGACCCAGAAGCAGCTTCTCTGACCTGAGGCTCCCGCAAGACCTCTGAGAGTCATTATCTGGAGCTTGACTGTCCTGAAGAGCCGTTCTGTGTTTCTGACAGGTGACATACACGTGTACACACACACGCATGCCTACACATGCATACTCATGCATACATGTACTTCAAAAAGTAGCCAAGGAAGTGTGTTCCCACAGGGTGGGGAATGATGTAGTGGTGAGATGGGAGGGGTGGGAGAAGACCTGGGAATGAGAGCACCAGGAGGTTGGCCAATTGATGTCCTTGGGCTCCCTGGAAAGGTTAGAAATGCTTTGTCACCTCTCTGCTCCACATCTAGATAGGCTGTGATGTGCCGCAAGTTCTTGGTGAAGCCCAGGACTCCAACGACTCGCCAGTTTTTATCCCCATTGGTCGCTCTGATGACTTCCCTCAGCTCATTTCATATACCCCAACCTCTGGTTTTCTGAAAAAACCATTGTTGCTTAGTTACAAGAACCTGAGAGAAATTCTGAAATTCACAGGCCAGCATAGGGATAAAATTTGTCAGAAGTATAACTTTTTACAATGGAAAGGGTTATGAGGGTAGATATCAGAATTCCTAAAAAGGGAATGAACGATTCTCTGGGGCCTTCCGCAACGTAGGGCCCTGTCCAGTCCTGTAGTCAGAACTCTAGGAAAGTGATCCAGGTTACAAAGCCACGAGAACAGACGGGGTCTTGAAACCACTTTTAGATTGTCCCACCAAGGCCCAAACCGGTGTGTCCAAAGCATTCTAAAAGGGGTCTGGGAAATCCTCAACCCATATCTCAGAGCAAGACCCTTATTTTCCATGTGTCTGGTGTGTTTTGGAGTCCCAGTGGGCAAAGTTGTAGTCAATATTGGTGGTTTAAATGTCACCTTGCGGCTCTGATATTCAGCATGTGTATTAAAGGCACAAAGAAGCTTTGCTGGACTTGTAAAGTTCCATGCCAAATTGTATATTACAAGAGCCCAAACTGAGGCTTAGACATCTGATTATGGAACCGCAGAACTTAAGGATTAGTCATGCTCGTGAAAGCCATTTGGCCCTGTTTTCTTTGGGAACAAAGCTATCTGCATTGCTTCATTTAATCTAGCATATATCTGGCAATTATTGACATTAAATTGATTTAGTGTTTTGAGCGATGTTTCAGAC
This sequence comes from Orientallactaga sibirica, assembly GCA_036365145.1. Lineage (NCBI taxonomy): Eukaryota > Metazoa > Chordata > Mammalia > Rodentia > Dipodidae > Orientallactaga > Orientallactaga sibirica. The sequence goes on from JAEOAD010000037.1 coordinate 5,438,829, forward strand.
TCCACACACAGAATTCCCCGTTTGTTTTACAGCTGAGTAGGGAACACAGATTCCTTCCTGATATAATCAGCATTGGGTTTAACCCATGGTGTAAGCATTGATCCCTCCTTAACTCGTGATTTAATTACTCTGTAGTGTGCTCTCCTTCTGTGTCATTTACTCTCTGGAAATAAACAGAGCCCTTTGGGTGCAGGGTCACCTACTGAAGCTCAGGAGAAAGGGTGGCTTTGCTGTGACTGAGTGGAAGACAATTGTCTTAACCGTGTCCTGGTTATTTGCCACAAGGCTGAAGGCATGGTAGGACCATTAGCAGGATTTGTTATGTCACCAGAAAGTTCTGGAAGGTGTTTTAAGTTGTCCCTAAAGCTCCTAAGTAATTCTCCCAGCATCTCTCAGGGGTATTACCCAATTTTAGAGGGAACGAGCATGAGAGGTGAGTGTGCTGGTGAGAGGCAGAGAGGTGAAAATATTATGGGGAATATAGGCGGTAATTGAGCAGGATCTCCCAACGTTCCCTTTTTATCTGTTAGGTCTCATGGCCTGCACATCACATTTATTGCTGTGAGTAATCAGCATGTGTATACAGACACATATGAACAGCTATACACACATGAACACATGCATTAAAGAAAAAAAAAATAAAATAGGGGCAGAAAGAATATATGAGCCACGGGTTGGAAGGGATTTTTCTGAGGCCCTGTGCCCTTCATTGAGACTGGCTGGTGCATTCATGACCCCACAAGTGATTACTGATAACCCCACTGGGGAGGGCCTTCAGTGGAATGGGGTGGGGGAGAGGGAACATAAGACTAGAACTCAATGGGAATATGACCAATATGCAATATGTTCACATGGTAAAGTTCTGACTTAATTAAAAAATGAATTATAATATAAAACTCTATATGGCTTGCTTTGTTTACCAGTAAATGCATCGGCTATTATAGTCTTGGCTAGCCAAAAGTTAGAACGTACTCCTGATGGAATTACAAATTTAGAGATGAGGACAAATTGTGAATGGTAATTGCCTACATTTCACTGGGCTTTTCAGTTGTTATTATTGTCGTTGAAACAGAGTCTTGCTGTGTAGCCCAGGTTTGCTGTAAACTTGCAATCCTCTTGCCTCAGCCTCCCGAATGCTGGAATTATAGGTGTGAGCACCAGGATTGAATTTTTCAGTTCCATTATCAAAGTTGATTTTAATGCTTCCCCTGTCCCCTGGGGCCTTGTCTAACAAAACAGAGTGACAGGAATATCTTCTGATCATTGTAGAATCGGTATCTCTGTCTCTCTCTGACACACACAGAGGAAAGGAGGGAGGGAGGGTGGGAGGGAGAGACACAGAGAGAACAGAAGTGAGTATGTCATGTTACCAGAAGTGGTGAAATATTTTTCATTTTTCCTGATGTTGAATAGTTGCCCAGCTGTTTGTTCAGTGTGACTTTCTTGTGATTACCTTGGCATGCTGAGGTCTGGTAAGACAGGAAAGGAAAGGAGAAGAAAGGAGAGGAGAGGAGAGGTAAGAAAAAAGAAGAGGAAAAGAAAAAAGGAAGGAAGGAAAGAAGGAAGAAAGGAAAGAAGAAGGAGAGCCCAAGTATTTAGGTTCTGTCAGGGTTCCAGGCAGGCTTCCACCAGGAGGAATGGTGGAGTGGGAGCTTCCTCTCTTAGCTCGACTGAGCAGCCAATAAATTCTGACTCATGCATGAGATAAGATGATTTCCTTGTCATGGTATTGGGCCAGAGCCATTCCTGAGCCATTTCTGGGAGTGGCAATCCTGCTGATGGGTTTGTAGGGAAAGCCTGATGTCAGGTCCCTGGTGTCCAAGTCAGCAGAGGACACTGGCTCAGAGTGGCTTCTCTCCCAGCACGGCCGAGCTAGCTCCTCTTCCCGAGGGAGAAGAGACCTTTCTTTCCCATGCTTCTAGACTCCACGCACTGCTCCCTGAGAACACAGAGCCAGCTCCTTGGCCTTGCAGTGAAGGGCTGAGATGTTTTACTTCCAGGTCATCCACTGACTCCCCAAAGGAAAGAATTTTTTTCTTTAATGGTCATATTCCATCGTCCACAACATAGGCAGAAAGCGTGACCTCAACTGCAAACTGCTCGGCCCAGAAGGCCTCTGTGGGCAAACCCAACTTTTGCAGATTGTTGCGTACGGGGCAAGAGGAGAATTCAGGAGCCACTTTGCTATTAATTAAAAATTGAGTCATTTATTTAAATCTCTTCCTTACTCCAAAGTAAGTTAAAATTGTCTCATGGTTTATGGGCGCTTCTTCCAAAAGCATCTTGGAGGGTGATAAAGCCAACAGTGACACCAAAAGTCTTGGCTGAGTTATGGGAAGTAGATGTAACTTCATGTTTTATTTATTTTGTGTGTGTGTGTGTGTCACTGTCAGTGTGTGTGTGTGCCCTTGTGCGTGTATGTATGTATGTATGTATGTATGTATTTGATTCAATATAGAAGTCTGATCTGCAAAAGGCAATGGGTAACGAAACTATTTTCAAGTTTAGGTTCTGGGTGGATATCCAACTACCTACATTCTTTTTTCCTCCCACAAAGGTTTCTTTTTCCTTTGAGTCAAGGGGACATATGATGCACAAGCATGCTCGATTGCATGCTTCAGGAGTAGATCTCATTTAATGGAGGGTAGGAATAAATATCTAAAATGGACTTTAATCTTTAGAAGTGGTCTGAATTTAAAAAGCATCGTGTAATATAAAACCAGGTTCAAAAAGACAAAACCAAAACCAAACCAGACCAAACCAAAACAAGCAAAGACTTTATCAATTTAGAAGCTATTCAGGAAGCTAGAGTTTGTGCTGTGCTTGGTGAAGGATTTTAGAAACATTAACATGATATTCAGGTTCTTGTAGTCAGCAAGTTGGAGCTGGCTTAGGGGAGTCCCGTGAACTCACACCATCTGCATTTAGCCTTTCTTTGATCCTGGGCTAGAAAACCTCACTGACTCAAAGAAGATGGGAGGGCTTTGCCTGGCCTCCAATTTTGAAATAAGGTGGTTTAGTTTCCCCTTGTCCTAAAGCAACAATATGGTATGGTAAGGCAAGGAAGATCGGAGATTTGGAAGAGTCCAGAAGAAGTGCTCAGAGACAGACTCCAAGTAGATGCTCAGGATCATGCCGGGCTCTGATTTCCTCATGGGACTCCGTTGGAGTCTCATTTCTTTTTTTTTTTTTTTTTTTTTTTTTTTTTGTGTGTGTGTGGATGTATCAGTACATGTGCCACGGCATGCATGTAGAGGCCAGTGGAGTGGTCTTGTTCCTCCTTCCTTGAGACATGGTCTCTAGCTGCTGCAAATGAGTCTGGCCTGAGAGCTTTGGATTCTTCTGCCCCCCCCTTCCATTGTCATAGGCATTCTGGGATCACAGATGCACGCACCACTTTGCATCTGGCCTTACATAGGTGCTGGGGAGTCAAACCCAGGCTGGTAGGTTTTGCAAACAAGAACCTTTAACTGCAGAGCCAACTCCCCAGCCCATGAACCTCAGTATTTTTTTTTTTTTTTTTTTTTTAATGAGAGAGGGAGGGAGAAAGAGTGAGATTAAGAGTGAGATTAAGAGTGTGAGAGAGAGAGAGAGAGAGAGAGAGAGAGAGGGAGAGAATTGGTGTGCCAGGGTCTCTAGCCACTGCAATCAAACTGCAGATGCATGCACCACCTTGTACACATGTGTTATCTTGTGCGTAATGCATCACCTTCTGTTTCTGGCTTACGTGGGTTCTGGGGAGTTAAAACTGGGTCTTTAGGCTTCATAAGCAAGTGCCTTAATTGCTAAGCCATCTCTTGAGCCTGAACCTCAGTTTTTTTTTTTTTTTTTGGAGAGAGACACAGAGAGAGAGACAGAGAGAAAGGGAGAGGAAGACAGATAGAGATAGGCATACCAGCAGCCTCTCAGCTGCTGCAAACAAAATCCAGATGTGTGCTCCCCCTTGTGGTCAAGTGCAGCATTGCGCCCTTGTGTCACTGCATCTGGCTAAACGTGGGACCTGGAGATTGGAACCAGCATTCTTAGGCTTAGGAGGTGGCGCCTTAACCGCTAAGCCATCTCTCCAGCCCTGAACCTTAGTTTTACAAAGAGAAAAAGAAAGAAGTAATTCTGGACATCCACTTCTGGGAGAAGTGAAATTTGAGTAATTGGTAGTCTCTGAAAAATGACCAGCATTGACATACAGTGAAACAGTTTTACAAATCATAAAAAAGTATAGAACTGGGCTGGGGAGGTTTCTCAGTGGGTAAAGCACTTGCTGCACCAGCATCAACTCTGAACTCGGATCCTAGGACTCATGCAAAAGCCAGCCATGGTGGCGTGTGCCTATAATTCTCATCCTGGGGAGGCATAGAAGGAGGATTTCTAGCTAACTCAGTGAGTTCCAAGTTCAGTAGGAGACCCTATCTACTGAAAACAAGGGGGAGAAGTGACCGAGGAAGACACCTGTGGTCTTCACATGCACACCTGTGCACACACACCTGCACAGACACGAGTACCCACGTAGTCATGTGCATGCACATTACACACAGAAAATAATTTTAAAATTATTTTTATATTGTGTGTGTGTGTTATGAAAGTAGAAAGGAAATTATGAGAGAGAGAGTAAGAAGTGACCCAAAGAGAGTGAAGGAGAAAAGAGTGGGTTATGGAATATGCATGACATAAAGGAAGAAGGAGGGACTATTTGAGGGGAAAAGGAGACTAACAAGAGAGAGAGAGAGAGAGGTGTAATGGTGCTCGGGAGCAAAGAAAAACAAAGTATAACCATATATATGGATGAAAATGAAAATGTCACAGTGAAATCCATTACTTGGTATTCAATTAAAATAACTGAATAAGGGCAGGAGAGGTGGCTCAGTACCCACATAAGCCAGGTACACAAGGTGGCACAAATGTCTGCTGTGTGTCTGCAGCAGCTCAAGGCCCTGGCACACCTATTCTCTCTCCCTATCTCTCCCTCACTCTCAGTCTCTCTCACTCTCTGTCTCTCTCTGCTTGCAAATAAATAAATAAAAATATTTTAAAAGATAATTGAATAAAAGATGGAACAGGGAAATTTTCTGGCTTTGGTATGATAAGATCTGGAAATCTCCAAAAGATGGTGGTTTCTGCATGGTTCCTGGAGGCTTTAGAGATAATAAAGTCTGAACAAAACAAAATTGAAACTAAATGCATGACCCCTCCCATCTCACAGAGGCATAGGGGTGGGGTCAGCTTAGACTGATGTGGCCATGGTGTGCTAAACTCACGACACTGAGAATATTATCAGCCTTATCCAAAGGCTTTTTGTATCAAATTCTTGACCTGATTTTTGTCCCAGTTTCTCTTTTATATCATCTCGGTTTAGTTCTTCTTTAAGAAAAAAAAAAGTTCAAAAATTGTAATGAAAGCTGGTTAACTCTAAGTAATAGAAGAAAATCTGTTTTGCTCAGGGAGTGATAGAATGTTGAAATACATGGTTTTATATTTTTTATGTGGGTTTGGCAAATGTAGCCTGAAGGTGGTTAATATGATACCCAACCTGGTGTTAATAGCCAATGATAATTCCATATGCACCACCTGCTACCTGTCAGGGCACACTTTCTTTCTTTCTTTCTTTCTTTCTTTCTTTCTTTCTTCCTTCCTTCCTTCCTTCCTTCCTTCCTTCCTTCCTTCCTTCCTTCCTTCCTTCCTCCCTCCCTCCCTTCCTCCTCCCTCCCTCCTTCTCCTCCCTCCCCTCCCTCCCCTCCCTCCTTCCTTCCTTCCTTCCTTCCTTCCTTCCTTCCCTTCCTTCCTTCCTTCCTTCCTCCCCTCCCTCCCTCCTTCCTCCCTCCCCTCCCTCCTTCCTTCCTTCCTTCCTTCCTTCCTTCCTTCCCTCCCTCCCTCCTTCCTTCCTTCTTTCTCCTTTTCTTTGGCACGAAGGTTGCTTTAGCTGTGGAGGTGGGTCTTTCTGGCAGAAGTGGACACACTGTCATATTTGTCAGATATTGTTGAGATTGGCTGTGATGATTATCCTGGTTTCCTCACTCCCCACCTTCTTCTCATGTCACCTCCACCCATCAACTTTAGGTAGCACTTAAGCAATAAATACGTCACCTAAATTTGAGAGCTAAGGGTGGGGAGGGGGAGAAAAAGAAGGAGGGAGAGAGGATGAATGACAGGAATAAACGAGAAGCAGTCTTCACGGACGAAATTCTCCTGCCAAAACGCAAAATTAGAGAATGTTCCTGGAATGTGTATATTAGGGAGAAATGTGTGGGGCCAAAGTTATGACTTTAATGAACCGTTTTGCACCTGAGCGTTTAAATGTCACAAGGTTTTTCTTTCTCTATAATAAGTTGTCAGGAGTGGCTCACAAGCCAATGCCACATGGTCACAATGGCTTCCCCTCCATTCTGTCATGCAAGAACATAATTTAAAATTGGCTAGGTAAAGATGAGGACCAAAAAAAAAAAAGTCCCTAAATAAAACTACTGGTCCACCCATCGGTGGGACTTTATTGGGTAATCCCTTTGGCTCTTTTCACCTTTCAGCTCTGTTCCAGAAGGTTCAGGGAGGGCCAGGCTAACACCTCATGGGACAAAGCCTAGGGACCCTTCCATTTACCTTGTCAGTTTAACCAGTAATAATTTTTTTTTTTTTTGCTTTTGAATAATAAATCCTCTCACCATCTAGACTACAGAGAAATTAGACGTCGTATTCTTCCAAGTAGGATACTAGAAATCTGAAAAAACACTCCACATATTAAATGAGTTTTCTTTTTTCTTGGTTTTTCAAGATAGGGTCTCACTCTAGCTCAGGCTGACCTGGAATTCACTATGTATTCTCAGGGTGGCCTTGAACTCATGGCGATCCTCTTACCTTTGCCTTCCAAGTGCTGGGATTAAAGGTGTGTGCCATCACGCTCAGCTGTTAGATGAATTTTCATGAAAGGTGAAGACATTATTAAAGATATAAAGCTCGAATGCATTATTCCTGTAGTGTTCCTTCCAGAGAACTAGTAAAGGCACAAAACATCCCCCCCACTTTAAAAAAAAAAAAGCTTTTGGAACATCTTTCTGAGCCATTTCATCTCCTCAGATGGGGCCCAGCAGCAAGGCCAATGTCTGGCTTAGACAAATTCTCCATGTTTCCAAACAATCTGGGTAATCATACTGCTTTTAGCTCACAAAAACTGTTACATGGCTTTTTCAAGGTGCTTCCAAACCCCGCATTTGAGTCAGTTGTTGCAAGAGCCCCAAGAGATAGCTGTCTGGAGTTCTCCTTCCAGATAGGGGAGAAGGCCTCTGGAGGGGAGGGAGTGGCTCTCCAGGAAGGCGGAGCTGCCTCCTCAGAGCAGGCCTGGCAATTGCTACAGCTCCCTGCTTTGGCCCATGGGGTGGTGCCAATTTTTTCTTTCTTGTCAACCCCAAAGCTAGTTTATCTCTTAGTTCTGTCAAACAAAAACACAAGCACACACACAGAAGTTGTCTTTTTGGTGGTGAGAAGGTGTATTTTCTACTAAACCTGGGAAGATTGTCGCTCTTAAAAAGACATTTCCAAGCGGGCGTGGTGGTGCACGCCTTTAATCCCAGCACTTGGGAGGCAGAGGTAGGAGGATTGCCATGAGTTTGAGGCCACCCTGAGACGTCATAGTGAATTCCAGGTCAGCCTGAGCTAGAGCGAGACCTTACCTTGAAAAACCACACACAAAAAAATTTCCAATGCTACCTTCATTATAAACAAACAAACAACCCCCTTAAATCACAGCGATAAAAAGCCAGGCACATTGCAGCTGGTTTCTGCGCTTTTCTTTTGGCTGGACAATCTTTTGGTTATTGATATTAGTGATTTCATTGAAAGGAAGAGCCAGTGAGCTCTGCACTTTGTCTACAGTTGCTCTGTTTCTTCGTCTCTCTGAAGGGTTATTACTGTCCCCATGCCCGAACATGCATTTCCCATGTTGTCTGTCTGGAGTCTTCTCAACTTGTTGAACTATTGGACCCTCCCCATTCCTGCCTTGCACCAACTTTTCTAACAAGTCATCTACTTATACCCTGATTACGTTTCATGCTTGGCTACAAAAGCACTATAGTTTCTTTCTTTTTTTTTTTTTTTCTAGTGCACGCACTCATCTTTTGCTTTTTTTGTTTTGGAGAATCTACTCTCCATCATTAAAGAGGGGCCATTCACAGTAATCATTACTGAATGGATACAGTACTAATAGAACTTAATTGTTTCCACTAGATGGATCTCGGGTGTTTTTGGCAGCCAAAATGAAAATGATTCCAAATACCATCAAAGAGGCTTATAAGCCCCCAGCATGCACAGAGTGTTTTGATATACAGTGGAGTGTTAATATCATTATCTCTCCTAATACAACATACGGTTACTTTAATCCTTTCCCGCCTCTGTGATCTTGGAAGATCCGACGGATAGAAAGCAGAGACTAAGACACTATATACAAGGAGACAAAGGGAGAATTGGTCCCTATCCTCTGAGTGTGAGTTTTTTGATTGCTTGAGTGTTGGCTTCAAATATGTACCATTATCAATACTGACTTCTGTATCTTCCACGCTAGTTTGGGTTTGTATGCAACATCAAACATACCTTTTCACACATGTTCTTTCCAGATTTTTTTTTAACACTTACTTAGCAGTTTATAGAAGGAAGTGAATGATCTCCTCAAGCTGCTTACAAATTAAAAAAAAATCTGTGCTTATTAATTATGCAGGATTAGTCTAATTATAATTCAGCAAATTAATTAGCGACAGAAGGTGTTCTGAAACATTGGAGTACATTTGCATGTTAAATGGAGAGGCTAGTCTGTAATATATGTAAATTTATGCATGGCTTCATAGTTTAATTTAAAAATTTGCAGCTGCATATGGTATGGGAGCAGGTGAAAAGTCAGTTTTAGTTTAATGATGCTAACAAACATTGGATGGTGTCCTGTCTCAGCAAGAGAATGCACTCCTATCTGCTAATCTATGAATGTGTCATAAGAATGTAATGTTACACAGACACTCGGGTTCAAGGTCATTAGTGAGTGAACCACAGGTGCAATAGGTATAAATGGAGAACTGCAAAGAGAGAGCGACGCTAGGAATCGCGCCAACTCTGAACTTCGTTGCGTCCCTCACCTTCTCCAGGATTGTGTATTTGCTACTCCATCACTGGTTCTGGGAAAGGAATATTGCAGCCTGTGGAAATGGGGCTCTTTCTCTCTCTGTCTCTGTCTCTCTCTCTCTTTTTTTTGCTCAGCAATATCTAGTCTGGCAGGTGTAAAATAGCTGTCCAACCTTGCTTCCTTTTCCAAATATCCACATGTGCACTTCATTTCAATTTCCCGGAGTCGTGGGAAAGTTATTACTGAGTTATGAATTAATAGTAGGGTAGAGAGTTTTACACATTGGCCTCAACCATCTGGCAAAACAGTAAAACCAGCGGACCAGGCGGCAGCAAAGGGCTCTTGGTGTAATTGGTGTTCACTGCTCAGTCTAGCATAGATGAGCTTCGCTGGGAGGCCGGCAGTGAGCAGGAGGGCCGGGGGTGGGTGGGGGGTGGAGACCAGGGATTGAAGAGGATTGGGGCTGAGCAAACAGGCCGGCGAGGACCCGTTAAGTCGGTGGCTGCCTAATAACTTCATTTCTCTCCTTCACCGAGGACTCGTTGTGCCAGGAAGGGAAAAAGATTTGTACTCTCCTTCTCCAAAGTCTCACCTAAAGATTCCTGTGTGTGATTGAAGTCTGGAGGGGATTTGTTTTCCTGGGTCTTGTAGCCTTTTCTGGATGAGAAGGAGGAGGAAGTGATGGGCAAAGGAAAAAGATGTGGTTTGAAAACTGAAGCGGGTGCGGGGGGAGGATGAACCTGAACAGGTCCCCAAGACATTTTAGGAAAACAATTAAAATGACAAACATGCTTTCAGCATTGGCTTCCATTCCAATTCAAGCCCAAAGAGTTCTGTGATTATTTTCATTAATGGCGTCAGATTTTCATCTGAGTGCAAAAACAAGAACTTTTCCTCAGAGATGTTGTTGTCCCCACTCCCAGCCTCATGGTGCCAAGTAATGGAATTCAGGGGAGCTGAGATGTGTCTGCATATAGTAGGAAATATAATGTCCCCATATAGAAGCCCAGGTCCTCAGCAATCGTAGTATATAACTGGTCAAAAATCAGTGGAAACTGGGCGTGGTGGCGCACGCCTTTAATCCCAGCACTTGGGAGGCAGAGATAGGAGGATTGCCGTGAGTTCAAGGCCACCCTGAGACTACATAGTTAATTCCAGGTCAGCCTGGGCCAGACTGAGACCCTACCTCAAAAAAAAAAAAAATCAGTGGAGAATCGAAGGAGCCTTTTGTCTGGTTAATCACCACTGGTGGTGTGGGTCACATCCCCTTCAGAAGGACTCAAGACATGGCTTTGGAATGATGGCCATTGATACTGAGTAGGTTCACACAGTGGGGGACCTGCTTCCTCCTGCTGCTTAAAGGAATACAACAGGCCCTGCTTGGAAGGCTCTATTGCCATACTGAAAAGCCACTTCCAGGAGCTTGTCATCTGGGTGAACAAGGAACAGAAAATGATTCTGTGGGCCTGTCACCAGGTGGGAGCCAGCACATTGTGTATGTGGCTCAGTTCTTTTCCTGACCAGAATTTAGGGTGCATAGAACATTGTGCTACCATCATTTGGTTGTTGTTTTCCCTGATAACCCGTGGGAATGGACTAATTACACGTTCTTCTTTCTTTTTAATATCTCTCTCTAACAATCAAGGGAAGTTGCTCACGTTGAGTATATATTAATATTGGAGCAATAACCTGTACTGAGAAGATCAGATTTTATTAGTGGCAAATTCCTCCAGAATAATTTTGTTTACAATGTAGACCGTTTAAAAATATAGTGGGAGGGGCTGGAGAGATTGCTTAGCGGTTTAGGTGCCTGCCTGCTAAGCCTAAGAATGCCAGTTCCAATGTCCAGGTCCCACGTGTAGCCAGATGCAAAGTGACACAAGGGCGCAATGCCACTCTTGACCACAAGGGGGAGCACACATCTGGAATTTGTTCGCAGTGGCTGAGAGGCTGCTGGCGCGCCCATCTCTATCTATCTTCCTCTCCCTCCCTCTCTGTCTCTGTGTTGCTCTCCAAAATACACACACACACACACACACACACACACACACACACATCTCCTTAGGAGATGGCTCCATGGTTAGAGCACAAGCCTGAGTTCAGATCCCACCACAGAGGTAGGTGGAGTCAGGAGGATGGTTAAGTCTTGCTGGTCAGCCAGTGTAGCCAAAAAACAGCAAACTCTAGGTTTAATGAGAAACCCTTTCTCAAGGAAATAAGGCAAAAGAGCAATAGAGGAGGACACCCGATATTGTCTGGTCTTTACACATATGCACACACATCTGCACATACACATGCATATTCCACACACATAGATTACATCTATCTATCTATCTATCTATCTATCTATCTATCTATCTATCTACCATCTATCTATCTATCTATCTATCATCTATCTATCTATCATCTATCTATCTATGTATATTTCTATAAGAGAAAGGAAAGTGCAATGTAGAGCAGGGGAACATAAATATATCTTCTAAGGGGGCTGGAGAGATGGCTCAGAGACTAAGGCATTTGCCTGCAGAGCCTAACAACCCGAGTTCGATCCCCCAGTACCCTGTAAAGCCAGATGCATGGTTGTGCATACATTTGGAGTTCATTTGCAGTGGTGGGAGGTCCTGGCATGCCCATTCTTTCTATCTCTGTCTCTTCTCTCTTCTCTCTCTGCTTTCAAGTAGATAAATAAATAGAAGTATTTAAGTATGTCTAGTAAAAGGTGAAGTTGATCACTTACTACCTACCAGATATTTACCAACACTTTACATGGATAACTAATACTGGCCTTGGAAGGTCACTAATACTTATGATAAATATTGAGCAACAATAATCACAGTGATAACAGAAAAGGACTTGAAAACACACGGAACTGGCTTGGTGGGGATGTCCCGTCAGCTGCCACAGTTAATAGTGACATTCTTTGCTATTTTAATGTGCTATTTGGTCTATTTAAAAATCTCCACCATAGTAGATCCTTTGCTCTCTCTTAAGTGACACTTCCAAAATTTAACTTGGGTGACTGGACTCTCAAAATGTGTATTCCAAGATGTGATTTAGCTTTCCCTGTCAGATGTCTGATCTCTCCTTTTTAACTCCTTACAGTTTGGTGAGCACGGGGCAGGGGCTATAACTTGTTTGGACCATTTGGGTACTTCGGAAGTCTTGCCTTCTGCATGTCTGATAGAGTTGCCAAGTTCCTCTGTACACCCCCAGGATAGACACTGGATATTTAGAGTCTGAGGTTCCTGCGAGAAATGATAGATGTTTTTTTTGTTTGTTTGCTTTTCAAAGTGAGAGAAATAAGCTCACACACCTTTCCAGAGGTAGAGGAACAAATGACATGATCCACATAGAGATGGGTAAGGCTTACGTCTCAAAAGCAAAGAGCATCTTGGAAGTTGTATTCTATCTTTCCATCAAGAGATGCTTGGCTAAGGACCTGGAGAGATGGCTTAGTGGCTAAGCATTTGCCTGTGAAGCCTAAGGACCCTGGCTCAAGGCTCGATTCCCCAGGACCCACGAAAGCCAGATATACAAGGTGGCGCATACATCTGGAGTTTGTCTGCAGTGGCTGGAGGTCCTGATGTGTCCATTCTCTATCTGCCTCTTTCTCTCTCTTTTTCTGTCTGTTGCTTTCAAATAAATAAACAAAAATAAATAAATAAATAAATAAATAAATAAATAAAAAGAAGCTTGGCTAAGATCACTCTGGAGTGGCATGTTGCTAAAAGTCTGAGAACCTGAGCTGGGCTCCTAGGCCCTCCACCACGTACTAGCCTTTTCACCTTGGGAAAATAATCTAACAACCTCTGGCATGTTTTTGGCTCTTCTTTAAAATGGAGACTTTAATGGACCTCTTCCAAGTTAGGAGGATGGACTGGATGAAATCGTGTGTGTAAATAATATAACACGAGTCCAAGAGTTGGGCCGTTATTATTATTGTTGTTGTTGTTGCATTATCATACGCTTTTAGCCACAAGGAGTTTGGGAGATTGAGTTTGGTTGGAAGTCAGAAAATAGGCTCCCTTAAAACTTTCTGTTATGTTAAAATTCTTGAATCCTAATGATCTTTCATGGAAACAATGCAATGAGTAAGCTGTATCTCTTCCTTAGGGATGCCTGAGGAGATCGGAGACCCTATTCCTCTCTGTTCATGTATTTATGTTTACAAATTAAGTTTTAAAAATACAAATGGAGGGCTAGGGAGGTGGCTTAGCAGCTAAGAATACTTGCTTCCTGAGCATGAGGGCCAGAGGCTGCCTAGTTCAACTCCCCAGAACCTATGTTAAAAAGCTGGTCATGTCCCAGCACTCAGGAGGCAGAGGTAGGAAGATCACCGTGAGTTCGAGGCCACCCTGAGATTAAGGGGAGATTCCAGGTCAGCCTGGGCTAGAGTGAGATTCTACCCCAACCCCCCCGCCAAAAAAAAAGCTATTCATGCCACACACATTTGAAATCCCAGTTTATGTGTGGCGACTGGAGAATAGATGGTCTCACTGAGACAGCAGCTCTAAGCTGAAGTAGAGACCCTGTCTCAAAGAAAGAAATACACAGGTAAGTGTTAAGAGAGGGACACCTGATATTCTCCTCTGACCTTCACATGCCCTCACATGGGATATATGCAACTGCACACACATACACATGCATACACCACATATGCCACACATGTACTCTACACACATATACACACATGAAAAAATACAAATGGAGTCGACAGAACATCAGCTTACCAAAGTGAGTATAGTCATCCCTCAGAATTCTTACGGGATTGGCTTCAGGGCCACTCTGCCCTCATAGGTACCAACATTGTCAGGTCGCCACTCCAGTCTGTATATATTTGATTTAAACCTAAAGAAACCAGGCAATGCAAACTTTTAGATCATCTACTTGGTCCTATGGGCTGGCCACTGTCATCTTGCTGAGCGATCTCAGATGCCAACATCTCAGATGCATCACTGGCTGTTTACTTGAGGAGATAACAAGAACCCTTTGGGCCCCTGGCATTCCAGGGACTCTTGTCACTATGTGCCCTGGGCCCTTAAAGCTTCATGGCCCTTTCCAGCCTGGGCAGACACCTCAGTGATTAGGGATTGATCAGATTTCCCCAGGGTGTTTCGTCTTCAGGCCAAGGCTGGAACTCTCTGATGCCCGAGTTTGGATTCTGTCTGCAAAAAGCAAGTGTGTCCTTGCTGCCTCTGGAAGGTTCAGAAAAGTTAAGAGGCCTTGTGTTTTTCACTGGTCACAAGTGGAAAACAGTTCCATAGGGGTTTTCTCACTGCCTTGAGGGACATGGAGCGAAACTGTGTTTATCCAGCGTAGCTCCTCACACTGATGCCAGAGCTTGGATGTCCTGGCCTCCCACAAGATGTGAATTTATTGACCAATCCTGAGAGAAGAGGGACGCATTCTGTTCCTTTCCAACATAACTCTGGGTTCCAGTGTAATCACCCCTAAATTTGATAGCTAAAATGGTTTGAGAGTGCTTTAAGGGGGGAAAAAAGCTATCCTCTTTTTAGAATCATGCACGGACAAAGTCCATTGTATTTTAATTTACTGGACTCTAAAAAAAAAGGAGGTTTAAGAGCTAATCCAGATAAAAGGTATCTTCTTTAAAAATCAATGGAACAGACCTTTAAGTACCTCCAAGATTTGTGAGGCTACAGCAACTGGATGTTTGGCTCAACCTTTTGAGATCTCGCTTATGTCACCATCATGGTAGATAAAAGTGGATAAGATACACATCATTGCTCTTGGATCTTGCAGAGTGTGTATTGCCTAAGAATTATAACAGAAATTATTCTAGAGTATGAGAAATAATTTTTTTGTTGTTTTAAGGGAGCAAGTTTCCAAGTGAAAGATGGTTTGCACATTATTTTACATGGTGTAGGCTCCATATAAGGTAGTTGTTACTCCTGCCAAGTTCATTGTCTTCAATGAGCATCTCTGTTGACTCTTTTCCTGGAATCTTCATTTCCTTCCATAATGCTTGCCTGAAGAAGCTTCTCTTTGCACTAAAAGTTTTAAGATGGGATTAGATCCTAGATTTAAAATTGGAGACAATTTGAATGATCTCTTTCATAAATACTGGGAAATAAGGGGTTGGGTATTGTAATAGTCAAACCATTGGTCATGATTCTAGAGTCTAAAATATTAGGTAGTTGTCCTTCTTGTGATTTTGAGGTACTCCTGTTCCTACCACTGGACTTCAACGTCGCACCCTAATTATACATCTACTTTCAAACTCACATTTTACTCAAGATGGCTCAGGACGTGCTTCAGTTGTGTGTGTGCGTGTGTGTGTGTGTGTGTGTGAGAGAGAGAGAGAAGGAATGGGCATGGCAGAGTCTCTTGTTGTTACAAACAAACTCCAGGTGCATGTGCCACTTTGTGCATCTGGTTTTATGTGGGCATTGGGGAATTGAATCTGGGTTAGCAGGCTTTGTAAGCAAGCACTTTTACTCACTGAGCAATCTGTCCAGCCCACAGTTTCATTATTTCTTGAACAATGTAGAATCTTCTGATATTCTAGAGATGGGAAGGGGAAGGTTAGGTTTATCATAAGTTTTAAATAACTTCCATTACAGTATATTGTTACAGTTGTTCCATTTTCTTAGTAGAGAGTGTTAATCTTTTATGGTGCCTAATTTATACATTAAACTTTATTTAGGTATGTATAGTAGCACATATGGCACCATGTTTGGTGAAGACAAGAACTTTACCACCACGTCGGAACCTTTGAGGCATCCAAAGCACACAGAACATGCACTGAGTCAAAGGATGCAGAAATGAATTCAGCACAAGCTTTCAATATGCACTGCTCCGTGACTGTCTCTGACCTAGTGCTGCCTTCTCAGTGTTCTTGCTTTTCAAGAAGCCAGAGCTTTCTTTGATTTTTATTTTTGGTTTCTCTTTGCTTCCTCCTTGTCCCTTTTAAGATCACTTTGGGAAGAAATTAGTAGCTATATTGAGATGTCATTTAGGTATCATAAAGATGACTCTTCCAAGGAGGCACTCCAGTGGTTTTCGTGGTGGTACTGGTGTGGGAAGCCAGGTGGAGCGGTTGCCAGAGGGATCCAGGTTCCAAACCCGTGTCCTCTATAGTGGCAACTGGCACATTTCTGAATTTTTTTTTTTTTTTTTTTTTTTGGTTTTAGGAGGTAGGGTCTCACTCTAGCTCAGGCTGACTTGGAATTCACTATGTAGTCTCAGGGTGGCCTTGAACTCACAGCGATCCTCCTACCTCTGCCTCCTGAGCGCTGGGATTAAAGGAGCGCGCCACCACGCCCGGCTCTGGATTCTTGAAGTCTTCACTTTTCCACCTGCAGGCTGACTTACCACTTGGACTGTGGAAATTAGATGAGACCTCGTGTACTAAGGGCAACACGCAATGGCCCCCTTCTCCATGCTTTCACTTTTAGGTTTCAAAAAGCCATAGCCTTAAGCTATGAAATGGAAGCTTCCAGAAATGAACAACTTGTAAGTTTGAAATGACTTTTACCACCCTATATTGTTACAGTCATTCTATTTCGTTAATGGCTATTCATATCTCATTGTGCCCAATTGATAAATTAAACGTTATCATAGGCGTGAATATGTAGGGATATACAGGGGTTGTGTTATGCATGGTTTGAGGCATCCTATGGGGTTTTGGACTATAACCCTTGAAGATCAGAAGATCAGGTTCTTCTTTGCTCAGTGCACTCCCTCCTTCAGCCTCTGACCACAGAACTGTGGTCTTCCTCACACACCTTCTCCTACCCCAGAAGCATAGAACAAGATTCCAATGGAGAGGGGATGAGTGCATCCTGACCCACACTGACCCACATATCCATGTAGATTTCGGTGAGCGTTTTTTTTGGGGGGGGAGGGGGTAAGTGTTTTTTAAAAAAATATTTGTATTTATTTATTCGAGGGGAGAGAGAGAGCCAGTCAGGGCCTCTTGCCATTGCAAACAAACTTCAGACACATGCGCCACTTTGTGCATCTGGTATGGATGGGTACCGGGGAATAGAACCTGGGCCAGCAGGCTTTACAAGCAAGTGGCTTTAACCCTGCGCCATCTCGCAAGCCCTTTTTTTTTGTTTTAGTTTTTGGCTATTTTCTGTATTTGTTTTTAGCAGGTTCTTCCCTCCAAGTAAGCCTTTCTGGAGGCTCTCAGCTTTGTCTGTTTTTCTTTGTAATAGTAGAATATTGATTTAGAAATGAACTCTGGAGTCCACTTAAGTCTGTCTATTAATAGTTGAAGAAACTGAGGCCCAGATAAGTGAGGTAATATGGCTACATGGTCAAGGTTAGCACACATCAGTGCAGATTTGTAGGGTACCTTATAGTGTCTTGGTGACCTAGCGACTTCATTGAAATTTGAGGGTTTGATTCCCCCATCCATATCTATTATCCATAAACCAATGATCCCCCCCCCCATACACACACATACCTGTTGTAGGACCCAGTCCCATGGAACACAGTCAGAAGCCTGGCCAACTGCAATATACTAAGTGGTTATAATATTTATGTTGTCAGTGTTGTTTGGAGAAGGTGGAAATCACTCCCATCCTGATGAGAATCTGCACATTTGGTCCGAATATCTTGTAATTCATTTGGGTTTTCTGTTTCTGAGTGGAGAGAGCTGACATTTTCCAGGCTCCTCTGGCTTTGGAGTGATAGAGACCCGAGGGATTCCGAGGGAATTTGTTCCTTGTGAGTTAGCCTGTGGCTGATGGATGTATGGATAGTTCAGAGTTTTATACCTAGACCTTGAGAAGAGTGGTTGGGTGAAGTGTGTGTGGGGGTCAGGGATCACAGACATCAGTAAAAAAAATAAAATTGAGAAAAACTCAGAGATGTCAGTAGGTCCTAGGATTTCTTATCTAATTTTTAAATCCACATATAAAATCACCCAGTCCATAATTTCTGGTGCTAACCATTTGGAAGTAATGACATATTGGTACTATATAATGCAAGATCTCTTTCTCTCTCTTCCTTCTTCTTCCCTTCTCTCTTGCTTTCTCCCCCCTTTCTCTTTCTTTCCCTTTCTTGTTCTCTCTCTTTCTCCCTACCACTCTCCCTTTCGCTCCCCTTCTCTTTCTCCCTCTCCCTTTCTTTTTACTTCCCCTTTCGTCTCCTGCCTTTTCTCTATTGCTTTATCTCCCTCCTCTCTCCCATTCTCTCTTTCCCGCTCCCTTTATTTCCCACTCTCTTTCTTTCTTCTTCCTCCCTCTCCTTTCCTTTTCCTTTCTTTTCCCTCTCTTTCTCTCCTTTCCCCTTTATGAGTCACATGCTAAATTGTTCCTGTGCAGGGGTCCAGGTAGGGTTACAAACACGGCCCCTAGACAAGCAAAAGAGTCAAAACTGGGTGTTTTCCATCCAAAGAACTGTTAAGGGTCTTAATTTAAAATGAATAAAGCCTTTCACCAGACTCCACGTTTCCCTAAATCAATTTGATTTTATGTAAACATTTTATCTCTTTTGCACTTTTCCACCTACCACACCATTCACGTAATCATGCCTTCATGAACGCTAATGTTTTCACCAGATCCTCTGTGGAGCTGGGTGGGGAGGAAAGGGAAGCGTAGCACATAGAATGCATTATAAAGAGACCAGTTGTTGAAAAGAAAACTTTCCAGAATATCAAGGAGTGAAGGAGATGAAGCACTTACCTTAGCTTATGTGAACTGCTGCTGGGGGTGTTTGGGGCGGGGTTGGAGAGGGACAAGAAAAGTGTTGGGCAGGAGCTAGTGTGAGTGTTCCGTACGTCCTTGGAGTAGCCCTGAGTGTGTAAATAGCTGTAACTAATTCATGTGTGTCCAAATAGAGCAGTGCTGTCCGTTCTAGAAAGAAAATGCGTGATTCTGGTTCTTAACCCAAATAGAACACTCCACTTCACTGCAGGCAGGCGTCTTCGCTCACTTTCGAGGGCTGTAGTAGGTTGTGAATTTTGCACACTGCTTTATCCATGAGGGCTCCAGTCAAGACCACAGCACGCCTGACCTCCCATGCACCCCAGCAAAGATGGCAAGAAAGGGGCGCAAAGCAGATATTAAACAATGGGAAAGTATTTAGCTATTATTTCTAAATTCACAGCCAACCTCATTCATAGCCTGGGTCAGGATTATGCTACCAAATATTTTATTTGCTTTAGATACGGAGCAGACCGCAGTCAATCCTCCTTACCCGTCCTTTGTTGCTGTTTATCGTCTCATCAGGGTTTTTTTTTCTCCTAAGTGACACATACCATTAATTGGAGTGCTTTCAAATTCTTTTGTGTGATGGTTACAAAATAAATAAAAATAAACACAAGGTCACACTGAGAGCAGTTTACCAATGCATGCTTTAAAATAGTTTTTTTTTTTTCCGGAAGCATCGTTGAATTCTACTTATTTTTGTTGGTAAATCCTGGGGAAAAATGTATATCTTTTCCTTTAAAGTTCTAATTCAAGCCATGGATGTGAGAGTTCTGAAGGGACTTTGGGACTGCGGTAAAATTTCGTTGTCATAGTAACAGAAAGGGAAATAGGCCTAGCTCACCTGGGACTTTAACACTGCAAAAGCTGTTTTTTTTTTATTTTATTTTTTTTATTTTTTTTTTAGGAAAAGGACTCTGCAAGTGAAATAAATGAAAAACTTACTGTATTTTGAAACAAAAATTTTACAATAGGAACAGGGTGAACTGTAGCAACGGCTGCTTTCTCCATGTTTCTTGGTTGATGTAGTTGCCTGATTTAAGATGTACAGTTTCAAAATTACATAGATCAGTGAAGGAACTATGGCTTACAAACAATATCTTCAGACTGTGATTTGTATATTTCTGGATAATCTCTAGATGATCTGAAAGGCCATTCACATCGCTATTAATCATAAAAACCCAATGCATACCTGCCCAGGGGACTTAATCTTTGGGTGCTTGAAGACTATTTCTTGGTTTTATATATCCTGGGTGAAAATATGAGGCTACATTCAAATGTGACCATGAAGGTATGTGTGGCCAGCAGAGAGCTGCATGCCTAAGGAGTCCTGGATCTTGAACCAGGTCCTGTCTTTTTATTTTTTAAACCCAGAGCAATACTTTTTTTTTACAGCAAGGGTCACTGCTGCGTCTAAAGCCCCCTCCCCCCCTCTTTTATGCAGACAAAATTCTGTAGAAACTCCAGGCCCCGTGTGCAAACCAGAGCCCAGCTTGTGAACCGCTTAACAGTCCCCCACAGTGATGGAGAAAGGGGCTCTAAGCTGGCGATCGAAAACATCCAAATTTGTAAATTGCAGAGGGTCAGCAATGTTCCTTCACAGCCAGGGCTGCTTGAAATTCCCCAGACCTGAAATACAATCACCTTATTTTTTTTCTCAAATCAAATCTAATAGAATGCAGATATAGTCTCCTGTTAAAAATGTTTACTGAAAAAAAAAAAAGTAACACATTGCTTTCTCTTCACAGATTCTTTTTAAAATTTTTCCTCAAGTGCAATCAGAACTGTTTGAAAACAGCAGGAAACCCCAGGGACATGAGACGGTTTCAGGTAAGGGGCCTGTAAGTCTCTCGTGTTAAATAACTCACCCTGTTTGCTCGTGCTCTCCCTCTCTCTTTCTCTCTTTTCCTCTTAAAACCATCACTTGTGGATATTGCAAGTAATACAAAAGATAACTGTCGATGATAGCCCTCTTCCATCAGGATTGGGGTTTTCTTCATTTTGTAGTGTTTAGGTTTGTTTTTTTCTTTAACCTCCACTGGCAAAACCTCGAGGGAGATTTGATTTTTAAGCCCTCAGGCTGCCCCTTGCACACACAGCTGCCCACAGCAGGAGCCATGTTCTTGATATTCAGCCACCTTGGGATTTTTCAAAGCCGCTTCCCTGTGTTTCTGGCAAGCAACAGCTTCGGTCTTCCTTTTCTACTGGTTAACTATTCCGTGGTCTCTCTTGGAGCCTGCTGGAAGACAGCAGCCCAAGCAGCCGTGGTCACTTTAAGACCACAGCATGACAACAAGACCCACGGGACAGTGACCCAGCTGCCTGGCAGTTAAATCTGCCACTGGTTTCATCACCCCTGCCACCGACATGCTGAGGAGACGGGCTAATAAACACACAGACCAAGGCAAAGTGTGTGGGGCTGAAGCAAGTCCAGAGAGCTAGGCCCCATCCCGAGGCTCTGAAGGACCCACATTTAACTCAACAAATGTCTCTCCTGCCACTCATACCCACCCTGAGTATGGGCACCATCCTCCCCATAGGAAAAATGTCAAATGTATTAAACAATGCTATTTAAGCTCAAGCCTTAGAAAGAAAATTCCTCAGCAAGGTTGAAAGATGGCCAGCCTCATACAGGCAGGGGAAGGAAGGTTCTAGAAGTTAAACAATTTGCCCCTGTTCCCAAAAAGAAGGTGACAGAGCTGGGAGAATCTGTCATCAAACATCATCTGATTGTGGGTTGTGCAGCTTGTTTTAGCATATGCTTGGTTGTGGCCTTCTTGAAATTCACACTCACTACTTTTGTTTGTTTGTTTTTTGATGTAGGGTTTCACTTTAGCCCAGGCTGACCTGGAATTCACTATGTAAACTCAGGCTGGCCTTGAACTCATGGTGATCCTTCTACCCCTGCCTCTCGCATGCTAGGATTAAAAGTGTGCACCACCATGCCCGGCCACAGTCACTTTGGATCAAGGAGTGGCATCTGCTCACTTTGGACTGGACTTCACAGTCCAGTGCAGAGTCCCTTAGAGAGCATCTGTGGTGTGGTCCTAGTTATAAGGTTGCTTGGGGACAGAGGCACTGAAGATCTAACAGGACACTTAATGTAGCTGAGAGGTAAAGCATTTGACTGGTTTTGGGGGTTCCGGGTTCCATATGCAACAATGAAAAAGGTAAACAAAGATGGGAAAGATGTGGGGAAGATGAATAAAATGAGATAGGAAAGAGAAAGGAAAGAGGCAGGAAAGGAAAGAGGAAAGGAGAGAGGAGAAAATGAAAAGGACATAGGACAGGCCAGGAAAAGAAAAACAAGTCAGGAAGTCAAAGAAAAGGAAAGAGAGCTAACAGTATTAGGTACGTGTGAGTTTGCTTTACACACACACACACACACACACACACACACACACACACACACACAAAAATCCTCCAATTAAAAAAAAAAACTACATTATGGTTATCAAGTGATTTCACTATGACCAGGAATTCTGCATTATAGTTTTAATACTTAACCCTCTTCAGGTTCCCTAGAGAAAGTTGAAGCCCTCCCTCCCTCCGTGCTGTCATGCACACGCTTCTGCTCTTCGATAGGAGGAATAGAGACGCAATCAGCCTCCCAGGAGCGGCCTTCACCCAGGGTGCTCAGGTTCTAAACACCAAGTCAAATCATTTCGACCAAAGAAGATGCCGTTTAACAGAATCCCAAAGGGCCACCACGAGCAAAGCTTAGCTTCGTTTCTTTTTAAATTTATATAGAGAGAGAGAGAGAGAGAGAGAGAGAGAGAGAGAAGAGAAAGGAGGCACAAAGAGAGATAATTCTGCCACCGTATGTGAACTCCAGACACATGTGCCACTTTGTGCACTGGCTTTACGTGGCCATTAGGCAATCAGACTTGGGCCGTTAGGCTTTGTAAGCAAGCAACTCTAACCGCTGAGCCACCTCTCCATAGCCTCTAGCTCCATTTCTGGAAGAAACACAGTCAGGGAAAAGAAGCAGGTAGACTGGATCCTTATTCTCCCCTCTCTCTACCTCCCCGTTAGAGTCAAAGAGCTCCGAAGACATGAGAAGGGTATCTACTAGAATGGCTTGGCACACAGTTTTAGAAATGTATTCACAAAGCAAGAGCACGCTGACATTGCCTCTGGTCTTTGTTAAGTGAGGTGTTCCTGGTGTCTGCTTTTAACTGCCTTAGAACAAATACTGTTATCAGAGTGATGGGGAACCCTCATCCTAGGTGAACATATTTCATTTTCCATACATAAATAGCTATAAAAATTTTGTGAATTTTCATATCATGTTATTTCTAGGGCTCACCTGACCTCACTTGGCAATTTAGTTTTGCAGTATTTAAAAAATATTTTTATTTATTTATTTGAGAGAGAGAGAGGCAGAGAGAAAGAGGTAGACAGAGAGAGAGAGAGATAGAATGAGTATGGGTGTGCCAGGGCCTCCAGCCACTGCAAATCAATTCCAGACACATGCGCCACTTTGTGCATCTGGCCTTATGTGGGTACTGTGGAATCGAACCCAGACCATCAGGCTTTGCAGGCATGTGCTTTTAACTGCTGAGTCATCTCTTCAGCCCCTTGGACTTTTTTTTTTTCCTATTGAAGTTGATGAAAATGTCATAGAACATCCAATTCTCCATTGTACCTACTTTCAAGTGCACAGCTCA
The DNA here is from genome assembly GCA_036365145.1 of Orientallactaga sibirica. Taxonomy (NCBI): domain Eukaryota; kingdom Metazoa; phylum Chordata; class Mammalia; order Rodentia; family Dipodidae; genus Orientallactaga; species Orientallactaga sibirica. The sequence goes on from JAEOAD010000037.1 coordinate 5,462,270, forward strand.
GTGGCTTTCAGGTTATTTACAGCGTATGCTTCCATCAACCCATCTGATCCCAGAACTTTTTCATCATCCCACAAATGACCCCCTCCTTCCCAAGTCCTGGTTCTCTCCAGTTATAACTGATCTACTCTCTGTCTCTGTGGGTTGCCTATTCTGGAAATGTCACGTAAACTCGAGCCTGCAGGATGTGTGTGGTCTTTCACCTAGCATAATATTGTCAAGGTTCCTCTCTGTTGTTGCATCTATCAATGCCTCATTCCTTTTATCGCCGACTAGTATTCCACTGCATGCAATTACACATTACACGATAGTACATTATTATACATATTACATTTTGCTCACCCATTATTTAGTTTATGAACACTCATGTGGTTTCCACCTTTTGGCAATGACAAGAAATGCTTCTGTGATATTTGTGAACGAGTTGTTTTTGGAGGCATATGTTTTTAATTCTCCTGGGAACACAACTCCGAGTAGAATTTCTGGATCACAGGGTTACTCTATCTTTAACTTGTTGAGGAACTGCCAAACAGTTTTTCACAGTGGCTGCACCAGTTTAGATTTCTACCAGTCATGTGTGAAGATGCCAGTTTCTATAATTCCTTGTCAACACTTCTTATTTTCTGTATGTTTTTAAAACTAGCCATCCTATGGGTGTAAGTGGCATCTCACTGGTGTTTTGATTTGTCACTCCTTGGGGACTAAAGATGATGAGACCACCTTCTCATCCACTTCTTGATGATTTGGATGGCTTCTTTTGAGAACTGTCCATTCAAATCCTTCACTCCTTTTTCCCCCCCTCCCTCCTCCCTCCCCTCCCTCCCTCCTCCCTCCCTCCCTCCCTTCCTTCCTTCCTTCCTTCCTTCCTTCCTTCCTTCCTTCCTTTATTTTTTTTAGGTTGGGTCTCACTCTAGCCCAGGCTGACCTAGAATTCACTATGTAGTCTCAAGCTGGCCTTGAACTCACAGCGATCCTCCTACCTCTGCCTCTCAAGTGCTGGGATTAAAGACGTGTGATGTGCCATTATGCCTGGCTCACTCATTTTTTAAAACTTGGGTTGTCTTTTATTATTTCATTATATATTTATGATATTGGTGCTTTATCATAGGTGTGATTTGGTGACTTTAAAAAATGTTTTATTTATTTCTATGAGCCACTGCTAATGAACTCCTGACATATGTACCACTTCGTGCCTCTGGCTTTACATGGGTACTGGAGAATGGAATCCAAGTTAACAGACTTTGCGAGCCTGTGTCTTTAACTGATGATCCACCTCCACAGCCTGGATTGGTAACTTGTACAATGTACTCAGATTCTCTTAAGAGGATAGCCTGGGCTGAGGAAATGGCTTAGCCGGTAAAAGCACGTGTTGCACAAGCATGAGGGCTTGAGTTTGATCCCTATCACTCATGTACACGTGCCTGTAACCCCAGTCCTGTGTGTGTGTGTGTGTGTGTGTGTGTGTGTGTGTGTAGACAGGGGCCTCCCTGGTTAGCCAGCCTGATGGAAAGCAGCAACTCCAAGTTCAGTGAGAGAATCTGTCTCAAGGAAACAAGTAGAACAATGACCGAGGAAACACTAGACCTTCTCCTATGGCCCGGCATGGGGCATGCATATCTGCCCACATGTTCATACACTGTACCTACACATACCACACACATACGCAAAAACACTTTGTTCTCCAACAAAATTCTTCCACACTGAGAGGGTTGTTAAGAAGAGGCTTGGGCTGGAGAGATGGCTGAGTGGTTAAGGTGCTTGACTACAAAGCCAAAGAACCCAGGTTCAATTCCCAGGACCGCGTAAGCCAGATGCACAAGGTGGCGCATGTGTCTAGAGTTTGTTTAAAGTAGCTGGAGGCCCTGGTGCACACATTCTCTCTCTATCTGCTTCTCTCTCTCTGCTTCTTTCTCTCCCTCTCAACTTAATAAATAAGAAAACATTTAAAAATTTAAATTATAAATGTTATAATGGCCAGCTATGAAACTTAGATCAATTTCAAATGTGACACAAACATCCAATTCTCCATTGTACCTACTTTCAAGTGCACAGCTCAGTGGCTTTCAGGTTATTTACAGCGTATGCTTCCATCAACCCATCTGATCCCAGAACTTTTTCATCATCCCACAAATGACCCCCTCCTTCCCAAGTCCTGGTTCTCTCCAGTTATAACTGATCTACTCTCTGTCTCTGTGGGTTGCCTATTCTGGAAATGTCACGTAAACTCGAGCCTGCAGGATGTGTGTGGTCTTTCACCTAGCATAATATTGTCAAGGTTCCTCTCTGTTGTTGCATCTATCAATGCCTCATTCCTTTTATCGCCGACTAGTATTCCACTGCATGCAATTACACATTACACGATAGTACATTATTATACATATTACATTTTGCTCACCCATTATTTAGTTTATGAACACTCATGTGGTTTCCACCTTTTGGCAATGACAAGAAATGCTTCTGTGATATTTGTGAACGAGTTGTTTTTGGAGGCATATGTTTTTAATTCTCCTGGGAACACAACTCCGAGTAGAATTTCTGGATCACAGGGTTACTCTATCTTTAACTTGTTGAGGAACTGCCAAACAGTTTTTCACAGTGGCTGCACCAGTTTAGATTTCTACCAGTCATGTGTGAAGATGCCAGTTTCTATAATTCCTTGTCAACACTTCTTATTTTCTGTATGTTTTTAAAACTAGCCATCCTATGGGTGTAAGTGGCATCTCACTGGTGTTTTGATTTGTCACTCCTTGGGGACTAAAGATGATGAGACCACCTTCTCATCCACTTCTTGATGATTTGGATGGCTTCTTTTGAGAACTGTCCATTCAAATCCTTCACTCCTTTCTTTTTTCCCTCCCTCCCTCCCTCCCTCCCTCCCTCCCTCCCTCCCTTCCTTCCTCCCTTCCTTCCTTCCTTCCTTCCTTCCTTCCTTCCTTTATTTTTTTTAGGTTGGGTCTCACTCTAGCCCAGGCTGACCTAGAATTCACTATGTAGTCTCAAGCTGGCCTTGAACTCACAGCGATCCTCCTACCTCTGCCTCTCAAGTGCTGGGATTAAAGACGTGTGATGTGCCATTATGCCTGGCTCACTCATTTTTAAAACTTGGGTTGTCTTTTATTATTTCATTATATATTTATGATATTGGTGCTTTATCATAGGTGTGATTTGGTGACTTTAAAAATGTTTTATTTATTTCTATGAGCCACTGCTAATGAACTCCTGACATATGCACCACTTCGTGCCTCTGGCTTTACATGGGTACTGGAGAATGGAATCCAAGTTAACAGACTTTGCGAGCCTGTGTCTTTAACTGATGATCCACCTCCACAGCCTGGATTGGTAACTTGTACAATGTACTCAGATTCTCTTAAGAGGATAGCCTGGGCTGAGGAAATGGCTTAGCCGGTAAAAGCACGTGTTGCACAAGCATGAGGGCTTGAGTTTGATCCCTATCACTCATGTACACGTGCCTGTAACCCCAGTCCTGTGTGTGTGTGTGTGTGTGTGTGTGTGTGTAGACAGGGGCCTCCCTGGTTAGCCAGCCTGATGGAAAGCAGCAACTCCAAGTTCAGTGAGAGAATCTGTCTCAAGGAAACAAGTAGAACAATGACCGAGGAAACACTAGACCTTCTCCTATGGCTTCGGCATGGGGCATGCATATCTGCCCACATGTTCATACACTGTACCTACACATACCACACACATACGCAAAACACTTTGTTCTCCAACAAAATTCTTCCACACTGAGAGGGTTGTTAAGAAGAGAGGCTTGGGCTGGAGAGATGGCTGAGTGGTTAAGGTGCTTGACTACAAAGCCAAAGAACCCAGGTTCAATTCCCCAGGACCCGCGTAAGCCAGATGCACAAGGTGGCGCATGTGTCTAGAGTTTGTTTAAAGTAGCTGGAGGCCCTGGTGCACACATTCTCTCTCTATCTGCTTCTCTCTCTCTGCTTCTTTCTCTCCCTCTCAACTTAATAAATAAGAAAACATTAAAAAATTTAAATTATAAATGTTATAATGGCCAGCTATGAAACTTAGATCAATTTCAAATGTGACACAAAATCAGAGATAGTAGGTAATGATGTTGGCAGGGGGACAACCTAAAAAGAAGGTGACTTTAAGAACTCCTGAAATATGTATCTCAGTTATAATGACTAGGGTGATCATTGTGGGCCGCAATTACTTCACTCAATCACTTTTGTTAAATATTCAAACACATATTAGATGCAGAGGGTGCCTCTGTGAGGATTTGAAGGGAACACAAACATTTCTAACAAAATTACGGACCTTTCTCTTCTCTCAACAATGGGAGAACCTGGACTCCTTTCTTCAGGACCAATCAAGTGAGACCCAAATCACTATATGGAGTTTACTTCTGAGCCAGAACTAATTTCCTGTTGTGAAGCTTTTTTAAAAAATAGTTTATTTATTTATTTGACAGAGAAAGAGGGAGATTGAAAGAGAGAGAGAGAGAGAGAGAGAGGGGGAGAGAGAGAGAATGGACACGCCAGGGCCTCCAGCCACTGCAAAGGAACTCCAGACACATGTGCCCCCTTGTGCATCTGGCTAACATGGGTCCTGGGGAATCGAACCTGGGTCCTTTGGCTTTGTAGGCAAATGCTTTAACTACTAAGCCATTCCTCCAGCCTGAAGCTTTTTTTTAAAAAAAAAATTATTTATTTTTCAGTGCTGAGGATAGAAACCCAGGGCCTTGTGCAAGCTATGTGGACACTCTACCACTGAGCTATCCCTTCTGCTTAATCTCCTTTTAAAAAAAATTTATTATTATTATTATTTATTTATTTTTGGAGAGAAACACAGAGAGAGACAGACAGAGAGTGAGAGGGAGACAGATAGAGATGGGCATGCCAGCAGTCTCTCAGCTGCTGTGAATGAAATCCAGATGTGTGCGCCTCCTTGTGGTCAAGTGCGGCATTGCACCCTTGCATCACTTTGCATCTGGCTAAACGAGGGACCTGGAGATTGGAACTGCTGGAGATTGGAACCAGCATTCTTAGGCTTGGGAGGCAGGCGCCTTAACCACTAAGCAATCTCTCCAGCCCTTAATCTCCTTTTTAGTGCTGCTCCAATTCAATTATCATGAGACAGAAAATTTGATTGAAAGACATGAGTCCTAACACTTTTTTTTTTTTTTTTACTCAAATACCTGAGAATCTGGTCAAAGTGATCATCTCTGTCCCAACAAGAAAGTACATTTATATAAAACTCTGCTTAAAATTTTGGAGGTTCCCCAACACTTGAAACATGACTTAGGGTCACACAGGCTCCTGATCTTTAAAGAAATGAGTTCACTTGAGCCCACATGGGCATCTTCAATGTCAGTTAACCTCTGATGATGGCACTCTGTCCTCACCCTGATTGCTCATCCACGCTCTTGATTTCAAATACCACTGGTTTCCAGGTGACTCTTGGCTCCATATCCTCAGATTTTGCCTTCTTTGGAGTGGCAGACATAAACTCTGCTGCCTGCCTGGCTATCTTCCCTCAGAGAACTAATGAGCTCATGTTCAAACAGGGCTCAGCATTTATTTCAATATTCACTTCCTCCTCTTTCACTGGCAAAGTGTCATTTTCTCCTCTTAAGTGTCTCATTTAAAAAATTTATTTATTTGCAACCAGAGAGATAGAGAGAGAGATAGATATATAGAGAGAACACACTAGGGCCTCTAGCCACTGCAAACACACTCCAGATGCATGTGCCACTTTGTGTATCGGGCTTTATGTGAGTCCTGGGGAATCGAACCTGGGTCGTTAGGCTTTGCAGGCAAATGCCTTGACTGCTGAGTTATTTCTCCAGCTCCCCTTACGTGTCTCTTAAACCCATCTCTCTCTCTCTCCTGGAGTGTTGTGATCCCTCCCTCTACTCCTTTCTCCTTTGTCTAGTCTAGTCTACCAAGAGATCTTTTTTTTTTTTTTTTTTTTTTTTTGGTGTTTCAAGGCAGGAGAGGAGTTTGCTGTGAGTTCGAGGCCAGCTGGGACTACAAAGTGAGTTCCAGGTCAACCTGGGCTAGTGTGAGATCCCACCTTGAAAAAAACAAAAACAGAAAAAATTACCATGTCACGGGGAGCTGGGGAGATGGCTCAGCGGTTGAAAGTGTTTGTTTGATTGCAAACCTTGCCTGCCTGGGTTCAATTCCTGAAGCACCTACGTAGAAGTTCATGTGCAGCTTCACGAACCCTGGAGCTCACACGTGTACACCCACCTGTCCAAAATAAATAGTGAAAGCACCCATGTCATGGATATCTACTGACTGTGGACACAACGTTCAGATTTTAATTTTTTAAAATATTTTTTAATCTTTTAAGATTTTATTTTTATTTATTTATTAGAGACAGAGAGAGGGAAAGAAAGAGAGAGGGAGAGTGAGAATGGGCACACCAGGGCCTCTAGCCACTGCAAACAAACTCCAGATGCATGCGCCATCTTGTGCAACTGGCTTACGTGGGACCTGGAGAATCAAACTGGGGTCCTTTGGCTTCACAGGCAAGTGCCTTAACCGCTAAGCCATCTCTCCAGCCCAACGTTCAGATTTTAAAAGGCAAAGCTGGTAAGACCACTTTCTGTATCTTCCACCCCAGGCATATCTTCCACTCCACCCATCTCTAAAAGTTCCCATAAATCTACACACGCACCGTTGCTTGCAGCCCCACTTTGGAAACTTCTCACATAAGACTCTCTGCCTGAGAATCCTTCACCAGTTCTAACTTGGGGCTCCCTGTCATGCTTCAGGACCACACCTGTGTGTCGCTTCCCTGGGGAGGCACTTTCTAGCCTCCAGCAGGACTGTTAGCTCCTCCGGCACCAGCACCATCACGCCATTCTCCATAGACCTCTGTACTCCCTGGCACCCCAATAGAACACAAGCTACGTGAGAGTAGCTCGTATGTCTTCTTTACTTTGTGTATTTCTCACTGCATGTGTAGCACAATCTAGGCACTTTGTAGGGCTCAACAAACTGTTACTTACTGGATTTTTAAGAGAGAAAGAAAAAAGAAGGGAGGAAGAGAAAAGATTTCCAGGACCTTTGAAGATTCTGAATCCACACATAGTATGTGTAAAAATTCACTTCTCTCCTTGAAATGGGACAGTGAGGGAAACACCAGAATCAACAGCTCAATGGAAGAAAAGAAGAGATGCTTACATCTTCTGTGAGCTGACAGGCCCATCAAGTCACATTGAGCTTTATTCTTCATTTCTCTGCCATGTGGATCAAAACCAGGCAGTTATAAAATCCAGAAGAGAGTCATCCTAGGAAAAGGAAACCAGGCAAGCACATTGCCACTTCCCACATTCAAATTCTGTTTTTCAATTTTATGTATTTATTATTTAAAAATTTATTTATTTACTTATTTGCAAGCAGAGCGAGATAGAGAGAAGAGAGGCAGACAGAAACGGGTGCACCAGGGCCTGCAGCCACTGTAAACAAACGCCAGCTGCATGCACCACTTTGTGCATCTGGCTCTATGTGGGTACTGGGGAAATAGAACCTGGGTTGTTAGGCTTTACAGGTAAGTGCCTTAACTGCTGAGCCATCTCTCCAGCCCCTATTATTCCTTTTTTCAGGCACTGTCATCCAGGCTTAGGTGGAACTCAATCTTTAGCCCTGGTTGGCCTTGAACTCACGGCAATGCTCATCAGCCACATTTAAAGTTTAGAGTTCGGTAGATATTGGCTCATTCTTGCTAATTCACTGTCATTAAGAAGTTGGCTAGGTCTGCTGTAGGTCATAGAGAAAACCTATATGTGTTCATTCAATTAATCACTCCTCCCTCAATACTACAGAGGATGCTGTGTTCTTCTAGCCAGGCCCTGGGCAGGTGTTAGAGACTGAGTCCACACAAGGCAGGTACAAGCTCCACCTCGGTGGAGCTTTCTTCCTGGGGGGAGATACAAGAAACAGGATGCACGAGTGATTTCCAAAGCATAGGTCTGCTTCTCTGAGGTCTTCAAGGGATTTGCCTTGAGACAGTGAAATCCTGCATGGTGCAGCTGGTGCTTAGCAGTGTGTGGTCTGTGTGTATGAAGTCAAGCCCGGAGACAGCCACTGTGATAACAATTGTAAGTGTGGGTGCCCTTTGCAGCCATTTTAAGACCTTCCCATGGCATTATCTGTAATTCAGCAGATCTGTCACTCAACATTGGGCACCTCCTGCTTCAAAAGGGCTGTAAAGACATGATCACTATAGAAGGCTGGGGTGTTTTCCATCCAAGGGCAGCACCAGCTTTGACATTCAGCCCTTCTGGCACTGGTGGCTTTGAACCATGACCTATATCCAAAGAGTCTTTATTGAAATCCTACATTCCAACATGGAGCTGGATGGATCAGGATAAAGAAACTCAGGTGTCTTGAAATCACCCCTTAATTTATTCATTTTATTTAACTTTTTTTTTTATGAGAGAGAGAGAATTGCCATGCTAGGGCCTCCAGCCACTGTAATTGAATTCCAGATGCTTGCACCACCTTGTGTGCATGGGAGACCTTGCATGCTTGTGTCACCTTGTGCGTCTACTTTATGTGGGACCTGGAGAGTTGAACATGGGTCCTTAGGCTTTGCAGGCAAGCACTTTAGCTGCTACGCCATCTCTCCAGCCTTCTTTTTTATTTTATTTTATTTTATTTTATTTTATTTTATTTTATTTTATTTTATTTTTTTTTATTTTTAGAGAGAGACACAGAGAGACAGAAAGAGAGAAAGGGAGAGGGAGACAGATAGAGAATGGGCGCGTCAGCAGTCTCTCAGCTGCTGTGAATGAAATCCAGATACGTGCGCCCCCTTGTGGGCAAGTGTGGCATTGTGCCCTTGCATCACTTTGCATCTGGCTAAACTTGGGACCTGGAGATTGGAACTGCTGGAGATTGGAACCAGTGTTCTTAGGCTTAGGAGTCAGGTGCCTTAACCTCTAAGCCATCTCTCTTTTAAAAATAATTTATTTATTTGAAAAAGAAAGAGGAGGAGGGAAGGAAGGAGGGAGGGAGGAGAGAGAGAGAATGGATGTGCCAGGGCCTCTAGACATTGCAAATGAACTCCAGACAAATGTGCCATCTTGTGCATCTGACTTACATGGGTACTGGGAAATCAAACCCCAGTCCTTAGGCTTCTCAGGCAAGTGCCTTAACCACTAAGCCATCTCTCCAGCCCTCTTTTTCCTTTATTATTATTTATTTATTTGAGAGAGAGAGAGAGAGGGAGGCAGATAGATAGAATGGGCATGCCAGGGCTTCTAGCCACTGCAGATGAACTGCAGACTCATGCATCACCATGTACAACCAGCTTACGTGGGTACTGAGGAATTGACCCTGGGTCCTTAGGCTTCACAGGCAAGTGCCTTGATCACTAAGCCATCTCTCTAGCCCCAAAATGGAAACTTTTTTTTTTTTTTTTTTTTGGTAAGTTTTTCAAGATAGAGTCTCACTCTAGCCCAGGCTGACCTGGAATTCACTATGTAGTCTCTCAGGGTGACCTTGAACTCACAGCGATCTTCCTACCTCTGCCTCCCGAGTGCTGGGATTAAAGGCGTGCGCAACCATGCCCAGCTTAAAATGGTCATTTTTAACTGGTACGGTTATACTAGGCAGAGGATCCTTATGCAAGTTAAACCCTTATTAAGCTCAAGAGATGTTAGCACTACATACAGAAGGGCATATGAGTTTCTTTTTCTTTTCTTTTTTAAATGCATGTGCATGTGTGTGGTATACCTGTGTATATGTACACAAGATTATATGTATAGGCGCATGTGTGGGTGGGGTTGCTTGTGCATGTGTGTGTGTGTGTGTGTGTGTGCACAAGTGGAAGCCAGAGGTCAACATCGGGTGTCTTCCCTAGTTAATCTCCACCTTACATTTTGGAAATTTCCTGTCTTTGCCCCCCCCCCCCCCATAACTCTGGCATTACAAACATGTGCTACCACATGTGACATCTTGTGTGCGTGTTGGGGATTCAAATTCAGGTGCCCATGCTTGTGCAGTGAGCACATTACCCACGGAGCTCTCTCCTCAGTCCTGGAGTTTTTAGCACAGGAAAAGTCATTTCTAGGCTGGGCGGGGAGAGGTCGAAGCTAAGTTGGTTCCGGGTTGCACATACACACACCCAGGATGGCTGTGTAGACCAGCGTGTGTTTTTCTTTCTTTTGAGGCAAGTACAAGAGACTGGCCTTTTTTAATGCAAGAGAGATGGGGGGGGGGGAGGGGAGGATTGGCACACCAGGGCCTCCAGCCACTGCAGTCAAACTCCAGATGCATGCAGCCCCTTGTGCACGTGTGCGACCTTGCGCACTTGCGTCACTTTGTGCGTCTGGCTTACGTGGGACCTGGAGAGTTGAACATGAGGCCTTCAGCTTCATAGTCAAGCACCTTAACTGCTAAGCCATCTCTACAGCCCCCAGCATGTTTGTTTGTTTTTGTAAAAAAATATTTTTTATTTATTTTCAATCAGAGAGAGAAAACTAAGAATGGGTGCACGATGGCCTGTTACTGCTCAAAACAAACTCCAGGCTCATGTGTCACTTTGTGCATCTGACTTTATGTGGGTGCTGGGGAATTGAACCTGGGCCAGCAGGTTTTGTAAGCAAGCTAGACCAGTATCTTAAGAGGACTCACAGGGACTGAGGGCAAGGGTTGGTGCTTGGGGAGGGCATGCTGTCAGGTCTGTCAGACCTCTGAGGAGGTGAGACGAAGTGGATGGTGCTTGAGAGGACGGAACCGAGGACGCACAGGTCGATCTCATGAGGACCGACTGATAGGCATAGCCTAGCTGCATAACGTGAGGGGTCTTGTGCCTGTCCTGCAACGTGCCCAACACCACAACCACACACGAGGGACGGAGAAATTGACGACTCTGACAAAGTCACCTCATCCGCACAGCTGTGCGTTCGCCATTCGTCTGTTTGACTGAATGAAGTAAGAGCAAAGGGCACTGCTACTCATGTCTTGGAGTGGGGCCAAGATCCATCCAACAACCCCTTATAATTTTTTTTAAACCCCCCAGCTCTTACATAAAACTTTTTTAATGGCACCACCATCTATTTTCCTTAAATAAAAAATGTTGAATGTTTCTCTCACACTGTTGAAGAGGGAAACGAGAGTTTAAATTAACTCCAAATGGTAGGAGTTTAATCCAGCCCCAGCTGCCTTCAGGCTTCTTCGGTTCCAACCTCCAGGTCTGAGAATTCCCCATCTGCTCTGTGACCTCCCTCTTATCCCATCTGAAAGTCACCATGCTACTGGGCCACAGTCTAGAGCAGATAGTGAAAATCACTCGGCTTAGGGCCTCTCTGATCGTGAGGTGAGTCCATGATGTGGTCACAAAGCAAACCAGATAGCTCGGGGGATGGAGCCAGGAAGACCTCCGAGAGGCCGAGGAGGTGTCCTGCAATCTCATGCTTTCTGCTCCAAACTCCCTCTGCTGCTGCTTCTTCCTTCTGCCCTTCCCATTCCTGACTTCTGGTGTCATCAATGAGGGTAAGAACCAGGTTGATGCAACTTTTTAAAACATATATTTATTTATTTATTTGCAAGGAGAGAGATAGAGAGAAAGAGAGAGAGAGGAAAAAAACAAAACCCCAAAACACCAGAGCCTCTTGCCACTGCAAGTGAACTCCAGATGCATGCTCCACTCTGTGCATCTGGCTTTATGCATCTACTGGGGAATCAACTACCCCCCCCCAGGCCATTTGTTTTTGTAAGCAAGTGCCTTTAACCCTCGAGCCATCTTTTCAGCCCAGAAATTTTGACTAACTCACTTTATTTCTTTCTTTATTTTTTAGTTTTGCGTTCTTTGTAGGAGAAAAGGGAGCCCACTCTCAAGTAGGCAGTTACCTAAATCACTTTTAGGTAAGATGGACGGGAACAAATTCTGAAAGTTCAATTATCTTAGAGGACCTAAATTTGAGCACTTAACCCTACCCAGGGGTTCCCTTTCAGCACAACCATATATGGAACTTTCTGGAACACAAACACGTTCTTAGCTCTGCAGTAGGGACCCTCAACTGCTTATGAGGGTGATTTGCTTCTGATTTTTGATGGACGACAGGTGATTCATGAAGTCCTTGGGGAAAGAATGTGGTGGGAGAGAATGGTGGACTCAGACAAAAAAAAAAAAAAAAAAACTGCAGGGAGCGACTTGCATGGCTCTCCTGGGGCTTCCAAAACCTTTGCTAGTAAAATACTGCCCTTAACTATGACGTCCCTCTTGGCATTCACTTTAGCTGGGGGAAGCAATGGGTGTGATGTGAGAAAGTGAGGTAGGGTGGGAACCGTCGGTGTCTATCGCCTTTGAGATGAAGGGAGATCCAGACTTATACAGCAGCCGGATGAACTTCAGGCTCTCTAGGGACATGAAAAGGTGGCTAAAAACCCTTGCCACTTTATTTATCTACATGTTCAATTGGATTCTTCAAAAGTAAGCCCTAAAAGATGTCTGTCGGGCTAACTTTTTTTCTTTTTTTTTGATAAAATGCCAGAATAATTACCTCCGTTGCTTCGCTTGCTTAAGTCCGTGTTTCGAATTCCTCAGGAACATGGCTCTCACTGAGTAGTGGTCAGGTGGATTCTTCTCCCCTGTGGGATCCTGAATGTCCATTGGCCGAATAGTTCAGTCTTTGAGGGTCTCCCATCGTCCAGTAACTAGCTGGTTATGCCTCATGCTCGTTCTGCCTCATCCCTGCATGATAGGCGATTTGAAGTGTGTCCATGGGTGCCTGCAATGCACGACAAAAACCCGGTGATGCTTGAGACCCAGTACTGCCTACTTAGTTATCAAAGTGTCTTCTAAGAAGTTGCCATCAATGCCACAGTCCTCGGCGTGAACAATCACAGAATAACTGCCTGTATGTTTCTATGGTGACCAATCTTATATTTTCCTATTTGGGACTTAATATTTCACTTACTAGCAGAAACTTTAGCTTTAGAGAATGTGAAACAACATCTCTTGCTAAGAATTCTGGGAATTCTTTTTTTTTTTTAATAACAAAAATCCATGCTTGTGGGGGAGGCATTTAAAGGTAATTTTGGAGACTCTGGGGTCCAGTAACAGAGAAGAATATGGGCTTAAATCTGGTTTGAAAATATGATGTGTGCCAAGACTAAAGTGGTAGGCAGAAACAAATTGCGGTAGCCAATTTGTTTGTTCTTAGCCTGGGCTAAATTAATCAAGACTTAGACAAGATTGTTTCATTAGATTCTCCTTGTCAATTGTGGGAATTAACCAGCGCATTAAAAAACCAGTGCATATTTCTCCTCTCAATATAGACTCCCAACTACGTTGTCTAGCATAGCCAGAAGTCTGTCTTGAGTTTCTCCCACTTTAATGGTCTCTATGTCTCTTTCCTCCTTCCACAGGTGGAAAATAAAATCCCACATAGCAGTTATGCTTTGGGAAAGCTGAAATAACATATATAGCAACCGAACAGTTATAAGGGAAAGGCACATCATGAATTTAATTCCATTTCCAGATGTAAAATGTCATAAAGAATTTTTTTCCATACTTGGCAAAATAACAGGAATTTTCAAGACCATTTTATTTAGCTGCATGTACGCATGTCCCTAAGTATGGTATCAGAGAGTCTTCAACATTGAGTGCGTTATAAATGCTATGTGCAGGGACTTGCCCAGGCCCCACACTGAGCCAGGAGAGGTGTATGGCCCTCCGTGAAATGCAGCATCCAGAGTATTTTCAGAGCAAGACCTCTGACTGAGCCTTGAGGGCGGGGAAGAGTCTAACCAGTGCAATTACACTCTCCTGAATACAGCAATGTAATGGTGGTTTGTTTCAGACAGCAGATCATTCAGTGATTCTCTTTTTTCCTTTACCCTTTTTGTGTAGGACATAAGGTCTTTGGAGGAATACCTGGGCTATGAGTGGAGACTGCCTGGGAAGAAAGGCCCTAGCTGGCCATTTCTCTGACTTAAAGTAACTCAACTAAAGAATATAGTTAGAACTTCTGAGATGGATAAATGAAACCAACCGCAAAAAGTGTGGTGCTCCAAAAAAAGCCAAGGGCATTTCAGAGTGACGCTCAAAAAAATCACCCATGGGTGGAAACGAGTCACTTTAGAGGTCTGTGTGCCACGTGTTATTATCTCGATACCAAAGAAAACCCCTCCTCTATTGGAAAATTGACTGTACAGGCAGAGTAACGGATGTGCCCACCTAAGGGGTACTCCCACAGTGGCCTTTTATGAGCAGGAAAGAACTTTTTACAACTCAGCTCCTGCTTTGTATAAATTATTAGAGTGTGACAGGAGAGACCTTTTGGGTAATGAAAAGAAAACTAGAATTTGGGAAAGTCAATCAGTTTTCATAAGTCCTTTTTAGCAGATGGCTAACCTATTTGTAGATGCCATTCCTAAAACTTCCTTGTTCAAGGGGTGATACTAGTATTTTATTTGCCTTTCTCTTGATGCCAGCACTGTCCCCTAGTTAAGTGGCTCGCAATGAAACCTATTGCTGTCACTGTCTCTTAGGTCTATGTTCACGGAGTTAGCCTTGTCTAAAATCAGAGACCACAGTCAACGCAAGGGACAGCAAAAAGCAAATACCACTTTCACTTGGAAAAAAAATGCAAACACTCTCAATGGATCCCAGCTTCTTTCTTAGAACCCTGGCTCGAGGGGGTCTGGTGATGACTGAATGGCTTCTTGCTTTGGAAGGTATCCATTGAGGAGGGCTACCATCTACCATGGCTTCATACTCGGGACTGTAGCAGAGGTTTGAGCCGAAATACAGACAGTGTCGACCCTGAGAAATAAATGAAAGTTGTCAGTGCTCTGCGCAGAAAAAGCCAGGGTCCATCCTTCACAAATTACGGACATCTGTATTCCTAATTGGCATTCTTTAGGGCTGTGCCAGCAGAATGGCAGTGCCAGGAGAGTCTGTAAGATGAAGTTTCACGTTTGGGTGACAGCAGACACGAGTAAGGCAGAGAAGCCTTTTGGTGTGGAATCTTGTTCGCATGCTTGTTATCAGATGCTGATTTTTAGTTTAAGGTGCCTCCATGTTGGCATGTTTTATCTGCACCAAATTTCACTTCTTTTAAAGCAGATCTGTTTATGGTTTTCGAAGAACAAGTGGTTTGGTGGTTACATGCCCAGAAAGAGCTCTGGTAAAGATGCATACAAACAGTTAAGGTAATGGTAAGAAATGTTGACCTTGATTTGTTTAGCTAAGATGTAAAGATTTTTGAAGGTCAAAGGTGTCCTTGTGTAGTGTTTTGGAGTCTAACTGTGCCTGACCCTCTAACATTAAGCCGCTGTGGCCTGCAGTTTTGAAGAGTGAAACAAACCAGGGGAAAGCGAGAAGGGGGAGAGAACAGGAAATGGAGTGAGGTGTTTCAGGAAGTTGTCAGGGGTTGACTGATTGATTCCAGATGGAAAGGGTCAGCCTTCATGACCCAGGAAATACTCACTAGGGGAAAGAAGTTGGCTCGTGGAAGGGGAAGGCCTGGGAGTGAGATGATGCTGGAATGCGCATTCCACTTCCTTTCGTCTTAAAACATCCAGAAATTCTAACTTCTCCGAACAGAATAATATCAGTGTTGTCATCATTCATCAGAAAACAGTGAGGGAAGTTAAATTCGAAGCTTTGACTGAACCAAATGTATCTTCACCTCCATAATGCAGTCCATTCTTCCAGAAGGAGAGGGGCCGCAGAGAGAAGCCAGCACTAGGAGTGATTTTCTACAGATAGAAACAGGAACCCGTGTCTGATTTCACGTGGTGGAATTTGTGAACAAAATACACCACATCGTGCAAATTTGGCTTAATTGGCAGCTCTTCTAATCGCCTCACAGTCTAAGATATTTGGAATATGAAAAACTGGAACTTGCCTCCTATCTGTCTGTCTATCTATACATAAACACTCACACACATACATTTGGACATAATTTAAAATCTTGTAATAAATTTTGCAGACACTGAAATAATTCAGGTTAATTCCCGTGCTGTCATGAGAGGCCAGCGCTAGCCAGTAAAAGATTAAAATTTATTTCCATTGTTAATAGAAAATAATGAAGTGCATCTGAACAACCAGGGTATGTCATTCGGGAAATGTTCGCTTTGGAACTAAGTCTCACTCCACCCAAATGGACAATGATGAAATCTGCTGGCTCGTGAAAACTCCATATTTTGTGGCAGGAATGCAAGAGGCGCATTAATGGACAGTGTGACAGAAAGCTTGTGGAATGAATTAATGTGATTTCTGAGTGACTGCTCCTTCTATCCGTGTGATCCTTGGATGGGTCTGACTCTCTCTGAGTGCCTAGGACAGCTTGTTAGGGATAAAAGCCGGAAGCACCCTCTCATGGTTTGGGACTTTTAATTTTGTCTCCCAGAGAACGACAGTCATGACTTCAAGCTCCTTTTGTAACTTTCTAAGAGGGGCCTGATGCCTCACAGTCTTTTCTCCCATCTATCTTACTGTTTTTACAGGGTGCGTGTCCACAGATGAACATCGCTGCAGCTGTTGGCTGTGACTATGCGGTGCTGAGTCTCTCTTTGACCGCATTGGCATCTTGTATTTGCCAAGGACGCTCTGATAAGAACTTAGGCCTGATGAGTTCCCTAGAGTGATGGATGTCTCTGTTTTATTGTTGCCGCCACATGATAGGAGCTATCTAGAAGGACTTTTTTTTTTTCCCCTCAGACTTTCGCATGTTAACATGGACACAATTGGAAACAGACCCCAAGGCTAGACAGGCCACATCCATGAATTGTGAGCAATTATATGGGTGATAATTTTCTGAATGACAACTGAGGTTCCTTTAAGTTTATTCTTGGAATCCCCAGGGTCTGTCATACCTGACTTGTAGTCAGAGCTCAATGAATATCTGTTGAGTGAAATGATTGAAACCCACTTATGTCCATGTCAGATTTCACATATGCTACATCACACCCATGGAGTGAGGCTGTATGAAATAATTTGTGGATTCATGGGTCTTAGGGATTCCCTCAGACCTATTACAAATCATTATAAAATGTTAAAGATGCCATCTACAACTCTCTATAGGGCCAAATAAAAGAAACAGAAAAGCATTACTTGGGGGACCATGACTGAAGGGGAAGGGACGCAAAACAATTTTCTGGAGGGATAAATTATTTCATATCACGAGAGGGGCATAGATTACACAGCTCAGTTTCATGTATTTCAGTGCAAGCATATTTTATCTTACCACCTCCAAATGTGTGGTGATCATCACCTTCATAGAACAGGAGTGGAGAGAGAGAGAGAGTGAAAGAACGAGAGTGAGAGCACGGTGGTGTAAATAAAGAGAGAATTGACATCCTGACAAATCTTGAAGTTGAATGACGGATTCTAGAGATTCATTTTGCTATTCTGTTTGGTTTGCTTGAAAGTATTCATAATAAAAAAAAATTCAAATGAGGGGCTGGAGAGATGGCTTAGTGGTTAAGGCATTTGCCTGCAAAGCCAAAGGACCCTGCTTTGATTCCCCAGGACCCACGTTAGCCAGATGCACAAGAGGCTGGAGTTCGTTTGCAGTGGTTGGAGGCCCTGGCGTGCCCATTCTCTCCTATCTCTCTCAGTGTATCTCTTTTCTCTCTGTCAAATAAATAAATAAAATATATTTAAAAAAATAAAAAACTTCAAATGACAATGAATTCTTATAAGCCAGGACAAGTTCTTCCACATTCCTTCATAGAGTAAGTCAGGAAGGGGAGAGGGAACAATTCCATGTAGGAGATCAACAACCTGCATTTGGGACATAGACACAAGAGTCATTTTGAAGCATGACTCCCTGTGATGTGACCAGTCAATGCCCATCCTCAAAAATCTGTACATATGAGCATGTAGGTAACAAATTCATTTATTTTATTTTTTAACAAATGCCATGCATAACTGACATGAGCTGAGCAGTAGCCTTTCCTTCTAGAAGGTTCTTCTTGCAACAAGTCCATGGGTAGCAAGTTTGGCAAAGTGGGCTCTCTTCTGCCTGTCTTTCCTCATCTCTGCCTTTGAACCCCGCCTACACTCTGGCCTGTCATATGTGGTGGAACTCAGTTCCATGGTGCTTGCATGCCTTCTGGTTGTTGCTCTCCAGTGCCAATGTTTTCCTCACTAGAACCTTCTCCAGAGC
This sequence comes from Orientallactaga sibirica, assembly GCA_036365145.1. Lineage (NCBI taxonomy): Eukaryota > Metazoa > Chordata > Mammalia > Rodentia > Dipodidae > Orientallactaga > Orientallactaga sibirica. Next base: position 5,480,376 of record JAEOAD010000037.1, read on the forward strand.
TTACACCCTAGGAGAATCTTGCTGGATGGATAATGTCATCTGCATGACTCACTGGTCAAACAAGGCAGGGGCGAAACCGATAGGACAGGAACCAGCTGAAGCTGGCCAGTACTGAACGCTCTGCTGAATGCTTTACCCGTGTTATTCTGTTTTATCTCACTCAGGACTGTGAGGGGCAGCACTGTTGATACTTTACAGATTAAAAAAAAGAATCAAGATTTATATTTTATTATTTATTTATTTGACAGAGAAAGAGAGAGAGGGACACACACACACACACACACACACATAGAGAGAGAGAGAGAGAGAGAGAGAGAGAGAGAGAGAGAGAGAGAATAGGCGTGCCAGGGCCTCCAGCAACTGCAAACGAACTCCAGACACGTGTGCCACCATGTGCACCTGGCTAACGTGGGTCCTGGGGAATTGAACCTGGGTCCTTTGGCTTTGCAGGCAAACGCCTTAACCACTAAGCAATCCTTCCAGCCCATAATCAAGATTTAAACATGTTCAGTCATTTGTCCACAGTTTATGGTAGGAAGCAGCCTGGGATTAGGACTCGGTTCATTCATGTCCTGGCACTTCATTACCCCATGGCTATCCTGTCCTTCTTTCCAGCTTCATATCAAGACTCCTGTGTCTTCCACACAGAGTTCCAGGGACATCATCAGTAACTTGAACATTGTTTGTCACTGCTCCCTAGTGAACAGGGACAACAGAGACACAGAGACAACTGATCAACCAGCAACTGGAGGCCCAGCATCTAGTGACGTTAGACCACACATAAAGTATGGGATCCTGTTCCCAAGTCTGGAAAGTGACCTCCTAGCTGGCACAACTGGAGGACAGTCCTGCTGGTGACCATGGTCCAGGCATGAAAAACATTTCTGGAACCAGCACGCAGAAGGCCAATATCCCTGTGTCATGATATATGCAAAGTTTGAACACACATACATGACAACCTATGGGCTAAGGGCTGCCTCTTTGGCACCATAAAGTTCTTCTGTAGTCATAGCCTTCTGAGCTGTTAAGAAGATTGGTCATTCCAAAGTTCTGTTCTGTCTGTCTCTTGTCCTGTGGTAATGTGGCACAGGGGAATCCCACTACATTTACTCCTTTGTGTGACACTAACCCCACTGCTTCCCTGTCCTTTTTTTTTTTTTTTGAGAGAGACAGAGAGAGAGAGGGAGAGGAAGACAGAGGTGGGCGCGCCAGCAGACTCTCAGCCGCTGCGAACGAAATCCAGATGTGTGTGCCCCCTTGTGGGCAAGTGCGGCATTGCGCCCTTGCGTCACTTTGCATCTGGCTAAACGTGGGACCTGGAGATTGGAACCAGCGTTCTTAGGCTTAGGAGGCAGGCACCTTAACCGCTAAGCCATCTCTCCAGCCCCTGTCCTTTGTTTTAAACGCAGGTTGTGTTGTCAACAACAGTGAATGTGGATGGGCACGTGTTGGCTGTTTCTGACAACATGTTTGTTCATAATAACTCCAAGCATGGACGGAGAGCAAGAAGACTCGATCCATCTGAAGGTAGGATTGTTGGGATTGAGCAGGGCGGGCCACTGAAGTTCTCCAAAATTTTCCTTATTTGAATTCTAGATATATGCCTCAGAGCCAAGGTGAAAAATGTACCCAATTCCATGTGGGCTCTTCCTCCTCCTCTTCTTCTTCGGGGTCTCGAAGCTGGACTCAACCTCTCTGTGTAGTTGAGGGTGACCTTGAACTTCCAGTCCTCTTTCCTCTACCTCCTAAGTAGATTACAGGTGTGCACCGCCACGCCTCATCTATGCTGTGTTGAGGATCAAGCTCAGGGCTTCCTGCATGCCAGACAAGTATTCTACCCACTGAGCCACACCCCAGCCCCTTGTGGGTTGTAAGCTGTAAGCAAGCACTGAGTGTTGCCTGTCCCACTGTCAGCCCCTTTCAGCTCTCAGGCAGGGCTCAGATCCCAGCACCTTCAGTCTCTCCTGCTCAGCTCTGTGTTTTCCTTTTAGCTAGTTGGGCATTTCAGGCAAACGAAGGCTTATGACATCTTAGTTAAACAGGAACATTACAGTGCCAGACGTGTATGAATAAGTGTCAGATGTGCCCTTAAACAGATTGTGGGCAAAACAAAACAATGTGCAGAATGAAACTGACACTAATTGATTTTTGTTTGCTTGGACAAGAAGAAATCATGAGCCACTCTGGGTACTTTTCCAAGTGCATTAAAGTAATTAAAAATACTGGTAACTGTTAAACTTCAACTTGTCCAAAAAAATTAAAGTATATCGATGAGTATAACTGACAAACCTAAGTGAATTTCATATTACTTTCTCCCCTTCTGTCTGGACTCCCCAACTCACCAGTGTACAAAGAACTTATAATACAGAACGAATGTTCGAGTTCAGCTACTATTTTACCATAATGTTTAGTTATATGTTGCCCACCAGCCCCCTTTCCCAACTCAGCCCTTAAAATGGATCTTATATCATTTTAAATAGGAATTAATGAACTGAAAGAAAATGATTGAATCGGTAAAGAATTTGGAGTGGTGTTAATTCTCCCACCGTGGGCACTGAAAGGAAAGAGGAAAGTCTCCGAGTTCAGACCTCAGAGCCCTCGAGTTTCTTTTGACTGATTGGATGTGATTGACTGGCTGTTCAAAGGGGGCTCATGTTTTTGGAGTCCTGCCAAAGTTCTCCTCCACCTTTGACCCTGTCAACTTTGGAAATGGAGTGATGGATTGACTTTAGTTATGGCCTGAACACCATATTGGGTTCCTGTCGGGATGTAAAGTCCAGAGGCCTTGAACATATGGAAGAAGGGAGAAAAAACTGTTCCTACAAGGCTAGGAGAGTGATTAGAGATTGTCTCTTGATAGAGTCAAGCAAACCCTTCAGCTACAACAGATTCTGTTTCCTCCTCCTCTCTGAGCACATTAGCCAGCCTTGTAAATCTTAACATCGTGGGGAGGAGGAGGTGGGGAGAGAAAAGGGATTTGCACTTTTCTAGTGTGATCAACTTACAAAAATATGGGCAAACACATCAGAGTTTTAAAAACACCCTTTGCACAATTAGCTAAGTGTTTTACTTTCTCGTACACAATGGTCAACTCATTAGACTTTAATGACCTGGTAAAAAACCAACAACCAATTAGGGAAGGATGGCAAGTCAACAAAGCTTGACTCGAACTTCTTGGAATGACCAACGTACTCCAAGCGTCAACCCTCAAAAGACAGAGAACTGACCTGTTCTTTCTTGTCTCCTCAGCTACACCCTGCATCAAAGCCATCAGTCCAAGCGAAGGCTGGACCACAGGAGGAGCCATGGTCATCATCATTGGTGACAACTTCTTTGATGGTCTGCAAGTGGTGTTTGGCACCATGCTTGTATGGAGTGAGGTAAGTCAAGGCCATTTGCTTCCTCGGCCTCTCTTTGGCCCAACTGTTTTGGTTTGAGGAAACCAATAATTTCCAGGGCCGCAGCAGCAGCCTAAGCCCATTGTACTACACACCTAGTATGAATAAGGCACCCAGGATATCAGAACATGGATGTGGTGACCATTTAGGGGGTAGATTCCTTAACAAGACAATAGCCATTGTGGTATTATGAAAAATTCAAGTCTGTTGGATTATAGGAGAATGGCAAGGGGAAAAAAAAAGACAGGATATCCCGCCCCCACTGAAAATTATGTTTTGGAAGAATTATAATGATACTGGAGAAGGGATATGCTTATGTTATGATGCTAAGTGGGAAAAAAATCAGGATACAGTGCCTGTGCATAATCTAATTCTGTGACGCACAGCCCTAGAAATGTCCTGGAAATACACCAAATCTTGATAATGGTTGTCTCTGGGTTATGCAATGTTATACTTCTTTGCATATTTTTTATACTTTCCAAATTTTCTCAATTGGACATGTTTCACTTATAACTTATAATCAGCAAACAGCTACAAACACGCTACAAAAAGATAAGTTCCAGTGCTGAGCTGGGCCTGGAAATGGCCAGAGAGCTATCCTTTGTGAGGCTCTAAGCAGCGTCCTTGTTAGTAGTTCATGTAGTGATTGCTTTTCCTTGCTTCTCCACTCCTCAGCTAATAACCCCACATGCCATCCGAGTGCAGACCCCTCCCCGGCACATCCCCGGAGTAGTGGAAGTGACATTATCTTATAAATCCAAACAGTTCTGCAAAGGAGCCCCGGGCAGGTTCATTTACACAGGTAAGTGAGAAAATGATGCCTAGGGCAGCAGGTTCCCGATTCATCTCTGCCCTACTTACAAATGAATTGTTCTAGGTCTTTCTGGTAGTATGGGGAAAAAAAAAGAAAAACAACGGGCTGAGGGACAGACATTGAACGGAGATGTTTAGACGCAATTCTAAGCACTTAAGCAACTTCTACATGGTCTGACAATGGCTGTGTTGGGTAGTTTCGGGAACTCACCCTTGCAGATTTCTCTCTAATGGAACCATGCTAGCTAGGATAGGCTTTCATTCCAGCAATCAGATGAAAATAATCAGACAAAGTTGTGGGTTATAAATAAATCTTCTTGACTCAAGGAACTAGGTCAGGGGCTGGAGAAATGGCTCTGTGGGTAAAGTGTTTGCCATACATACTGAATTTGGACCCCCAGCACCCTGTGTATGATGGTGTACATCTGTGGTCCCAGCACTTGGGAGGCAGAGACGGGGAATCACTGGGGATGGCTGCTTAGCTCGTGTCTAGCAAAGTCAGTGAGCTCAAGTTTCCTGAGAAACTCTGTCTCAAAGAATAAAGTGAGGAGTAAAATAGAGGACCATCCTTTATGTTGACCTCCATATGCCCACACTCTAGTTTCCTGAGAAACTCTGTCTCAAAGAATAAAGTGAGGAGTAATAGAGGACCATCCTTTATGTTGACCTCCATATGCCCACACTCTAGTTTCCTGAGAAACTCTGTCTCAAAGAATAAAGTGAGGAGTAATAGAGGACCATCCTTTATGTTGACCTCCATATGCCCACACTCTAGTTTCCTGAGAAACTCTGTCTCAAAGAATAAAGTGAGGAGTAATAGAGGACCATCCTTTATGTTGACCTCCATATGCCCACACTCTAGTTTCCTGAGAAACTCTGTCTCAAAGAATAAAGTGAGGAGTAATAGAGGACCATCCTTTATGTTGACCTCCATATGCCCACACTCTAGTTTCCTGAGAAACTCTGTCTCAAAGAATAAAGTGAGGAGTAATAGAGGACCATCCTTTATGTTGACCTCCATATGCCCACACTCTAGTTTCCTGAGAAACTCTGTCTCAAAGAATAAAGTGAGGAGTAATAGAGGACCATCCTTTATGTTGACCTCCATATGCCCACACTCTAGTTTCCTGAGAAACTCTGTCTCAAAGAATAAAGTGAGGAGTAATAGAGGACCATCCTTTATGTAGACCTCCATATGCCCACACTCTAGTTTCCTGAGAAACTCTGTCTCAAAGAATAAAGTGAGGAGTAATAGAGGACCATCCTTTATGTAGACCTCCATATGCCCACACTCTAGTTTCCTGAGAAACTCTGTCTCAAAGAATAAAGTGAGGAGTAATAGAGGACCATCCTTTATGTTGACCTCCATATGCCCACACTCTAGTTTCCTGAGAAACTCTGTCTCAAAGAATAAAGTGAGGAGTAATAGAGGACCATCCTTTATGTTGACCTCCATATGCCCACACTTGCACACCTGCCGGCACACATATGAACACATGTGTACATGCATGCTGTAGCAGACAGTTCAGGTTTGCTGAGGTCTAAGACCAGGCACAGTTATGGAGGAAGGGATATTTATTGAAGCTTACAGATCCAGGGGAACTTCCACAATGGCAGAAGAGGCTGGCCTGTTCTTACAGAACCAGACAGAGAGGGAGAAAGAAGCCAAAAGCCACACAGCACAGCACACCTCAGGAACTCCAGCTAGGCACACTTTGCATATCTTTAGATTGAAATATCAAACCCAGAACCACATCTTAAGATCCGCCCAGTGACACTTCCTCCAGCCAGGTGGCTGCAGATGCAAACTAGAGTCTAATAAAACACTGAATATATTGGGGGGGGGATGTCTATTCAAACTACCACACATGCATACCATATACATATGAGAAAGCTGCCCAGCTATGTTGTAGCGTGATGCATAGTATTTTTAAATCTTATGAAAGTTAGAAAAAGACCATCAAATCATCCGATATTTATTCACCATCTATCTTGTATTCTCTATCTTGTATTCTCTACCTCAGATTGAAACCTGCTTTTTCTAGGCGGGAGATATATATGACTCATAAGAAGACATGGTCCCTTCCCTGCTTGAAGGCTTATAAACTTGGGTGGAGAAAGTGACCTAGTGTATAGCATATATGGAGAATTCTTGGGTTCAAAACAGAAGGAGTTCCCAATGAAAGGACTATGAGTTTCTGGAAGAGAGTTCCCTGTGGGCTAGAGTAGTGGATGAGTGGCCACCTTTAATGATGGGGAGGACGTGGGTGGGTGAAGAGAAGGAAGAGGAAGTTGTTATTGGGAAACCCATTCCTGTAACAGGCAACCCCACAAGGCGAGGACGACACAATGTGCAAGGATGCCAGCCTGGGTCAGCAGGGAGCATACCTTGGAGAACTTAGAGCAGATCTTTAGCACGGGACAGAAGGAAATCCGCAAAACGGCTTAAAAGCCTTGCAGGGCACCAGGGGAATCCTATTTGTAGACCCCGAAAGTTGAGTGGCGGGTACCACGGGTGGGGGAGGGAGGAATGAGTAGCTAGTGTTTAACGGATACAGAGTTTCTGGAGATTGGCTGTAGGAGAATATAAATATATATTCAACACTATGTACTGTTCACTTAAAATGGTCAAAATGGTCATTTTTCTCTTAGGTGCATTTCACTCTAACTTTGTTGAATGACTAAAAGGGAAACCTCGTGAGGATGTTTGGACTTATTTTCCAGGAAATGACAGGACACCGAGGGTCCCTGTGCAAAAAGAGAGTGACTGAAAGGTGTTATCTTAGGCAAAGCAAGTGCCTGATCTGGGGAAACAATTGAAAAACCAACTGGGACATTATTCTTTTAAAGAGAAGGTCGGAAATATAGAGAAAGCAATAGGTAAAGCAAGGGTTCTATCAGGCATGCCACCAAGGTTGAGACTATTACCTGTGTAGACCACAGTCAGACAGATCCAGTCTCCTCTTGTTAAAGCATGCACGTCTGGCTGGGTACGAGTTAGCCACAAGTTAAAAATGTAGTTTTTAAGGTGTAGTCATTTAAAATTTTGCCTTTGAATTTTCTCTCCTGATGTAAAAATAACTCAGTGTCTTATTATTTATTTAGTTATCTTTTAGGGATTTTTTTTTTGTTTTGCTTGTGTCTATGTGGTGTATGCATATGTATGTGCCCTTGTGCCCTACCCCACGTGCACATCTATGGTGGTGGCCGGAGTGGAAATCCAGGTTCCACTGCTGTTCTGAATGTTCTTATTAGAGCTGGAGTCTCTTGCTGATCCTGTAGCTTGTCTTTCTGTTTTTTATGAGATAGAGAGAGAAGGAGAGAGACAGAGAAAGAGAATGGCCACGCCAGGACCTCCAGCCACTGCAAACGAACTCCAGATGCATGCACCACCATGTGCATCTGGCTTATGTGGGGAGTCCAACCTGGGTCCATCGGCTTTGCAGGCACGTTCCTTAACCACTGAGCCGTCTCTCCAGCCCATGTCTGTTTTATTTTGTTTGTTTGTTTTGTGAGCTTCAGCAATCCTTGGGTGTTGGCTCCTCTGCAGGACTGGGTGACAGGCATGCATGGTCATGCTGAACCGTTTATGTGGGTTCTTGAGATTTGAACTCTGGTAGCTTCAGGCCCTCATGCTTGCACCAGTGAGCCATCTCTCCAGCCCCACCCCCCTGTTTTAGAGTTTTAGATTTAGATTTTGATCAAGGGTCTCACTATGTAGCCCAGATGAGGCTGTACCCACAATCCTCCTATCTCAACCTCCCAAGTGCTGAGATTTAGAGCCACCACGTCCAGCTCTCAGGTGTTGCTTTCCTTGTGGGTGGAAGATTCTATTTCAGTCACGAGAATGAAAAGAAATTACTGTCGTAGCTCCCAGTGGGACGCGGTTCACTCGTTATGCCTTCCCCAGAGTGATAGGACTTGAGCCTCTAGGATATCGAGTGAACAATCTAGAAGATGAGGCGGGTGGGGAAGGCAAGGAATGGTATGATTTCAGCTGATGATATATGCAACAAAAGGAGGATGAGGAAGGGCTGAGGAAGGGATATAGAGCCAAGACCCACCTCCTAGGAAAAGAATAAGCCGTGCAAATCGTCTCCCTTCCTCCTTAGCTCTGCCTCTCTTCTGTGATCCACTTACAGGGCTTTCCCACCACCTCGTAAGCCCTCATGGATGGTGGGGAGTAACCAGTGTTTGCCAGAACTTCACCTAGACATCCCTAACTCTGTCAAGTGTAGTGGGTTGTCACCAGCAGAGAACACAGCAAGGTGATGGGCAAATAGCTGGAGGGAGAAAGAATGTCAGGGTGGTCAAGTGGAGCCCCCAGGGAGGAGTGTGATGGGAAGTGTGAAGCGGACGGGCAAGATATTGTCCTAGACAGGAGGGTAGCTGTGGGATGGAAGGGGCTGAAGATGGTCCCTTGGGAGCATCACTGTATAGATGAGGGTGGTGAAGAAGACTATGCAGCTTGGATAAGAGGAACCTGGAAATGTGGGCAGTCTCTGAAGTCAGACGAAGGAGGGGGGATCACTCACTGCAAGATACTTTCCACACACACTGTGTAGCAGACAGCCTCGTGTGCTAGGATGAACCTCCAGACCAGACACAGTTCATGGGAGGAAAGAATTTATTTGAAACTTACACATAGAAGGGAAGCTCCATAATGGCGGAAGAAGCTGGCCCCCTTTCGCAGGGCCTTGGAGAAAGATCAAAAGGCACTGCCGCAGGCTGGAGAGATGGCTTAGCAGTTCAGGCGCCTGCCTGCTAAGCCTAAGAACCCAGTTCCAATCTCCAGGTCCCACGTTTAGCCAGATGCAAAGTGACGCAAGGGCGCAATGCCACACTTGCCCACAAGGGGGCGCACGCATCTGGATTTTGTTCACAGTAGCTGAGAGACTGCTGGCGTGCCCATCTCTATCTGTCTCCCTCTCCCTCTCTGTCTGTCTCTCTCCAGAAATAAATTAAAAAAAAAAAAAAGGCACTGCCGCCAATGCAAGCAAGCACACTCCAGGAAGTCCATAATGGTGGAACTCAAGCACTTTGCCTATCTTTAGATTGGAATTCAGGGTCTGCCCCCCCCACCCCTTAGAGTTGGACCCTAGCATCTGCCCACAGTGACACCTCCTTTAGCCAGGAGGCTGGAGATCTAAAGCTTTACAAAGACTGAATCTATTGGGGGGCATCCATTCAAAGCACCACACACTGCATCTCTAACGCTTCATCCAGCTTCACAGGATATGGATGGTGGGTCTGGCCTGGGAGGATACTGGTGGGTTTTCTATCAAGCACATTGCAACCAATCTCCAGCTCTCTGCTGAAGTTAGAAATGATCTCAGTTCTCCGGGGACTGTTGATACTTGGAGCCAAGTAGTGTGTGTGTGTGTGTGTGTCTGTGTGTGTACACTTCCTCTAAAAACAGCTTCCCACTCCTGGCTGTGCTTTTAGTCACCAATGCCTACGCTGGTCCTCAGCTCAACTGAGCCAAATCTCTGAATCTCCACCAGTGTGCATTCACTACACGAATCTATGTTCAAAATGATAATACCAGGATTCCTCAGCACCCCAGAAGAGAAGATAGCTGCCTCTGAATCACAACCATTAGGTTACGTCTCATACCAAAAGGCTTGTTGTAGCAGAGTGACCACCTTGGGGGAATCTGTTTCCTTGATTCCTACAGGAGGTAACAAAACAGGGTCACATGAGAGCAGAGCAGGAACTTTCCAGTTGAAGGTCTACAGCACTTGGAAACGTGGCACCCGCCCTAAGAGAAACCTATGTAGCTGTGAGATCACAGCTTCCGTGCTGCATGTTAGTGTCAGCAACGATCCCCGTCTGGTGTGCCGACACATGACTATGCATGTGCTCTGTGGTGATTGACATGCCGAGACATTCCTCATGACTAATGTATGCATGGAGCAAGCATATTCTGCTAAACATAGTGCTACATGCCACAGATCCTGGGACTTACCAGAGCTATAAGGACCATACCTTCAGAGATGCTGTGATCTAAGGGTGACCTGCTCATACTGTGGAGTCAGCAAGCCAGGGTTCACAGCTTGTCTTACCCTCTAAAGAACTCCTTTCCCGACCTGGGCTCGGGGAGATAGCTCAGTCAGTAAACCATTGCCTTACAAGCCTGAGAACCTGAGTTGTAACCCTAAAACTTATGTAAGGAAAAATGTTAGGCGTGGTGGCATGTGCACGTAATTGCAATGCTTCGGAAGCAGAGATAGGAGCATCTCCAGTCTAGCCCGCTTAGTAAGTTCCGGGCCAGCGGGCGTCCCTATCTCCAAAAATAAAAAGATGGATGGGCGCTTGAGGAATGACGCCTAAGGTTATCCTTTGGCCCTTACATGCACACGTATACATATGCACCCACACACTCGTGTACCTGTATGCACACACGCACAATATATCCTTTCCCTATCTTATAAAAGGGGATATATACTTCACACAGCTGAGAGGGGACACAGTGAGTGCCTGTGCAGGCAACGATGCGCTGGGAAGGACTGATCAAGTGGCAGTCCGGGAAAAGATGTTTCCAGACAAGTGCGGGATTGTAGCATTTCCCACTTTCCATCGTGCAAATATTCTTTGCCATGGTGATTTCAAGCTACCGTGTATCACTGGACCCTCAACCACTTCCTGGAGATTTAGCCACCTGTACTCACAGGCTGGGAAAGCCAAGTTCAGCATACCTCAGCAGGCAAAGCACTCGGGATAGAGGACAGAGAGTGACCAGCGTCTCACTGTTTAACATGTGTTCTCAGGACAACTTTTATTGTCATTAATGTCCTCATCATGGCTACTGACTTGAGCAAGGAATTACAAATAGGACAATTACTGTGTGCTAGGAGAACTCTTATTATTAATTATTATTATTTTCCAAGGTAGGGTCCCACTCTAGCCCAGGCTGACCTGGAGCTCACTATGTAGTCCCAGGTTGGTATCGAACTCACAGCAATCCTCCTACCTCTGTTTCCCAAGTGCTGGGGTTAAAGGCATGAGCCACCATGCCTAGCTATTATTTTTAATTTTTTTCTTTTTCCTTTTCTTTCTTTTTTTTTCTATTTGCATGTGTGTGTGGTGGTGTGCATGGACATGTACATGTGTGTTTGTGTGAATGTGAGTGTGAATGCACGTGGAAGCCAGAGGTTGACCTTGGGCCTCTTCCTTGATTACCCTTCATGTCATTTACTGAGAATCTCACTTGAACCCAGAGCTCACTGGTCTATAGCGAGCCAGCTTGTTTCAGGGGTCCCTTGTGCCTGTCTCCCAAAGCTGGGATTGTAAGTATGGCACCACATCCTCCCAGCATTTGATGGGGTCCTGGGGTTCTAAACTCTGGTCCCCCTCTATGCAGTAGTGCCTTATACACTGAGGCATCTCCTCAGCCCTCATTTATTTATTTAAAAATAAAGTCTGGATATGTAATCCAAACTGGCATTGAATTTTCGATCTTCCTGCCATTCCAAAGTTCTGGAAAGAATTGAATTATTTCTTTTCTTTTCTTTTTTTAAATAATCTTTTTATTGCATTTGTACTGAATACTTTTATTCAGCAAAAACACAGGGGCTCAGAAATGTCGGTCATGTGAAGTACCTATCAGCTTTCCTGACTTTCCTGTCCAGAAGCGTCTTGTGCAAAAATCCATCTTTCTGAGCCTTTTAAAGATTTTTACTGTCATCTTTACTTATTTTAAGTTCATGGTCTTCTTTGCATAATTAATTTTACACTGTTTAATATTTCCATTGTCTTCTGGGATGTCATCTTTCTTGTTTGTTTCTTGGCTTCTTTCTTAGCACAGGACCTGATTTTTATCATTTCTGTTTCTCCTGCTGTTTTACTCTTTGCTTCTGTATCTCCTGCTTCATGACATCTAATAAAGCAGTGACTTGAGGCCAATCAAGCCATATCCCCATCTTGAAATACTGGTTCCCACGGTTCTCTTGGCCCAATTGCATCTGCAACACCCAACGATAAGTCCATCTGAACTTATACCGAGATACTTTCCATAGCCAGATTTCAGTGCAATTGTGGAATCAGACAGTTTGACACAGTAAACTGCTCTGGAGGTCCCAGACCCTTATCAGCTTCTTTATGTGGTGGTCCCAGTGGTCCCAGAGACCTCTGTCAAGTGCCTTATATAGGTTCCTTTATCCATTTCAATGGCAATGTTTCCTGACATTTCCCAGAAGTCGGATACAGTCCACAAGATTCCAACAATATCAAATTGATGTTCTTCATCCTCCTCTCGTTTTCTTTTCTCTTTGTTCTTTTTCTTTCTGCTCTTGGCCTTAGTTCCCTTGGGCACGAGTTTGGTAGACTTCACACAGGAGTCATGATCTATCCTGCCAAAACTTCTGTAATACTTGCTGTGCAGCAGCCAGCTTGTGACAGAAATACCTAGATGGGGGCTGGAATGCTCAGGGAGAGGACAAAGTGGAGGCTGAGACAGGAAAAGCATCTGTAACAGAGGGAGTTCAGCATCTCTCTCTGTCTTTTTTTAGTGGCAGGGTCTCACTCTAGTCCAGGTTGACCAGGAACTCACTCTGTAACCCCAGAATGTTCTGGAACCCATGGATATCCTTCGACCTCAGCCTCCTGGGTGCTGGGATTCAAGGTTGTGGGCCTCCAAGCCCAGCTAGAATTGGATCTTCTTAAGGTGATGGGGAGAACTTACAATGGTTTAAGCAGACAAGACAATACACGCAAAGGCTCTGGAGTGGAAAAGAGCAAGCTTTATATTTGACTGCCACTATGAATGAGGCAGAAGGTACACATTTAAGAGTTGGTGTGCAAGCTGGAAGGAAGTGTGGGGGCCGGGCCTCTTTCAGGACTATTTCCTCAGCGCGTGCTCAAGTGCTATGGGGAATGGTGTCATGATCAGATCTGCATTTAAAGGTCCATTGTGGCTGTGGCATGGATGATGTGGATGCTGAGGGGTCAGATGGAGGCCAGCCTGGTGGCCCAGACCCGAAATGACAGCAGCTTAGACTGGAGTGTTCATGGTGGGGACAGGCAGAAGTGGGTGAAATTTAGGAGGTAGCAATGACAGGCTTTCTGATTGATTGGATGGGGTGAAGGCTGGGGAGGGGAGGGATGGTGACAATGCTCAAGTTTCAGGGTTGAAAAATTGGGTGGGCAGAGTTAGAAAGTGAATTTTTTTTTAAAGGTATAAAGTGCTAGGGGAGTTCAAAGGAAGGACAAAATACTTCCAGCTGGCTGAGAGGTGGGAAGATTTAATATTGTAAAGATGTCGATTAATGAATGAATTTAATACAATGCCAAACAAAATACCAACAACATGTTTGAGGAAACTTTACAAAGTTCACCTGGAAAGGTGTTAAAATCGAGCCCCTGATTTTGAAAAATGAGAGGGCCTTGCCCTTGCAGACGTTAAAACTATTTTTAAGTTTCGATAATTAAAAGAATATGAGGTCTTGCAGAAACATATAGAAATGTCATGCAACAGAAGAGAAAATCTAAAAATAAACTGTTTCTGCACATAGTAAGCATGTCAGTACTTAAGCACTAGCACGGTAAGGAGGCCTCTCAGGTCAATATGGAAAGACGGCAGGTTGAAAACAATGCATGGGGCCAACTAGTTAAGATGTAGTGAGAAGAAAAAGATTCATTTTCTATAAGTTGAAATATCTTCAAACTAAATACTGCTAAAATACAGATAGATGCTTACAGATTATCTAGAAAACTAATTATCCCTTGAGCCTTGCTCACCTCGACACTGAAAGGAGAACATCAAGCAAAAAAGATGGGAGTGTGGCAAAGGAAAATTTGGGGTCTGGGGACATAGTTCAGTGGTAGAAGACTCACCTAGCATGTGTGAGGTCCTGGGTCCAATCTTTAGTATTGCCAGAACCAAACAGAAGGGAAGGTGTGACAGTTACCTTCTCATTGCTAGGACAAACATCCAACCAGAAGCAGCTAATGGGAGGAAAAGGTTTATTTCAGGCTTACAGATTCCAGGGTCGGCTTCATCATGGAGGAAGAAGATGGCTCACTTCATCACACATCCACAGCACAGAGAGAACGCAGCAATAATCACCAGCAAGCGCTAGCTGGCTCTGAATACACAGCAGGCTAGACTCAAGATCCGCCCCCCAGTGACACTCTCCTCCAGCAGGGCTCTGCCTGCTGAGGACACAGTAAGAGGCTTAATCAAAAATACCTGAGGCTATGGGGGCACTGACATTCAAAACCACCTCAGAAGGGAAGGGGTGGCAAAGAAGGGAGGGAAGGGAAGGGGAGCGAGAAGAAAGGGGAAAGGGAACATAAAGGAAGAGAGAAAATTTTGGCAAGTCAAAGTGTCAAGCATAAATAAACAAACTGAGAACATCTTTGCTCTGGAAGACGTATTATCTTAGGACAAGAGGATTTATTCATTTGTTAAACAAAATTTCATTGCATGGTGCTACGGAAAACTGCTCTATTATGCAATGTGGATAAAGAGGTGAATGTTACATATATTCATACTAAGGAAAAAAAGACCAGTACACAGCAGAAAGATAGCAAGTACGATTGGAAATAATTAGAATAAATGTAGTTACGCGCTAAACATAAAACTTCCAGTCACACAAATGAAAAATAAGGCCACAAGAGTACTGTAGTCTTTCCTTATCAAATTGGCAATTGTTGGTGTTTTTGTTTTTTAAAATATATTTATTTATTTGAGAGAGAGAGAGAAAGAGGGAGAGAATGGGAGCACCAGGGCCTGCAGCCACTGCAAATGAACTCCAGATACATGCACCACCATGTGCATCTGGCGTATGTGGGTCCTGGAGAATTGAACCGGGGTCCTTTGGCTTTGCAGGCATGTGTCTTAACTGCTAAACCATCTCTCCAGCCCCTGCTTTTTGTTTTTTGAAGCAGGGTATCACTCTAGGGCAGGCTGACCTGGAACTGACTCTGAGGGCCAGGCAGGCCTTTAACTCATTGTGATCCTTCTATCTCAGCCTCTCAAGTGCTGGGATTAAAGGTATGTGCCACCATGCCCATCTCAGGCAATTTTTTAAAAAATAAATGAAAATATCCAGGTTGGTAAAACTAGAAGGCTGGAACTGTGTGTGTGTGTGTGTTTGTGGGGTGCATGCATGTTCGTGTATGTGTGGGTGTACGTGTGCAGGAACAGGCACATGTGTGTGTGGAGGCCAGAGGTTGGTGTCAGGTGTCTTCATCAATTGTTCTTCCCTTTATTTACTGAGTTAGACTCTCTTACTTGAACCAAGAACTTTCTGATTTGGCTGATCTAACTATCTAGCTTGCCCCTGGCTCTGCCATCATAGGCCACCATGCCACAGTGGCATTTCATGGGTCCTGGGGATACAAAACTGGGTTGTCAGGCTTCTGGCTCGTGTGACAAGTGCTTTTTCCACTGAGCCATGTCTAAAGGCTAGAACTTTCTAACACACCACTGTAAGAAGGTAGATGGTTGGAGAAGCATTCCTGGCTGGTTCTAGTCTTAAAATATGTATGCCTTGTGACCCAGCCGGTCCACCTCCAGGAATGTCTGATCAGGAAATCATTGAACTTACCCTAGGCTGGTCATTGGAGAGCTTTTTATTTCCATGAAAAATTTAAAACATCCTTGATGTCCAGTAGGGGATGCATTAAATAATGAAACATCTTTACACTTTTTAAATAAAGACTATGTCAATTTATTTACATGGAAGACTCATGTGATGTAAGTTAAAATAAATATTGAGTTTGAGGCCATCTTGAATAATATAAGACCCTGTCTCCAAAATAAACCCCACTACACATAAATAGATGGGTATAACAGTACATGCCTATACCCCACCCTCAGGAAGTTGGGATAGGAGGGTCACACAGTCTAGGCCAGCGTGGGCTACATAGTAAGAGACCATTTCAAAGAATACAAAATAATGTTTTTTTTTTTTTTTAAAAAAAACCCTTGAAAACAGTATGCTTGGTATGATCTAATTTTTACACATATGAAATGTGAGTAGTTGCACCAAAATACAAACAATTGTGATATTGGATGTTGGAACTGAAATGCTTTTCATGTTGGTTATTTGTGCTGATTACTTTGTAATACATTAAATTATTTTAAATTTATTTATTTATTCATTTGCAAGGTGTGTGTGTGTGTGTGTGTGTGTGTGTGTGTGTGAGAGAGAGAGAGAGAGAGAGAGAGAGAGAGGGAGAAAGAGAGAGAGAATGAATGCCAGGGCCTCCTGCCATACAAATGAACTCCAGATGCATGCACCATTTTGTGCATCTGGCTTTATGTGGGTCCTGGGGAATCAAAACTGGGTTGTCAGGTTTCACAGGCAAGTGCCTTAACTGCTAAACCATCTCTTCATCCCTGTAGTAAATTAAATTATTTCAATGAGGAGTTAGAAGAACAGCATGTGGTGTTCAGGTATGAAGAAGATCTCTTGCTCCAGAAGCCTACATGTGAGAGGAAAGCGCATGGTGAGGGAGTAGTGGAAAGGGCAGGGCGCTTTCACAATCAGAGAAGAAACCAGAAATGCAAACGCTGCCTAGGACAGCTCACGAGGCTGGCCATATCTAGAGGAATTTCTGTCATGAGGTCAAAAGAAAAGAAGCTGACGTCATGCATAGCGAGTCCCAAGCCCCTCAGGAAACGGATGGGTGGTTCTGGTCTTTCCCATCGCAGTGACATCCTTGACAATGTGTTGATTTCACCTCAGTCTGACAATCAGAAAGGCACAGGCTCCTTCCAGTGACAGAAGACAGCAATCTTCTACCTACACCCAACTCCCAGCTGTAGCTGGCCCACAGAGTTGTGGCCCTTTCCCACAGGGAGATGGAGAAAGGCCTTTTGGGTTGCTCTTTGCCTTGGCCTCTGATCATGGGCCACATTCTCTGGGCACCTCACTCACACCTCCAGTGCCGCACCTGGGGCTTCACTGAGGAATGGTTCTTGTGGCCGCTCTAAGTCTAGATTCAGCTCCAACAGTAACACACACACACACACACACAGAGTCATGACTGTGGAGCAAAAGAAAAGCTTGGAATGCAGGGAGCTTGGCGGGAAGAGAGCGCTCCTCTGAGTAAGAGGGCATCTGAGAGGGGATGCGTTGGGTCAGGGAAGATGAGGAGGGCTGCTCGGCTCTGGAGTCTGCAGGGACATTGAGGACATGCTTGTCCTTTCCTCCTTGAGCCCCGGTTTCTTTGAAACTCGGATACTAATTATACCATCACCCATGAGCGCGCTCCTAATTTGACTGAGCATGAATAGACATGCGTAGAGCCATTCAGGACGTATCAAAGCACGCTTTTCTGGAGTTTGGGAGTCTGTAGTAGTGTGTATATGCATGTTTATATGTACGTGGGCACTGCCGTGTGTGCGTGTGCCTGGAGGTGTGCACACATGCATTTGAAGGCCAGAGGTCAACATCGGGTAGCTTTCTCAGTGGCTCTCCTCCTTATTTCCTGAGACAGGGTCTCTCACTGACCCTGGTTCTCATCAATTCAGCTGGACGAGCTGGACGAGCTCCCCAGACGTGGAATTACAGGTTCAGGCTACTATGCCTAGGATTTTTATGTAGCTGTTAGGTATCCGAACTGAGGTCCTCATGCTGCGTGACAAGCACTTTACCCGCTGAGTTATCTGCCCAGCCTGAAAACATGCATTTAAAAAAAAAAAAAAGAAAGAAAGAAATTGTGGAGACCTGAAAGCTGTTTCTGGAAGCTGTTGCAGAGACATTGTGGCTCCTGGGAAATAGGAGGGTTCTCTTAGGAGATGAAGGCATTTCATCATGAGCACAACAGTGCTGTTCACTCCTAAGTGGAACTTTCTAGATGGAAAACTTAAAAATCAAAAGGCAGGGGAGGGAGATTTTGGCAAGTCTCTTCTTTACCCTCACCCTGCTCCACACCCCTGTGGTCCATAGTCTAGCTGCCGATGCTTCAGGGACGTACCACCATGACGGAGCTGAGTCTGTTAGAATACACTCACTCCTGTGGAGCAGAATTCACTAATCAACTCCCCATGGTGGCTGTTGCCACGTCCAGCATCAACAATCAGGGCTTGGAAAAACAACACGCTTTTTTCACAAATGTGACTCTGTGTGTCTGTTTTCCCTCATCCACGGTTTACTAACATGCATCTTGCTGCTGCGGAGTGGAGAGGGCCGCATGGGACCCAGCACATCAGAGAGTCCAATTGCCTCTGTCTAGTTTGAAAACCTGGAGGCGATGTGCCAGCTGAGACTGAGAGAGGAGGAAGAAGAGGAGGAGGAGGAGGAGGAGGAGGGCTCTCCTTAGCTCTTCTGGAAAACTTTTCCACAGAGAACTGGCAGTGAGGAAAGGTCATCATGAGATCAGTGTGGTCATAGTGGTTGGCAGGGCAGTGAGTTCTCAGCTGTCCTTGACTTGAGGGAGCAGAAGCCCACGAGGAGAGAATGTGCAGGTCATGGCATTTGGGAGTGGAAGCATCGTTCTGCCTCACTGTGGTCCAGCACCACATACAGAGCCCAGCGCAGAGCAGGATGTGTGAACTGACAGAGGGTGCTTGAGGACCATCATTTTTTTATTTTTTATTTTTTATTTTTTCATGGTTACTCCTGTGGCTTTTTGCAGAATCTGGGCTGCACAACTTGATGACAAGTCAGGTCTCTGATAAATTCTATCATATGACAGAACCTGGAAGAAACAAAATGGGCCCTGGGGAGATGGCTAGAGCACTTGCTGTGCAACTGTAAACACCTGAGTTCAGACCCCCAGAGCCCTTGTAAAGCTGGACATGGTAGCACATGTCTGTAATACCAGTGATCTTATGGTGAGATGAGGGGAGGAGACAAGAGAATCCCCCAAAGCTCATAGGCCAACCACCCTAGCACACCCCGTGGTGAACAAAAAAAGCTCTCCTTCAAATAAACACAGTCACCTAAACTTGCCTGCACTCATGTACACACACACACACACACACACACACACACACACACACGATAAAAATATTGGACACAGTGATTCAGTAACCACAGCTGTTACCTGTCAAGCACCTAAAGCCATACTCGTCTTAAGACCTTCAAAAATCCCCACCTTTCCCTATGATGACAGTTTTATTAATCTCAGCTTCATTAGGTGAGAATGCTGTTGCAGAGGCAAATTAAGTCACCTGCCTACGGTCACCACGTTGATTCAATCCAAGCTATGTTGTTGCAGTTTTCAGCCCTTAACCACTAACCTGCCCCGTTTCTCAGCACTGTGCTACTTGGATATTGGATTTGAGGCAGCAGTCTGGAGGGTGACTGGTGGGAAGAAAAGTCACAGTCACTCAGTCAAGAGGCAGAGATTTTCATCCCAACTTTTGAGAAAATCCTGTAGCTATTTTTTGCACAACTTTTCTTACCTAAAAAGAGAGAAATACAGCTGAGTATGGTGGTGCACTCCTTTAATCCCAGCACTCGGGAGGCAGAGGTAGGAGGATCGCTGTGAGTTTAAGGCCACTCTGAGACTACATAGTGAATTCCAGGTCAACCTGGGCTAGAGTGAAACCCTACCTCTAAAATCTAAGAGAGAGGGAGAGAGAGGGAGAGAGAGAGAGAGGGAGAGAGAGAGAGACACTTTATAGCGATGATAGTTGTATGCATATACAAAGGTAATTATGCATATAGATATTAATAGAGAAACAGAATGCACTATGGTAAGCATCTGACAGGAAGGAAAGATGTGTTGTAGACGTGACTTCCTCCCCATTGCTCTGTGACCAGCAGTGGTCTTTGCCCGAGTCTTTTCTATAAAAGGCAGAATCTTCTTGAATGACCGGCCACAGCCAGCCTACAGTCTCTCAGCCCAGATTAGGAATCGATATTGTTCAGGAAATAAAAAGGTGAGGTGGTCTGAGAACATGGACTTTGCAGGTGGGGGTCAGGGGGTACAGAAGGCACAGAAGATAGACAGGCCTAGCTGGCCCAGACGTGTGCAGATGTTCTACAAGGTGTGCAGTGAAATTTAGATGTGGACAGTGACAGCTGGGCTGGAAAACCAAAGAAATCACGTTAATTAAACCTCTTCCCTCAAACACGTCCTATCTTTGACTTCAACAAAGCCCCAAAGTGTTGATTAAACACCCCTGTACATTATTTGGGATGAAATATTCAGAGGCAGCAGCCAGGAGGAGAAATGGGTGACCCGTATTACCCCACAAATCCTCCAGTCAAATCCCCAAGGCTCTGCATGAAGCCCAGGGTCCTCCCCACCCCTGACAAAAAAAGATTTACCACACAGATGTGAAAACAGGATTTCCAATGTCAGGAAGCTCATCCACATTGAATCTGTTCATTTCTCCCCCCCCTAGCATTGTCATGGGGGAAAAAAATCCCATTGAGGAAATGAATCTGATTTTTAGTTAAAAAAAATATCCAATTCAGACATCAAAACCCAACTGGAGTACAATTGCTCCCCATTCAAACTAGAAACAGGTTAGATCCACGGGCCTTCTGCAGGTTTGTAAAGCTGCCCACTTCTCCACCCTTGTGAACGGCGGCCAACATTGTCAACTGAGCAGAAAGACTATGGCCCTTCCCACCGGCATCCCCAGGGTAGGAAGCTG
The DNA here is from genome assembly GCA_036365145.1 of Orientallactaga sibirica. Taxonomy (NCBI): domain Eukaryota; kingdom Metazoa; phylum Chordata; class Mammalia; order Rodentia; family Dipodidae; genus Orientallactaga; species Orientallactaga sibirica. The sequence goes on from JAEOAD010000037.1 coordinate 5,501,151, forward strand.
CAACCTCACCCAGCTCCTTAATGGACAGACGCTCCTGACTGTGATAGTGTAGGAACACAGCGCAGAGAGCAGGCGTGCATTCATAACTGCTGCGTTGTGGCATTTAGGTGCACCCTTGAAATTTATCTTTAATTTTTACAGTTGCCTCCTTAACTGTGTATATTAACTCCCTTCTTCAAACAGTCTGTCTTGAGGCCATGGGTTTTCTTGAAACCAATGTGTAATTAAATAGTAAGTTAATATTTCATTTAAAATTAAATATCAAAGGCTTCGGTCTAATCTTTCGCATGCACACCTTTGGTTCTCTCCTCGTGTTCTTGTGTCTACAAAAGACAGGTGCCACCTCTGAAGCATGGGCTTCTGTGTTATCTTCATTCCTTCTATTTTTTAAAATATTTATTTATTTGATAGAGAAAGAGGGAGAGAGAGAGAGAGAGAGAGAGAGAGAGAGAGGGCGTGCCAGGGCCTCCAACTGCTGCAAACGAACTCCAGACGCATGCGCCCCCTTGTGCATCTGGATAACGGGGGTCCTGGGGAATCAAACCTGGGTCCTTTGGCTTTGCAGGCAAATGCCTTAACTGCTAAGCCATCCCTCCAGCCCCATTCCTTCTATTTTTTTTAAATTGGTTATGCCACACGTTGGCTACATTGAATCCAGTGGGTGTGAGGAGAGAGTGAAGTGTCACCAAGGTGAAGTCAATGTCATTCAACAGTGTGTGACTTCAGTCTAACCCACCTCTGCCTCTTCTGAGAGGAGAATGCTATTTCTCCAGATGGGTAAGAGCCTTAGAATCATAATGTAGGCAGGAAGGAAGGGAGGGACTGACTGAGGGAGTGAGCAAGTGAGGGAGGGAGGGAAGAAAAGGAAAATGAAAGAAAGGAAAATGAAGGGAAGAGAAGGAGGGAAGGAAGGGAAGAGAAGAAAGGAGAGAGGAAGGAAATGAAGGGTAAGGAAAAGAAAGGAGAGGGCTGGAGAGATGGCTTAGCAGTTAAGGTGCTTGCCTGAGAAGCCCAAGGACCCAGGTTCGATTCTCTAGGTCCCACGTAACCCAGATGCACATGGTGGTCCATGTATCTGGTGTTCGTTGGCAGTGGCTAGAGGCCCTGGTGCACCCATTCTCTCTCATTCTCTCTAATAAATAAATAAAAATAAATTTAAAAAGAAAAAGGAGAGAAAAGGAGGAAAGTTTTGTCAAGTCAAAATATCAAGCATAAAAATCAAACAAACAAGCAAAAAGTGGCAACATCTTTGCTCTAGAGGACACATTATCTTAGGTTCAAGAAGATTCATCCATTTGCAGAGCAAGAGCTTGCAAGGGGTCTTTGAGGACAGTTCATCTAACCATGTGTCTGCAGAGAAGTCCAGCACAGCTCCACTTGGCCAGTGATTGGATGAAGGTGACAATACTGGTCACTGTCAAGGTCTAGGGCAGATCACCTGATAGGCCAGCTGTGTCTCCACTTCATGTCAGGAGCATTAACTTGCTGATTTAATACAGCGTGAGCATCCCTAATCCACAGGCCTGACTTGTGAAATGCTCCAAAATCTAAACCTCCTTGACCATGAATGTGAGAATAAGAGTGGAGATCTTCCCATGCAAGTCTCGATCAAAATGCAAACGTGAGGCTGGAGACATCGCTAAATCTCATGTGCAAACATGAGGACTTGAGTTCTGATCCCCAACACCCCCATAAGATGATAGTGGCACAGGCCTGTAATCCCAGCACTGAGGACGCGAAGGCGGGGAATCCCTGCAGCTCTCTGCTGAGCTGTTTTAGTCAAATCCATGAGCTTTTGGTTCAGCGACACTCCCTGAATAATGTGGAGAACCACAGAGGAAGATCCCGGATATCAACCTTTCACCTATACACACACACTCACACCCCTCCACACTTACCTGCACACATTGTGCCCACATGCATATGAATATGCATACATATACACACATACCACACACAGACACACACCCAAAATAAAATAACAAGAAAAAACAGCTGGGCATGGTGGCCTGCACTTCTAATCCCAGCTCTGGGAGGTGATTCCTGTGGCATACAGTCATGCCAGCTAGTGTAATTGGTGAGCTCCAGGTCACTGAGAGACAGTGTCTCAAAAAAAGGTAGACAGGGCCTGGAAAGATGGCTTAGCGGTTAAATACTTGCCTGTGAAGCATAAGGACCGGGTTCAAGGCTGGATTCCCCAGTACCCATGTAAGCCATATGCACAAGGTCACGCATGAATCTGGAATTTGTTTGCAGTGGCTGGAGGCCCGGTTGTGCCTATTCTCTCTCTGTCTATCTGCCTCTTTCTCTCTCTCTCTGTCTGTTGCTCTCAAATAACTAACTAACTAAATAAACTAAACAAAAACAATTTTTAAAAAGGTGGACAGTGCCTGAAGAATGACATCCAAGGTTGTCCTTAAGCCTTCACACAATGCATACCCATGTGCACACCACACACACACACACACACACACACACACACACACACACACACACACATCTTTGTATTTGCTATCTTTGTAATTTTCACTGGTACTGATCAGGATGTTAGGTAACTTCCTGACGTAACAGTGTTCTGTTGATGGGGACCGATCAGAGCACCAAGAAGCCCCTCCGCCCCAATCCATCCAATGGAAGTGGATGCATAATCTCGGGCAAGCCTTATCTCTTTCCGGAATTTCCTCTTTGGAAAATAATAATAATAAAAATATAGAATTTTTATGTCTCATCAGTCAGTCCTGTGGGAAAACTAGTATTTAGCACCAGCTAGCTTTTTGTTTGGTAAATGAGTGGTTCCCAAGTAGATATTTTTAGTTAAATAGTACTATTTGCTTAAAAAAGAAACCCTTCACACATTGCTTACAGTTATAGCTATTTGTTGGGCCCAAGATATGCAAGTTAGTAAGCTCATATATTATACTCACAATCAAAATGAGAAATGACACATCAGATGTGAGCTCTCAGGAGAAATATTATGAAATCTCAAGGTATTGATGAAAGTTTTTCAAGGCTGATCCTAATGGGATTTAGATGCTGTGGCAGTTGAAATGTGTATTATTAAACTCCTTAAGCAAACCCGAATGACTCCCACCGGAGGATTAAGACATTCTATGTATAGCAAAGACGGAATTCTCATGCCGGAGACTTCTCTATTGAATTCCCCCTTGATTAGCTTCTGTAATATTTAACTTCATGCCATGCCACAATTATTTAATAAAAGGTAAATATAAATTATATTTCAGTGGGGATATGACCTTTTACCTTAATGTTATATTACTAAAGAAAGGCATAGATAAACAGACCCTATAGATTGAGGCATAGTTTTAATTTACTCTGTTTTTGTCTTGCCAGCATTTATTTCTCTGTCTGTCTCTGTCAGCCAGGGGGTTGGCAGTACTTCACAGCATCCTGCTCTCCATGTGGTAGGCAAGGTTGTAAATTTACACGGATGATGGCGGTTAATGACCTGGCTGGTCCTTCGAGACAGTCTTCGTGCTGCTTCTTGGGCACCTCATTAGCTAATTGAAGTTTGCTTGGTTCACCCCAGGCCACCCCAAAGCCAGAGAACACCCAGGGAGGTGGTGAGAGGGAGTGTGGAGGGGCGGGGGAGGAGGGAGCTGAGATTTGAGGTGAAGTTGATTCTAGAGACGACAAACCCGGGCAGCTGGTTGAGAGGTCAGTCTGCAACCCAAGTAAAAGTTGTCCAACTCGACTTGGATGCGTGGAAGGCTCGGGTACGCAGTTATTCTATGGGTTAGGGATGACTGATCTTGTGATTTCTACTTCAAACATGCACTGGATTAAATGAGATGTGTGTTTGTGTGTTTGCGTGCATGTGTGAGTGATTATCCCGTCTACACTCATAACAACACTGGGTCACTCTACACCGTCTCCTCTGGACGCAACGTGTTCTGTCTCCCTGGGCATGCAAGGACCTACTGAAAACAATCAGCATAAAAAGTAGACTGTTTAGCCGGGCGTGGTGGCGCACGCCTTTAATCCCAGCACTCGGGAGGCAGAGGTAGGAGGATCGCCGAGAGTTCAAGGCCACCCTGAGACTACCTAGTTAATTCCAGGTCAGCCTGGACCAGAGTGAGACCCTACCTCGCAAAACCAAAAAACAAAAAACAAAAACAAAAACAGAAAAAGTAGACTGTTGAACCTAGTTTAGTTTAGAACATGCCATGCTCACCTACGGTGGTCACAATACCACACTCATTCTAAGATGGGGGCTGGCAACTGTGCAGAGGGAAGACGCATTCGACTAGGGTCTTGGTGGTTTTCAGTCACAGGAGAAAATGGGAACGAAGGTCTGATAAATTATACCACAGAGGGACTGTCTTCGCCTTCTGCTTCTTGTACCGAGCAGATTCCAGCTTCCTCGCATCCTTTGTGAGCAGCAGAAAGAGTCACAAAGAAGAGGTTAGTGGCAGGGGTTGTGGTGCTCTCTTGCGTGGCAGTGTGCACCTTCCATGGAAACTGAGCATGCCGAGGGAGAGGAAGGGACAGGGCCGATGTGGAGTCAGGGAGAGGTCAGGCTTTACCTGGGGAATACCTTTTGTTTGCATCCAGCGTGTTGTGAGCACGCCTATGTCTATAATTCTTCAGTTTTCTCCATCCAAGAAAATCTTCACTTTGGATAACAGCACTGCGTAGCTCACAAAACACAAGCCGCAGATGATGTCCCGAATTTTCTTGCACGTGTGTTTGCCTCACAGCATCGGACAGCTGTTGTGTCTGGGTGATAGTAAATCGTGCCTTTTCTACTCTCCGGGACTGAGCCAGGTGGCCTGAGCAAGTTCCACACTCCATACCTTCAGTCCTTTTCTGGAAGCTAGAGAAGTCCAGAGAGCAATGGAAGGGGCCCCTGTACTTCTATAGCAGAAAACATTAGAGCCGTTTTGAAGTTCCAGAAGCCAGGGTTCGGTTCCTGTCCAATACCACCTGCAACTGCATTGAAAGTGCAGACAACACCAGGATGATAAAAGAGGGTCAAAGAGCAAATGTTGAAAAAGGCTTTGCAGAATTCCCACAATTGCAGTGGTCCTTCTGTGTATTCTAACAGTGGTAATCACAATTTTCATCATTGCATACTGCAGCCACTCAAAGGACAGTTTCTGGAATTGCTGCCGTTACAAGGTTAAGTAGCAAAAGGGGTTTGCAGCGTTATTCCTTTTACGCACACAGCTATTCCTACACGTGTTCTGAGTGGGATGGTGATCTGACTGCAGGTGTTCTATCTGCCTCTCACCCCAGAATATATTAGGGGGCATGTTCAAGGAAACAGAAATAAACAAATATAGTATTTTAGTTATCTTTCTCACTGCCGTGACAAAATGCCTCACAAAGCAACTTAAAGAAAGGAAGGTTGTGTCGGCTCAGAGATTGAGGATACAGTCAGTCCATCATGGTGGGGAAGGGGCTGCGGTAGGAGCCTAAATCAGAGGGTCACATTTAGTCCACAGTTCCGAAGCAGAGAGAGATGAATGCCTGTGTTTAGCTAGCTCTCTTTTGCTCTCTCTCTCTCTCTTTTGGTTTTTCTAGCCCAGGCTGACCTGAAATTCACTATGTAGTCTCAGGGTGGCCTCTAACTCATGGCGATCCTCCTATCTCTGCCTCCCGAGTGCTGGGATTAAAAGCATGCACCACCATGCCCGACCACAAGCTCTCTCTTTTGTGTACAGTCCAGGACCCTGACCTGTAGAATGATGCCACCCACATTTAGGGTAGGTCTTATCACCTAGAAAATCCCCCTAGACATACCCAGAGATCTGTTTCTATAATGACTCTAAATGCTGTCAAGTTACACAACAAACCAAAATCTAAATAAGTTAAATACTTTGAGAATTTCATGTATGGGGTTTAAGGAGTGGCTCAGTGGATAAAGTGCTTGCTGTGTAAGTATGATGAGCAGGGTTTGAACTCTGTATCTATGTGAATGCTAAATAGGTGTGGTGATCTCCCTGTAACTCCAGAACTCAGGAGGCAGGGACAGGATCTCCAGGGCAAACTGGCTAGCTAGACTACCCCAATTAGCGAGCTCTGGGTTCAACTGAGATATCCTGCTTCAGTAAAGTAGAAAGTGATAGAGGAAGACACCTGACATCAACCTCTGGCCTCCTCATATACACACATACATGTGCACCTATGCACATGTGTACCCCCACATATATACACACACACATACATGTGCAAAACAGAATTCATGTATGTGTGCAGTGCTGTGTTATATATGTGTGTGTGTGTGTGTGTGTGTGTGTGTATTCACGTGTCACATAATTATAGTGCAGCATTCTGAAAATTCATTGTTAGGTGACTTTTGTTAGGTCTTAGCATGCTCACCAAACAAGCCTGGTTTAGCCTACTACAAGCCTACATACATGATATCTATTTCATTGTATATGAAGTCTGTCATTGCTTGAGATGCTGTGTGGTACATGTTTGTATATTTTCTGTGTGTATGTGTGTAACTAACAGATCTTGGAGTTAGGGTAGTCTTTATGTAGTGCTTAGGGTGTGTGTGTGTATGTGTGTGTGTGTGTGATAAACAGATCGTGGAATTAGGGTGGTCTTTATGTAGTACTTAGGGACAAATACAGATGTGATCATTTAACATGATGACAAAAATAATATATAATCATATTAGTTACTTAAAATTGAGAACTTGCATACTGGTCATATTCTCATTGGGTTATATATATAATATACATATATATTATATAACATATACTATATATTCTCTTTCCTTCACCCTCATTCCCCTGAGGGTCCTCCTCAGTGGAGTTATTGGTATTCACCGGGGGGGGGGGTTCATGAATGCATCAGTAGGTCTTTGGGGGGGGGAGCGATGTCTTAGAATACACCTTTCTACTCTATGGCTCTTAGATTCTTGCTACCCTCTCTTCCACAATGTTCCCTGGGCCTTGGAGAGTGTGTTAGAAGTCTCCTTTACTGTTGAGCTCTCAGCAGCCTCTGGTTTTCTGTTTTGATGAGTTTTGAGTCTCCTTTGTGTCTACCGCCATCTCCCTGGAGGCGGTTGTCAGGCTGATGGTGAAAGCAATATTTATATTTAATCTGCCACATCCTCTGTAATGTTTCCTACTTTTTTTTGTCGCTTTGACAAAATTCCTGGCAGAAGCAACTTAAAGGTCGTTTATTTTGGCTCATGGTTTCAGGGGCTATAAATCCACTGTGGACGGGGACACATGGTGCACTTTATTTTGGCAGAAGCACAAGACAGCCAGTTACATCACAACAGCAGGCAAAAAAAGCAGAGAGCTTGGACTGGAACCACAGTGGGTGTCATCTTCAAGTCCTTCCTCCAGCAGCTCACTTCTGCCATGCCACAAGCCCAAAGCCCCCCCACCCCCTGCCCAATCTCCCCAGATAGCGCCTTCATCCAGGGACAAGTTGTCCAAACACGTGAGCCTATGGAGAATGCAAACCAAATGATATTATTCTTACAAGTAAACAAGGCTAATGTCCACTAGAAAAGAACCACAGAAACCATTAAGCTTTCACAAAGAAATGGAAATTAAAACAATGGCAAATATAAGACAAAAATTCTTCAGCCTCACTTGTGAGTAAAGAATTATAGGTTACAATATCTGAATGCATGCCTGAAGGACTTTAAATCCATATATTCCTTTAAGGAGTGATTTGATAGCATGAGTGAAAAAGCTTTAAATATAAATCATAATTTTTGGTCTAGTAATTCTAATCTTGGCATTTTCTGATTGAAATAATTAAAGTTATGCATAAATGGTAATTATTGCTTTGATTTTTATAATGGTGAGAAATTAGGATCACATTAAATGCCCATTTAAGGAAGCCATTTAAATAAATTATAGAACATGTCATGGGAAAATATGCAGGAATTTAAAATACTGGTATAAAAGAATATTTAATAACCTGGGAGAAGTGGTATGATATGCAGTATTGGTAAGTAGATAAAACGTAGGCTACATAACAGCATAAATAGCATGCATCTGGATAATTTTAATTATGTGTGTGTGTTTAAATCTGGAAAGATATAAGCAAAGATGATAACCTTGGACCTGTCTGTAAGTGTTGAGTTTATGTGTGATTTTATTTTTGCTATACATTTAAAATTACTTACAACTTCTTCAAACAAAAGATGTTATTTTGGTAGCATAATAGTGACATATTTGAAAAACATGTATGAAAAAGGAAGCCTCCTGTGTCTGTTATTGCCTAACAGCATGTACATAATTATTTTCTTGTATCTTTCTCTTTACTTTGATCATGCAGTAGTTTTAAAACCATGAAATTTGAACAACACACTTTAAAAATAAAGGCAAAGGGGACTGGAGACATGGCTCTGTGATTAAATGTGCTTCCTGTGCTAGCAAGAGGGAGGGCCTGTGAGGGCCTAGACTTCAAATCTCCAGATCCCACATTATACGTGTAATCCCAGGCCTGTAGGGGAGCAGAGACTGGAGAATAGTCAGAGCCCTGCAAGCTCCAGAATCAGTAAAAGAGATTCCCGCTAAAAGACAAAACCAGACAGAGGCATGATGGTGCTGGACACCTCAGATAAGTGCCCCCCCCCGCGCTGCAAGCAAGCAAATGGGGAGCCACAAAGGTAAAACACACACACACACACACACACACACACACACACACATACACACGCATAAAAGAAAGGTGGGCTGGAGAAATGACTTAGTGGTTAAGGCATTTGCCTGAGAAGCCAAAGGACCCCAGTTCAATTCTCTAGGACCCATGTAAGCTAGATGTACAAGGGGCACATACATCTGGAGTTCGTTTGCAGTGGCTAGAGGCCATGGCGTGCCCATTCTCTCTCTGTCTGCCTCTCTTCTATTTCTCTCTCTGCTTGCAAATAAAAATTTTAAAAAAGAAAGAAAAAATAAAAGAAAGGGGAAAATAAAGCAAAGGTGGAAGGAACCAATTGTGAAGACCTTTTTTTTTTTTTTTTTTTTTTTTTTTTTTTTTTTTTGGTTTTTTGCGAGGTAGGGTCTCACTCTGGTCCAGGCTGACCTGGAATTAACTATGTAGTCTCAGGGTGGCCTTGAACTCTCGGCGATCCTCCTACCTCTGCCTCCCGAGTGCTGGGATTAAAGGCGTGCGCCACCACGCCCGGCGTGAAGACCTTTTTGAAATGTCAGAAATAATGGTGTGTCATCACTCACTGATTTTATCAATACAAACATGAAGTGCCTGATTCAGGCCAGGCTTGTCTGCCATGAGAATATGATAGGAAGATAAAACCAGTACCTGCCCATGGACCTTTCAGTGTTGTGATTAAGAAATATGAATATTTAGAAGAATAGATGAGAAGACATACTTAGGAAAGAGAAGAGAGGAAGGAGTAAAGGGGGAATATACAAAGGTAGTTTATTGTCTTCATACAGAATTGGGATATGGCTAGGCTGAGGGTGTGGCTCAATGGTAGAGTGTGTGGAGTGCACAAAGCTCTGTGTTCAATCCCCAGCACTGCTACAAAACCACAAAAATTGAGATATAGTTGATTATATAATATTTTGATGACTTGCAAATGATCAGAGGATGATTTCATGGTGTGTACTTAAGGCAGAAATGACGGCATAATTTGCAATACTATTTGAAGTTGTGAATTATTGTTCTAATGGCAAAACAGAATTACTATAAATTCTAAAGTATTTGTGAATCAACCATTGTCAGCAGTAAAGCCCCTTAACTGATTGTATCAGAATATATCAAAGCTGAAAAACTATGAGCCCCTTTCTGACAGTTGTGAAAGACTTGCTTTACGGTTGGGTACGTACTCAAAGAGAGGATATTGTCTTTCAGCACTAAACGAGCCCACCATAGACTATGGCTTCCAGAGACTGCAGAAAGTGATCCCAAGACACCCAGGAGATCCTGAGAGATTAGCTAAGGTAAAATACATGGGAAACTGACATGTGCAAACCTTTCTGTAGACTCTCATCAAATTCAGACAAATCCAGCCATTTAAGTCCCATTAAAATTAATTAAGCCTTGAAATTGGCTATGCTCTAGATACAGAAGAACATAAAGTTTCCACTAACTATGAAATATATTGTTTAATCTCTGAGGAAATATGAAATCTGGAAGTTTGGTCCTATAAAACAGATACACTACAAGAATATCCAGCTTATAAAGCATTGCCAGCTTTATGAAAATAAATATTTGCATAATTGCTTTTAAAATGTAAGTTTTTGCTTCTTTGTAGTTGAATATGATTTTGTATATTCGTATTAAGGAGAGCTGTTGTTCCAAAATCAAGAATTCATTGAGGGCCTATCTACATACATAAGAATTGAGTGATGATAAAATGTATGCACGTAAAACTTTTATGAAATACATCACTTGTGAATAATCTTCCTTATACCAACTTCATGATACAGCTGACCTATGTTGTTGGCTTTCTTTATTTAAAATATATGCCCATTTATTAGCTGTCACTTTACTAAGGAAAATACTACATTTTCTTACTTTTATATTTCACTACAAGCATGTAAATTATAAAATGTCATGTTCTCTATTCTGAACTGTGAGTAAAATTTAAGTACCAGTTGCTTCTACAGCACACCTTTATTTTCCTTCTGGAAAAATCCCAGCCCCACCATTAAATTAGATGATATTTGGAAAGTAGGTTAATAGCAATTTAAAAGGCTGTAAAAAACAGGAGGTGGAAAAGACACAACGAGAGGAGAGGGATTAGTGATTGCTAATTCTCTCTGGTTAAAGTGAACAAGGGGAAATATTATTGAAAGAATTCATCTTTATTAGAACAGAATTTTGCAGAAGGCATTGCCAAAATAATTTCAGTACTCTGGACAAGTCCTTGGCAAGCAGCTAAACGGGGGTCCATCTATCATTTTAAGAATGCTTGATTAATTAAGGCAGCAGATTTAACCCTATTCTGAAAGTAGCCTTTAATTGAATATCCATAACCTTGTCGGTTTTAACCAACTTCACCCTCAATTTGGTTGTTTTGCTCTTTGAGTAACACAAACTATTGTGGAGCCATTTTATTTATAACAGTGACTTCATACTGATACATAATTACATATATAATACATAATTATATATAATTATATTCTATCTGTCACACCTGATATTGGGGCTTCTGGCTTATTACTTACATTGGGGGGATGCATGGTATTTTCATTTTTGTCTATAGTTTTCTTTAGTTTGCCATTTGGAATTTTACCTTTGATTGTATCCCACCCTGACCTCTTTTCCAGGAAATGCTATTGAAAAGAGCTGCAGACTTAGTGGAAGCACTTTATGGCACACCCCACAATAACCAGGTTGGATATATACGTCTAATACCTTATTGAGTTCTACTGAGCTTAACTATTCATGTCAGATACAATGCTCATCCCAACCCGCCTTTCCTTAGGACATCATTTTGAAGCGTGCTGCAGACATTGCTGAAGCCCTGTATAGTGTCCCCAGGAACCCCAGCCAGATTCCAGCTCTCTCCAGCTCCCCAGCCCACAGTGGCATGATGGGCATCAACTCTTATGGCAGCCAGCTCGGGGTCAGCATCTCAGAGTCAACACAAGGAAATAACCAAGGTATGGTTTTTCTGATCATCAGAATTCAAGTAGGGCTTCTCTGATCAAAAGGTTGGCTTGGCTGGAATGAGAAAAGTTAGATGAGTCATAAACCATACGACAGACCGTGTCCCCAGGTAAGCCCCCTGTCAAAGATTGGGTTATTTTACATGATGGTGGCTTACTGGTAGATTTTGAGTTCTCTAGGTACCAAGTAGCAGCTCTTTTGACTTGATATATTCAGTGATAAGACTGACTATCATGCCAGGCATGGTGGCGCACGCCTTTAATCCCAGCACTGGGGAGGCAGAGGTAGGAGGATCTCCGTGAGTTCAAGGCCTCCCTGAGACTACATAGTGAATTCCAGGTCAGCCTGGGCTAGAGTGAGACTCTACCTAGAAAACAAAAACAAAAACAAAACCAAACAAAACAAGATTGACTATCATAATTGGATAAGTTTTGTGCTACTTTTTTGATAACAAAATAAGCTGGTTTTCGCCAATTCTGTTCATTAAACTCAACTCTCCTTGTTTACCAAGAAGAGATACCTAAGTTTTATTTGGTAACTTCTGTGGTGTATTATTTTGCATACAACTACAGAGTAATGAACTTGGTAGTTAACTGCACTTTTACATGTAAAGCATATTGTACAAAGATTTTTTTCCATAGGTTGATTTTATTATTAAATGCCTTGCCTAAATCTACCATAAATCTTTTTTTTGAAAAGAGTAAACTTTCCTAATGATGTCCTTAACCTCAAAGTGCTTTTATTTCTAATTTTAGTCATCTACTGCCAGAGCATTCCTAATTCTTTTGCCCAGGGTGAGGCCTTCTCACAAAGAAGTAGTAGAACATATTATTACTTTTATTTGTTTTAGCCATGGGACCCATGAGCAGTGTATTAAATTTTTTAATTTGTTGATATATTTGGACTGCTTGCTAACTAGCTTTGTGGGGTTTTGTTGTTGTTGTTGTTTGTTTGCTTGGTTGTTTTAGAACAGGGACAAACTATGTAGGCCAGTTTGTCCTCAAACTCAATATGTAGCCCAGGCTGGCCGTGAACTTGTGCAATTATTCTGCCTTGTCTTCCCAAGTGCTAGAATTACAAGTGTGCACCTCCATGGCTGGCATTTTACACACACACACACACACACACACACACACACACACACACACAAAATGCTAGAGTGCTAGGGCTTGGACTCAGGGCCTTGTTCATGCTAGACAAGCCCTCTGGCCTTGGGCTGTATCCATAGCTCGAAACAGTTTTAGAGACGGTTATCACAGTGTTTGACTTCAGGCTGGATGAAGTGCTCAGGTCTCTGTGCCAGGCTCTCAGAAACACGAGGAGGAGACTCCCCATCCTGCCCTGATCCATGCCCACCCCCCCCGCAGGTGCTAATACCTCAGAGTCCTGGGTCAAAGAACATGGTTAGCTGAACCCATGAATATTTTTCTGGTTGAAAATAATCTCTAGCCCCACAGAGGGAAATGTGCCAACATTTATTTTTCCTTAGAATTTTCATCCTTGCACATGCTGTAATTGCCAGCATTCCCTCCTATTACCCTCGTTTGTCCCCACCCCATTCCACTGAATTCCTTCTTTCCAATCTCACTTCGAAATAGCCCTCTTCCATTTGATGTCATTTTGGCCCTCCTCTGTCATCTAGGTGGAAGTGGAAAAGGGTTCACTATCGTACAGGTCTTACAGAGGTAATGACAGCCAAGGTCAGTTCTGAGGTCATGGACGTGACCATCACCTCCTATCTGGAGTAGAGTGACCCACATTTCTCCTCCCCACTCCCTGGCTCTTACAGACTTTCTGCCCCCTTTATGCAATATTCCCTTGATCCTTGGAGGGCATGGTAGATATGTCTCCTTTAGCACTGAGTACTCAATAGCCACTTATTCTCAGCATTTTGTCAAGTTTTGATGTCTCCCCAGTATCCACTGCCTTTTGCACAAACAAAGAAGCTTCTCTGGACAGTGGTGAGAGTAGCACTAATCTATGGGCAGAAACATAATATATATTTTGGGGGGCAATTTGATGAGTACATTCTATCTATTTAATCAGAAACAATAGTAGCTCCCCTCAACCCCAACTAGGGTCTTTGAGATCGTCTCAGCTTGTCACTAGGTTTTCAGTACCAGATACAGAAGCAGAATGTAGGTAATCCCAGAGGTGTTGACAGGGGGCCTCCCTACACCTTCAGAAAAGATGCCAGGTGTGCTAAATTTGGGAAATACTAGATTAGCCAAGCTAATTTGCGAATCTTCCAGAAGTGGCTAGCAGTATGTAACATCTGTCCAGCGTTACTTGACCACCGAATGCTTTTCTCAGGGATGGCAATTCACAACTTACAGAACTCCACTGTCTGGTGAAGTGCAGCTTGGGAGACACGCTTGTACAGCTCTGTGGCGTGAACTAGAGATGCTGAGGTGGTGCACACGTGTAATCCTAGCGCTCAGGAGGACTGAGACTTCCAGGCCTGCCTGGACTACATAGCAAGTTCCAACCAGTCTCACAAATAGAGTGAGATCCCATCTCCAAATCGTGAATAAAATAAAAGTAGAAAGGAAGGAAGGAAGGAAGGAAGGAAGGAAGGAAGGAAGGAAGGAAGGAAGGAAGGAAGGAAAGAAGGGGAAAGGTGCGTTAGGGGCATGGCCTGAGCCAAATGGGGGAAGTGAGAGGAAGGTATAAAAAGTGGAGGACTTGAATACAGGCACTAAAATACACTGAGATAGGAAGAATAACTTCCCATGTTCTCTAGCACCGTTGGGTGATAATTGTTGACAATAGCTTATTGTATTTTTTCAAAAAGCTGTGACAGAAGATCCTGAAAGTTTCCAATACCAAGAAATGAAAAATATTTGAGGTGCTAGATATGCCAGCTGCATTCCTTTTATCATTGCACATGGTATAAATGTGTCAAAAATATTGTACACATGGGTATGTACAGTGATTACATGTAAATTACACAAAAGGTGAAAACAAATCGCCACTTCCCACTGCTGTCCCGGGGTGGCGACATGAAGAATGGAGCCCATGGGGCTCAGTTGAAGGCAGGGCCTTCCTTACCTGGTCTGTGTCTTTGTTGTCAAGGGTACATCCGCAACACGAGCAGCATCTCCCCGCGGGGGTACTCGTCCAGCTCCACGCCTCAGCAGTCTAATTACAGTACCTCCAGTAACAGTATGAACGGCTACAGCAATGTCCCCATGGCCAACCTGGGAGTGCCGGGATCGCCAGGGTTTCTGAACGGCTCTCCTACAGGCTCCCCATATGGAAGTAAGTGACCCTCGTCATCCACCCAAACCTCCTCGTCTTGGGGTTTCACTGGTTGGGACAGCTGACTTGGGAGGGACAGTCCCATTTCCCCATAGGACGTCCTTCCCGCCCACCATCCTTTTCTGTTATCTGGACTTGGACTCAACAGTTCCCTCAAGACTTTCTGGGGAAAGAGAGTCAACCCATCTCACTCTTCTGCGGTTCGAATGTGAAACGTCTGCCATAGGCTCAATGTGTTTGAGTGTTTGCTTCCAGGCTGGTGGCGCTGTTTGGGAAAGTACTGGAACATTTAGATGCCCCTTTCTTTGCTGGAGGAAGTGGGTCACTTGGGGTCGGGGTGGGGGATTTGGAGGTTGATTCCAAGTTCCACGTCCTTTCTTTCTACTTTCTGACTACCAAGGCCGTGGCGGCTTCCTGTATCAGCCTGCCATGCCTTCTCTGGCGTGATAAAACTTCTTGGGGAAGCTCTTGTAAGCTGAATTGAACCCTTTTTCCTTCCACAAGTTCCTTCTGTTCCAGTATTTTGTTCTAGCAACAACGAAGTAACAAGTACCCCTTGTTACAGAGAAACAATGTGTGTGGCTTGTGCCTATGGAAGAGAGGAATTAAGATTCTGTTTCAGCTAGTAGCATGTGTATTCTTTGTAAAGCAATTTTTAAAAATATTTTTATTTTTATTTATTTGAGGGGGGTACAGAAATAGGCAAGGAGAAAGAGAGAGAGAGAGAGAATGGGCACACTAGGGCCTCCAGCCACTGCAAACGAACTCCAGATGCATGAGTCCCCTTGTGCATCTGGCTGACATGGGTCCTGGTGAGTCGAACCTGGGTCCTTTGGCTTTGCAAGCAAATGCCTTAACCACTAAGCCATCTCCCCAGCCCAAATTTCTTATGCAATATTTCATTTCATCTTTGTAAGATCTTCTTGAGACTGATGTTATAGACAAAGAAGTTTGGGTGTAGCAGTTATTCAAAGTACCCACCATCACATAGCTAGAATGTAGCAGAGTGATCAAAGACACAGAACTCACGACTTTAAGTTCTTTTGTCACACCATGCTCTTTCAGACTTTGTGGGATGGCTCTGCCTGCTCCAGAGAGGTGGAGGTTGACTGGTGGAACAGTGTGATGTATTGAGACAGAACCTCGTCATCTATGGCCCAGCAGCTGGCCAGTGCCCTGGGAAGTTGTGAAAACCCTTTTGGGTTGCTTTGGGAGCTAAGCTGGGAACTTACACCATCCTCCCAGGAGCCCACGAGAGCACGTGTTCTTCAGACCTACTCAGGGAATACTTGAGGCCAGGGGACATGCTGAGTAATTGAGGAGGGTGTTCTTGAAATGCTGGGTATTGTCGCAAGGGCCACCGCTTGCCCTCTTCTCACCCAGAGTGGCTCCCTCTTGCCAAGAACAAGGACGTGTCAAGGATAGCACATAACCCTGTCGGCCGTGGCTCAGGAAGCAACAGGCCCCAGAGGTGGCCTCTCACAGCCTTTGTACCGTTGGTTCCCCAGGGGACACACATTCTGAGTTTTTTCCAAATTATCTTTTCAAGTCACACAATTAATATTATCCAGTGTGATGGGGACACAGCACCAAGTAGCAGAGTAGCACATACCATTTCTTTTCGTGTCACTGAAATCTTGTCGCTGTGTGGATCCTGTCAGATGGCGCAGGTTCTATGGAAGTAACTTATTGTTGATCTTTTATCGCCTTTTTTCTTTTTACCATTGTTCCAAGAATGTTTTGGGGAAATTAGAATAGTCAACAGGTAGTATGAATGTATAAGATAGAAACTAACAGGAAACTGAGGACAAAGATAAAAATATGTTTAGGAAAATTAGATGAATCCAAGGGAAAGCATCAATGCCGTTCTCTGCAGGGGAGTCATTAATTTGGTTCTAGTTTTACAAAATGCAAAGAGAGAAACACTGTTTCTTCTAAAATTTTTATGTCTGTGAATTACTGTTTTAAGAAGAAATGTGGTCACTTCTGCTTCTGAGACCATGGGGAAAATTTGTCCCTCGCTTCCTCATGACTTGTGTGGTAAAGGGGACACCCCTTTAATGGTTTACAGCAGAGACATGTGGGCAAGAAAACCACTGTATAAATAATGTCACATAACAAAGATGAAAAAATAAGAGTAATTAACAATTACATTTCGCTTTGTAGATTAAAAATCATGATCCAGTCTAGAGTCCTCTCAACCACTTTGTGACACAGATATAATAATAATAATAATAATAATAATAATAATAATAATAATAATTAGTATTATTATTTTTACTGATTTCCCTTGTAAGAGGTAAGGAGGTATCAAGTGACTTACTCAAAGAATCATAGCCAGAAAATAGCAAAACTGGGACTCAAGCTCCTGTCACTGGACTCAGAGTGACACGTTTAAAAATTATTCAATAATCTAAAGTGTTGAACATGTTTACAATGTGTTCTGAAGTATATGAACTTCCTTCTATCTGATAACTTTTGAGCTACAGAAATGGTACTTTCATGTGGTGAATGCATACATTCACGTATGTTTTAGGTGGAACACACGAGATCATTGTTTTGTATGTTTCAAAATAACACAGTGTGTCATGTAGAGCTAGGGAAGAAACATAGAAAAGAGAGAGAATGGAAATGCCCAGTTGGATGTTATTTGCTTAATGTTTCACAGTAGATAATTCATCCAGAAGAGGAATTTTTTCAGCTTCATCGTCACTCAAAGACACTTCCACAGGACAAATTCTAACCCCCCAAGTCTTTAACTTGCCCATTAAAACAGGACAGCTAGGATATACAGAAAAGGAAGAGAGACATACAACCTGCACCCCCCCACACACTCCTTGCTCCTTCCACTCTTTGCACCTTCATTTTTGAAGGGAGGGTCCAAGCAGTGTATCCAACATAATCAAAATCCCCAATGCCCAGTGGAGTTCATTACACTTGCACCTGACCTGTATTTCTAACCAGCAAGGTCTTCACTTCTCTGGGAAATGCTTTTTTAAAGCTCAGGGGAAAAGATTTTGTCAATCCAGTTGCTTGTGTCGGAAAGCACAACTCCATGATTTCTCACGTTATTTATTTTAAAATGAATGTGGTGTGGGTGGACCATGCCACGAAGAGCCAAATCTCTCTCTGAAGTTCGCCTTGCATTCCAGCCAGTGCAGACTATCCCAACTCTATGTCTTCCTCGCGTTTGCTCTCATACGACTTCAAGAATGGCCAAACAGATGTTTTTTCAATTTTACATACAAACTTCACTTCCTGGCAATAGCTGTGTGTGCCAAGTTCCAGCTCAGTGTGAGTTTTCATGGCTGAATTCTAAGCCCCTGACAATAGGGGGTTATAATGAAATGCTGTCAGACCCTCAGCGCCAGCAACTGCAACGGCTCAATGCAATGGCCGACCTGTGCCCGTGAGTTCCAGCTGGGCTAGCCAATCAATCCTTGTGAAAAGAAAAGTGGTTTTTCTTGAACTCTCCACATCCAGATAGATTTCTCGGCCAGATGTGCTTGCCTTTGTTTTGGCCTCTATCCACGGACAGATAGATGTCCAGAGAAATTCTCAATTGGAAGCATGAGTGATATTCTTTCCTAAAGCATTATACTCTGCTGTCCCCAACAGGGTCTGCTGGACAAGCCTGCAACACCCAAGGGGACCTTGTCTTCCAAGCAGAGTAGCCACTAAGCCAACCCAAAGTTTGGGACAGAATCCATGCGGGCAATCATCCAATCTACTCGCTTACAGATTCTTAGACTATGCCCCGGGCCTTAGTATCTTTATATTTTCAGAAATAAATATTAAGACACTTGCTATTATAAAACACGAAATAGTTATTATAGAAAATGTACACCATGTGGAAATAGTTTTTCAAAGAATGTACATCCCCTCCCTGAGAAAAATATTTTGATGCATTTCAATCCCATTTTTCTTGAGTAAAGAAAAACAAAAACTTATTACAATCATAGCACTTTGAGTCTAAACATTTTGAAAAGAACGTGAGGTAAAAGGAAGATGAGAAGAAAAGTGGCACAGTCTATCTTTATGTAGCAACAACCACTGTTAACTTTTCATCTTTTGGGGAGGGGGGACAGTGCTGTGGATTCCAAAAGGTGTTAAGCAAGTGTTCTACCAATGAGCTCCCTCCCCAGCTCAACCATGATGAACTTTTAAAGCACAGATTTCCAGTCATGCATGGATGCAGTGTGTACTCTGATGCATAACTAATGAGATTGTGGCCTAAGATCAATGAAAGAAGGGTAGAAAGGAGGTGGATGAATTACCAGTTACACATAGAAATAAAATAGGCTCCCTGAGACCTTCAGTGCCGCATACCTGAGACCTGAGAGTGGAGAAGAAGCATTAGAGTGACGTTTGAGTTGAGAAAGTTCATTACCATCAGCCAGCTAGTCCCAGGAATTTAAGGATCTATTAGTCTCTGGTTTTCTTTTATCTGAGGTGTTATCTAATAACTTTGTTTACAGGCAACAGAACCTTACCTAGGAAAATTGACATTCAGGAAGGTCACAATGCCTACTGTTATTTCTTAAAATGAAATAGAGATTTTCCCTGTTTATTTCATGAAAAATAAGGCATTTTCATTGTAGAACATTCTGAAAATATGGAAAGTAAAAGGAATTTAAGATTATTCCTCATCTCACTGGCAAGAGATACCACAGTTTTGCTGTATGCATTTCTTATTTAAATCGAAGTGATATGGATGCACATATTGTTATTTAATCTACCTTTAACTTTGTTTATTAGTTATGTACATTATTTAATCTACTTTTCATCTTAGAAGGGATATATTTACATGTTAAATATTCACCTTAAACACTCGTTTAAATGTTTGCCTAGCATTCTATTGCATGGACTTAATACCGTTCACCCTATTATGGGTCATATATTTCTCAATTTTGAATTGTTATCAAAACACCCTTGGGTCTATTTCTTTGGTGCATTTGTGTCTATCTCTTTGGGATTAATTTCTAGAGATTAAATTAGTGGGTCAAAGAATACACACATTTGAACATACTTCTCTATGTGTTGCCAAAGTCCCTCCAGA
Organism: Orientallactaga sibirica; assembly: GCA_036365145.1. NCBI lineage: Eukaryota > Metazoa > Chordata > Mammalia > Rodentia > Dipodidae > Orientallactaga > Orientallactaga sibirica. The sequence continues at coordinate 5,521,048 of JAEOAD010000037.1, forward strand.
GAGATCGACTATTCCCTCAGAAAAGGGAGAGTATATGTTTCCCTACCCTGCTCATTTCTCTTCATGTTTATCAACTTCATAAGTGGGAAATCATATTTTATTATTATTTTCACTGTCATTTTACTACTAATCAGTTGGGATGCTGCAGTTCAGATCTCTTGGCCATTTTTATTTTTCCCTTAATGACTTTCCTTTTTCTGTTTTTTGTCTGTTTTTCTATTGCATTTTTTCTTTTCCTAATTAATATAAAAAGATGAGCTCTCGAGGACATGAACATATCTGAGTTAGTATTGCAAGCATTGTTCTTAATTTGTCATTTGTGTTTTGTGCATATGTATGTTACAGATTGTTTTTCATCATGTGGCAAATCAATCTTGCAAACTTCTAATTTGGTTTTGGGGTTCATAGGATTATACAAATTATATAACCCTGATCTTTCTGCTACCACTTTTATAATTTTATTTTTGCAAGTAACTCCATAATGTACTCAGATTTACTTTGTTGTTAAACATGAGGAAGCACTCTAAATTTAAATTTAGTCTCCCACTGGTGAGTGTATTCTTTCTGTGCATTTATTTCCCATCTATATAATGTGAAATGTCACCATTATTAAGCATCAGTTCTCATATACATACCCATGTCTTTATCTGAACCCTGTAACAACCCCCATCCAAGGATTTGTTTAGCTATTTATTTGTTAGGATGTTTAGATTTATCATAACTTTTTAAAAAATTTATGTATTGGTTTTATCTTTGTCTATATTTTCACATAGAAATACCAATTACATGTTACTTTTTAAATAAAGGTTGTGTCATAACTTTTAATGTATATGACCAGTGCTCACCTTTCAAGTTAAAACATTAAAAAATTTTATTATTTATTTATTTATTTATTTGATAGAGGGGGCTTAGATAGATAGAGAGAGAATGGGCACGCTAAGCCCTCCAGCTACTGGAAACAAACTCCAGATGCATGCTCCACCTTCTGCTTTTGGCTTATGTAGGTTCTAGGGAATTGTACCCAGGTCTTTGGGCTTTGCAGGCAAGTACCTTATCCATTAAGCCATCTCTTCAAGTTAAAACATTTTATTTTTGTTTCTTTCTTTTTTTTTAACAAGTTAAAAGTTTTTAAACAAAATTTTATGTTTTATTGAAACATACAAAGTTAGAAATTATATTGGCTGAAATACTCAAACTTCCATTTAAGATATTGGTTTTAGTTACATTGAATTTTAACTTGTATTTGATGAAATTTGCTCTGTGAACAGTATTTCAAAAAGTATTTACAATCATCTGTACTTATTCAGCACTGCCCAGTTCTTTTATGTCATTTGATAAAGCCTCTATGGAGAAGCAACTGTATATGAGCCACACTTGAAGATGGAATCAGTTACTGGGGAAAAAGATTTATAAAAAACAAAAAAAGAGAGAGAGAGATGTAGCCTGACATAAATAGGATGGTGTGTGTGTGTGTGCGCACGCGTGCACGTGCATGAGTGTGTGTGCATGTGTGTGAACCCTAGCAGCAGTGTAAAACCCTTCTCTATCAGATTGTATGAGCAGAGCCTCGTTATTGTAGAAGCCCAGGGGCTATTATTTCGGTGCCTGCATTGATGATGTCATGTAGTGAGACTGGGCCTTAGTCAGAACCAGGGCCTCCCAAGTCTCTGCTTGGCCTCTAAATCTGTGCCTTCAAGAAGAGGAGAGGGTTTTATGTGGCTGTTCTATTCAATTGATAACTCTAAGGCTGGAAGAGGAGGTTTGGCTGGCAACTATGAACAAGATCTACTCCTGATGCGATGCTCAGCGCTGCGTCTTGTCCTGTTACAGGGAACTGGTCCATTTTTTTTTCAAGCATTACCTGTGATTCTTGATTCTGTTTTACTTTACAATATCTTTTCTTCTTATTTATTTTGAGGAAGGACAGAGCTGTGCTTGGAGGCTTTCTTCCACACAGCTCTTTAAATCAGATGACTAAGGAGAAGTATTTTTAGAGGTAGCTCTTTTTTAAAATGTATTTTTATTTATTTATATCAGAGAGACAGAGAGAGAGAGAGAGAGAGAGAGAGAGAGAGAGAGAGAGGCAGACAGAGAGAGAGGCCGACAGAAAGAGAGTGTATGCATGTCAGGGCCTCTTGCCATTGCAAATGAACTCCAGATGCATGTGCTACCGAGTGCATCTGGCTTTATGTGGGTCCTGAAGAAGCGAACCTGGATTGTCAGGCCTTGCAAGCAAGTGCCCTTTAGCCGCTGAACCATCTTTCCAGCCCCTGAGAAAGCTCTTTGAGATTGTTTTGGTTTATAATTCTGCTGTAAAATACGCCACACTGGAGGTATCATCGATGATTGCTTTATACATGTGTAATTGAGTGATCATAGCTCAAAATATAATTGGATATACAGAGTAAGAAAGGGTAGTGTATACTTCAGCATGCCAAAACATTTGATCTTCTATTCACCTTGTTCTTAGCTTTCTTTTCTTTTTTCCCCCTTTTGTGAACTCTTACTTAACCCCCCCCCCCTTGAGCAAGTATAACAGCAAATAAAATGATGTCTTATCTGATGCAACCTGAAATATCTTACATGAAGAGGCAAGGCAATTCATTGTGTAAATTGCGTCTATTTTTCTTGGAAATTACCACATTTAGCTTTTGGCTTCCCTTACGGTTATTTTAATGGTAATATTGTTAATATTAGTGTTTTTCCCTAAACATTATGTCAGGGGAGGCTCAGTTGCAGCTTTATTTCCCAGGAGTACTAAAAGTCCAGAGAGGGAGCAATCTTCTAAATGTTAATAAACTCCAACATTTAATGAGGATGCAGTCCACTGAGGTGGCACTTGCAGAGATGTTAACCCAGTTCATCAAGCCTCTCGGGTGGGCCCTGCAAGTTTCCAAGAGTCAGACAGCTCCAGATAGGACTTCTTTTTAGGGTGAAAAAAAAAAAAAAAAGATTTTCCATGTTGAATAGATTTGATGCTGTTTTTTTCCCCCAAGCATATTCGCTCTGAGATTTCTCTTGCAATTTCTATCATGATGAAACTTGTGAATGATGTCATGCCTGTTGATATCTTCCTTTCCTGACCTCCCAGGAAGACAAGCAGAGTCTCCTTGTCTTGCCTTCCTTCCTCTAACAGGTCATTGCCATTACCATTATAGTCCTTATAAGTCTATTCTTCCACTGGGCAGGGGAGGAACTTCAGTACATTCAACATTTTATTTTCATCTGATTTCTTTCTTTTTTATTAATCTTAACAAGGTATTGGGGTTCATATAGCTGATCAATTTTAAGTGCATCATGTACTTTGATCATATTCCCTTCCCTTATGCCTTCTATATATGCATATACATGATATATATATGTATATATGCATATATAGGGAGAAGTATAGGTCCAACAAATGAAAGAAAACATGAACAATTTGCCTTTCTGTGTCTGACTTGTTTTGCTTAATATGATAACATTCAGACAGCTCAACTGATAAATGGGCTAATTTAAGAACAGAGAGTTCTTAAAAAATGGCTAGTAGGGCTGGAGAGATGGCTTAGTGGTTAAGACACTTATCTTTGAAGTTTAAGGACCCAGGTTCAATTCTCCAGGTCCCACATAAGCCAGACACACATGGTAGCACACATATTTGGAGTTCGTTTGCAGTGGCTAGAGGCCCTGGCACGCCCATTCTCACTTTCTCTCTATGTCTCTCTCCCCCCTTTTCTCTGTCTCTAATAAATAAAAAAAAAATAAATCTTTCAAAATATGGCCAGTGAACATATGAAAAAAGTGTTCAACATCCTTAGCCATCAGGGAAATGCACATCAAAACTACACTGAGATTCCATCTCACCCCAGTCAGGAAAGCTATCATCAAGAAAACAAGTATCAACTGCTGGCAAGGGTGTGGAAAACAAGGAAACGCTTACACACTGCTGGTGGGAATGTAGATTAATCCAGCCACTATGGACTCAATGTGGCAGTTCCTCAACTTTATATACATAAAAAAAAAAAAATCCCTGGAATTTGGACTAATGCCTGGAAATTCAAATTTTCTCAAAGCGTGGAGAATGTATATATTAAAAATCATTTCTAGAAGTCTTCTTTCTAAAGAGAATGATGCTTTTGTTTTCCAGTCATGTCTTCAAGTCCCACAGTTGGATCTTCCAGCACTTCCTCCATCCTCCCATTTTCCTCTTCAGTTTTTCCTGCTGTCAAACAGAAGAGTGCCTTTGCCCCCGTCATCAGGCCCCAAGGCTCCCCTTCACCTGCCTGCTCCAGTGGTAATGGAAATGGGTTCAGAGGTAAGCAGAGGGAACACTAGGTGTGTGTGTGTTTAAGAGAGAGAGAGAGGGAAGAAGAGAGAGAAAGAGAGAAAGATGAGGGGAGAGAGAACAGGCAGACATCTGGGTGCTATGGGGCCTCCAAACTACAGCAAATAGCACAGCCCCATTCCATAGCTCTCACCATGTATCTTCAGATGAATGCTTGTAGTGCCTTCATCATGGATCACCTCTGCAGCTGTGGCTGAGCTAGTACTGCACTCAAAAGGCAGAGGAGGGGGGAGTACAGTCCAGGAAGCTGTAGGTTATGGAACTGTGGTAGAATCATATGTACAACCCAGAAGTGTGTGGACACAATGCTTTCCTCAGGGCCATACCACTGTTTCTCCAGGGTGCCTGTTCACCCACCCCTGCAGATACCACACACTGGTTACCTATCTAGCTTTCTTTCTGCACTGTATATTCATCCCTGTGGTGCACACGGAAGGATCCATCAGAAACAACCAGCAAGCTATGAGATCTCTGGGTGGATGAAAGCCAAATTGGTAGCAGGTGTGTGATCGGGGGCAAGGTAGGGAAGAAAGAGGGAAAAGACATACTGCTTCTGAGAAGGAAAATTAATATCACCCGTCAAGCCCACTTTGGAGCACTGTCCTAAAATGTAATATGACATGACGTTACGCAAATGTGATGAGTACATGAGAATCCAATCATCCCATTGAGAACGGGAGGCAGCTGATGGCGAAAGAGCAAATTGGAACCTGCTGAGTACCATGGCCCACGGGCGACCCACATCACTTTTGGCTATTTCTCACGTCTTGCCGTGCAAACATTCACAAAAGGCAGTGTGGGATAAGACCCATGGGAGCAAGGTTCAGTGCTCTCTTCCCATGGGGGCCAGGCTGGACTTCGTTCTAAAGATTCTAACTCTTGGTGGCTTGATGAGCGAGTGGAGGTTCCACACCCTTTGTGGGTCCCCGTGAGTGTGACTGAGACAACCTGGGTGGTAGGTTAGGTTCCTGTGCATTCTATCCCTGGGGACCTGCGACATATTGACAGAGATGACGGGGAAACTGTCAAAAACATGACTGTAAATCCTGCACTCCGAACAGTCACTGAACATTCTTTCAACTAGATAAACCAGCTAGGACTCTGTGCCACCCAACACGTGGGTAGTTGGAAACATCTGTGTATTTGATGGGCGTTGTTTCCCCAGCCGGATGTCTTAGCAGCGGAGAAGCATTGCCATCTGTAGCTAAGTGTCTCCACCTGCCCTATCTCTCATCAGACACCACTGGGCTCCATCCTCTCACTGGGGGATTGGCTGGAACTTAATCCATGAGGGTTCATGTTTCCAGCCCAGGAAATGAACACTATGACATGTCAGCTGCATCTCCCTGTCCCCACATATGCTTCAGTGTTTTTGTTCTCTCAGTCCTGTGGCTTCATTCACAGGCAAATACAGAGTGAAGGAAGAGAGGGGAGGTGGTGCACCCAGGAGTGGTCCTCTGCTCTGGCACGGGTGGAGGACAGGATGTACGTCTCCTGTTTCTGGTGGCTGAGAAATTATGTCCTATTTCACTTGAAGGGAGGGCAATGGTCTTACTTCTACTTGCCAGGACTCCTCTACCTCTTCTCACACGTGTGCTCTGAATTTGGCAGCGCAGAGCTGCTTGTCAGGGACCTTCATGCCCATGGAGACTTAGTGCCGGAGCTCTCTGGCTCTTGAACTAGAATGAGGCAAGGACAGAGCTTTTGGTGCCCACCTTCCCTCTTGCTACATTGCCAAGTGCCCTGCACTGTCACCAAAGTCATGTTTGTGTCAACCCACAAGGAGGGACGTGCCTTCTTAGTGAGATTCCTTTTGGGAGTAAATGTAGTAGAAATACCAGAAGACCCTCTCCAGGGTCCTCAGCCACACACTTCCTGTCACTGCCCAGCAGGATGTACAGGCTAGGAGCATGCCTGAGCTGTTTGCTTCAGCTTCAATTTTATAGTCACTGAAGTCCCAAACCTCTTTGATGCTACCACTCCTTTCAAATATCCCCGATGATTTGAACCTTAAAAAAGAAAAAGGAGGAGGAGAAGACATACTTGATTTAGGGTCCATAGCCTTAAAAGAATTGCAAAGAATTATGAAACTAGGAAGGGGTATGTGGAGAAATGAAGGTGAATTCCGAGGAGACCTTACGAGTGTCCCCAATGGGACAAGGATGAGACTTGAACTTAGGGTACATGTTGGAGTTCAAGTTCCTCTCTTCTTGGCCCCATTAATCTGTATAGTATTATCATCTCAGAGCCTCAGTTTCCTGGCTTGTCACATAGGAAAACGGGTAGCCATCTTTAAAGAACCTTGTGAATTCATTCGTGTGAATGAAATAGGATAAAGAATATTCCACAGAGCCTGCCAGGGAGAACCCACGTTGCCTCCTCTTGAAGTCATTTGTTACCAGGGGGACGGAAACTCCATGCCCAGCACAGGTGCCATTAGTTGCAGCATGGGAGGAGACAAAGCTAACATTTTGCCCACTCACCCCATCATTGCATGAAGACGCCCTTGTTATTGCTTTCCATGAAAATGATTTCCAAAGGTGCAAAGAAACTGGACTATCCAAGTGTACTTAGGCACCTCCACCACCACCAGCGAAAATGCTTCCTCTCCCTCCTTCTAATTTCCACGTTTCTGTCTGTTGGCTCCAGTCTCAACAAGGATAAAGTCAAGGTCACCATCTAGCAGAGATCCAGCCCACTCTGTTGAGTATGGGTCCAGGGAAAAGGGCATAGGTGATGTCTGTCAGGAAGAGAACTTGGTCTTTAAGGGCAGTGCTGCCCTTCCACATGCTCCTGTGTTAACCCTGAGACCCAGAAAAATGAAGGGGCCAAGGGTGTTCAATAATAGACAAAGTGAAGATGGGAACACGAGTGAGGATTTTACCACCCAAGACTTATGGCTATAGCATTTCTTGTCCCACCCTTTGCCTCATTCATCAGACATTTACAGCTCAAGAGTATAGATTGTCAAGATAATATTATATACACTGTGTGTCTGATTCATTTTCCAGCTCCCTCTAGGAGAAAAAAAAAACCCTTCTACACTCTGGGATAATTACTCGAGTTGCTATATCTCCAAATCATCAGGGAGTGTCCAGAATTGAACTGCCTTTTATTGAAAAGTTACATCGATTCAATATATAGTAATACAGGCAAAAATAATTAAGGCTTTGCTAGCTGTGTAAGACCTTAATCCAGATCTCACAAACATTCAATAAAGGCTGTATGGGCAGGGAAACAGACGGCTGACAATTTTGCCCAAGAGGACTAGACTAGCTGGGGTGGAGAAAGGGGGAGGAGAGGGAAAGAGGAAAGGGAGAGAAGGAGGGAGGAAGGAAGAGAGAAAAAGAATATGGATTTTTGTCTACTTGCTTGTAAGTATAGTAAGTGCTGCTCAGCAAAATGCTTGCTTGATATTAGTTATTGACCTCAGTGTAACATAGACAATAGAAATTCTTCAATTCCACATGTCAAACTCAGATTTTAGATATGGTTATAAGCTTGGATACAAGGGAACAATGTTGTTATTTTTTCCAAGAATATGAAAATTCTTCAGGCTCTTCACGACGCAAAGTCAGAGACATACATTTTGTCACGCATGTGACTTTTTCCACATTTTGCTCATGCCATTTTATTTCCCACATTGAAGGAAAACCTTGGCCTTGATTCTGTCAGGATAGATGTCAGCATCCTCCTGACCAGCTGGAGGAGCTACACTGGGATGGGGCATGAGGGGCTGGGCCTGGGCTGACTCCCGAAGTAGGAGCTAAAGTCACTCTTCTTTCCCTGTCGAGAAGCACATGTGAGCAGGGAGCACCAAGTAGCGATGAGCTATTTAGAACAAACAAGCACCCATCTGACTCAGGGTGGAGCGACCATCAAGACACTTACGGTGCATAGAAAATGATTTCAGGTGGAAGGCGAGGACCAGCACTCTCACGGTTGTTTCTCTGACTTCCACGCACACGTACACTGTAGAAAGTGTGTGCCCCACACATACACACACACATTGGTTTTTAAAAAGTCTGGAGGGCTTTCAGCGGAATGGAGACAGGGAGGAGGGAAATGATGTATCCATACAAGTTTCTACTTAATGAAAAAGAAAAAAGAAAAGAAAGAAATGATACCTTGTGAGTCCACAAGCTCGGCACCTGGGCTTTCCCTTCCTGTCACACCTAAGTGTTTCAGGACAGTGTACTCTGGAAATGATTTCAGTTCAATAAAGAAAAGTATAGCACGTGTATATTGGAACTTAGTATGCATATTTATGTCTGTTATTGCACTGGGATCATCCATTCATATAAAGCAAAACAAAATGTTATTCCTGAGTTTCAGGAAAAAATTGTGGCAAACTGAGCTTCAGGGATTCAGTTTCTTGGCCCAAACCTGGGGGAAATTGGCCTGCTCATGAGCTCCGGACATCATGTCCTTGGACTGCATCACGCCACCCTCCTCTCTGTTAGCATCATTACCATAAAAAGGCTTCACCTCTCACTTCTATCTCACTCTTCCTTTGCAGCCATGACGGGGCTTGTGGTACCCCCGATGTAAAGTGAAGGAAGAACTGCTTTCTTATAGCACAAAACTACTTATTCTGATGGACCAATAACGAAGGAAGCACTCTGAGCTCTCTGGGGAGAGTTGTGTTCCCCCAGTGGACGCGACGGACAGACTTGGGAAGGCAGAGAGCCACCATCTTGGTCTCCCGTTCCTCTTGCGCCTCTGACAGTAACCACTCAAACTGACCCCCTTGGAGACAAGGACAAAAAAGAAATTGCCGTTGACATGGTCAGTGCTAAGAGCAGAAATGCAATTCTTTGTTATGAACGTTATGAAACCACCTTCCTAGGTTTGTAAAATATTTAAGAAAAAAAAATTGGCAAACAATTCATGCTTTAATATTTTGGATACTATTTGTTTTTCTTTGTAGGAAAAAAAAAGTTGAAAGTTTCTATTTTCTATGAAGCCTTTCAGATACCAATTTAGTTTATGCAGAAAAAAAAAATTGAACAAAACAGGGTACCAGCATGGAAGACTTTCTTAACAGGAAACCTGAATTGAATGAGGAAATGTATGTGTGTTTGCTTATAGTTTAATCTCTTAAAAAAAAAAAAACAAACAAAAAGGGAAAAAGTTTTAAAATGTTTTACAATTATTTAAATAAATAAACGTGTAACTTATTGTAAGTAGAAGTAGAGCTTAAGATCTTTTTTTTTTTTTTCTTTTGGAAGAGAGGAGTTTCTCTTCCTAATGTAAAATGAAATGACGCAAACGTGGTAACAAGTTTTAAAGGTGTGTGATTATTACTACGGTTACTTATTAGAGTCTTACCCCCATCCTGCATCCCTTTCTTTTTCCACCATTTTATTGACTCATGCTCAAGAACATATAACTTAGGGAGAATCCTACAGAACATTCCAGTACAAAACAAACAGATGCAAATAAATGCCATGCACAAATGCTCCCCCTCATCACTTCATTCCCAGCTCCTTCTGCCTCCTGAACAGCCCGTAGATCCCTCGCAGTGTTCACTCTTGCTCAGGTGTTTCTAACACCTCTCACCCGCTCTCAGTGCTCTCCCATGAACAACGTGGGGAGTCCCCACATCAGTGTCTCAAGCTTTGAGCATACCCCAAGGAAAAGTGTCTTCAAGACGAGCCAAAACCTCACGACTTAGTTGACCAAGGGCCCTTTGGGGTTCTTCTTTGCCAGAGCCACTCTCTGCCTCTCTTGATTGCCTGGCCCGAGACAGAGTTTGGGAAAGATGGTTCTGTTTTTGGCCTCTTAAGAGTCAGTCTTCGAATGTCCAAATCCTTCACCTTTTATGCTATTAAACTCTCTTGGAAAAATATGTATCCTGCCTGCCACTGTTTCCAGGGAGAGTGGGACAAGATGTGGAAGAGGAACGTTACCATCCCTGAACCTCCTTCCTTATGTTCAAAGACATGGAAATCTGGATCCTTGGGTGGTTCAGGGACGAGGTGTATTTTAATTAGCGTGGTTGCCCAGTGCGGTTACTTCCTGTAGTTATGTATCTAGCTCTTAGGGGGAAAACCTTGCAGTAGCTGCTAATAGTGGTTGACTCTTTAATGCCTGTGTGATCCCAGAGATACATCCAGATTTACTTGGGTTTCTGGTAGGATGTCATCTTTTCCCAGGCCAGGGTCTCCTGTTAACACATGGACACCACAGACTTAGCTTGGGTTTCTTGGTTAGGGATCTGAAATAAGAAGTTGATGCAGCTCTCATGGACCAATATCTTTAGTGCTTCCAAACCCATTTTACATGACCTCCTCCTTGCCCCGCTGGTATATGCCCACACTTGTCCAGCCTTCAGCTCTCTTACTTGCCTTTAGCTTAGTTTGGAATTACCCAATACAATCCATTTTTTTTTTTCTGTGCACATGAGAATCCATGGTTTTGGGAACCTGGCATGCTTATAACCCCTGCTGATAGTCCTGCATAGTCAGGGCTCAATGCACCAAAATATATGGAAACACATGAGGAAAAAGGTCCCCACTGAACAATCTGGTACAAGGCAGGAACATATAGAATCTGAACATGACCTTCCAAAAGTGAAAGCAGAACCAAATTAAGCATGTTTCTACCTGGATTTGAGCCAATCCAACATAAGGAATTTTTTTTTTTTAAGTAGCATTGCTTTTAGAACCTGTGAATTTTGCTCCTGCATGAAGATGAACGCCGTACTGTCTTCAAAATGACTGTAGAGTGTGTTGGTAGCTTTACACGGAAAAGTGTGTGTAACTAAATACCAGACATCCTTGACCATTCAGCTAGAACCTCGGCAGCAGCAGACCTATTTAATTGTACAAATGTGTGTAAGGATTATTTTTAGTGTACTAATAAATTAAAAACAAAGTTACTCTGTCTTCTTTAGTCATTGTTATTGGGTCATTCCGGTCCCAGGTTATTTCTGTGCCACTTGAAATACAAGTATCTCTATAGGTAATAACAAATTTCTCTCCTATCTTTGTAAGAGGAGCTGTGTAAGATTTTTTCAGTTAAAGGGACAATTTACTACATTATTTATCTCATCTTTTGTTATAAGCATTGAAATTCTTCCCAGTTTTTCTTTGCACATTTCAATATGCATGGTTTAAAAACCATTTTCTTCTCTACCTTTTGTACAGTAAGGTCTCATTTCCAAACTGTATAGTTTCATTTTATTGTTTGCTTTGTCAGTTATATACAGTATAAAGTTGCTATGCACAGAGCTTTTTGTAAAGATAGCTTTTTTTGTTTACTGTTTTTAACGGTCTTACTTATGAAAGAATATCTTGTTTGTAAAATGAATATGTCTACTTCAGTTTTAAACTTTAAATTATCCTAACAAAAAAATAAAATTTTTGTACTGTAAAAGTGACCATTGCTTTCTTTCGTTAAGTGGGAGAAATTGAGCTTGGGGCGGGGACTTCCTCCTGACTGCTGGTCTCTGAGTTCTCCTCTGGTTGTGGGAAATTGCTAGAACGTTTGCCTATGTAGACGTATACCAAGGTACTTACCTAGAAAAGAGGGAGGGATTATGATGTTAGGCCAAGTTTTGGTATTTATCTTACCAAATTCTTTCAGAAACTCTCCCGAACTCAAAGAATTTACACTCGGTGGCTGTTTGATGAGGCAGCCAGGGAGTCTACTGCAACATGAAATTGCTCACACAGATGTTGTAAGTTGGTCTATTAGTCTCTGGTTGAAGAATTGGAGGCCCAAAGACTCAATGCCTATGTTCCAATCACAGAAAAGGAGCAAGACAGATGCCTCTGGAAAGAAATAATCAGAGAACAACACATATAGGACGAGAGAAGGACTGGAGCCCTCACAGAATGTTGGCAGAGAAGTTTCCACCAGGGAGGCTGGTCTGGACCGTACCTTCAAGGGACGCTGGGTGTTCTTGCTGTAGAGGTTTGTAGCGGGAGCTCCAGATGGGATGCGTGATGTCAAAGACATGTCAAGGGAAGTTCACAAAGCATATTTAGGAGAATTTAATCCTAAGTGTCTCAGCCCGAATACTCAAATACAAGTGCACATCACTCTGAGGATAAAGATAACTTTATGTCCCATAAATTGCTTCCTTAGAAAAGGGGATAAAGTGTGTCTAACAATAAAGTAGAAAAGCCACTGGGTTTTTTGACTTTTCTAGGGACAACCATCTCATCTTCCCCTTGCTTTTGGTCAGTGCCTGTCCAACATTCCGTGGGAGGCCATCTTGGACGTCCCACAAGGCAGGTGTCTCCCTTATCCTCTGGCTCTGAGTTCTGTTGCTGACCTGGTCAACATACATATTCTGTTTGTTTCCCTGTGAGTTGTCTGACCTCACTTGGAAATGAAGGCTCCTAAGTGCAGGACTGCATAGTTTTCAGCCTCGAATGTGGAGCTGAGCTCGGCGCCCCCGTTCTCACAAATGCCCTCTCTGACTGTGGGAGACAGCGCAGCTCCGCCACATGGGGGGCGTAGCCAAATCCCACAGATGACATCACATCGAGAATTTCTTCTCAATCAATTAAGAAAACGTTGTGAAGTGAGTGTAATTCAATGTGCTTCTGAATTTCAAACAAAGGAACCTGAGGCATAAAGAAGAAGAGCTCTCTGGTTGCCCACCTGTAGGTCAGGTTCTATTGCCCCTTGACCTTGAAACTTCTCCTACATCGGATCTTCTTGCTCAGGTTGAATTTTAGATCCAGAATCTGGGTGTCTTAGAAGGATGGCCTTCCCATTTCTATTACAGAAAGACCTTTTTATAATTTTATTATTGTTTTTTTAATTGACAACTTCTATACTTACATACAAAAAGTACATGATATTTCCCTCCCCTCCCCCCATTCCCCTTTAGAACTCCAATCTCCATCATATCCCCTCCCTCTCTCCATTAGTCTCTCTTTTAATTTGATGTCATCATCTTTTACTTCTATTATGAGGGTCAGAAAGACCTTTTGTTTTTTAAAAAAAAAATTCTTTGCAAAATTTTCATTTGAAATCTTTTTAATTTTTTTTTTTTTCTGAGGTAGAGTCTCACTCTAGCCCAGGCTGACCTGGAATTCACTATGTAGTCTCAGGGTGGCCTTGAACTTACTGTGATCCACCTGCCTCTGCCTCCTGAGTGCTGGGATTAAAGGCGTGTGACACCATGCCCAGCCTTCATTTGAAATCTTATATTCTTATAAAAACACATTACATCAGGATTGCAAGACAGAGGGACTCTACTAATTCACCTGCTTCACTTCACGATCCACTCCCTATCCTGACACAAAGAGTCTTCTGAATGGCATTCACTCTGGTTGGTGTCTGTGCTTCATGCTCTGAGAGATTCCAGACCACAGTACCTCCTCCCACCACTAAGGCCTCGCACTAGAGATGGGAAGTGGAGAAAGGATCTGCGAGTCATCCACACAGATGGAAGGACTCTCTGACTAGTCAGATGTGGGAGGGAGGGGCATGGGGTAAGTAGGATAGGCCAAGCTTTCTAGGGAGATGGTCAGATTTTGTGACACGGTGAACTGAAGTATGAAGAAGAGGACTGCGCTGGGGGAATGGAATGATTTTAAGTTGGACACAACTGTTACCTTTCCCCTCTCCTTTCTTAGTCAGCCCAGACTGTTCTTCATTAACTTACTCAATAAGGAGTAAGGATAGTTGGGTACCCTTTGGTTGGCATACATAAAGAAGAAATGTTTGCTCTGTTTCTTTTCCAGTATCTGTTGGGTTGAGTATAAGCTTTCCGGGGCTACACTTACTTGAGGATATCATAGGAGTTTGTTTTGTTCTTTTCACTACCTTCTGGTGTCCCTGTTGTGGAGATGTCTGAAACCATGCCTACCTGTCTTTTTCCTCCCTAGGAATCCTCCTCTATAAACAAGTCCATCCTATCATTTACTATCAAAATCATGCCGCTTTGAAATAAAGTGGACACAGATATAAACTGGGATGATCCCAAGGTCATTGTTCTTGCAAGAGGCTCAACCTTGCTGTCTACAAGATTGCTCCATGAACTTTTTTTTTTTTTTAACTGGGATCTATCTTCCTTTTTACTGTGCAGATTCAAGTCTTCTAGCAGTTCTGAAAACTTTTCTTTGAGTGTGCGTTCATGTTCCTACGTGTGTGGGTTTGTGCAATAGATGCATGTGTGTTTATGTGGAGGCCAGAGGACTGCCTTCCACCTCCTTTTGAGACAATGCCTTGCATTGGCCTGCAGCTCACCAACTAGACTAGATGAGCTGCTAGAGAGATCTCTGCCTCCCCTGTGCTATGATTATAGGCACACACTGATCTCACTATGAATAAAAAACTGTATCCCCTCCCCCCCGGACTTGAATTTGAGAGCCACATCCTTAGTTATGTAATCTTGAGCAAATCACTGCACTGAATGTTAGTCTTCTAAAATGCAAAACATGCATGATAACAATTGCACACACAGTGAGTGTATTTGTAGTAACTATACATATATGTGTATGCCTAGTAACCATATAATCTATGTATGTATAACTATATACATATAACTAAACACACACACGCTTATATAGCTATACACATATGTACATAATTTGTATAACTATATTATTCTGTCACACATACTTTTATAACTGACTGTACATACAACGTGCAGTTATTAGTATCAAGTGAAAATGTGTATGCACGTTAAAAATACGAGTTCAGTGTGGGTTGAATTTGGGTGGAGTATATACAGTGGTACCATTTACTTCATTGCTTTATTCCCAGCTCATGGAAATCAAAAGGCATTCAATAAAAATGAAACAAATGAATGAATATGTACACCTCCTACGTGTGATAGAGACTCAGTCAATTCAACGACAGCAATCAGTTTAGCATATACTTTTGTGGGAGTCTCACAGACTTGATGTGAATCCCCCTCCCCCTTGCCAGTGCTAGGAGGAAAGAGCAATGGAAGTGAGCAGTCTCTGGGTCAGCTCTTTTTGTTTTGCTTTTTTTTTTTTTTTTTTTTTTGAGGTAAAATTTCACTTTAGCCCAGGCTGACCTGGATTTCACTATGTAGACTCAGGGTGGCCTCGAACTCATGGCGATCCTCCTACCTCTGCCTCCTGAGTGCTGGGATTCAAGGCATACACCACCATGCCCGGTTGGCTCAGCATCATCCTTCCACAGCTGCAGCTGTCTCTGCCAGTGCTGAGGAGAGAAGCTGTTGGGCACAGGGTTTCCTCCACTTGGTTGGTTAATGGACAAAGGTATGAATAGCATTGGGACCATTGTTTGGACTTGGCCTATGGACCCAGGAAAGTTAGATTAGAACAGTAGGTGCCCAGGAAGTAGTGCTCTGGCACTCAGGGAACTGGGGGGAAGTAGTACATGCCCCAGAAGCCACAGTCCCCATTCTGCATAAATGATCACAAAAAGAAGGCAAGAGTTCTGTTCTAGCACCAGTCTCTGTTTTCTTCCCTTAAAAGTTAATAATTTTTAAATCATAGACTGGAACATCTGGTGTCATAGATAGAACTTTTGAGGACAAAACAAGCATTATTTTCAATTCTATATTTTCACAAGTCCAAGAATTTAAACGCATGAAAAATTGCTTTTAAGACAGGACTGGGACAAAAAAATGACTTCTGCTATCAAACCCGAGTCATTGACCATTTCCAAACAGAGCAGAAGAGCAATAGCTGCTGCAGAGACTGGGCTGCATCCATGGGAAGTGTCATGGTCATTAAACGCTAACAACACTTGTTGCCAACAATAAAAATCATGAGTAACACCGTGGAAACTCTAGACGTCCATTCTCTGCGCTGTAGAGCAGAAGAGTGAGTGTGCACACTAGAAGCCAGCGGACCCGAGTTCTAATCTCGTGTCCATCCCTCACTGAAGCTGATTATCAGGAAATTAAATTTATGAGCTACAACTTTTCCATCTGTCAAAATGGAGATAAGGAGATCTCTATGCCAAGATCCCTTTCCTGCCAAGATGGTGGTGAGATTTAAATAAAATAACAAATGTCAAAATGGCAAAGACAGCACGGGTGCATGCAGCTCTCTCCATCTTGTTCCTTTCCCCCAGCTTAGGATAAGAATTAACATGCGTTTATCTGAAAAGCCACCCACCACTCTGTCCTTACAACTCCTTGGCAGCACTGAAAAGAGGGCTATTAATTAGTCAGTATATGTGAAACACTTAGAAGATAAAAATGCTGGATGTGGGAATACTATTTACATCACAATACACGAGCTGGCTGCTCTTTCAAGTGGACCCATTGACAAAGTAAGGTTCTAATAGATGTGTTCCTGTCACCCGGAAATCAGTGTGGGGGCCTTGGAAGGGGCATGCGCCTGCTCATCATGCAACAGCCAGCCTTGTGAGGTAGGCGTGCTTCTCTGGAGAGGAATTAGTATGCTAAGCCACTATTACCCAATGGCCCCAGAAACCAACGAAAGGAAGTCCACAGTTGTTGATTAATTGAACTCTACAGGTAACCTGAAATTCCATGATCTTCCCTCCCTCCCTCCCTTCCTTCCTTCCTTCCTTCCTTCCTTCCTTCCTTCCTTCCTTCCTTCCTTCCTTCCTTCCTTCCTTCCTTCCTTCCTTCCTTCCTTCCTTCCTTCCTTCCTTCCTTCCTCCCTCTTCTTTTCTTTTCTTTTCTTTTCTTTTCTTTTTCTTTCTCTCTTTCTCTTTCTTTCTTTCTTTCTTTCTTTCTTTCTTTCTTTTTTTCTTTCTTTCTTTCTTTCTTTCTTTCTTCTTTCTTTCTCTTTCTTTTTCTTTTCCCTTTTGGTTTCACACAGGAAGTCTTGGGATACTGACAAGTACAAAAAGCAATTTCACATAGAGGAAAGTAGTATGTCTCAAGTTAGAGGGTTCTGAAACCCTTGAGAGAGGAACACGGGGCCTCCTGCAGAGCAGTTGGGTTTTCAGCCTCCAGTGCTGACCTCTAATGCTCGGCTCTCCTTTCTGACCCCACGCTCAGGTTAGATTTCCACATGGTGCAGCAAAGTGACATTCATCACTGAGAATTAATGTTGGTAATATTGAATGTATTACTTTGTGGGTTTGATCCTCTTCACCTTGTGCATTCCTGTTTTTTGTGTTTTTTTTTTTTTTTAATCTACAGGCATGGCCACTTTTAGTGCTTGTACACATTATAGCACAATGATAATACAGCTTCAGAAACAGGGAAATCCTCTTATGGATTTCTCTCCTTATTTTTCATGGCTGTGAAATTCTTAATTTTCAGATAAATGTCTCCAAGTTGAGAAGCCCTGGGCTATGGGAATGGAGAACAGGGCGGAAAAGCTTGGAAATCAACAACTGGGTCTTCATTCCTTGAGTGATCGAGACCTGGCAGAATTGATTTCTGTGTTCTGTAACTCAGCTTCAATGAACACGTATTATTCCAAGTATTTCATTTTTGCCTCTGAATTATGTTCATATCCACAAATCCCAGCCAAGGGCCTATTGAATAATTGTCCCCACATGGAACATTTTCCTGGTGATGTTTTCCTTTCCTTGGTCCTATGAAATATAGAAATGTGTTTCTAATTATTAGCAGAACCACCTGGTAACTGCGCTGTATCTTCTCAATCATATGACTCATTTCGTGCACTGTGTGGTAGAACTCAGTCACGTTTGACGCCGTCCAAGAAATATTAGCTCTGCAATGACCCCCACATTGCACACGCTCACCTGTAGCCAAGGTGATCATATTTTGTAAGCCAACAAACAGAACTTGTGGCTTGACAATTATAATATAACTGAAACCGGTCAATACAGATTTCTTTGGCACCAGGCACAAGAATCATGTCGTCTGGTACCTCCCGCTTCTAGTTTTTGAGGATATAAAGCAACTGTTCATATTCCTACTGTCTTTATGCCTGGTAACCAGTGGAGGACCCAGAGCCTCAGACTTCCCTGAGTTCACTGAGCGTTTGAGAGATGAACACGCAAACGAACCAGCTCTCCTGGGAAACTTACCCCTAACTTTACAGGAAAACCAAATAGACATCTCTTCGTGTATAATAAACTTTTACAAAACTGGCCCTCTCTTCCTGCAGAGTTGGCGTATCGATGGATTTCTGGAAGCCCTAGGGAACGCTCCTGTATCAGCTTTGGCCGTTTCTGCATTGATTTGTGTTTCACTGCCCAGAGTTTGTGAGCCTGAGGTAATTTGCATAGGTGGTTCCCATGCTCCTTGCCACTCTCCTTTTTACTTGACTGTTCTGGCTTTTTAAAAGAGATTATTTTATTTTTCTTATTAGAGAAAGAGAGAGAGAGAGAGAATAGGCATGCCAGGGCCTTCAGCCACTGGAAATGAACTCTAAACGCATGCACCACCTTGTGTATCTGGCTTTATGTGGGTCCTGGGGAATTGAACTTAGGTCCTTTGGCTTTGCTGGCAAGTGCCTTAACTGCTAAGCCATCTGTCCAGCCCCTTGGCTTTTTAAAAGGAGTATGTGTATCTGTGTACATGTTCATGTGTGTGCACATGTGTGGAGGCCAGAGGACAACCTCTGGTACTGTTCCTCAGCAATAATGGCCATCATTTTTATTTGTGTAAGATAGGCTCTCTCATTGGATTGGGACTCACCACTTGTGTTCTACTGGCTGGCCAATGCACATTGTTAAAAAGCCATGAAGTGCTGTATACCTTTCTGTTTGTTTTGTGTTTTGGTTTTAAAGTTTTTATGGTTTACTTTGCTGGTCCCCAGGAATCCTCTTGTCCACACCTCCCCCAGTGCTAGGGTTATAGGTGAAGTCCTCATGCCAGGCACTTTTATGCATGTTCTGAAAATCAAACCCAGATCTTCACGCTTGTAAGGGAGACACTTTATCAACTGAACATCTTCCCAGCTTCTGCTATTTTTAGGTAGTAATATGGGAGCAGAAGAAGAAATGAATTGAAAAGACGTCCGGGCACATATTTGATCCTCAAACTATGAACAGAAGGATTTTCTAGCAAGGCCACCCATGCCGGCTTAGAGCTGGGCACCATGCTGAAGGAAAGTTCAGTTAGGTAAATGGTCAGAGGGCTTACACCAGGAAGGAGACATGGAAGAGAAATGGGAAGCAGAGAGGTTCTATCCTGTAGGATATATTTCGATATGGGGAGTGGAGAGGGGCCTGCTCCTTTGTGGAAACGCAGGAGACATGATTGATGGCGCTAACACCCGGGAACTGACTGCGTAATGTGGAATCTTGCCTGGACATTCATCACGATGGCAGAGGAGAAGGAGCCTGTGGCAGTGGAGCCTGTGCAGCAGCTGGAGGAGGCAGGAAGGAGTACAGGAGATGTGGAACCCGAGGCAAATGTGCCAGGTCACACGGAAGCATAGGGCTGCCTACTGCCTTTTGGAGGACTGTGTTGGCAAGAGAGAGACAAGAGGGAATGTGTGGAAGCAGGCTTTCCCCAGCATATACTGACCTAGCTCTCTAAAAACCATGGGCTCCAGCAAAGAAAACCATATAAACTTTAAAACCAAAAACCAAAACAGACAGACGTGTGTGTGTGTGTGTGTGTGTGTGTGTGCGTGTGTGTGTGTGTATCTCTTCCTGCTTTTTGAAGTGTCCCTTTTTTAAAAAAAAATTATTATTTGAGAGAGACGGAGAAGAAGAGGCAGAGAGAGAGAGAATGGGTGTGCTAGCAGCCTCTCAGCCACTGGGAATGAACTCCAGACCCGTGCACCCCCTTGTGGGCAAGTTCAACATTGCGCACTTGCCTCACTTTTGCGTCAGGCTAAACGTGGGACCTGGAGATCGAACGGGCGTTCTTAGGCTTGGCAGGCAGGCACCTTAACCTCCAAGCCATCTCTCCAGCTCCGAAGTGTCCTTTTTTATCAAGTGTAAGTGGAAATACCAGGCAGTCCCACTTCCCAGTCAAGGTCCCTGCATTCAGGATTATCACCTTGACAAGGTTTTGTTAATGGTCATATCATGCCACATTAGGTCCTTTCAAGCTTGCCAGGCAAGTCATATGCAATGGAGGTGGCTGGGCGGTTTGGGAAGGAACTTAGAACCATGTATCAGTCCATTTTCTGGTACTATTACAAAATACATGAGGCTGGAAACTTCTTAGAGAAAAGAAATTTACTTAGCTCACAGTTTGGGAGGCTGATGCTGTACGTAGGACAGTTCCTTCTGTTTACCCCTGATGTTGGAGGATATCACAGGGACAGAACATGTGTTGAAGAGATGACATGGTGAGACAAAATGCTAGAAAGAGTCAGGGCTCAGGCATGCTGGTTTTATAACAGTTAAGTCTAATGGAAATAAATTGGGGTTTTGTGAGAACTGAAATTAATATTTTATTTACTTGTTTTGTGTATGTATATGCATGAAAGTGTGTGTGTATGTGTGTGTGTGAGGGAGAGAGAACAGGTACACACATGACATGGCACATAGGTAGAAGTCAGAAGTCAATTTTGGGTTGGTCCTAGTCTTTCCACCTCATTTGAACTCTCTCTCTCTCTCTCTCTTTCTTTGTCTGGATCTTCTTCTGCTGTTACTGTTCTTTGTTGCATTTGTTTGCCTCCCATCTCACCATCAGTGTAAGCTCATCGTAACTTCAAACTTTTTACGTGGGGTGTGGGAAGTGAACTCTCTCCAGTACTCAGGCTTGAGTGCTGAGCATGTTACCCACTGAGCTATCTCCCCAGCTTCTGTGTTTATATGTTGTGAGAGCAGCTATCCAGTGCCCTGATTCCCTCATGCTAGGCTCCAGCGTTTAGAGATGCTGTCCCTCCCCAACACCATCACTCTGAGGATGAAGTTTCCAGCACCTTTGGCGAATATTCTTCACACCACATTCAAGCCATACTAAGTTAGGACCATTTTAAAATCTCGGGCCACTGTTTGATGGGTTGTGTTTGCTCTAGGTAGTTCTGAAATTGTTACATGAAATGGGCCAAAGCCTCCATAGTTCCTAGGATCATGAGAAGAATGAAATGAAACGACTCCTATAAACACACGGAAAAGAGCAGGACTCAGCGCATCCAGTCGAGCTCAATGTTCCTGAGTGTGAATCAGGGAACCAGCTCTTAAAAGAGTGATGGTTTCTCCATTCTAATGTATCAGTAAGTAGCAGTAACCATGAGGCAAGCCTGTAAAAGCTTTGCTGAGATGTGTTAGGCTGCAATAGCTGAAGATGTAGGCTTGAGGCAGTTTTGGTTGCTTTTTTTTTTTTTTTTTTTGAAAGAGCGAGACAGACTTAGCAGGCTAAAGCCAAGAGAAGAAGTGTTCAAGTCCTTGACATAATGAGACTCCTCCCAAGCCATGATGTGTCACGTGGCGTGCTCGAGGTAAACAGGTAAAGACTACTGACTGCCTCACTGACGCTTAGTCTTGGGTGTCACCTTGGCAGGGCCCCGGTGCCCAGCTACTTACTTCAACACTGGCCTATGGGTTGCTCTGCAGGTATTTGTAGATGTGTGACCGTATGCAGTCAGTTGACTTTGAGGGAAGGGGTCTACCCTTAATAATGTGTGCATGTGTGTTGGGGGTGGGGAGTCCCCTTAATCATTTGAAAAGCCTTATGAACAAAATTTGAGGTTTCCAGGGAAAAAAGAAACTCAACCTCAGGACTCTATGATCAACTCCTGCCACCATTTCTGGCTGACTTCTCCATGCCACGAATTTCAGACTTGTCAGTCCCCACAATTGTGGGAGCCAGCTCCTTACACTCAACACATCTGTCAGTGTCTGTTTGTCATTTCTCTCTCTCTCTCTCCCTTTCTGTCTCCACACACACACACACACACACACACACACTCACTCATTCACTCACACTATTGGTCCCATTTTTCTGCAGAACACTGACAAATATATATACTTAAATGATTTTTTGTGTGTACATTATATCCAAATAAATTATTTTTAAAATAAAACTAATAAAACTACAGACAGTACAATTTTATTTACCTAGAACTCAAGAACCTGTGAAGTAATCTGTGGTGACAGAAAGCAAATCAGTGGTTGCCAGGGAAGCGGGCAAGGGCCAGAGGGGCTTGGGGAAGAGCTCAGGGTGATGGAAATGCCCGATCCTTTCGTGGGGGCCGGTGGTTTCATGGGTGTTTACAAATGTCAACACTTATCCAAGTACAGGCTTTACATATGTGCAGTTTATTGTATGTCAATTATATCTTCATGAAATATTTTATTTTTTTAAGAAAAAGAAAACGAAGGAAAAGACACACAAAAGATAAGTCCAAGTAGAAAACTGGTTAAGGCTCCGCAGAAGAAGGTCCAGGAGGTCCACTTTCATCCTACCCCGTGGTGTCCTGAGGCCTCATGGAGAACCTGTGAGAAGGAATGCCAGGCCCACCCTGAAGGACTTGGGACACCCATTCCTCTTCCAGGGCAGATGGAGGAGCCAGTGAAGATCTACACGTAGACATGCAGTGAACCCAGAACTAGGTTGACAGAACTGGGGATGCAGTTTAGTGACTAGAGTGCTTGCCTAGTATGCAAAAAGCCCTGGGGGAGGAAGGAAGGAAGGAAGGAAGAAGAGAGAGAGAGCGTTATCCAAAATCCAAATATTGGCTGGGTTGGTTTCCCCCAAGCCTCTCTCCTTGGCTTGAGTATGGCTGCCCTCCCCTTCGGTGGGCGCATCCCTGACCCACCTGAGGGTAACTGAAGTTCAAGGCTTCAGAGGCAAAGGTTGAGTCTGTAGAATGCTTGCCTTGCAAGACGAGGACCTGAGTCCAGTCCTCAGGACCTGTATGAAGAATGTAGGGCATCGTAGCCTGGGCTTATAGTCCCAACACTGGATGGCCAGAGAGAAGTGGGTCCCTGGGCTTCACTGGCAAGCTGGTCCAAGCTCATTGGAGAGATCTAGGCCAATGAGAGGCCCCGTCTCTCCTAAAAGGTAGATAGCATCAGAGAGAAAAGACACATGTAGCTGTGTTCTGACCTCTCCACACACACACACACACACACACACACACACACACACACACACACACAGTCACCCAATATGTATACACACACCACACACATGAATACATATACAGTCACATTAAAAAAAAAAAAACAAGATCAAGATTCCTGTTTAAGTGAGTTTCCATATTTTGGTGGTGTGAATATTACCTGTTTTTTTTTTTTTTTTATGAGCATACCCTATCCACTGTAAAGTGCGTATAGGTGACTAGCTCATGGGTTGATGCTGCACAAACGGAGAAGCTGTGAGAATACTTGTGAATGTATGCTGAGGCTGAGAGGCCATGCAATGTGCTGGAAATGTACATGTGTACAGGTGTTCAACATTGCCCTCCCTGGGGCTTCACAAAGAGACAGTTTTCCAAACATACAGCCATGGGAGGGCCCAAGGGGCAGGAAGCCATGAACTCCAGGATTGTGGAGCGGGAAGGACAAAGCCAGGTGACACAGACAAGGTGTTATGTGTACTGCTGCTATTTTTTTTATTATTTTACTTTTGAGAGAGAGAAAAAGAAGGAGAGAGTGAGAGAGAAAGAATGGGCACACTAGGGCCTTTTGGCCACTGTGAACAAACTCCTGATGCATGTGCCCTCTTGTGTGCATGTGTGACATTGCACACTTGCATCACTGTGTGTCTGGCTATGTGGGACCTAGAAATTTGGACATTCATTCTTAGACTTCTCAGGCAAGTGCCTTAACTGCTAAGCCATCTCTCCAGCCCACTGATGCTATTTTTGAAAATGACCAGCTTATTGTAATTTAAAAACAAGATAATAAGTGCTGAAGACTCTATAAACACACGGGAAAAGAGCAGGACTCAGCGCATCCAGTCGAGCTCAATGTTCCTGAGTGTGAATCAGGAACCAGCTCTTAAAAGAGTGATGGTTTCTCCATTCTAATGTATCAGTAAGTAGCAGTAACCATGAGGCAAGCCTGTAAAAGCTTTGCTGAGATGTGTTAGGCTGCAATAGCTGAAGATGTAGGCTTGAGGCAGTTTTGGTTGCTTTTTTTTTTTTTTTTTTTGAAAGAGCGAGACAGACTTAGCAAGCTAAAGCCAAGAGAAGAAGTGTTCAAGTCCTTGACATAATGAGACTCCTCCCAAGCCATGATGTGTCACGTGGCGTGCTCGAGGTAAACAGGTAAAGACTACTGACTGCCTCACTGACGCTTAGTCTTGGGTGTCACCTTGGCAGGGCCCCGGTGCCCAGCTACTTACTTCAACACTGGCCTATGGGTTGCTCTGCAGGTATTTGTAGATGTGTGACCGTATGCAGTCAGTTGACTTTGAGGGAAGGGTCTACCCTTAATAATGTGTGCATGTGTGTTGGGGTGGGGAGTCCCCTTAATCATTTGAAAAGCCTTATGAACAAAATTTGAGGTTTCCAGGGAAAAAGAAACTCAACCTCAGGACTCTATGATCAACTCCTGCCACCATTTCTGGCTGACTTCTCCATGCCACGAATTTCAGACTTGTCAGTCCCCACAATTGTGGGAGCCAGCTCCTTACACTCAACACATCTGTCAGTGTCTGTTTGTCATTTTCTCTCTCTCTCTCCCTTTCTGTCTCCACACACACACACACACACACACACACACTCACTCATTCACTCACACTATTGGTCCCATTTTTCTGCAGAACACTGACAAATATATATACTTAAATGATTTTTGTGTGTACATTATATCCAAATAAATTATTTTTAAAATAAAACTAATAAAACTACAGACAGTACAATTTTATTTACCTAGAACTCAAGAACCTGTGAAGTAATCTGTGGTGACAGAAAGCAAATCAGTGGTTGCCAGGGAAGCGGGCAAGGGCCAGAGGGGCTTGGGGAAGAGCTCAGGGTGATGGAAATGCCCGATCCTTTCGTGGGGGCCGGTGGTTTCATGGGTGTTTACAAATGTCAACACTTATCCAAGTACAGGCTTTACATATGTGCAGTTTATTGTATGTCAATTATATCTTCATGAAATATTTTATTTTTTTAAGAAAAAGAAAACGAAGGAAAAGACACACAAAAGATAAGTCCAAGTAGAAAACTGGTTAAGGCTCCGCAGAAGAAGGTCCAGGAGGTCCACTTTCATCCTACCCCGTGGTGTCCTGAGGCCTCATGGAGAACCTGTGAGAAGGAATGCCAGGCCCACCCTGAAGGACTTGGGACACCCATTCCTCTTCCAGGGCAGATGGAGGAGCCAGTGAAGATCTACACGTAGACATGCAGTGAACCCAGAACTAGGTTGACAGAACTGGGGATGCAGTTTAGTGACTAGAGTGCTTGCCTAGTATGCAAAAAGCCCTGGGGAGGAAGGAAGGAAGGAAGGAAGAAGAGAGAGAGCGTTATCCAAAATCCAAATATTGGCTGGGTTGGTTTCCCCCAAGCCTCTCTCCTTGGCTTGAGTATGGCTGCCCTCCCCTTCGGTGGGCGCATCCCTGACCCACCTGAGGGTAACTGAAGTTCAAGGCTTCAGAGGCAAAGGTTGAGTCTGTAGAATGCTTGCCTTGCAAGACGAGGACCTGAGTCCAGTCCTCAGGACCTGTATGAAGAATGTAGGGCATCGTAGCCTGGGCTTGTAGTCCCAACACTGGATGGCCAGAGAGAAGTGGGTCCCTGGGCTTCACTGGCAAGCTGGTCCAAGCTCATTGGAGAGATCTAGGCCAATGAGAGGCCCCGTCTCTCCTAAAAGGTAGATAGCATCAGAGAGAAAAGACACATGTAGCTGTGTTCTGACCTCTCCACACACACACACACACACACACACACACACACACACACACACACACACAGTCACCCAATATGTATACACACCCACCCACACATGAATACATATACAGTCACATTAAAAAAAAAAACAAGATCAAGATTCCTGTTTAAGTGAGTTTCCATATTTTGGTGGTGTGAATATTACCTGTTTTTTTTTTTTTTTTCTGAGCATACCCTATCCACTGTAAAGTGCGTATAGGTGACTAGCTCATGGGTTGATGCTGCACAAACGGAGAAGCTGTGAGAATACTTGTGAATGTATGCTGAGGCTGAGAGGCCATGCAATGTGCTGGAAATGTACATGTGTACAGGTGTTCAACATTGCCCTCCCTGGGGCTTCACAAAGAGACAGTTTTCCAAACATACAGCCATGGGAGGGCCCAAGGGGCAGGAAGCCATGAACTCCAGGATTGTGGAGCGGGAAGGACAAAGCCAGGTGACACAGACAAGGTGTTATGTGTACTGCTGCTATTTTTTTTATTATTTTACTTTTGAGAGAGAGAAAAAGAAGGAGAGAGTGAGAGAGAAAGAATGGGCACACTAGGGCCTTTTGGCCACTGTGAACAAACTCCTGATGCATGTGCCCTCTTGTGTGCATGTGTGACATTGCACACTTGCATCACTGTGTGTCTGGCTATGTGGGACCTAGAAATTTGGACATTCATTCTTAGACTTCTCAGGCAAGTGCCTTAACTGCTAAGCCATCTCTCCAGCCCACTGATGCTATTTTTGAAAATGACCAGCTTATTGTAATTTAAAAACAAGATAATAAGTGCTGAAGAGATGGCTTAGCAGTTAAGGACCTTGCCTGCAAAGCTAAGGACCCAGGTTCAATTCCCCAGGACCCACATAAGCCAGATGTACAAAGTGGTACATGCACCTAGAGTTCATTTGCAGTGGCTGGAGACCCTGGTGCATCCATTCTCTCTCTCTCTTTCTTTCTTTCTTTCTTTCTTTCTTTCTTTCTTTCTTTCTTTCTCTCTCTCTCTCTCTCTCTCTCAAATAAATAAATAAAAACAAAATATTTTTTAAAAATTAAGAAAAAGATAATAGACTTTGGATATTTATTTATTTATTTTACTTAAAAGGAAATCAGCATAAGAGATTTTTTTTTCTATTTCTTCTCCAATATGCCTACCAAGCCAGTGATCAGCTGTCACTATCCATGTTTTACAAGTGGACTTAACTGAGGTTGAGACAGGTTGGGGATATCGCCAAAGTCAAGAGCCAGGCGGTGACAGAGCCAGAACCTAACCCGGCCTCTAATTCCTCTGATTTCCCACTTGCATTTTAAAATAATACAAGCAAGATGTTATATTTTCTGAATTAAAAAATCTTTTAAAATAAGATTATTATTTTCCTATACTAGATTCAAGCTGGGCCTTGGAAGTGAGGAAAGAATTGAGAGAACTTGGAAAGGTTATGGAAGGACATGGCCAAATGAGCAATAGCTTGGGAGAGAAAAAAAACTTTCCCTGGTCAGGGAAAGAAATGAAAGGATTTTGTAAGCGCTACAGAAACCAGGAATTGCAGCTTACAATATTCCTCCACAATCTTTCCTCTCTCTCCTGCTTCCCAACTAGGAATATAGCATATTTGGGATGCATCTGTCAATCGTGTACCATGATCATGAACAAGAAGGAAAGTTCTAGAATGAACTTGAGAAATAACTTTTCTGTCTTTTTTTTTTTAATAGTCTCAAGTGGGCGTGAGACACTCAAATACATCACCACAGATGTCAAGCCTTTCTATGAAGAGGCCAAAAAGAAGGACGCAGTGTCAAAACAGAGAATAAAGAAATTACACACCTATGGCCTTGGAGGTGACCTCTCTGTGTAAACTGCAGTCTGAAAAGCCAGTGACACCCAGGCCTTTGCTGATAACAACAGACTCATTTCAAGGGCTGGAGGGATAATTCAGCAATTAATTAAAGGCACTTGCTTGCAAAGCTTGCTGGCCTGGGTTCAATTCCCCAGCCACCCACATATAGCCAAATGCACAAAGTGGTACATACATCTGGAGTTCATTTGTAGCATCACGAAGCCCTGGCACATCCATACTCTCTGCCTGTCTGTCTCTGCTCACAGATAAATAAATACAAATATTTTTTTAAGCATGTCTCATTTCAACATATCTTTGCAGACTGAAATGACTTCTCTACCTAAGGCAAATCGCACGAGCACATCGAGGACTCTGGCGACATGTGAAGTCACAGAGCAGATGAGGAAAGAGCCTTTTCAATATCACCCGAGGCTTTGTGGGCCAGAGAACGTAGAGCCATAATAGACGCTTTCTGAACCTCCTCACACTGCGCCCGGCTCTCCTAAGGATTGGTCCTATTACATTTTTAAAAATAGCTCTAAGGTAATTTGTGTGCTGAACTGGCTACAGGATTAAAAAAAAAAATAACACCCACCTGAATACATTCTCTATGTTCCCATCAGCCAGACACGGAGCACAACCGTGGCAGTTTCCTCGGAGCTAATTTTCAGCATTAGGACTTATCAGAACCTAGATTCCGCCCTAATAAACGATGATACAGCAGCCACTCCTTCAGCCACTTATTTGGGCGACCAGGGAATTGGCAGATGAGTTAAAAATTTCCATTGGTGACAACACACAGCTGTTGAGGTGCAAAGATCCGAGACTCTAATCAGACCAGGTTATCTAAGTAACACTGACTCATTATCTCTGCCTGGTGGACAGGGTTCACCCAACAGCTGGGGCTGTGAGGCACTATGACAGAGGAGCTAATGGGAAGTTGACAAGCGAAGATATCAACTTAGAAGAGAGGAAGTGGGTAACCCTCTGCCCCCTTCCAACCTTGCTTACAACTCTCTTCTTGTTTTAGGTGATGTAAATGAATGACACTATTTTTTTTCTGGATTTATTTTAAAACTTCCATGTATTAATAATACCCGGGACCTCCTATTAGCATACCCTGCAGCATGTCTCATGAACTGCTTCCTCTGAACATTTTAAGGACAGTTGTGATTCCAACAGAGCAAGGACGGCCCAGAGTGAGACACGATCTTAACACGCCCGGCATGGAAGTCAATAAGGGACGGGTTTCCCACTACTGATCCACTAGCGTGAGCCTGTTTTGTATTTTTACATTTCTACAGTATACGTGTGGTGTGCATGCATGTGTGCGTGCATATTTCTATAGGTGTGAGGCTGTGTGTATGCTTATAGGAACTAGAGGACAACCTTAGGTGTTAGTGAACTGCAGGGATCCGTCTGTCTCTGCCTCTCCAGCACTGGGGTTACAGGCATGTGTGACCACGACCAGCATTTTATGTGAAACTGGAGATTAAACTCAGGTCCTCAAACGTGTGAAGCAAAGCACTTTACCGATGGGGCTGTCTGCACAGTCCCCAAGCTCTTTTAAATCCCACCTTGCAAAGTAGGCAAGGCTGACCTTAGAAGTAACTAGGTGAATTGGCCAAAATATGTATAATAATTAGCCACCTACAGAATATTTTTCCATCCATTACCCTCTGAATACAACATTGCATGAGGGAAGACCTAACTATTGTTTGATCTTTAAAGATGAAGCTTATTATGTCAGGTTTTTTTTTTTTTCACCGAGGTTCTTGGGGAGCATGGTGGAAGTGGCCAGTGAGCTTAGTGTTACTCCTCACTCCGGTGTCTTCCCTATAGGAACCTAACGGACAGTCACGTGGCTGCAAGGGGTGGCCCATCCAAGTACAGCTAACCGAGAGGCCAGAACCAGACAGCAAACCCAAGGCTCGTAGCCTTTTGCAAGACAAGATCCACGGAACTGAGAAGCATGTATCCAAGGCAGTGGCTCCTGTTCCTCATGTGACAACATGTGACAAACCTGGGGAGAGAGGCAGAATTTTCCAACATCATCTGAGCTCTTTGTTCTCCTCGGTCGCTGGGGTTGACATGTTTTCTCTTCTAGAACTTTCCTATTCCTTTTTCAGGCTATTACTTTAAAGAATCATTCTGAGATCCAGGAAGAACAGTTAAGAATTTACTCTAAGAGACTGAATGGATCCAAAGAATAGATTATTTCAGGGCTGGAGAGATGGCTTAGCAGTTAAGGCGCATGCCTGTGAAACCTTAAGGACCCGGTTCGATTCTGCAGGTCTCATGTTAGCCAGATGTGTCTGGAGTTCATTTGCAGTGGCTAGAGGCCCTGGCACACCCATTCTCTCTCTCTCTCTCTCTCTCTCTCTAATAAATAAATAAATAAATAAATAAATAAATAAAATCTAAAAGAAGTTTAAAAAAAGAATAGATTATTTTAGCTAATGAGCACACAAATGTTCTCCCTAATCTGCCTTACCCTTCCCACCCCCAAGTCTCCAGCCACATTGTCTAACACAATACTCTTCAGAAGTTCTACAATGTGGCTAAATAGCAATCTAAATATATTCAATCACATTATCCAAATTCAAATGTAAACTCACTCCCATTTAGAAATTCCAAGTGAGATACCGAGGTCCAAAAATTTAAATCCTCTTCTAGGAAAAGTCCAAAAAAGTTCAAATCCAAAAGAATTATGACCCAAAGTTAAATTTCCTTAACATGTAGGAGGAAAAGTCCAAAGGAATTAAAATCCGACTCAAGCTTTTATTTTCCTGTGACTTGATATGCAAAGAAATGAATGTCCAAATTTTCATTTCCCAATTTCCAGCCCTGCTCAGCCTCATCCAGAGAGCCTCGGTCTAACGTCTTGAGCAGCTGCAGAGCCAGGTCTGTCTTCCATGGGAACGGGTGTGGCTCTTGCCTGGCCTCTCAGGAGCCCTATCTTTTTTCAAAAAAAGAGCTCGAAGAGTTAATAGAACACATAAGATTATTACAGTATTGGTCTCATATTCCACAAGATGCAGAACCCCAAGAACTCTCCCCAGCTGCCAGAGCTGTTATCCAAGTAAAATTACTTTTTCAGAGTCCCACGCTTGGTGTTGCCAGAGGCCCAGCCGTATTTGGGGAAAAAGGAGAAAAACCTGTGACTGAAGCCACAGTTTGGGTCCTGAAATCTAAAATCGCACTTGGGGCTTCTCCATTTAACAAACTGAGAGCAGGACCAGGGTGGACTCATGAATGCTGAAACCAGTCATGTGAATCCAAGGAAATGTTTAGTCCCTCCATGGATTCTTCCTCTCAGACATAATGCAGAGGGACAGAAGGAATGGCCTCTGGAACACCTGACCCACCGTGCAGACCTGTGTCTGACCTATATAGAGACACCTTCGTGCTTGGCGGATGTGGGCTGACAATACTGCTGAAATGGTTGGCCTGCAGAATTAAAGCTACAGGCACAGTTCTGCCCACCAAGGCCCAAGACATGACCCTACCAAGACATGTGATGGCTCAGGGGGTAAAGTGCTTTGTTTGGATAGCCAGCACCCGTATAAAAATGCCAAGCATGGTGGCACACCCATGGAATCCCAGCACTAGGGAAGTGGACACAGGAGACCACCTGGGGCTTGCTGGCTAGCTAGTCTAGATGACTCTGGAGATCTAGGTCCACTGACTCAAATAAACAAGTTAGAGAGGGACTGATGAAGACACCGGACATCACCCTTTGGTCTTCACATCCACAGGCACGCACACACATACACACACACACACAAATACACGCTTGCACGCGTGCAGATATTCCTACATACACGTGTGTGCTCAGTCACTGAGCTACAACTCCTGACCTTGGCTCCTTGAGACAGGGTCTCACCAAGAAGCCCAGGCTGGACTTGAACTCCCAATCGTTCTGCCTTACCTCCTCAGCGCTGGGATTATTGGTATGCTCCACACCCACCTCTGCTATAAGTTTAACACCTTTCCAGTCCCGATTTCTCCTTGAATTTTGAAAAAACAATATTTGTTTGATTACACAAGTAATAAATGTCTACCATGGAAAAAATTAGAAATGACAGAAAAGCATAAAGAAATAAAATAATTGCCTGGCATAGTGGCACACACTTGTAATGAAAACACGCAGGAGGCCGAGGCAGAAGGATAGTGAGTTTGAGGTCAGCCTGAGTTACATAGACGGTTTTTGTTTGTTTGTTTGTTTGTTTTTGTTTTTTGAGGTAGGGTTTCACTGAAGATCAGGCTGACCTGGAATTCATTGTTTAGTCTCAGGGTGGCCTTGAACTCATGGCAATCCTCCTACCTCTGCCTCCCCAGTGCTGGGATTAAAGGTGTGTGCTACCATGCCTGGCTCATAGACTTTCTTTTTGGAGAGAGAGAGGGAGAGGAAGACAGAAGGAGATGGATGCGCCAGCAGCCTCTCAGCTGCTGTGAACGAAATCCAGATGTGTGCGCCCCCTTGTGGTCAAGTGTGTCATAGTGCCTTTGTGTCACTTTGCATCTGGCTAAACATGGGACCTAGAGATTGGAACCGCTGGAGATTGGAACTAGCGTTCTTAAGCTTAGGAGGCAGGCGCTTTAACTGCTAAGCCATCTCTCCAGTCCTAGACTGCTTTTAAAAAGCCACCAAATAAGGCTACAGAGATGGCTCAGTGTTTGGTGCACATGAGTACGTGAAGGGTGCTGAGACTGCCTGAGTTTGAATCACCAAAACTCACATAAAGAGCTGGGTGTGGCCAATCTCGCCTATAATGCCAGTTACAGCAGAGACCATGGAACCACAGGAGCACGTGAACAGGGAAACAAGCTCTGAGACTCTGCCTCAAATAACTACTTATGGAAGAGCAGTAGAGTGGCACATTCAATGCCACCATGGGAGAGCTCACCCCTGTGCAGGTGAGCACACGGGGTTCCACAAGGACACAGACATGTGCCCGTGCACACACACACAATAAATAATGAATAAAATCAATTTATAATTTTACAACTAAGAATAAGCCTTGTTGGGCTGGAGATACTGCTTAGTGTTTAAGGCACTTGCCTGCAAAGCCAAAGGACCCAGGTTCGATTCCCCAGGACCCATGTAAGCCAGATGCTCAAGGTGGCGCATGTGTCTAGAGTTCATTTGCAGTAGCTAGAGGTATACCCATTCTCTCTATCTGCTTCTTTCCCTTTCTCTCTCTGTCTCAAATAAATAAATATTTAAAAATTAATAATAAGGGCCGGGCGTGGTGGCGCACGCCTTTAATCCTAGCACTCGGGAGGCAGAGGTAGGAGGATCGCTGAGAGTTCGAGGCCACCCTGAGACACATAGTTAATTCCAGGTCAGCCTGGACCAGAGTGAGACCCTACCTCGCAAAACCAAAAAAAAAAAAATAATAATAATAATAATTAATAATAAAAAGAAATAAACCTTGTTAATAGCTTAAATTTACATTTATTTTCAAGCAGAGAGAGAAAGAGAGAGAGAGAGAGGCACCTGGGCCTCCTGCTACTGCAATGAACTCCAGATGCTTGTGTTACTTTGTACATCTGGCTTTACATGGATACTGGGGAACTGAACCCAGGTAGTCAGGCCTTGCAAGCAAGTGCCCTTAACCGCTGAGCCATCTCTCCAGCCTGCGCCCCCCCCGCCCCAGTTAATATTTTAGTGTATATTCTCAATATTTATTTTTTGAACACATGAGTATACTTATGTGTGTATATAATATAAATAAAACATCTTCTGAGCTATTTCCAGTTTCCCGTTGCTTTATTGCTAATACATCACCTTTTCCTTCTTCCTTCAGGCAGCTAAGAGGAAATGTGTCCATCCCCTCTGGGAGCAGTGAGAAAGGGCTGAGGGCAGAAAGCAGAGTCTGGTTTCCAAAATCCAAGCCTGTCAAGGATGTGATCCTTGTCACCTCTGAGGCAAACAGTTTTTCTCTCCTTTCCAATATTTTCACTTCATATTTCTTTCTCTTGATACACTTATGACTAAGAGTGCCAAGAAAATATTGAAAAATGTAATGATGGCATATTCTGTGGCGAGATACAATTTCAATATCTTGGTTTTCCCCAGAAAAATGTGACATCGTCCAATTTGACATAAGTGTTCTTTATCTGGTAAAGAAAGCTTTCTTTGTTGCCAAGAAATTTCTGTTTACAATTTTTTTTTATCAAAAACCAGCAATTAAATTGAAAATTCTCACTTGTATTTTGGCATTGTGTATGATGATCTTGTGAGTAATTCTATATTGTACACAAACGACAGCAACAAAATTCCAGACCATGTTTTCATTCCCGATTATGCTGTGTTCTTTGTTTAAATCATCTAGACCCGATTGGCTAGCCAAGTGAAAAGTAAGATTGGTTTATTTTGTTATATATTTTGTTATCAACACTAAGCTTGCTTTCTTGTAAGTGTTGTGGAATATATTTGAATAATCTGATTGTTTTTCTAGTTTATGCAAGAGGAGGCAATTGTTTTCCTTGAAAAAATTTAAAACTTGCTCAAAAGAACCTCTGGGCTTGGGGGGCTTTTTTGGAGATAATTCTCTGACGGTCTTTTTTTTTCTTCTGTTTTCCTGATTGTTACTGATTCTGGATTTTTATCTCATCGTGTGTCAGCTTTATTACTTGACACTCTTCTGAATAAATGAAAATTGCACTGAAAATTTCAAATTGATTAGCATAGAATTACATACAGTTGCTTTTTTCTTAACCAATTAGTATATCTCTTAGACTTTTGCTGATTTGCTGCATTTCCATCCCCCCTGACCAAGAACTGATTCTTACATTAATGACTAATTCTCTACTAAGATGTTAAAGTTTGCTTTTGTCATTTCTTTTCTCATAAGTGTTCTTTGGAGAATGGCACAGTGGTGATGTTTCATTAAAAAAAACGATTTATTTGTGTGTGTGTTGGAGGGGCATGCCAGGGTCCCTTGCTACTGCAAACAAACACCAGATGCTTGTGCCATTTTTTTTTTTTTTTGAGGTAAGATCTCACTCTAGCCCAGGCTAACCTGAAATTTACTCTGTACTCTCAGGGTGGCCTCGAACTGACGGCGATCCTCCTACCTCTCCTCCCTAGTGCTGGGATTAAAGTTGTGTGCCATCATGCCCGGCTAACTTGTGCCATTTTTTAAAAGAGTTTATTTATTTGAGACAAAGAGAGAGATAGTGACAGAGAGAGAGAGAGAGAGGGAGAGAGAGAGAATGGGTGCACCAGGGCCTCTAGCCACTGCAAACGAACTCCAGACGCATGCACCACTATGCATCTGGCTTACGTGGGACCTGGAGAATCTAACTGGGGTCCTTAGGCTTTGTAGGCCTGTGTCTTAACCACTAAGCCATCTCTCCAGCCCGCCATTTTTTTTTTGGTCAGGCTTATGAGGGTGGCTTGGGAATTGAACCCCAGGCCAGCAGGCTTTACAAGAAAGTTCCTTCAACCACTGACACATGTCCCTAGCCCCCATGATTCTCTTTTTGGAAGATATATGTATGTGTGATGTGTGTGCTGGTAGGTATGTGTTCTTATGCGTATAGGAACACATGTGTATGTGTGCACACACCTGTGAGGTGTCTTCCTTATTTGATGCCTTCCTCAGTCATTCATCTTATATTGAGACATAGTCTCTCACTGAACTCAGAGCTCATCAGTTAAGCCAGTCCAGCTAGCTGGCTTGCCCCAGAGATCCAGTTGTCTCCATGTCCCCAGCTCTGGGATTACAGGTGCCAACCGCCATGCCCAGTACTTACTTGGGTTCTGAGCACCCCAACCCAGTTCCTCACTATTGTGCAGCCTGCACTTTCCTGACCGAGCCATCTCTCCAACCACATGTTTCCATGGTTAAGTGAAATGTACTTGTATCTCACATATTAGAAATCACCTAATGGTGTTTAATTTGTCTCTGATTATGGAATACCACATGACCCAACTGTTTGAAATGATTCTCTCCTATGAAGCTGAGATAGTTATTGTGGTTACTGAATCTGCTTTTATAGTTCAGTCATGTACCTCAGCAGGGAACCCTTTGCTTTGATAGATAAAAATCCTAAACTAGGGCTGGAGAGATGGCTTAGCGGTTAAGGCGCCTGCCTGCTAAGCCTAAGGAACCCGGTTCCAATCTCCAGGTCCCACGTTTAGCCAGATGCAAAGTGACGCAAGGGCGCAATGCCGCACTTGACCACAAGGGGGCGCACGCACCTGGATTTTGTTCGCAGCAGCTGAGACTGCTGGCGCGCCCATCTCTATCTGTCTCCCTCTCTCTCTGTCTGTCTCTCTCTGTGTCTCTCTCCAAAAATTAAAAAAAAAAAAATCCTAAACTAACCTGGCTCACCTTTGCTGAGATCTTTTTACCAACCTCATTAATTCTTTTGTGTTACATAAGGATTCTTTCCATATATTTTCCTATTCTGTTGGATGTGTTCAATTTTTGTACTTAAACATAAGATGAGGGCCTAGGGACATGGCTCCATGATTAAAGGCACTTGCTTGTAAAGCCTTCCAACTCATGCTCAATTCCCCAGTACCCATGTAAAGCCAGATGCACAAAGGGGTGCAGAAGCCTGGAATTTGTTTGCAGTGGGCAAGGGACCCTAGACAGCCCATATGTATACTCTCTCTTTCTCTCACACATATGCAAATAAATAAATAAATAAATAAATAAATAAATAAATAAATAGCAAATAAATACTTTTTTAAAACATGGAACTGATAGAATATTCTTAACTTTGCTTTTGCATTTTTGACTCATATATTACTTGAGTGCTTTCTAATTTTTTTTTTTTTCCTGAGTGAGGGTCTCACTCTAGCCCAAGCTGACCTGGAATTCACTATGTAGTCTCAGGGTAGCCTTGAACTCTCAGTGATCTTCCCACCTCTCCTGCCTCCCAAGCACTGGGATTAAAGTTGTGTGCCACCATGCCCGGCTCTCTAATTTTTTTTAATGTTTTTATTTTCATTTAGTTATTTATTTGATGTGTGTGTGAGAGAGAATGGGCCTCCAGCCACTGCAAATGAACTCCAGATGTATGCATCCCCTTGTGCATCTGGCTAACGTGGGTCCTGGGAATCAAACCTGGGTCCTTTGGCTTTGCAGGCAAATGCTTTAACTGCTAAGCCATCCCTCCAGCCTCTAATTTTTAACTAATGAGGATTTTCATTTTATAAACTAGTCATTAATTTCTTTTTTTTTCTTAAGTCATGAGGGCCCCACCCTCATGACCTCATCACCTCGCAAAGGCTCCACGTCTAGTACCATCACCTTGTGGGGTAGGGCACCAACATGTGACTCATAGCTCAGTACATTGGAAAAGAACATGTGGTTTCTTAAGGCAGAGAAATACTTATTAGCTCGATATTACATTTTTGAGATTCTCCAGCCCTCTCCAGTCTTTTTCACTAAGTAATTATATCAAGGCCTGAGAAGGTTGTGCTCACAGGTTGTGTGTAGCGGCTACACAAGGAAACAGTTCTGTTTTGCTAGAACAGATCCATTTTCCTTTTGGCAGGATATTCCTGGTTTTCCTGAGACAATTCCTCTGGCTACCACTCAAAAGCAATGACTGAATGCACTCTACTGGGAATGAATCCACCTGTCCTACAGTCTATGCACTATTGATGGGCTCTTAAATCTCCTGTCTACCACTTGGAAAGCTTCCCTGGGTAGTAAATCACAATGTTATGCTCATGTGATCACCTTTAATTTGAACCCATTCTTTGATACCTAGCACAAATTCTTCAGAGCTTTAGGAATTTATTTATTTATTTATTTATTCATTCATTTATTAATTAATTTATTTATTATTGGACAGTGAGAGCAACAGAGAGGGAATTGGTACTCCATGTCCTCAGCTGCCGCAATCGAGCTCCAGACACTTCCGCCACCTAGTGGGCATGTGTGACCTTACGCTTGCCTCACCTTTGTGCATCTGGTTTATGTGGACTCTGGAGAGTCGAACATGAGTCCTTAGGCTTAGCAGGCAAGTGCCTTAACTGCTAAGCCATTTTTCCAGCCCACCTTAGGGGTTTCAGTGGTTTCTTCTCTCTGGGAGTACCTGCTGTCAGTGATTGAATAGTAGCCAATACTCTGTTGTGCAGCCTTTCCTCTCCTAACATTTTAGACTGGTGTGGGTTTTCTTTCCTTCATTTTGGTGTATATCCCTTCAGCCATGTTGGCTAAAATCGAAGAGAAATTAAAAATCCATGTTTAAACTGTTGTTATTTCAGAAGGTCAAGATGTTTTGTGTTTCTCTTCTACAGAGGATTCATGACTATTATAAATGACATACCTCGTCTCACGTCAGACACTCCATGTCCTGTGTTTTGTGCCTTGTTGTTTTCTGTTTGATGGATGTGTCTTTTTCTCCAAGATTGAGAAATTTCTCAACTCCTGTAGTGAACTATATAACGTGCAGCTTTACCTATGCAACACCTGCCTACTTACCTTCTCTTCTGTCATGTTGTAAGTTGCTGCTTCACTTCGATGTGTTCTCTTCTTCAGGACATTAATTGTTATGTGTTGAATATCTGTATTCTGTCCTTTATAGTAATGGTGTTTTTTCTCTCATTGCTTTTCTTTCCTTATCCCTCCGCTTAGTCTAGAGACCATCCCAAGTTTGTTTATAGACTGTATTTTACAGACTATATGTGCTATTCAAGACCTTTTCTGCTTTTAAAATTAATTATGATGAATGTATTAACATACACTATCCAAAATGTACAATTTCATGAATTGTTGAATCTATACCATCTAATCAAGATACATACGATGCTTTCATCACATCAAATACATCTTTTACCCCTTGAAGTCTGTCCACTCCCAACTGAAATTAACTACACATCTGTTTTCTGCCTCTATAATTAACCTGCCTCTTCTCAACTTCATATGGATGGAATTATACAGTTAATAATTATGTTTGTCTGTCTTCTACATTAAAAAATAAAATAAAAGCCGGGCATGGTGGCACGCCTTTAATCCCAGCGCCCATATGTATACTCTCTCTTTCTCTCACACACATATGCAAATAAATAAATAAATAAATAAATAAATAAATAAATAAATAGCAAATAAATACTTTTTTAAAACATGGAACTGATAGAATATTCTTAACTTTGCTTTTGCATTTTTGACTCATATATTACTTGAGTGCTTTCTAATTTTTTTTTTTTCCTGAGTGAGGGTCTCACTCTAGCCCAAGCTGACCTGGAATTCACTATGTAGTCTCAGGGTAGCCTTGAACTCTCAGTGATCTTCCCACCTCTCCTGCCTCCCAAGCACTGGGATTAAAGTTGTGTGCCACCATGCCCGGCTCTCTAATTTTTTTTAATGTTTTTATTTTCATTTAGTTATTTATTTGATGTGTGTGTGAGAGAGAATGGGCCTCCAGCCACTGCAAATGAACTCCAGATGTATGCATCCCCTTGTGCATCTGGCTAACGTGGGTCCTGGGGAATCAAACCTGGGTCCTTTGGCTTTGCAGGCAAATGCTTTAACTGCTAAGCCATCCCTCCAGCCCTCTAATTTTTAACTAATGAGGATTTTCATTTTATAAACTAGTCATTAATTTCTTTTTTTTTCTTAAGTCATGAGGGCCCCACCCTCATGACCTCATCACCTCGCAAAGGCTCCACGTCTAGTACCATCACCTTGTGGGGTAGGGCACCAACATGTGACTCATAGCTCAGTACATTGGAAAAGAACATGTGGTTTCTTAAGGCAGAGAAATACTTATTAGCTCGATATTACATTTTTGAGATTTTCCAGCCCTCTCCAGTCTTTTTCACTAAGTAATTATATCAAGGCCTGAGAAGGTTGTGCTCACAGGTTGTGTGTAGTGGCTACACAAGGAAACAGTTCTGTTTTGCTAGAACAGATCCATTTTCCTTTTGGCAGGATATTCCTGGTTTTCCTGAGACAATTCCTCTGGCTACCACTCAAAAGCAATGACTGAATGCACTCTACTGGGAATGAATCCACCTGTCCTACAGTCTATGCACTATTGATGGGCTCTTAAATCTCCTGTCTACCACTTGGAAAGCTTCCCTGGGTAGTAAATCACAATGTTATGCTCATGTGATCACCTTTAATTTGAACCCATTCTTTGATACCTAGCACAAATTCTTCAGAGCTTTAGGAATTTATTTATTTATTTATTTATTCATTCATTTATTAATTAATTTATTTATTATTGGACAGTGAGAGCAACAGAGAGGGAATTGGTACTCCATGTCCTCAGCTGCATAATCGAGCTCCAGACACTTCCGCCACCTAGTGGGCATGTGTGACCTTACGCTTGCCTCACCTTTGTGCATCTGGTTTATGTGGACTCTGGAGAGTCGAACATGAGTCCTTAGGCTTAGCAGGCAAGTGCCTTAACTGCTAAGCCATTTTTCCAGCCCACCTTAGGGGTTTCAGTGGTTTCTTCTCTCTGGGAGTCCCGGCTGTCAGTGATTGAATAGTAGCCAATACTCTGTTGTGCAGCCTTTCCTCTCCTAACATTTTAGACTGGTGTGGGTTTTCTTTCCTTCATTTTGGTGTATATCCCTTCAGCCATGTTGGCTAAAATCGAAGAGAAATTAAAAATCCATGTTTAAACTGTTGTTATTTCAGAAGGTCAAGATGTTTTGTGTTTCTCTTCTACAGAGGATTCATGACTATTATAAATGACATACCTCGTCTCACGTCAGACACTCCATGTCCTGTGTTTTGTGCCTTGTTGTTTTCTGTTTGATGGATGTGTCTTTTTCTCCAAGATTGAGAAATTTCTCAACTCCTGTAGTGAACTATATAACGTGCAGCTTTACCTATGCAACACCTGCCTACTTACCTTCTCTTC
Organism: Orientallactaga sibirica; assembly: GCA_036365145.1. Classification (NCBI taxonomy): domain Eukaryota; kingdom Metazoa; phylum Chordata; class Mammalia; order Rodentia; family Dipodidae; genus Orientallactaga; species Orientallactaga sibirica. Next base: position 5,561,707 of record JAEOAD010000037.1, read on the forward strand.
TGTCATGTTGTAAGTTGCTGCTTCACTTCGATGTGTTCTCTTCTTCAGGACATTAATTGTTATGTGTTGAATATCTGTATTCTGTCCTTTATAGTAATGGTGTTTTTTCTCTCATTGCTTTTCTTTCCTTATCCCTCCGCTTAGTCTAGGAGACCATCCCAAGTTTGTTTATAGACTGTATTTTACAGACTATATGTGCTATTCAAGACCTTTTCTGCTTTTAAAATTAATTATGATGAATGTATTAACATACACTATCCAAAATGTACAATTTCATGAATTTTGTTGAATCTATACCATCTAATCAAGATACATACGATGCTTTCATCACATCAAATACATCTTTTACCCCTTGAAGTCTATCCACTCCCAACTGAAATTAACTACACATCTGTTTTCTGCCTCTATAATTAACCTGCCTCTTCTCAACTTCATATGGATGGAATTATACAGTTAATAATTATGTTTGTCTGTCTTCTACATTAAAAAATAAAATAAAAGCCGGGCATGGTGGCGCACGCCTTTAATCCCAGCACTCGGGAGGCAGAGGTAGGAGGATCACAGAGAGTTCGAGGCCACCCTGAGACTACATAGTTAATTCCAGGTCAGCCTGGACCAGAGTGAGACCCTACCTCACAAAACCAAAAAAATAAAAATAAAAATAAAAATAAAATAAAATAAAATAAAATAAAATAAAATAAAATAAAATAAAGTTTTTGAGGGCTGGAGAGATGGTTTAGCAGTTAAGGCACTTACCTGCAGAGTCAAAGGACCCAGGTTCAGTTCCCCATGACCTACATAAGACATATGCACAAAGGGGTGCACATGTCTGGAGTTTGTTTGCAGTTGGTGAAGGCCCTGTACACCTATTCTCTCTCTCCTTCTTCCTCTCTTTCAAATAAATAAAAAAATTAAATAAAAATAATGCTTTTGAGATTTATCTATGTTATGCTATTAGTAATCCATTCATTTTTATTGAAGATTAGTATTCCATTGTATGAATGTAATATAATGATTCCCACCCACTTGCCCATGAGCAATTATACATTTTTAAATTTAGGCTACTATGTATAAAGGTGCTATGAATATTAATATACATTTTGTGGGGTTAAATCTTCATTTCTTTTGGGTAAAACTATTAAATTATTTTTCCAAGTTGTTACACCATTTTTCTCATTCCAATAATACAGGAGATTTCTAGCACTGCTTTTGCCTTACCAGCAATTATATAATATCAAAATTTTCAATTTTTTAAAGTATATTTAATTAATTTATTTATTTGAGACAGAGAAAGAGGCAGACAGAGGGAGAGAATGGGCACAGAGGGCCTCCAGCCACTGCAAATGAACTCCAGACACGTGAACCCCCTTGTGCATCTGGCTTATGTGGATCCAAGAGAATTGAACCAGGGTCCTTTGGCTTTGCAGGCAAATGCCTTAACTGCTAAGCCATCTCTCAAGCCCCAAAATTTCCAATTTTTAAAATAATGGATGCATAGTCTGTCACACTATAATTTTAATTTGTATTTTCCTGATGGTGAAAATATTATCCTTTTTTAAAGACTTTATTTTTATTTATTTATTTATTTATTAGAGAGAAGGAGAGAGAGAGAATGGGCACTCCAGGGACTCTACCCACTGCAAACGAACTCCAGACGCATGTGTCACCTTATGCAGTTGGCTTATGTGGGACCTGGAGAATTGAACCTGGGTCCTTAGGCTTCTCAGGCAAGTGCCTTAACTGCCAAGCCATCTCTCCAGCCCAATATTATCTTTTTCAAAAGATTGTTATTCATTTGTTTATCTTCTTTTGCAAACTGACTGTTCTAGTCATTTACTGTTTTTCTTTGTGTTAGTGGTTAGTCTCATTATTGGGTTTTTAAGGCTTTTAGGTATTCCAGATACAAGTGCATTATCACTGGTCACCTTGTTTTCAGAGCTGGACCTTTCAGTGTTTGCTGTGGCCAACACCACATCCACTGGCCCACAAACTTTGGGATTCTCATTGCCTGAGGCTCATTGCATTACAGATCTATGTGCTCCTTGCATTAGTCTTTATGTGGACTTTTGGGATCTGAACTCCAGTTGCCAGGATTTTGCAGCCAGTGCTGTTAACTACTGAACCATCTCCCAGCCTCATTTTCATTTTCTTGATGGCATTTCCTTTATAAAAAAATTTTATTTTATATATATCAGGTAATACTCTTTTATCCCCTCACTTTGGCTTCTGTTACCCTGGGGTCCCTCCTCAGTGGTGTTTTGGTATTCACTGTGGGGACATGAAGGTCTCTGTCAGTCCCTATGGGATGGTGGGAGAACCATGTCTCAGGGTATTTAAAAAATATATATATAATTTATTTATTTGAGAGAAAGAGGCAGAGAGAGACACAGAGACACAGATGGAGAGAATGGGCATGTCAGGGCCTCCAGCCACTACAAATGAACTCTATGTGCATGTGCCCCCTTGTGCATCTGGCTTACGTGGGGCCTGGAGAATCAAGCTGGGATCCTTTGGCTTTGCAGGCAAATGCTTTAACTGCTAAGCCATCTCTCCAGCCCCCTTTGATAGGTTTTGATTGATCACTGTGTCTGACGCCATCACCCTGGAGGTGGTTGTCAGACTGGAAGTAAAAGCAGTATTCATATTGCTCCTTCCAGTGCAATTTCTCCTGGGCCCTGGCAAATGTGGTAAAGATGGCATGTCTTATGGTAGGCAGCTAGCTATCTTCTACTCTTATTGATGGATCTTGGCTCTCCTCCATTTTCACTGCCATCTGTAAGATAACAAGAATGAGAGCAGCTTGAATTAAAGGGGGTATGAAAAGTTATTTGAGAGATTGTTTGGTGTGCAAGCCCACACTTCTCTAGAGAGCAATGGGGGATTTTTGATGATGTCTGAGTTTCCTGACTAGGGGATTCTGACTTGGTTTCTAGTACCAGATACAATTTCTCCCACTGAGTGGACCCCATGTCTAGATAGAGAACAGTTGGTTACCCACAGAGGCTGTGTGCCACTATTGCACAAGTGTGTACTTCTTGTCCTGCTGGGTGATTTCACAGAGTGCAAAGTCCCTTGTTTATTCATGCTGTTGGTGTCCGTTTTCCTCCAGTGTCTCCCATAGGGCTCTCTAGCACTATGAGGGTTAGCCAAGGTGGTGGTGGTAGGGGAAGATGGCTTCCAGCATGGTGTTCCAATGTCCTGTGAGCACAGCCTGTGGTATCTTCAGAAATAGGGTCTTACCTTTCCACTCTGGCAGATAATCAAGTGTACTGGGAATGGCCTATGTTGTTACTGGGGACATCATGGGTGTTGCAGTCAAGTTCACATTGCTGGCAGAAATCACCCAACCAAGAGCAGGTTTGGAGGGGAAAAAAAGGTTTATTTTGACTTACAGATTTGAGGGGAAGCTCCATGATGGCAGGGGGAGATGATGACATAAGCAGAGGGTGGACATCACCAACTGGCCAACATAAGGTAAGCAATAGCAACAGGAGAGTGTACCAAACACTGGCACGGGGAAACTGTCTCTAATACCCATAAGCCCACCCCAACAATACACTGCCTCCAGGAGGCATTAATTCTCAAATCTCCATCAGCTGGGAACCTAGCATTCAGAACACCTAAGTTTATGGGGACATCTAAATCAAACAACCGCATTCCATCCCTGGACTCCATAAACTGATAGCCATACATAATATAAAATACAATGCATTTAGTCCAACTTTAAAAGTCCCCATAGCTTTTATCAATCCTAATGATGTTCAAACATCCTCATAATCCAAAGTCTTTTAACTGAGCCAAATAATACCAAAAATAATACCAAAAATCCCCTCAAAAACCCATAAAGGCACAGAATAAACATTCATACTGAAAAAGATGGCATTGGGCATAGCAAAGAAATATTCAACCAATAAAGATTTAAAACAACCAGGACAAACATAAAACTCTATACCTCCAAGTCTGACAACTCTAGTCAATGACAAGTCTCCAAGTCCGATAATTCTAACCAGCAACAAGTCTCTGCCCCTCCAGCTAGGCTACTCACAGTCCTGGAAAGTGTCATCTGAGGCCTGCAGCTCTTAGCAGACATCTCATGGTCCCAGCATCTCCAATGGGTCTCCATTGCAACCCACGGTTCATCCTCATGGCTCCATCAGGTCTCCATGCAGGCATCCAGCAAACCTGCTTCACACTGCCCATGGCCAGTTCCAAAACACAAGAATGTGTTGCAAATTCAATGACCCTCTCTTTCCTGCATTTCTTATACTCCATAATACCAGGTGGGGTGGCAATTTGTTAATCCAGGGAGGAATAGAGCAGACTTTGAAGAACAGGATACCCCTTGAGCACTCAGGCCCCTTCAAAAAGAGTCTACATTCTTCCTGTTGCCCCAGTGTAGGTCAGCTGGCCCAATCTCAAAGGTTGTAATCTCATATAATTGCAGCTGAATGAGCAGAAGTTTCACCAAGATTTTGTTTCTGTGCCATATCCCTCTGCACACACCAGTCCATTTCTATGCACTGCAACCCTGCACAAGTTCTCAGGACACGGGCATAACAGCAAGCCTCTCACACAGACTGCTTCTTGCCCAGTCCAGGCAAATCTCTTTCTCACCCTCATAAGCCAAACCTCACAGTCCATAGTTCTTACTGCATTCAGGTCTTTCAGCTCTGACAGAATAGTCCATCAAGCTGTACTTCCAGAACTACAAGGAGTCTCTTAGGTCATGATTTAAAATTTGTCCACTGGGCTGGAGAGATGGCTTAGGGGTTAAGGCGCCTGCCTCCTAAGCCTAAGAACACTGGTTCCAATCTCCAGCGGTTCCAATCTCCAGGTCCCACGTTTAGCCAGATGCAAAGTGATGCAAGGGCGCAATGGCACACTTGACCACAAGGGGGCGTACACATCCAGATTTCGTTCGCAGTAGCCGAGACACTGCTGGCGTGCCCATCTCTGTCTTCCTCTCCCCCTCTCTCTCTGTCTCTCTCCAAAAAAAAAAAAAAAATAGAAAATAAAAAATAAAAACTTTAAAAAAATTTGTCCACATCCTCCTGCAAAGCCGTTCCAAAAGGCCAAAGCCACACAGTCAGGTTTCAAGCAGCAATGACCTCACTCTCGGTACCAATGTTACTGCTGCAGTCAGGTTCGCATTGCTGGCAGAAATCACCTAACCAAAAGCAGCTTGTGGGAAATAAGGGTTTATTTTGGCTTACAGACTCTAGGGGAAGCTCCAAGATGGCAGGGAAAATGATAGCATGAGCACAGGGAAGACATCACCTCCTGGCCAACATCAGGTGGACAACAGGAATATGAGAGTATGCCAAACACTGGCAAGGGGAAACTGGCTCTAATACCCATAAGCCTGCCCCTGACAATACACTGCCTCCAGGAGGTGTTAATTCCCAAATCTCCATCATCTGGTCACCTAGCATTCAGAATACCTAAGTTTATGGGGGACGCCTGAATCAAACCACCACAATGAGTCTCTCTGGCCAAGTGTTCACTGTGGGGGTAATGCAATTATTGGCCTGGGCTTTACTGGTCAGAGTCCATGGTTTTAAAGCTAAAGTTTCCCCACCTTCTAGCTGGTTTTGGTGGCACATGCTGATAGGAAATTGTTGATAGAGGTAGAGGCAGGAAGATCTGAAATGTCTTTTATTTAAAATTTTTATTCTGAGACAACTATAGGATAAAGTTGGAAGAAATGGTATGGAAAAATCCCATGTTCTCTTGACTCAGTTTCTCTCAGTGTGAAAAGCTAGAAAAACTACAGGATATCACAACCAAGAAATTGACATGGATGTAACACATCATCTTACTCAGAGTTCCCATTTTGTGTATTTCCCTTATGTAGTTGTGTGTCAGTTGGTCAATGTTATCACATGTACCTACCACTACCACTACCAGAGAGCACATAGACAGACCCCTTGCGTTGCCCTCTTGAGAACCTCACCTGTCCAGCATCCTTCCTTCTTCCACACTTGTCCCCACAGCCTGGCAGCCACTAATCTAATCTCCATCTTGTCCCCACAGCCTGGCAGCACTAATCTAGTCTCCAACTACATGTTTGTCATGTCAACAAGGTTGTACAAATGGATCATAAGTATGTCATCTTTGGGAATTTTTTTCCACTCATCAAAATTCCCCTGAGATTCATTGAAATGGATACGTGCATCAATAGCTCATTAATTTTTAATGCTGAGTAGTATTCTATACCAGTTTGTTTAAATGTTTACTCATTAAAAGTCATGTAGCTTGTTGGGGCTGGAGGGATGGCTTAGTGGTCAAGGTATTTGCCTGCAAAGCCAAAGGATCCCGGTTATATTCCCCAGGACCCATGTAAGCCAGATACACAAGGTGGCGCGTGTGTCTAGAGTTTGTTTACAGTGGCTGGAGGTCCTGGTGAATCCTCTCTCTCTCTTTCTCCTCTCTCTCTCTCTCTCTTGCTCTCTCAAATAAATAGGTAAATAAATAAAAAATTTAAAAAGTCATGTAGTTTGTTTACAGTTTGGACTATTACAAATAACACTACTATGAAAATTCATGTACAAGGTGTGTTTTTTGTTTTAAACATGAGTTTTCATTTTCCTGGGATAAATGCCCAGGAATGCAATTGTCAAGTTATATGGTAATCATATGTCTAGGATCATAAGAAACTGCCAAGTTATTTTCCAAAGTGGCTATATCATTTTGTACTCCAACTAGTAATATATGAGAGAATCAGTTCCTCCACATTCTTGCCAGCATTTGTCTCCAATTTTTTTTTTTAAATTTTAGCCATTGACAATAGGCATATAGTGATTTTTACTGTGATTCTAACTTACATTTCTGTATGTTGTTGAGGTTGAATATCTTTCACGTTCTTATTTCCACGTTAGTGCTATTTCCTCTAAAATACCTCTTTATGGGTTTTACTCATTTCTTACTTGAATTTTTTTCTGTTTCTGAGTTGTGAAAGTTCTTTATATATTCTAACTAGTAGTCCTCTGCTATACATGTGGTTTGCAAATATTTTCTCCTGGTCTGTATTTGTCTTTCCACTCTTTCTTAGAACAAAAAAAAAAAAAAAAGAAAAGAAAGAAAGAAAGAAAGAAAGAAAAAGAAAAAAGAAAAAAGAAAGAAAGAAAGAAAGAAAGAAAGAAAGAAAGGAAAACTTAATGGGATCTAATGTTTTGTTTTGTCTGTTATGGGTTGTGCTTTTGATATGAAACCCAAGACCTCTTTATCTAACTATACATACTAAAAATTTTTTCCCAAGTTTTCTCCTTAAGGTTTCTCCTTAAGTTGGATGTTTTACTTTTATGGGCTCATATCCTGCAAAGGTTATGAAACTTAAGTCTAGGGTAACTTTTTATTTTTTATGTTTTGCCTATAGTTATCCAATTGAAATGTCCTTTGGAAAGTATTGTGTTTTGAATGTAAAATGACCCCCATTGGCTCATGTGTTTAAACACTTGGTCCCCAGCTGGTGGCACTGTTTGAGAATGTTGTGGAACCTTTAGAATGTGAAGTCTTGCTGGGGAAGTAGGCAACTGGAGGCAGGCCTTAAATTGGGGCTGATCCCAATTTTGCTTCCAGCCTGCTTGGCCCTGCCATGCCTTCTCCATGACAGACTCCACCCTGTGAAGACATAAGCCAAAATAAACTCCTTTCTATGCTAAGGTGCTTCTGGTTAGATAGTTGTTCACAGCAATGTCAAAATAACTGATACAAGGGGGTAATATATTTTTTTAAAAAATTTTGGTAGCCTAATTTACCAGTCTATTTCAATTATATGGACAACGTTTTATGGATCCTAAACAGTCTTTGTCTATTTCAGTGTTGCTAAGATTTCTTTTCATTTACTTTGTGAACTTTTACAGTTATAGATGTATGTTTAATATGATCTCTTTCAGGTTGTTTTGTGTGTTTTGAAATAAGACTAGTGGTTCACTTATGTTATTTCTTACATGGGTATCCATTATTCCAGCACCTTTTATTGAAAAGATTAAATTTTCTTTATTGAATTACTTTCACAGTTTGTCAAAATCATTTGAGCATGTGTTTGATGTGGACCTCTGATTTTTTTTTTTAATTTGCTTCATTGGTTGGTCCATATGCATGCTTTGCCAGTGCTACATGTTTTCATGACCAAGCTTTTGATGAGGTCTTGAAATCAGCATTCTAACTCTACCCTTTTTCAAAGTTGTTTGGCTACTTTATCTTTGTTTTCCTATATAAGTTTTAGAGTACATCTATACCAATTTTTATTCAAAGTCCTTCTATATCAAATCTGTTAATCAGAGAAGAATAGATAGCTTCATAATATTGAGTTTTTTGGATAAATATTATGTAGTCCTTAATTTTTTTAGGTATCTTCATTTATTAGGTAACCCAGTAATTTATTACAGTTTTCAGACACTCCAATTACCTGTTGTTTTGATATTCTCCCACAATCCTCTTAGTTCTGTTCTTTTTACCTTTTTCTATTTTTCTGTTTACATAGTTTCTATGACTGCACCTTCAGATTTATTGCTAAGTCTTTTATATTGTGCTACTGAGCCTACTCAGGACTTCTTCCATTTGAGATAATGCATTTTAAGTTCTAAAATTTCGAATTGGTTCTTTTAAAAATATTTGACAAGGGCCTGGTGTGGTGGCGCACATCTTTAATCCCAGCACTCTGGAGGCAGAGGTAGGAGGATTGCCATAAGTTCAAGGCCACCCTGAGACTACATAGTGAATTCCAGGTCAGCCTGGGCCAGAGTGAGACCCTACCTCAAAAAAACCAAAAAAAAAAAAATTTTTTTTTGATAGAAAGTGAAAGAGAGAGAGACAGAAAGAGAGTTGGCATGTCAGAGCCTCCTGCCACTGTAAATGAACTCCAGATGCATGTGCCACTTTGTGCATTCTGGCTTTATATGGGTACTGGGGAAATGAATCAGGGCCATCAGGCTTTGCAAACAAGTACCTTTAGCCACTGAGCAATATCTTTAGCCCTTTAACTGATTATTTTTACACCTTCCCTTTTCCTATTATCATCATAGCTTTCTTTAAATATGTGAACATGCTTTATAATAGCTGTTTTGAAGTCCTAGTTCCATTCTATCTATAATTTCCAATCCTTTTCTACTAACTAATTTTTTTTCCTGGTTATGGGTCATATATTCCAGTGTCTGTGTTTTCCTCATGAGTTATTTATTGGATTTTGAATTTTGTAAATATATTGTAGTGAAGTGTTTAGATTTTGTTGTCTTCCATTAAAGACTGTTGAGTTTTGTTCTGAAAGGCAGTTCAATGGCTTGCAAATCGGTTTATAGTTTTGTTTGAATGTTGTAAGTGGGAAATATAAAATAGCCTTTACTCTAAAGTTAATTTAGTTGTATCTCTAAGATGTAGTGTCTAGGGAGTCTCTCCTGAACACTGTGGGTTCAACAATGCTTCTCTAATTTGGCTGGTTGGAACATGGATATTTCTCAGTTGGAACATGGATGCTTCTCAGGGTGTTGTGAGCTCTGCCAATTGTTCAGCCTCATAACTCCCTAGTAGTCTCCTAGAAACCTGTAATAAAAATTATTAAGAGTTTCAGCCAACAGGGAACCCTGAAGAATTAACTGCTTATTTGTTTAAATTGAAAATATCTATAACGTTAACAATAGTCAGAAATGGTAACAGACATTTTGCAAATGAGTCACACTATTCTCTAAACTTCTGCAAGTGTAGATGTGCAATTTATTCAATAAAATATTGGTATTTTTGTAATTTTAAAAATATTTTATTTATTTATTTGAGAGAGAGAAAGAGGGAGAGAGAGAGAGAGAGAGAGAGAGAGAGAGAATATGAGCATGCCAGGGCCTCTAGCCACTGCAAATGAACTCCAGACCCATGAGCCCCCTTCTGCCCTCATTTCCCTCCCCTACCAAATAGGACCCCTGAAGAAGAGGAGTGTGGTGAAGTTCGTCTCTTCCTAGGTGGTTGACAATACATACAGATTGTACCTCTCCAAAAATATCAAAACATGATCCAACAAAACTATTCACCTGCCATAACTTTAGATTTTTTTGTAAACTATGTTATTTATTTATTTACTTACTTGAGAGAGACAGGTAGTTAGAGAGAGGAAGAGATGGAGAAAGGGTGTGCCAGGTCTCCATCCACTGCAAACAAACTCTCCACCTTGTGCGTCTGGCTTATGTGGGTACTGGGGAATCAAACCTGGGTCCATAAACTTCACAGGCAATTGCCTTCACCCCTAAGCCATCTCTCCAGCCTATGAGAACTTTGAAATTGAATCACTGAATTTGTTTATAAAGAGAGGGTGTTGCTATGAACTAACTAGGAAGAGTAGGCTGCCCTCAGACTTGTGGCAATCCTTTAACTTCAGCCTCTCAAGAGGATCACGGTATACCACACTCAGTTGAATCTTGTTTTTTCTTCTTATTATTCTTGAGGTGATGGAACTCAAAACTTTGCATATACTGGGCAAGCACTCTACCACAGAGCTACATGATTTTTGAGAAAAGCTATGTACGTAACCCTGATAATTAAATTCCACTTAGTTAAGAATTCAACAAATCACCTTTGTTGTAATGAACAAAGCAACACAAAATCCATGACATCTTGGAAAATGTAGACCATATGGCCACCGAAGGTTCAAGGGACTGGGTGGACAGGAAAACACAAAATATACTTGCCAATTTGCTACCTAATTTTAATCAGATATGAGAGTGATGTTGAAGGGGAAAGCCTTTCCCATGGAATGGGAACTGTAACAACGAGCCGTACATTGGATAGCCCTCTGCAATTTTCAAAGACCTTTTTGCATAAATTATCTCACTTGATCCAATCCATATGTACAGCAAGCAGTCATGATACCAAGGCAGACGTGTCAGAACCAATCAAGTTCAAGTTCTCTCCAGTGCCGTTCCCTGGCCCAGAGAGGCCCCACTCTTCTCATATGTGTGTTCCCAGCACACAGAGGAAGCTGACCCAGACTGTGGAGAGGGGAGAGGTCAGTGGGACCTCTCACACCTCTGAGAAGTGTCTCCAGTTTCATTTCAGCAGGCTGGACTCCCAGGGACAGCATCTGCTGCTCCGAGTGCTGGTTCACTCTGCTCTCTGCACTCTAGAGAGCTGTGGTTAGGGCACTGGCCAGGACATTGGGTCCTTGTGTTCTTAATGGAAGGCTGGAGCAAAGCCAGGGGGACTCTGAGGTAGGCGGACTCAGCTGGGGTAGCACAACTCACCTGACGTACGGACAAAGCAGGAGCCAGGAGCATGGAATGGAGCTGTGGGCTGTCTCAGAGGCACAGAGCAAGCCTCGGCCTTGAGGGTGTGTGTGTGTGTGTGTGTGTGTGTGTGTGTGCGTGTGTGTGTGTGTGTATTCTACTTCCTAAAAACAAAACAAAACAAAACAACTACCCAAAAAACAAAACAAGGCACAGGACTGTTGGGCAAGGAAGAGTGGTCTAAGAGAGCCAGTGTTATGGTTTCCTGTGTCGGTGAGGCAGGACTGGTTGGCGTGCTAAACTGCACAGGGCTTCCTGGACGAAACGTGGTTCCAATTGCTAGGTGTTCTGTAGATGGAAGCACTTCGCTGTCTGTTCCCTGGGCTAATCTTAAGATGTAGGAGTTCCCAGAACTTCAGACACTGTCTCTGTGCACATGATATCTGTATTTATATCTCTAACCAAGATTTCTGTTTTTGAGTACCAAATCTATATATGGTCCTCCCTCCTTGACTGAAATAATCTCTTTCCACAGTTTTAGGTACCTGCTGCCAGCAAGAAAGGTGAGGGGAGAGAGAGAAAGAGAAAGAGAGATCTCACATACCATATAGCTTTATAATTGTTCCATTTTTGTTAATCTCTTATCAACACCTAAAGCCTCTTGCTACCCCATTATGTGGTCTGAGCTGGAACAATCAGATTCTCTTCCTTGGACAGTAACCTTGAAGTGAACCAAAACTAGGAAGGAAAAAAAAAAAAGCAACAGACTCTGATGTGTTCTTCTATCATCTGTCTGTCTGTCTGTCTCTGAGATTTATGAGGTTGTGTGTCATAGCAGCTAACAGACACTATTCTTACTGTTACAAACACTTAAGTTTTTATTGTTTATCATCTGTTGCCTCCAAAATATTATAAGCTTCATGAATTCCTAAGGTATGTCTGTGTCCTTTGTACCTGAGATAGCCATATTCAATAAATATTGACTGAACAAATTTTTTCTTGTCCCTCCCCCTCCTTTCTCTGTAATAAGACTTAGAGGACAAGGAGACATTACCTGTATTATCTCGCCCCTCATGGGAAGCTTACCATGGGCAGTGGGCTCATAGGCAAGGAGTCCTGGACCATTTCTTCAACTCAGTGTCACAAGAGCCACTAGGCTTTTCTTAGCACATCACAGAAGCATTAGGAATGTGATTGAAATCTAACAGCAGGTTACCTGTGACACTGCAATTGCTTCAGTCATTTCTTTGTCTTTAAAATGCCATATAATTGCTAATGTAATTAGTAATGTATACAGAGGGGGCTTGTGCAATTACTGAGTCCTAAGATCAAGTAATTAATGTTCTGTCAACAAAACAGCAACTGTTTCATTAACAACTGCTTGGATCTGGAAACAAGCATAATCAGATGCAGGCGGACCAGCCTAAACATCATCAGCTCAGCTGATTCTGTTAGTCACAAAAATGTCAACCCACCGCAGTGAACAAAATGGGACTTCCAGGACACCTTTTGTTGTTGTTGTTGTTTTGCAGTTCAAATAAATATCATTAGATGGATAGACATGCGGCCTGAACAAACTAGATCAGATATGACAAAGAGAGAAATAGACAATGGAAGACAGATAATAGATGGCAGATGATGGTAGATATAGATGTTAGTTAGGTGGACAGGTAGATGAGGGAAATGACAGATTGGTAGATAGATAGACAGATTGATGATAGATAGAGGAGGTGATTTCTAGGTTAATAGGTTAGATAGGTAGGTAGGTAGATAGTAGATGTATGAGAAAGATGATAAATAGATGAGAAGAGTGATAGGTAGGTAAGTAAGTAGGGAGATGTCAGATAGATAGATACATGAGAGATAGATGATGATAAATAGGTGAGAGATAGATAAATGAAAAATATGATAGACGGAGAGATAACCAGTAGAGAATGGGAGAGAATAAGTGGACAAAACCAAACTGCTTCGGTTTATCTGCAACCTCCAAGGCAACGAGATTCACAGACATCAAAAGAAACTAAACTCTGAGAATTAGAAAGTATATATAGACTTTAACTTAGGCTAGGCCTTTGTTTTCCCAGGATGATGTTTTTTTTTTTTTTTTTTTGGTTTTGCGAGGTAGGGTCTCACTCTGGTCCAGGCTGACCTGGAATTAACTATATGTAGTCTCAGGGTGGCCTCGAACTCTCGGCGATCCTCCTACCTCTGCCTCCCGAGTGCTGGGATTAAAGGCGTGCACCACCACGCCCGACCAGGATGATGTTTGAAAGGGAAAAAAAGTATTTAATCTGACCCATACACAATTTTCTCACCCAATAATTAGACTGGCAATCTGAACTGGAGAAAAGGGAGGTCCACGTCTGACTATCTAAGGAGAAAAGGCTTGAATGCATTCGCTCCAATAAGACCGCAGGACACACAAACTCCCCAGCCTCTGTGGTTCCCAGCAGCAGAGCCTTGGGTCTGTAGGTCAGCACTTCGGGGGCTTTGCGGCAGGCTGGGCCCAGGCTCTCTGGTATCTGCATTTCAGGACTCAGGATAGAGGAGTGGCAGGAAACCGTCACATGCTCTCCTGGAGAAAAGAAGGAACCCAAGAGCTGATTTCACATCTGCTCCCTCTTCATTGGCCACACTAGTCACATGGCTCGGTCCACCCGTGATGTGAGAAGGACACTCCTTTCCGAGTGTGGGGGGGGGGGTTAAAGGGGGCGGACAGTGAATATTCACGCAATCACAGCATCCTAGAGAGAAATGTGATACTCAACTTCGTTTGTATTATGTCATGAACTCCCCATTATTGGGGGAAAGTGACCAAATAGGTCAAAATTTCTCCTTCTCTTCTCTTCTTCCTGTCCTCCCCCCTTTGTTTGTTTGTTTGTTTTGAGGTAGGGTTTCACTATAGTCCAGGCTGACCTGGAATTCACTATGTAGTCTCAGGGTGGACTCAAACTCCCGGCGATGCACCTACCTCTGCCTTCCAAGGGCTGGAATTAAAGGCATGCACTGGGCTGGAGAGATAGCTTGGCTCTTAAGGAGCCTGCCTGCCAAGCCTAAGAACACTGGTTTCCAATCCCCAGGTCCTATGTTTAGCCAGATGCAAAAAGTGATGAAAGGGTGCAATGCCTCACTGGCCCACAAAGGGGGTGCATGTGTCTGGAGTTCATTCACAGCCGGCTGAGAGGCTGCTAGTGTGCCCATTCTCTCTCTATATCTCTCTCAAATAAAAAAATAAAAATACAAAATAAAAAAAAGCTTTAAAGGTGTGCACCACCGTGCCCTGCCTTTTTTTTTTTTTTTTTTTTTTTTTTTTTTTTGAGGTAGGGTCTCACTCTAGCCCAGGCTGACCTGGAATTCACTCTGTAGCCTCAGGGTGACCTCAAACTCAAGGTGATCGTCCTTCCTCTGCCTTCTGAGTGCTGGGATTAAAGGTGTGCGCCACCACGTCTGGCTTCTTCTTTCCTTATATTATTATTGTTTTCCAGAGTGGTTGGAAGAGATGAGGCAATATTTGGAATAATGAGGAAAACAGTAAATTGGAAGAAGTTGGAAGACTTCTGTCATTTCATTTTTATTATTAGCTAATTATGTGGCTTTAAGTCAATAACTGCTACCCCAGCCCGCGGTGTTTTCATTATAGTAATACAACTTGACTAAGTGATAGCCAAAGTGGCTTGATTCCTGTCCTGTACTCTGTGATGGGTTATCACATACAGGTGATAATTTAATGGTATTTGAGATATGGAGTCATAGTCCACGCTGTTAGGAAATAGCCTGATACAACAGCAGCAGACATGAAAGAGAATCTGCTCTGTTAGAGAAGCATAAACTTCCTATATCCTTTACATGGTATATATTCTAAATCAGACTGTCTTACATGCAGTCCATATGTTATAATACCTAAGAAAATAGGAATGCTATGCAAACAGTTGCTCTCCGGTGTTGTCATCGACAATGCCTAGAAGTATGCCCAGGTTTAGTACAGATGCAAATTTCTGAGTACTTCTATTTTGTGATTGGTCCAGTCCATGGACGTGCAGATACAGAAAGCCAACTGTGCTCTGCTGCTTAGAACAAGGGGGAGGAGGCACGCCACTGGGGAGAAGGCATCCGACTGGGAGCTTGAGAACAACAGTCCTTGCAAATTTTACTAATGAAATGATCAGCTTACACTTTCCTAGACATAGAGAAAGACACTGTAGGCCAGGATTGATGCCTGGAAGCATTCCAAGACTCTTAGAAGTATCTTTGGAAAGCTGCATTGCCATTTCAGCAGACTGTGAGCCTCGGAGGCCCATGCCCTAGGTAGACCTCTCCAGAATTCCACCCGGGCTAATGTGCATCCATTGAACATGGCAATCAGTGTGCTTCCACTTCATTCAAATAAAGCATTTACTAGAACTCATTTTGTGCCAGCCGTGTACTAGAATGGTTTAAGAAATGTGACTGTAAATGAAATAGCTCCTGCCTTCACAGACCTCCCAGTGCAGTGGAGGACACCATGAAGGAAACTTCCTGTACTGGGGGGAGCATTGGAGGGGGGAGAAATCTTAGGGGCTTCTAGAGGGGCTTTCTTGGATAAAGGGAAGCTGCTATGGCGTGACTCACGGGGACATGGTAAAGAATGTCATTATTTTTGAGCTCATAGCAGTTGTACTCCATTCTACAGTCTGGAGTAAAGTAGAAGGATCCTTATGGATCTTTCCTGCTTTTGAGACACTGAGTCTGTAGATGAGACAAAAACATTTCAAGGTTGCGCGGTTATTTCCTCTACATAGCAGCACACTTGGGCTTCCATTAACAAGATCAAGGCAAGACGTACCCCAGAGCCATCACAAGAAACCAGCTGTTCTCACCCACATTCCCTACCACATTCAACGTGAACGGGTACATGAAGGTTTTCACCTGTGGATTTGGTGATAAGGTCATATGTATTTTTAAATTTTTTAAAAAATTTTATTTATTTGAGAGACAGAAAGGCAGACAGAGAGAGAGAGAAAGGGGAGAGAGAGAATGGGCACACCAGGGCTTTTAGCCACTGCAAATGAACTCCACATGCATGTGCCATCTTGTATATCTGGCTTATGTGGGTCCTGGGGAATCAAACCTGGGTCCTTTGGCTCTCCAGCCCCTGGTAATATCTATTTTTTCACTGCCCAAGAGCCGATAATTTCCTGATGCTTTATAACTTGCCCCCCTGCAAGTCCTCTTATATCTTTTCCTTAACTTTTGGGAAGGAACCCGATCAGGTCAGGATCCATGACTAGTGAACGTGTTTGAAGCTAAGGCTCCACAGAGGTGCTTTTACAGTAAGTCAAAATACAGAGATCCAATTTATTCAGCCGATAACCAGTGACCAAGCGCCTCCAACATCGTAGGTACCACCCATATATGGAGCAAGGCACACGCTAGCCAAGGATCAGATTCTATACATTTTGAGGGAATGGTTGCAATACACAGAGGCTTACAGTAAAGGGGGAGGGGCGGGAAACTGAAGAGGGAGAGAAATAGTCACAGACCCCTAGCTAGTCCTAGCTAGACATTAAATTTTATCAGGACAGCAACCAGCATCTCTGTCACTCGCCATCTAGCCCCCTCTCTGGCATGCTGAATGAATTCAAAGGTTTGTGAAATAGATGAATGGATGAGGATGTTACCAATGAGGAAAGAGCTAAAGAAGGGATACAATTTATTAGACCAACATTGCAGAATGTGCTTAAGAAATCTGACCCCAGGTCTCCAAACATCTAATCCAGCTTACATCGCAGTGGATCAACCAGCAAAGCCACACTCAGATTTTTTTTTTCTCCCCAAGAATCTCACTCTCGCTGCCTTGTAGCCAGGCTGGATAAACTCATAACAACATCCATCCTGGCACTGGACATGGCCGACTGTATAATTAGCTTATTTCCTACCCATATGGAGCAGCTCAGCTCCTGCGCCTCAGTGGGGAATTCTTCGTATGTTGCTAGGGTCGCCTTCTGGGAGTATATCTTCTGAGGTGTGCGGGGAGGAGGAGGAGTTGGTAGTGCTGATAAATGAATCAGGGAGACAGGAGGGAAGCTGCTAGGGTCCCTGAAGGCGATGGATAGTGGGGTGGAGGCTGGATCATGCTCAGAGCTACTATCTACTCCCTGACCCATGGGGACAGAGCCTGGTCCCCTGGACTTATTGCCTGGGGATAAACCTCCATATGCAGGCTGTGCATGGACGGAAGGGCAGGGAGAGGGAGGGAAAGAGAATGATCAGGAAGAATATGGGAGGAGGAAGGAAAAAGAGACAAAGATGTCTGGTACAAGTCGAAGGGCCAGCAAAACCTCTTTAACTCGGGTTTCATAAGTTGAGAAATATTTTATCACCCTTGCGAGTGAGACCTCTGAAAATCAATAGGGCTTGAGAGTTGCCTGTATTGATCTGAGAGCCTGAGATGTATTGAAATATTCATGGCTCGATATATGTGTTCAGAGGAAATGCTGGGGGTGGGGCCTGGCACCAAGAGAGGGAGGTGGGGAGGTAGGTTTCTGAGTAAAAGCCGTTCGTATTTTCATTAAAAATACATTAATTCTATTAGTTAGACTAAAACCTCACACTTAAAAGGAAATGAGCTTGTTTGTCAGGCAAATAAGCCATGGGCAAAGCCAGAATAAAAAAAAAAATAAAAAATAAACACATTTATTTATTGCTCTTTAATAGCAAAAGAGCCGGGGAGAGTTGATAAAATTAGCGCAGCATCCCCAGGGGAGAAGCAAGGGGCGGCTTTGTTTGCAAAGCCAATTTGGACACTGCGGCTTTGATCTTTACTTTGAGCATTTGAACAGACATGTTAGTACCACTCATTTCACAGGAGAATTGGGATTCAAGTTTCCCCAACAATCTGAAAAGCAGTACATTAGAAGGGGATTGTCTGCCTGTAGTCTCCAAGTCTGAATACCCGCGATACTAATTTGATATGATGTTTTTCACCAGATGTGTCTACCTGAACGATAGCCGATGCCCAGGAGACCTGTGGTCCTGCTTGAGAGGATTAGGCTTGGATTTTCTACACCCCCCCCTTTGAAAATGATTGGATGAAGGCATCCATAATTTAAAATCTGCATATAGATATGACATATGTTACAAATATTTGAGAAAATTCATGCAAGGAATTAAACAACAACAACATATGGGACATTGGTTCCAAATAACAAGGCAGAATTAAAAATAATCTGTTACCTGTAACTACCCTCCCCTTAAGACTCCAGAGCAATGACAGAGATGGTGACAAACTTGGCTCTTGAAAAAAAAGAAAGTAAAAAACCCCAAGCCCAACAAGACATCTCTCTGTGGATCATGCATCGGAGTTCGAAGGGAACGCGGGTTGGGCTTTCATCCAAAAGGTGTCATCACCTGCCCATGATCCAGATGTAGGGCGCATCCTAAGGAGAATCAAGCAGGCATGGAATGGGATGGATGGGCATTTCTGTCCTCTACAATGTGATTTGGGGAAACTAAGCCATTCTGAGCCACTCATGCCCATTCACAGCCTGATGCTATACTTTGTCTTGGATTCAATAAATTCAGTTGGTCTGTGAGATAGCTTAGCAGCAGAACGTTGTCTTAGTACATGCAAGGCCCTGGGTTCTATCCTCAGAACTGCAAAAATAAATCAATTTAAACAAAACGTAGGGAAAAAATCCACCACGTAGCCAGACTTTTAAAAATTTGTTTTTTACATTTACTTGAGAGAGAGAGAGAATGGGTGCACCAGGGCCTCCAGCTGCTGCAAACGAACTGCACATGCATGCTCCACCGTGTGTGCATCTGGCTTATGTGGGGAATCGAACTGAGGTCCCTTGGCTTTGCAGGCAAGTATCTTAACCACTAAGCCATCTCTCCAGCCCTAGCCAGACTTTCATAGACAGCTGTTTCTAGGTGCTGGTGAGACTGGCTTGATCTCATCGCTTTGAGGGCTGTCTCCTCTCTGGTCTTCACAGTAGGGCCATGGCACAGCAACTATGACAGAAGGCATCAGGAAGGAATGCAGAGCCCCATCCCTGCTCAGGGCTTCTGGGAGGACTTTTGCTGATGGGAGAAATTGAGAAGTCTGTCCGAAAGCCAAGAGCAGGTATAATTCCGCTGTTTCTTCCTATGAATATGGCCATCCATTGTCACCTCCATGTAGTACTTATAAAGTTCTTTATAACCCACTGGCTGGCACTTCTTCCATAGCAGTTTAGTGGGTTTTTTTTTTGTTGTTGTTGTTATTGCTGCTGCTACTGCTTGTGTGTGTGCACATGTGTGCGTGTGTGTGTTTATGTGTGTGTCTCCCATATTATAGCTGAAGGAAGAACAGCACAGACACCCTTTCCCAGGGTCTCCCACAAAGAACCAGGAATATGCTCAGATCCCTAAATCTCTGTTCCATTGCTAAAGTAACCCATTCTTCCATCTCCCACCGCGACTCTTTTCCCAAGCATGCAGAAGATCCAGAAGGGCCCATCACCAGAGTCCTTCCTCTCTCCAGTGCAAGATTCCACGTGGTTGGCACAAGCAGATGAGACTCTCTGGGAACACATTCTCAGGAATGAACTCTACAGCGTCCGTGTATGGAGCTTGTTCCCCAAGCTGGGGACCTCACCTATCGATCAAACTTTCTCTTCTTACATTCCCCTGGCTTTCCGTTGAAGCTGGGTTTTCAAGTCCCAGGTACTGTAACAGTTACTTTCTCATTGCTGGAACAAAACACCTGACCAGAAGCAGAATATGGGAAAAAAAAGGGGGGGGTTGTTTCAAGCTTAGATTTTCCAAAGGAAGTATCACCCTGGCAGAGAAAGCATGACGGAACAGGCAACCAGCTCATCCTCATCACCTTAGTAGCAGGGAGGAAGCAGCAAGAATGAGTCAGCTCTCTCTGGCAAGTGGGTTGGACTATAGAGCCCCAAGGCCCACTAACAGAAACACATTACCTCCAAAGGCTCCACCAGCTGGGACTTGATCACAAACACTTGAGACTATGGGAGACATTTTTCATTCAAACCATCACAGGCAGCTTCCCCAGGAGGAATGGTGGTGAGGTGTGGGGTTTGTTGTTGTTGTTGTTGTTGTTGTTGTTTTTGGCACCGGGGAATTGAACTAGGGTCCATAGGCTTTGCAGGCAAACTCTTTAACCACTAAGCCATTTCGCCAGTCTGGGTTATGTGTTTTTAAAAATGTTTCTATCTATTTATTTGCAAGCAGAGGGAGAGAGAGAAGAGAGAGAGAATGGACCCACCTCCAGCTATTGCAAATGAACTTCAGATACATGTGCCGCATTGGGCATCTGGCTTTACATGGGTACTGGGGAATCAAACCAGGGTCATTAGGCTTTACAGGCAAGCACCTTAACCACTGAGCAATCTCTCTAGTCCTAGTTTGTTTGTTTTCAGACAGGGTCTTGCTGTATAGCCTATGCTGGCTTTGAACTCAGGATCTTCCTGTCTTGGTTTCCTGAGAATTGTGATGGTTGGTGTTCACTATCATACCCAGCTAACAAGAGTTTTTTATGCCTTGCTCATCACCCAATGAAGTGGTAGAGATGACGTTGAACAAAATGCCATTATTTTGTCTAAACTGTGACAAGAGGCTCCTAACTGGGGGTCTCATCTTGCAGTTTATCTTTCTTGATACTTATTTAGGGATTTCACATATAGTTATTCCATGGATGCAGTGTTACTCAACTTTAAATCTTTCAGTAACCCCTTCCGCCGAGTGGAACATGGAAAACGGGTGCCAGAGTCTCCTGCCTTCCCTAAAGATGAATGCCAAATGGAATAAAATGTAATATGCAGGTATATTATTGTGCATTCTTTCCCAGAGAAAATGACTATAAATTCCACTATATTCTGCATACTAGGAATGATAAATAATTGGTCACATATAGCACAAACTCAAGCACCTTATTGAGGCATTTGATGCCCCTGTGACTCAATCCCTCCTTGTCTTCTGTCTTATGCATGTGCTTTTTTTTTTAAAAAAAAGTAGTTTTTTTTTTTTTTTTTTTTTTTTTTTTTTTGAGGTAGGGTTTCAGTCCAGCCCAGGCTGACCTGGAATTCACTATGTAGTCTCAGGGTGGCCTTGAACTCATGGCGATCCTCCTACCTCTGCCTCCCGAGTGCTGGGATTAAAGGCATGTGCCACCACACCCGGCTTAAAAAGTAGTTTTAGGGCTGGAGAAATGGCTTAGTGGTGAAGGCATTTGCCTGTGAAGCCTAAAGATCCAGGTTCAATTCCCCAGAACCCACGTAAGCCAGATGCACATGGTGGCACATGTGTCTGGAGTTTGCTTACAGTGGCTAGAGACCCTGGTGTGCCCATTCTCTCTCTCTCTCTCAACAAATAACGAAAAATAAAAAAATGTCAAAAAGCTTTTAATTTTTTTTTATTTATTTGCAAACAAAGAGGTAGAGAGAAAAGAGACAGAGAGAATGGGTGTGCCAGAGCCTCTAGCTACTACAAATGAACTCCAAATGCATGTGCCCCTTTGTGCCTCTGGCTTTACATGGGTACTGGGGGATTGAATATGGCTTGTTAGGCTTTGCAGGCAAGTGCCCAACTACTGAGCCATATGTCCAGCCTTTCTTAAAAAAATATTTATTTACATCCATGCGCTTTTAATCTTCATTTCCAAAGTAAACCCTGAGACTCTAGGCTAGGGCACAAACCACTTTCTTCGCCTGAAATGCCTGTACACCCTTCTGCTCCTCCTCAGAGACGGCTCCTATAATGCCTCCTGGGTCTCCTCTTTTTTTTTGTTTTTTTGCTTCCCACTATGTCAGCTTTTCTCATGCACGTTATAATTGCTGGCTTATTTGAAGGTGTCTTTGTAGAACCATGCATGCCTGGAAGGTGGGGACTCTCTATTGGCAAGTTTCCAACTTCCTGGCATGTAGCATATGTCCCCAAAGAGTAGGCACTGAGCACAGTTGGTAGAGCTCACCATCACACATTAAGAGACACCCATAAAATGTAGTCGTGTGGTGTGCAGTCTTCTGTCCAAGGTTAATGAATTGACAGGTGGGTCTGCACACATTGCCTAAAGGCATTCCTGGTGGGGTTGGGGCCATGCATTTCAGATCTTTCTAGTCTGAGCTGTGGCTTGGGGCCACCAAAGATAATCCTTCACTATGACTTCCATGTTGAATGAGACGGTTCTGTCTGCAGACCCTGAAGTTTGCAGGACCCTGGGAAAGATTCCAACCCTGTCTTGTTACATGTATGTTACCTGTCTCGATGCTCAGTGTTAGTTTGGTTCCGAGAACCCTGCAGCTTGGAAACTCACCTTCCGCCCTGGCTTGGGGTCTCTCATCATTTCCACTGCTACCTCTTCACCCAAGAAGAAGAGAACTCCAGTTTCCGTTTAAGATGGTGGGCTTGGCAAAGGACTTGAGCAAAGCATGAGGTCATGGCCGGATACATGCATGCTGTCAAGGGTCAGTAGGGACAACTTCATGTTGAGTCTCCTTTTTGTCATTTTCCTAGGCCATAACATGCCCCTGGTGAAAGCATCCAAGGGCAGAAGAACAATCCTCCTGAGCATCTTCACACACCCCTCTGTGATGTCACTGGAACCCAAGCTCAGTACAACACACACTCTGGTGACATTGGGCCAGAAATCCAACATCGTGTCTTATAAATCATATCTCGTTGCAAAACTCTTGAGGCTCTGATTTGTACTGGTTCTAAAGGAAGAATGACTCAGGTGTGGGGAAATGAATTGTGTGTATTGTCACAGATTCTTTATGTACAATTTGCTCATGTACACCCCAGAAAATTCCAAAGTTAAATATTACTTATAGTTTTAAAAATATTCTTATTTATTTACTTGCAAGCAGAGAGGGATAGAGAGGAGAGAGACACACAGACAGAATGGGCGCACCAGGGCCTCCAGCCGCTGCAAATGAACTCCAGATGCATGAGCCGCAGTGCATCTGCCTTTGCGTGGGCACTAGGGAATCGAGCCTGGGTCCTTTGGTTTCTCTGGAAAGTGCCTTAACCTCTAAGCCAGGTCTCTAGCCTTCATTTACATTTTGTAGATGATAGAACAGATGCTCAGAAATCTTAAATAGCATGTCGAGGGCCAATAGGGTTTGCAGGGAGACTTCTCTGCTTCCAGAACCCACATTCTTTCTTTCTGCCATGGAAGAATGCAATTTACAGCCTCTTGCCAGTGGCCAGTGCTCTGAAACTGGGGTGAATGAGAGGGAAGAAATCTTCCACTCCCACTATGTGACCCTGGGCACCTACCTTACTGGATTTCCTGGTGACACCTTTCCTTGGTGAGATAGAGGAAGTACCTCCTTCGGAAACTCTACTGTATGAGTTTCTTCATAAGGCGCAACAATCCCATGAGGGCTTTGCAAGTGGGAGCACTAAGGTTAATGTTAACATACCACTCAGTGGTCATAGGCTCTAATACAAACTGACAAATGTAAGGACTGGGGAGATGGCTCAGTTCAAGATACTTGCTTAGGGAATCAGCCCAAATTTGATTCCCCAACACCCATGTAAAACCGGATGCAAAGTGGTGCATGCGTCCCTCTGTAATCCCGATGCACTTACAGCAATAGGAGGCAGAGCCAGGAGAAGGCAGAAGTTCACAGGCCAGCTTGACTGGTGCACACTAAGCAGCAAAGATAAAACAACAAGGAAGACCTTGTCTCAAGAAAAGTGGAAGGACAGGACAAAGAGTCCGAGGCTGTCTTCATACCTCCATACATAGTATCATGTGTGTGCCCATACACACACATGCACACACTCAAAAACACTGACACAGCCCATCCTCTCTCTCTCCCTTCCTCTCTATCTCCTTCTATCCCCCTCTTTCTCTCTCTTTCAAATAAATTATTTTTGGGGGGTGGTTTTTCAAGGTAGGGTCTCGCTCTAGCCCAGGCTGACCTGGAATTCATTATGTAGTTCAGGGTGACCTTGAACTCATGGTGATCCTCCTACCTCTGCCTCCCAAGTGCTGGGATTAAAGGCATGTGCCACCACGCCCAGCTTTTTATCAAATAAATAAATAAAATAGTTTTTAAAAAATAGGACTGGAGAGATGGCTTAGCAGTTAAGGCATTTGCTTATAAAGCCAAAGGTGCCAGGTTTGATTCTCCAAGACCCACGTAAGCCAGATGCAGAAGGTGGCACATGTGTCTGGAGTTCATTTGCAGTGGCTGGATGCCCTGGTGCACCCATTCTCTCTCTATTTCTCCTTCTCTGTCCCTCTTTCTCTCTCTCTCTCTCAAATACATAAGTAAAATATTTAAAAACAAACAAACAAAAAATACTGACACAAGTAAAGTGAATGTAGGCTGAGTGACAGCCCAGAATATCTGACTCCATTGTGAGTGGAAAGTGGTACCACACCACTAGTTCACAGACCATTGATTGACAGCTTCCTTCCACTTGTGACACGTGACATTAGTTGCGTAGACTCACTTTTGAAGCTACAGACAAGCATTAGGATAATAACTTGAAGAATTTTTTTTCTTCCAACCAAACCCTCTAAATCCCTTTTCTCATAAATATGCTGGTAGGCACATCTATTTAATATGGATTCTTTCTCATTTTCCCTCCCGGTGCCTCTCCCCCACACTCAGTCTGATTATTCTGTGTTTTCATTAAGAACATTTTCCATTTGCCACTCCAAACACACACACACACACACACACACACACACACACACACACACACACACCTTCTCCATGTGATGGCATCATTTCTTGCGGAAAGGGCTCTTCTCACTCACAACCAATCGCAAAGCATGCTCCAAACCAGAATTCACCTGCAACTCTTTTCCTCAAACATAAATGCAAAGGTCAGCAACTGACCCTGGAGACAGCCTCCTGCCCACTTCTGGATGTCAGTTCCAGAGATCTTTCCAGTGCCGTGCTAGCACATTCTTCCCTCGGTGTCTGTTGTATTCCTCTTCTCAGGCACTTATTTGGCAAAGTTAAGAGAAAAGTAATTCTACTGGCTTAACAAATGTCCCTTGAAGATCTTCACGGATAACATTAGAGACCATGTCTGAGAAAGCATGGTCAGAAGACGGGCTTTACTGGAGGGCATTATTTTACTGGAGAAAGCTCTGACTTATTTAACAAATTTTTATTGAGTTTGTGGGCTACGATAGAGAATGAATACAGTTAGATATATACCTTTGAGAAACTCCGCTTGAGACAGTATGTTGACAGTTTCAATGGGAAGTGTTACGTGAGCCAGAAAAAATTGCAAGGGATGGGGAGAAAGAAAGGGGCAATTTATTAACATAAAAAAAAAAAAAACAAAGAAGAAGAAGGAGGAGGAGGAGGAATGGAGCTGGTCAGTGTGGTCTTACAATTTAAAAGTTTGAAGGAGGAGAAGCATGAGTTTAAGGTCAGTTTGGGAGACACAGTAAGACCCTGTCACAAACAAACAAAAATTCATTTTAAATATTTATTTATTTACTTATTTGTTTGTTTGTTTGTTTGTTTGAGAGAGAGAAGGTGAAAGTGAGAATGGGTGTGCCAGAGCCTTCAGCCAATGCAAATGAACTCCAGATGCATGTGCCCCTTTGTGCATCTGGCTTATGTGGGTCCTGGGGAATTGAACCTGGGTCCGTGGGCTTTGCAGGCAAACGCCTTAACTGCTAAGCCATCTCTCTGGCCCCAAGATTTATTTTAAAGAGAAGGCTCCAGAGACAAGGAACCTTCTTTGACAAGCCTTAACGCATGAGCAGATCTTTGGTCATGGTCCTGAGGCATACCGAGGGAGGGGGAGAGCAAGGAGCAACAGAGAAAACGTGATTACACTAAGCAGAAGACAGGCTGACTGTCTTTAAGTGGATAATGTAGCTGAGTTTTCTTTGGACAGACATTGGAGGTCCCCACACTGAGACATATCCCACAAACACCAGGGGACCCTTTCCTTAAAGGACAGAAATGGACTAGATTAGTATCGTTCACGGCTAAGTTATGGACAGACTCCTTTTAATGGGAAAAAATTATCTTGGCAGACTCACAGTGTTGACTTAACACATTTTTATTATGTTTTGTACAAACATAAAACTGGGTATAACTTCTTGTATCAAGCAGCTATAAAGTCATATTCACTTAAGTGGATAGAAACAAAACTCAGAAAGTAATAAAGTACATTAATTTAAAATAACAAATAACACTGTTTGGCAGAAACTGAATGTCTGTTCCCAACATGAACAGGGTGCTGAAGGCTACAACCCAGTTACTTTGCAGTTTGGTATGTCTACACTTCTGCGTATTATGTGATGACTATATTTTCCCATCACTTTTCTGTTAAAATTACTGGAGGCTTGAATTCAGACAGCCTGCTTGACAATATTTGATCTCAATTTTATAAACTGCATAACTTATTTATTAAACCCAACTCTGTTCTTTTAGCCATCTGTTAGGGCATGTCATTTTCAGGACATCAAATCAAAGTCTTCATTTATTTTTTAAAAAAGTTTGAGAAATAAATGCTGTAGCCTAAGAAAATGTCTTTTAATTATAATTTTTCATTGGAAAATAGGTCTTGTGTTTGTGTCTGCTCGAGGGTTTCATGAGAATTTACAGAGGACTGAGGCAGTAGCTGTTATTGTGATATTAGGACCCCATGGGTACCAGCCTCCGCCTACGTGAACTTAGTCCTAGCATCCTTCTGTCCTTAGTGAGATGCGCTGCATAATCTGACAATGTCGTTTTGTCGGCATCAAAATGAAAATACAAAAGACAAAACTCTCCTAAGAAGCGTGAAGACGTCTTAGGTTACGTTCGGGGATCCCGGGAGATGATGGAAACTACTTTGAGAAAAGCTGGACTCTGATGGTGTCGATCCGTTCCAACTCCGAAGTTCCTCCATTACTGACAAGTCAACTGTGATAAAAACCAAACATAAGCCTGTTTCAGTTCTATGCAATCATCTTATCCCTCACATCCGCGTTTCCCTGACTCCTTGAGAGTTCAGAACTCTGTCTTCACAAAATCTGCCCTTCCAAAAGAACAGGGCCTTTGCCCTTCGTGTCTGAGTGGGGATTTAATCAACACAATTTCTTCCAAGGGTAACACACAGTATAATTGTGTCTTTGTGTGCATAAATGTTTCCTTTCCACCCTTTTTTTAATTTTAAATCTCTCAACCAGGTAGTTCAGATATTGATAAATAAGTCCAGGGGAAAAGGTTTGGTTGGGGGAAGAAAGAGGCTCAGGGACGCACCAGGGAGGGGTGAGCCCCGGGGACATTTCAGCCCTGAACATCTGGAGCCTGAATCACATGAGTGATGACAGCGAGAGTCACACAATTATAAACTGGGCAGATTTGAAAATTGATCCTGAATCAAACAACCACTAATTTTCCTGGTCCCCTCTGGCAATCATCCCTTCAAACTATTCAAACCTTCAAAATATGAAAATAACGAACCTCTGGCGACCCACCCCCGCCATTCCTCTTCCTTTTCCATGAGCTTCCCCCCCCCCTTTGCAGCACCCCTTCTAGTTGGCTATCTATATTCAAATTACACTCTCCAAGCTGTTCCCTCCAGAAGTTCAAGAAGAGTTGATTTCCCCCACAATGGCTGCTAAACTATAATTGCCTGTTGTAGCTTTTGCCTCCTTTTGAATAAGTGGTGTTAGATCTGCACTTGGGCTAATGCTCAGGAATCTGACCTGTCATTATACAAACTTCTAAAAATATCAGCTTGCACTTCACAGTTTCCGCTTTGGTTTCATGTAATTTCTCTTCAATGTGTTTTATTTGAACCTGCTAACCTGCTTTGAAGAAAAAAAAAATGACTAGCTGGCATTGCCTGTCATTTGCTGTGTTTGCTTCCTTCTCAAAAGGCCTCCTGTGAAAATGCTAGTCTCTGGGTAGTTGAGTAAAAATGAGAAGGATGAAATAAAAAGGAAAAACTTATTGACACACGTATTTCCCTTTGGTCTCCTGCAATTGCGGCAGAGAATGTGTTTTTCTGTCTTCCCTCAACCAGGACACTCTGCAAAGGCCACAGTGATAGGAAAAACGAATTGAGTAGGATGCACTGGCTTAGCCTGCTTTGTGCTGCTATAACAAGAGTACTTGAGACTGGGTCATAGTTCTTGGATACTGGGAAGTGTGTGTGTGGCAGGTGGGGGTGCTTTGCTCCTACACACTGTAAAAATGTCATGAAGAGCACCAGATATGTGCCCTGGGCACGCTGGTAAACAAGAGACCCCCATCTCTGACATGCCAGCTGGGTGCTTGCTGTACCCCATGTCCTTTAGGAAGTTATCTGATGAGTGAACCATGGCGAGAAGATACTCAGGAGAGCTGTGCCGGGACCCTAAAATTTAGGGCATATGGCAACACACAAAGTGCTCCTTGTGTCTTGTCCTGATAGTTGCTTGGAGGCCATCTGGTGTCATGTAACCAGGAACAACATGGAACAAATTCCTCCATGTCTCAGTTCTCAGAAGGGAGCAAAGGAGAGCCAGTGGTACCTTGGGCTGCTGGTGGTGAAGAGGCATGGTGTGATGTCCAGCCCAGAGGAAAGGTGGAGGGGCATGTGGGAGTCCTGGTGGGAACACTTCTTATCTTCTCTGCAGGTGACTTTACTCTATCCTGTGCAGAGGCATTAAGTCCTCCATTGGCCCCAACACTCAAGGCTTCTTAATCTCAGTCTGCAAGAAGTTTTATTCCCTCTCTAGGTTTTTCTGTAAGAAGTTTTCTAGGTTTTTCTATATACAAAGTTTCTGCCATGTCCCCCCAAACCCAGGTCACATCATACTCGCTACGTCAGCCGAAGCAGGTTTTCATCTACTTCTGAGTATGCACAACTCGCAACTCTTGGGTGAGTAGAAGGGAATGGTGCACCTTTTTTTCTTAAGTCCCTGGGTTGTTAAGCACATATGATAACATAGAGCAGCATGGGTAAGGAAATAAGTCACTTGTCACAGCTGGGAGGTGCATCAAGCTCTTGTCTGAATGAAATAACGAAGGCTAGTAGCAGTAGCTCATCTTTAGTGAAATCTTAAATTTGGCAGGCAAGGTGCTTTTTATTCAGTATAATATCTCTTATTTCTCAGAACAGTAAGCTACCCAGCAGAGACCCCTTATGCAAATGACTATCGAGAGAACTCGCTCATGACACTCACAGACTCTCGTTCCCAGCCTCGTGGTGACGATTTTTATTAACCTCTTTTGATTAATGGGGAAACTTAGAACCAGAGTGGTTGAATATAACTTGGCCAAAGGTCTCCCAGATCAATTAAATGAGTTTATTCTTGAGCACAGAGCAGTAGCATAACATGACAGTTAATCTTCATTGTCAACGTACTCGATTTAGAATCACCTAGGAGACATACCTCTGAGCTTGTCCTCAAGGGCATTTCCAAAGAGGTTTCACTGAAGACTTAAGGTCCACCCTCAATGTGAAGGATGTGAACGAAAAAGGCAAAAGGATAAAAGTAGATGAAGGTCAGAATTCCCCACTCTCTGCTCCTGGCCCAAAGAGGGGAGGAGTTCCAGGTGCACACTCCTCAGCTCTGCCCCCTTCTCCACCACGATGGACTGTCTGCTCTCAAACCATGAGCCAAAGCACGCCTTCCCACTTCACGTGCTCTTGTCAGGTAGAAAGTAACTAAAGCATGGCATACGATTAGAGGACTGGAAGAAAGAGGTAATTTGACTTGAATACTTAAATGCTACCATCTAAATCCAAAATATAAGCAGCATTCATTGATGATAGCATTTCTATTTATCTGCCCAACCTAAAATCTGGCATTATTTTTATAAGATTATCTGGAAAAGGAATGTACTGCTTCCATTCTGAGTAGATATACACTGGAATGCATGTGTGATAATAACCTGCATTACTCTTGCAATAACTTTGAAAGAACTGATAGTATCATGGGTGGATGCTTCTAACCTCAGGTGCTCAGGGAGCTAGTGTAGGAGGATTGTAAGTTTAAGGGCAGCCTTGGGGCTGGGGAGATGACTCAGTGGCTAAGAGCCCTTGCTATGCATGTATGAAGACCTAGATTTGATCCTCAGTACCCGCATAAAAAGATGGCTGTGACAGCATATTCCTGTGACCTTGAGTGAGACAGAGATATTGTTGGGGCTTGCTGGTCAGCCAGTCTATCCAAATTTAGAGGGAGACTGTCTCAAGAAAATAAGACAGGGGCTAGAGATATGGTATGGTAGTTTGAATAGATGGTCCCCAATATATTCAGTGTTGTATCAGTTTATAGTTTGCATCTGCAGCCACCTGGCTGGAGGCATTGTCACTGGGCGGATCTTAAGGTGTGGTGGTGGGTTTAGGATTTCAATCTAAAGATATGCAAAGTGTGCCTAGCTGGAGTTCCTGAGGTGTGCTGTGCTGTTTGGCTTTTGGCTTGTGTCTTCTCTCTCTGTCTTGGACCTGTGAAGGCAGGCCATCTTCTTCTGCCATTATGGAACTTCCCCTGGATCTGTGAGCTTCAATAAATAATATCCCTTCCTCCATAACTGTGCCTGGTCTGGAAGTTCATCTCAGTGAACCTGAAGCTGTCTGCTACAGAAGTGGTACTGAGGAGTGGGGTAAGATGAACCTAACCATATGGATTTTCATCTTTTGGAACCCTTGTTTTGGAGGAACAGGCATGGACTTGGTCCTTGCAACTGAAGATGCCTTCTGCTTCTTTAACCAATGAGCATTTAGAGAACATTTAAGATCCAAAATACAAGGTTCAATCAGGTTACCTAATCTGAGATAATTCACCAATGGAGACAAGACTT
Source organism: Orientallactaga sibirica (assembly GCA_036365145.1). Lineage (NCBI taxonomy): Eukaryota > Metazoa > Chordata > Mammalia > Rodentia > Dipodidae > Orientallactaga > Orientallactaga sibirica. Next base: position 5,592,668 of record JAEOAD010000037.1, read on the forward strand.
GAAACTAGGTAAGTTTACTTCTGAGATCTGAGCCCTGAGCCCTGGTTCTTAACCACTGCACCATAAAGTACACACATGATATGGGTGTATGAGTGAGCATAGAAGTTACCTTCTGGGACAAAACACACAACCAGAGAAGATAATGGAAGGAAAAGGTTTATTTCCAGTTTAAAGTTAAATTTTTTTTTTGTTTTTATTTTTATTTATTTATTTCAGAGAGAGAGAGGGAGAGAGAATGGGTGCACCACTGCAAATGAATTCCAGATGCATGCGCCACCTTGTGCATCTGGCTTATGTGGGTCCTGGGGAATTGAGCCTCGAACCAGGGTCCTTAGGCTTCACAGGCAAGCGCTTAACCACTAAGCCATCTCTCCAGCCCCTTAAAAAATATTTTATTTATTTGCTAGAGATGTATGTGTGTGTTAAGTTGTAATGAGTTTTTCATATCAGGCACGAAGAAGTATCTCAAATATTAATTTCACTCCCTTTCTTTAACTATCTTGAAGGGGTTAAAAATCTCTGTGACCAAATATTGCCTCACTGAAACTTGGTAACCACTAAATATGGATGCCAAAGGCTCTCTGAAAAGTTCACAGCATTTCACTAATGTTGGTATTACTAATTTTATTGGCTTGAAATACCATTCTTTTTAAACAGTCCCCAAATAGATGATATTGATACTCAGAATTCAGAAATGAGTTTAGGTTGTCCAAGTAGCATTGAGTTTGGAGTGCTTTTGGAATGCCTTACATTAGTTCTCCTGTCCCTTCCAAAACAAAAAACCTTACTTTATGATGTCAGTCAGAAAGACAACACTAGAGGAAATAAAAAAAGGTTTTATACTTATTTTAACTAAAAACAGTAATTTTCTATCAAATCACTTACTACTTCCATTCGAGAGTGAAGTCATTATAAACTTCGGCTCTTTTCTCAAATCATATACGTCTTCCAAGAACCAATTCTCACCATGGATCATAATGCTAAGGAATGTGCCTTGTTCCCAGACTCTTTCTAAAGCAGACTCCCAACAGCGTGTTCCATGCTGGGATCAAGATGGTACCAGAACACAGCTTGCCTTCAGCAAACCAAGTACATGACGTTGGTGATATTCATTCACAAAGGTTATTATTGTTCAGTATGTTTTCTTTAAAAACAAAAAGTCGGGCTGGAGAGATAGCTTAGTGGTTAAGGCATTTGCCTGCAAAGCCAAAGGATCCAGGTTCGACTGCCCAGGACCCACTTAAGCCAGCTGCACAAGGGGGTGCATGTATCTGGAGTTCATTTGCAGTGGCTGGAGGCCCTGGCATGCCCGTTCTCTCTCTCTCTTTCTCTCTCTCTCTCTCTACTGCCTATTTATGTATCTCTCTCTGTCTCTCAAATAAATAAAAATAAAATAAAAAATTTTAAAAAGGCATAAGCCACCATGCCGGGTGTTTAAAAAGAAACAATAGAAAGTCATAGTCCAAGGACTATGAAGGGCATATGTACTTCATGTATTACCCCCACACAGCCCTCCAGTAGATTAAGTCTTTGTTCAGATTCAGAGTGGGGCTAACTTTTTGTACAGGCCTTCTTGGCAAACAATTGACTGTATGTTATACTCAAGCAGAGAGAACTCTAAGCTGATCCGCTGAACCCCCTCTCCCAACATTTAATATCCTGAGCTACAGGACAGCTAAGGGTACTCGTGTTAGAAACAGCCAGGACAAAGGTCAGCTGGTGAAGAATGTCCCCAGGACCCTGCTTAGCCAGCTCAGTGGGGCTGATGCAAAAGGGTGTGATGAGAATGAAGGCCCAAGACTGCGACTGTCTGAGCCCTGTTATCTGAGCCAATGTAAACACCGAACCACAAATACTTCCCCTTCCTCCTCCAGGATCCAAATGTCAATTGCTTCCAGCTTCAAAGTTCGGAATCTCAACCACACCTCCCTTTGATTAGAGCTTGCTTGGAAAGGGAACAACACGTCTGATTCCATCTGTGTGGTAAAACAGGCTCTGTAGCTGCATAATTAGGAAATGCTAGGCGTGCCCCAAACCTGGATCCCTAACTCACCCGAGAGAAAATCCTGGCCATCTACCAAACGACCACACAAACAACAGGTCAGCTTCTCCAAAGGCCATCCTCTAAGTGGGTGGGACTCGGGACAGGCTTGCCTAGATGGCTTCAGGGGTCCACGGGATGCCACAGCGCTGACTTGAAAGGTCACGTGGTAGAAGGGCTTCACCTGGGAGCTGTAGCTGAGGGACAAAATAGACCCCCTTCCCAACAGCCACATTCTTTTGGCCAACAACTTTGGGTCCTTTTTTTCCATCTCGTTTTATGAGCAAACTTAATCCAGCCCTTTAGCTTAAAAGCAGCTGACCTAATGATCTACGATGGTCAGGCTGCCAAGTGTTCAACCCCCTCGCCATGGATTTTTGGCAGTGGGATGAGTATTCTGAACAAATATTTTTGGTCATCTGTCTTAGTCTGTGTCACGTGACTTTTCCTGGGGAAACATCGCTTCATTCCCGAATTGGGCACCTTACACAGTCCAGGAAGGATTCCATCCAAGTCCAGGTTGGTGAGAGGGTGAGTTTATGGGGGTTACTTCAAGGAGGATGGGTGACTCTCAGGCAGCTTCAACACCAAAATGTCCTACCCCCAGCCTGGGTGACTCACGAGCAGCTGCACGACTCCCCAGCCCCGCCCCCTGCCCCGCAAACTTCCACCTCTTCTACTCTGTAGCACACCCACCAAGAGCTTGGGGAGCTGGGCAGGACTGTGTGCAGCTGCTGGGGGCAGGAAGAAGAAGTAACTGGAATCTCAGAGGAGGGTTTGATGACTCTCCCCTGCTTTTCAACACACACGGGGGGCCTAGAACAGTCTCAAAACCATCCCCATGGGCCTGGCTCTCAATGAATTGTTCTGCTCTTTTCATTGCCATGAGGCCAGGCCAAGTTCTTTTTTGTTAACTACCTTAAGAGATGCTTATTGTCTACAAGGACAAAAGAAATCCGAGCTCCGCTTTCCCGCCCCGCCTGTCTTTAATTCTGGCTGATTTCTGACACTAGTAGCTATATATGGATGCTTCTGGACCAAGTTCCTCCACTTGCAAAGGACCAAAGGTAAATTTATCTTGGCCAGTGAAACTCTTCTGAACTTTCAGCCTGTGAGAAAGGCAGCCATCCACCACGACTAAGGACTATCCCCAAGGGAGGGGCGTGTCGCCTTGGTCCACGCTGCAGACCAGGCCCAGGGCAGCCTGGAGCAAGGCCCTGATGCAGGGTTTCACCATATGGAACAGGTTGACACGTTCCTCCATCAGCAGGCCCCCGGAAGCTGAGAGGGACAAGCAGGGACAGCTTCGATAGTGGACAGAGTGGGGTTTGGAGGTGAGTGAGAGTCAACACCAGTCAACCGAGGGAGGATGGGTGAGGCAGAGAGGGTCAAGCGATTACTCTGGGGATAGACAAGCTGGCAGGCAGATTACTGTGGTTGACAGTCAACCTTCATAGATCCCTCAAGGCCGAAACCCCAATGATATCACCTAGGGTTTGGGTGAGAAGATGTTGGCCTCCTGCTTTCAAGGTATCTCTTAGGCAGCATGCTGCCCAGTGAAGATCTTTTTAAAAAACATTTTACTTGGTTATTTATATATTTGAGAGAGAAAGAGGCAAACATATATATATATATATATATGTATGGAGAGAGAGAGAGAGAGAGAGGGAGAGAGAATGGGCATATCAGAGTCTTCAGCCACTGTAAACGAACTCCAGACACAGGGGCCACCCTATGCATCTGGCTTACATAGGTCCTGGGGAATTGAACCTGGGTCCTTTGGCTTTGCAGGCACGCACCTTAACTACTCAGCCATCTCTCCAGCCCCAGTCAGCCAAGATCTGTTGTAGGTCACCAGGATCAGTGTGCTTCATGATGGTGACAGCTTTCTTGTGTTCAGAGGAAGCAGTACCATGACAGCAGACTATTTCCTATTGTTATAATACAATACCAGACACAGGATAATTTGTAAACAAAAGAAGTTCAGCTTACAGTTTGGGTGCTTGAAGTCCAAATAGTATAGCCCTGGCTCTGACAAGGGCTCCCTGGGCTGGGTCGTGGAGTGGTGATGGCAGCATGGTGGAAGTGCATGAGAGAGATGGAGAGGTCACACGATAAGAGGAGGCCAGAGCCAGAGTCAGGGGTCAACTTCTTTTACAAACACTTTTGTGAGAACTTTCCAGGATCCCATGAGAACCACATCAGTTTCTTTGAAGGACAACACCTTGGAAGATCTAACCCATTCCAAGTCCTATCATCTCAGTATCACACTCCCGAGATCTAATCATCGCTCGCATGAACCCAGGAAAACACACAGGAGCCACAACTAAACTACAGCCCCACCTTTCTCCATTTTAAGTGCTTTGAGGCTTATGTAGAGCCCGGCTATCGAAGGCGCCCTTCTTCCTACCTTAATCCAGACCATGGGACTCTACCTCCAGACCTCTGGGATCAGACAGCTCCTACTTTATTTTTTAGCCCTTATTGGATGCGGATGGTGGAAAAGGAGGGAATAAGAGACCTAAGTGGGGGCTGGAGAGATGGCTTAGTGGTTAAACGCTTGCCTATGAAGTCTAAGGACCCCAGTTCGAGGCTTGATTCTCCAGGACCCACGTAAGCCAGATGCACAAGGGGGTGCATGCATCTGGAGTTCGTTTGCAGTGGCTGGAGGCCCTGGCACACCCATTCTCTCTCTCTCTCTCTACCTGACTATTTCTGTATCTCTCTCTCTCAAATAAATAAATAAAATATTAAAAAAAAAAAAAAAAAAGAGAGAGACCTAAGTGGGAGTTGAATCATTTGCCTTAATAGATCCAGATGACGGCAGCCTCCTTCTGTTGGTACCTGGCAAGCTGATACTGAGTTAGACCCTCGGTATAGCCTGTCTCCAGCCCTGTCCTTCTTTCCACCGCTCTAATTTCGGGTTCTCATTTCCATAACGGGCCCTTTTTTCCCTTGCTTCCAACTCTCAGGCCAGATTTTCATGATACATAATTTCCCTTGGGTTCATAGGTTGGAATTTGACCTTTGGTTTCACAGGGCTCTGGTTCCTGGCAAGGAAGAGAATGAATGCTTCTTGTGAGAGCAACTTAGGACTAATGTCTGCTATTCTGACCCTTCGGGGCACCCGTGCTGATCCGCGTGTTAGCTCCTCACAGAGTCAGCTTTGCTCATTTTCAGAAGTGAGAAAATGCTTGACCTTAGCTTACTTTCCTGAGAAGGAAAGGTGCTCGTTTTCGAGGCTGACAGGTCTGGATTCCAATTCTGTTTTAACCACCAGATGGCTGTGTGCAAGCAAAAGACACGGGGTCCTGATTTCTTCGTCTGTCAGGTGGGAAGATCATAACTCCTCAGGAGCTGCTGTGAATAAAAGTGGAATGATTTGAAGTGTGCTGGCTGTCTTTGGTGTCACATGCTACTTTTCGGCCTATGGGAGACCAGTGGGGATATGTTACTGCCATTTAAATGGGAGATGTTGGTGGTGTCAGCGTCCATCATGATGTGGAACTGGAGAAAAAAGGAGATGGCTGCAAGCTATATTCTTGTAGGTATTCTTATGAAATAGATGTTGAGCTATATTCTTGTAGGTATTCTTGTGGAATAGATGCTGCAGGCAAGGCAAAATAATGATTGATTCTGTGACGGTTAGCCTCGGACAGGATTTAGAATCGCCATGGAAACAAATCTCTGGGCATGTCTGTAAGGGATTTTCCAGATTAGGTTAACTGAGGTGAGAAGTTGCCCCCTAACTGTGGGTGGCACCATTCCACAGGCTGGGGTCCTGCACCTTATAAAAAGGAGTAAGCTGGCTGAGCACCAGGACTCATCAATATGCAGAGGTCAGGGAGGACTCGGACAAGACAGCTTGTTCGATAACAACTCGTGATTTGTTTCATGTATGTTACGTGTAAGACATTTGTTATGTATAGATACAATGATATAATGTCAGCTATTACACCAATGAGTTGAGATCCTAGAAAGAGGATTTAGACATAGATCCCAGCTTTGAAAGTATTCAAAAGCTGTGGAAGGAACTGAATAAGATTTCTTTTTATTCTTTCTTTCTTTCTTTCTTTCTTTCTTTCTTTCTTTTTTTCTTTCTTTCTTTCTTTTTTTTTTTCTTTCTTTCTTTCTTTTTTGGTTTTTCGAGGTAGGGTCTCATTCTAGCTCAGGCTGACTTGGAATTCACTATGTAGTCTTGAGATGGCCTTGAACTCATGGCGATCCTTCTATCTCTGCCTCCCATGTGCAGGGATTAAAGGTGTGCACCACCATGCCCAGCTCCTGGATAAGATTTCTTAAGGGGAATGTATTGATAGGAATAAAAAAAAAAAGACTTAGCAATAAGCCCTGTAACTCCAATGTTTCTCAAAGTGTAGAGGAGTAGCCAGAAAAAATGGGGAAAAGGTATTAGCCAGAAAAATAGGGAGGAAATTATAATCCAGTCTCATCAAAACAAAGATGGTAAGAGCTGAAGAGATAGATGGCTCGGCGGTTAAGGCACTTGCATGCAAAGCCTAACAGCCTGGGTTCAATGCCCCAGAACCCACGTAAAGCCAAATGCACAACATGGCACATGCATTTGGAGTTCATTTGCAGGGGCTGGAGGCCCTGGTGCACCTATTCTCTCTGTCTCTCTATCTCTCTGTGTTTGAAAACAATTAAAAATATTTTTTAAAAAAGAAAGGAAATGTTTTAGGAAAGACAGTCATTGCCCATGCAGGTTACCAAGGAATCAAATACAATGAGAACTCTACTGGATTTGGCAGCATGAGGGCTGCGAGTGTCCTTGACAAGACACACTGTGGAGGCAGAGGGAAATGTGCTCACGGGAACTTGAAGAGCACAGGTGGTCGGCAGTGTGTTTAACAAGACCATAAATTCCATGGTGGTGTGGATGACCGGGGCTTTGGTTTTGCTGTAAGTCTACAACTACTTGATGAACTACACTCACTTCTCCATGAGTGTTGCCAAGGTCTGTTGGGTGAGCTACTTACGACCGAGACAAGAGCTAAGAGCTAAAGCACGGATAATGACTGGAAAGATCTGCAAAGACATCCGCTTTTAGTGGTAGCATTTTACTTATTTATATATTTCTTTACTTTTGTAATTGTCACTTAGGGGAAAGAAAACTGGAGTCACCCTGAACGCCACCATCCTCCTCTTGATCCCAGGGGCTTCATTTGTGGGAGTCTAGAAGTCCTGTTTGTGAGCGCTCTGTCACACTGAAGCATTTTCAATTAAAAAAGTAAGCTGGTCGTTTATATAATAAACTGAGAGCAATAAGCCTGATTCAAAACCCCCAATCATATTAGCCAAACAAAGGAGTGAAGCACAAGGGGGAATTTATATGCTGCATTCTTCATCTAAAATGGGAGGGGACAAGAGATCAGGTTTCATTCCAGATGTTAACACCTGAGGAACTCTGGAATAAAATGTACTTGGGGTTTGACTTTCAGGCCTCCTAAAAGTTGTTGCCAAATGCTCACTGGGCTAAGAAAGGCAAAGGAAAGAAGCAAAGGCCTAAGATCAGGAAAAGAGCCCAGCCACCGACCACCCTGGTAACCAAAGCTGTGACATGTTGTTTCATTACAGAACTTGACTACTGGGGTTCTCAGGACATTCATTTCAAACCCACTTTACTGAGAGGGAGTCCAAAGAAGTAGTGAAAGAGAAAAATATAAAGTCCAAATAAAGCAAAATATGGGGGAGGGTTCCAACAACTAGAGTATGAATGCATGACACCTAGAAATAAAATAGCAGGGCTGGGGAAATAGCTTAGTGGTTAAGGCGTTTGCCTGTGAAGCCTAAGGACCCTGGTTCAGTTCCCCAGGACCCACGTAAGCCAGATGCACAAGGGGGTGCATGCGTCTGGAGTTCGTTTGCAGCAGCAGGAGGCCCTGGTGTACCCATTCTCTCTCTCTACTTCTTTCTGTCTCTGTCAAATAAATAAATAAATAAAATATTTTTTAAAAGTTAAAGCTAGAAATAAAATAGCAGAACAATGTTAAATAGAATGTAGAATAAATATACCTAGGAATTGAATAAAGGAATAATAATCTACAAGAAGGGACACAATTTTGAAATAAAATATGAATATAAAAGGAACAAGTGGGTGTTTTTTAAAAATTGAAGTCAGAATGTTGAAAAATGCAGTTACTAATCTGATTAACTTGGTAATAAGGTAGTTTCTTGATGAGAAATAAAACCAGAATTTGTTTAAAAATTGGAAAGAAGGAGAATAATACTTTCTCTAAAGTGCACCGAGAGATCATTTCAGGTAACTCACATTACGTATGGAGGGTTTCTGTCAGCCACTAAGCAGATGTATCCAGGAGTCACCAGCGGTGAGAAAGGAAGAGTCTCACTGGGAAAGCAGCCGTGAAAGGTTCCTAGCATTAAAGAAAGACACGGACCTATGGGTTAGAATTATGCATCCAAATTGAGCACAATAAAAGCAGTGAAACTGGAGCGCACAAGGAAGTCTTTTAAGAATATAAGTTTTGGGCTGGAGAGATGGCTTAGTGGTTAAGGTGTTTGCCTACAGAGCCAAAGGACCCAGGTTCAATTCCTCAGGACCCAAGTTAGCCAGATGCACAAGGGGGCACATGTGTCTGGAATTTGTTTGCAGTGGCTGGAGGCCCTGGCGTGCCCATTCTCTTTCTCTCCTCTCTCTCTCACTGTCAAATAAATAAATAAATAAAAATATTAAAATAAATAAATAAATAAAAATAAAATATTAAAATAAATAAATAAAAATAAAATATTTAAAAAAAAGAATATAAGTTTTAACAGTGGGCCTTTAAGACTTTCAGTAAGTAACAACCACAGTGAAATGTCTTTAGGCCTTGTGTTCACGGGAAGATTTCCTAAATAATGCACTGAAAGCACCAGGTCCAGAAAGGGGAGATGGGCAGCTGCACTATCTGACAGGTCATGAAAGCTGCTTGTCATGACTCATGCCTGCTACCTCAGCACTGGGGAGGTGGAGGCAGTAGGCATATGCCATGAGTTCAAAGCCAGCCTGGGCTCCGTAGTAAGTTCCAAGATAGCCTGGGCTATACAGTAAGCTCTTGTCTCAAAAAAAAAAAAAATTTTTTTTTTTTTAATTTTAAACTCTTACATATTATAAAGATACTTAAAGAAAAAGAGACCAAACTACAAACTGTCAGAAATCACTCAAACAACAAAATATTCTAACTGAGACTATGTTTTTAAATTTCTGTAAGTCAACAATGAAAAAACATTCTAGTTGTAAAATGAGAAGGTGTTCTGAGTTCCATAAGAGAGGAAATACACATGACTAATAAGTAAAAATACAAAGATGTCTGGTCACACTAGTCATTAAGGAAATTCAAATCTAACCAAAATAAGATGCCATATTTTATTGATTTATAGAAACCAAGGTCAAGCACATCTGACTAGATTGAGTTTGGGCCCAAATGTAAGTCAATATATTTTGTGTTACTTTTGACAATGTGAAATTTAAAAAAATTACCATTGCAAACTGAAATTCCTGTACCTTACAACTTGGTAATGTCTCTCTTAAATTTCGACTCAAGAAGAATTTTCATACATGTGTCTCAAGGGGCATGAACAATGATATCATAGGAGCACTATTCCCACTGGAAATAGCCTGCATGTCCATTGACAAGGAAAGGTCAAATGGTCATATTCATACAATGGCATACTTCATAGCAGAGAAAATGAAGAAATGACAAGCAATGCACTAAGTGAATTACCCAATGTTGAATGAGAAAGTACACAAGCAGGGTCTGGTGGCACAGACCTGTAATCCCAGCTACTTGGAAGGCTGGAAGAGGAAGGAGCACGAGTTCAAAGCTAGCCTGGGTGACAGAATAAGGCCAACTCCTACCTGGGTAAATGAGTGAGACCCTATCTCAAAATAAAAAGTAAAAAGAGGACTAGGAACATAGCTTAGTGGTAGAACATTGACCTGGTGTGTGGGAAGCCCTGGGTTTAAGCCCCAATACCAAAAATAGCCCCCAAATAACACACACACACACACACACATTCTGTTTTGGTAAAGGACACAATTAAGTAAGATCAAATAATGCATTGCAGACATATCCCTCCATGTGGCAAACTGTGTTGAAAATAAGAGACTACTAAACATAACATCCAGGTTAGATATTTTTGGAAAGAAAGGCAAAGAAAGAGCCCACAAAAAGATGTATGTTTTTGTAACACCTCAGATAAGTTCTTAAGTGTTCATCCAATATTGTATATTAAGTGCTATATATCAGTTAACCTACAATATTGTGCAGGAAGACAAGACTAAAGAAGCTTACAGTGATTGTGCACATTATCTTCAGAAAATATCACTTTCCACAACAAATATCCAATGTAAAGACAAACTAGTAAAGATTCAGCAAGAAGTATACTGGACAAAAGATTGACATATAAAATTCCTAACAGGGCTGGGGAGATGGATCAGTGGATAAAGTACTTGCCATTCAAAATGGAGTACCTGAGTTCGATCCCCAGACCCCATGTAAAAAGCTGGGAGGGCTGGACAGATGGCTTAGCGGTTAAGGCGCCTGCCTGCTAAGCCTAAGAACGCTGGCTCCAATCTCCAGGTCCCACGTTTAGCCAGATGCAAAGTGACTCAAGGGTGCAATGCCACACTTGACCACAAGGGGGCGCACGCATCTGGATTTCGTTCACAGCAGCTGAGACACTGCTGGCGCAACCATCTCTGTCTCCCTTTCCCTCTCTGTCTGTCTCTCTCTGTGTCTCTCTCAAAAAAACAAAAACAAAAACAAAAGCTAGGAGCCATTGCAGGCTCTGTAATCCCCGGATGCTGAAGCCAAGGCAGCAAAATGGACGGCACAGATAGGAGAATTTTCTGGCAAGCACAGAAAAGAATAATAGCAGAGTGAGAATCCAGAGAGGAAAACCCTGCCTTGAATGTAGAAAGGTGAAGATGGACGGGAAGTTGTCTTCTGATCTTCTGATCTCCACATGCACGTGCCATCCACACTCACACACTACCATACACAGACATGTGAACACACACACACAAATAAATAATTTTAAAATACCATTGTGAGCTTTAAAAGAATTGCATAATGGGGCTGGAGAGATGGCTTAGTGGTTAAGGCGCCTGCCTGCTAAGCCTAAGAACACTGGTTCCAATCTCCAGGTCCCATGTTTAGCCAGATACAAAATGATGCAAGGGTGCAAGGCTGCACTTGACCACAAGGGGGCACATGCACCTGGAGTTTGTTCACAGCAGCTGAGAGGCTGCTGGCCTATCCATTCTCTATCTGTCTTCCTCTCCCTCTCTGTCTGTCTCTCTGTCTCTCTCCAAAAAAATTTTAAAAAAAGAATTTCATAATAGGGGTTATAGAAGATGGCTTAGCAGTCAAGGCATTTGCCTGCAAAGCCAAAGGACCTCAGTTCAATTCCCCAGGACCCATGCAAGCCAGATGCCCAAGGTGGTACATGTGTCTGGAGTTCGTTTGCAGTGGTTGGAGGCCCTGGCGTGCCCATTCTCTCTCTCACTCTCTGTCTCTCTTACGCTCTCTCTACCTCTCTCTCTCTCTCTCTCTCTTTTTATAACTAAATAAATCAAATATATTTTACAAATTTATTTGAAAAGCTTGCATAATTGGCAGGGTACTATAACGTAAGTAGTTCTGCTGTGTCTAGGACAATAGCTTGTGACTGGGGTTCTGGTGAGCATGAGTCAATAGGAAAAGAGGGCTGGGTAGGACAAGGAAACGTTTGGTCAGCATGCCTTTCTTCCCTCCAGGGCCAGTATTGGTGGGACACCAGGTATCATAGCTAATGTCAAACACAGTGGCATTGGTTGAACATCAGCCTGAGCACTGAGGGGAACTATGGTTTATATATGACTGCATCCAAGTGTTGGAGGTGTGGTTCTCAGCAAGATGGTGGGCCCTCTGAGAGGTAGACACCAAGGGCAACTCGTTAGGTCACTGGGGCACTGCCTTTAGAAGAGGGTGAAGTAGTTGTCACAGAGGAGTGACATGCACAGGACCTTCCTGTCTGATACATGACCGGATGCTTAGGCACATTCCCATCACAGAGGGGTCTGTGCCCTGTGGTGATGCTATGTGTCATGAAATTTCACCAGAGCCGAGCTGAGCTGAAGATAACACTATGTTCTTGAATGAGCCATACTGGGAGCTAAGTAAACATCACTTTTATAAACGAGTCTGCTTCAGTTATTTTGTTATAGTAATGCACCACAGGCTAATACAAGAGAATGGGTTAAAATTAAGTTAGCCCATTATCCTGTCCAGGATGAAGTTTGCTTCACCCCTAGGGTTTGCCCTGGAGTGTTCTTTTTCTGCCAACCACCCACCCCTCCATAATAAGGAGAAAACAGTTCCTGAAAAGGCAGAGCCGGGTCAAAAATACAAACTGGCAATAAACTTGTAGCTTTCCGCACCAGAGGAGCCACAAACCACTGACTTCTAAGCCTTTCCTGGGGTTTCTAGCATGAGTCAAGGTGGTCAACCCTCCCCCAAAAGGAGACAATGAAGTTACCAAAAATGAGAATCAGACATATCTACAACACTTATACAAAAGACAGACCTGAGAAAACAAACACCAAGGAAAATAATGCAGAGGAACAGATTGAGAATTTAAAATAAATGTATTTGCTAAGTATCACCAATGAGATAGGAAGGGTTTAAAATTGTGAAAGATGAACAAGAAGGAGGGGAGCTTTGACACTGATGAAAAGTCAGAAAGAAAAATTATCTGGACCTGTTAGGTCTGCAGAATAAAACTGAAAGAAAAACTTCAGGGAATAGCTTGAATCTGTCTTAAATGCAATCGTTTTTAAAGAGCTCTCCTGGAAGACATCAAGAAAGTATTTGGAAAACGGAACATTTATATTTAGAAATGCCAGAAGGAGAGAGGGGGAAAAGACCAAAAAACACATTTGAGGGAAGACAGTTAAATAAATAACTAGACTTTTCCAGATTTCAAAATTATAACTTTCAGATTAAAAAGGAATAAACAGGGTAGGGGAGATGGCTTAGCGGTTTCAAGGTGCTTGCTCTATAAGCCTGCTGACCCAGATTTGATACCCAGCACCGATGTAAAGCTGGATACAATGTGGTCCACATGTCCGCAATCCCACTGGGCAACAGCAATGGGAGGTGTAGTCAGGAAAATACCAAACCTCATGAGCTACCTAAAATGGCCTTCCTAATGGTGAAAATAACAAGAGACACCCCGTCTGAAGGAAGATGGAAGAAGAAGAAGACAGACCCTCCAAGGTTGTCCCCAGACCTCCACACATGCATTATGACAAATGCATAGCCATACAAACATATTTACACATTCAAAAAAAACTAAGAGGAGCTTGAGAGATGGCTTAGAAGTTAAGGTGCTTGCGTGCATAGCCAAAAGACCCAGGTTTGATTCCCTAGTACCCATGTAAGCCAGAAATACAAGGTGGTACATGCATTGCAGTGGCCCAGGATGCCCATTCTCCCTCTCTATCTGCCTCTTTCTCTGTCTATCTCTCTCTTAAATAAATAAAATATTTTGAAAATTTTAAAGAGAAATAAACATGAACCACTCCCAATTACTGAACACTCACATCTTAAATTGTACAATTTAAAAGTATTAAAACCAAAGAAATTCTTCCAAAATCTTCCAGGAAAAAAAATGAAAGTAATCATCTTTTAAGAAATGAAAATCAAGCTGGAGAAATTACTCAGTGGTTAAAGGCTCTTGCTTGCAAAATTTAATGGCCCAGATTCAATACGCCAATACCCATGTAAAGCCAGATTAGGTGCATAAAGTAGTGCATGTGTCTGGAGTTTGTTTGCAGTGGTAGGAGGTCCTGTAACACCCGTTCTCTCTCCCCATCTCTCTGCAGCAAATAAATAAAATATTTTAAAAAAAGAAATAAGAATCAGTTTCATATCAGGTTTCTAAGCTACATCACCCAAGGCAGATGGCAGTGGAAAAATATTTTCAAAATGTTGAAAGAAATTATCTTAGATCTTAGAATTTTATATCAATAGAATCATCCTTTTAGATATGAGCATTTAATAAAGATATCTTATGCATAAACAGGTTTGTTGCAAATATCTCTTTGGAAACACTCTTGAGAAAGCCTTCCAGCAAGAAAAGGAATAAATCCAGGAAAATAGTATAAAGGAAGAACTACAGATTTATCAGTGTCCATTACAACCTGGAATTAAAATTCTAAACAAGGGGCTGGAGAGATGGCTTAGCGGTCAAGGTGTTTGTCTGCAAATCTTAAGGACCCCGGTTCGATTCTCCAGGTCCCACTTAAGCCAGAGGCACAAGGGGGCACATGCGTCTGGAGTTCATTTGCAGTGGTTAAAGGCCCTGGTGCACCCATTCTCACTCTCCTTCTCTCTTTCCTTCTTTCTGTCTCTAATAAATAAGTAAATAAATAAAATATTTTTAAAAATTCTAAATAATATCAACAAAATAAACAATGAGTGGTATAAAGGAAAAAAGAAATGATGAATAATTTCTGGTATATGTTGACATGCATAAATCCTAAAGAAAAGATTGGAAGTGCATAGTGGTGCATGTATTTAATCCCAGCACTCGGGAGGATGATGTAGGAGGATCACTGTGAATTTGAGGCCACCCTGAGACTACGTAGTGAATTCCAGGTGAGCCTGAGCTAGAGTGAGACCCTATCTTGAAAAAAAAAAAGAAAAAATTGGATAGACTCCATGTGTACATCCTGACTGATTGAAGTTATCCTCAGAAAAAGAGTGATTTAATATCACAAAATCTATCCATGTACTTTATCACATTAAAGATAGGTATAGATTCAAACTCGTAATGTTAAATTTACATATTTATGAGCCAGATGCAGTGGCTCCCACCTATAATGCCAGCACTTGTAAGGCTGAGGTAGGAAGACTGCCATGACTTTGAGGCCAGCCTGGGGCTCAGTTCAAGGTCAGTCAGGTCTACAGTGAGACCCTATCTCAACCCCTCAAAATATATTTGTGATATCTTTAAGGCTTCATTGAGAGTTAGGAATAAAAGGAAATGTCCTTATCTTTCTAAAACTTCAAAGCATGCATTGTCTATAATGAAGAGTTTTAGGAACAGATCCCTTTTAAGACCAGGAATAAAATTGGCACTCTTCTCTTTATTGCTTCTTTGAACAACACAACATAAAAGTTGAAGATGATTAGAAAGGGAAAAATAAAAACTATTTGCTGAGCATCCATATGAAAAAACTAACAGGGCCCTTGGAACTGGCAGGAGACCTAGTCAGACTCCAACAATCTTTTAGTCAGGAACACTAACTGAAAATGGATCAACAAACTAGGTGTACACAAGTAGACAACCTATGGGATATAAAGGGTGATTTGAATAAAATAAAGAGGCTTACCATACTCATGGATGGTTAGTACCCCAGTAAATACACATTTTGCCAGTGGTACTCTATTGGAAAATATAATGAGTGAAGATTCTATGACAGCAACAACAAAATGAGATCTCCAGACATAAATAAAAATTTTTAGATTGCTGGGTGTATAAGAAAACTTAGCCAAGTTGAGAAAAAAAATTAATTAAAACCCTGCCTCCACATGGGTAGATAGAATATTGGAATAAAATATTGTATCCACATGAGTAGATAGAATATTAAAATAAAACCCTGCCTCCACATGGGTGGATAGAATATTAGAATAAAACCCTGCCTCTGCGTGAGTAGATAAAATATTAGAATGTAACCATATATCTGTGTGAGTAGATAGAATATTAGAATAAAACCCTGCCTCCACATGGGTAGATAGAATAATAGGATACAACCCGTCTCTGCATGGATAGATAGGATGGTGCAAGTTGTCAGCCATTGTTTCATGTGTGAATGTTAATGAGAATCCAATAAATCCTACAAAGGCTGCTTTGGAACTTGAGTAAATTATTTTAAGAGTTAATCTGGAAAAATGCTTAGATGAGAACAGCTAATAAAACATTCAGCAGGAAACCAGTATGGGAGGTCTTTTAGAAACTGAAATTAGGGGCTGAGAAAATGGTTCCATGAATTTAGTGCTTGCTGCCCAAACATGAAGACCTGAACTTGGATACCACAACCCACATGGTGTAGTTACCTTCTCATTGCCGGGCAAAGTACCTGACCAAAAGTAGCTGATGGGAGGAAAGTTTTTTATTTTGGCTCATAGTATTGAAGGGAAGCCTCATGATGGCAGGGGGAAGATGGTAGAGACTGGAGATCACCTCCTTCCCAACATCAGATCACCAACAGCAGCAGAAGAGTGATCTGGGTTATGGCAATGGGGGGCTGGCGCTCAAACCTCCAATTCCACCCCCAACAACACACCTGCTCTAGCAAGTCTCCATTTACCAATCTGTCATCAGCTGGGGACTAAGCATTCAGAACATATTAGTTTATGGGGGATATCTGATTCAAACTACCTCATTCCACCCCGGCCCCATAAACTTATAACCATCCATGCTATAAAATGTAGTGCACTCCGTTTAAAACTTTAAAAGTCCCCATACTTTTTTATCAATCCTAACACTGTTTGAATATCCCCGTAGTCCAGTGTCTTTTAACTATGAGCCTGTAGAACCAAAACCACATAACGGCACAAAGTAAAGATTCACATTGCAAAAGAAGGTGGCATTGAGCATAGCAAGGAAAGACTGAACCAATGCAAGATCTGGAAATGAACAGGGCAAATATCACATCCTGTAGCTCCCATTTCAACATCTGTAACCAGTGATGAAGTCTCTGGGGTTCTATGAGCTGGGCTGCTCACAGCCCTGGGAAATCTCCATCCCATGTGGGCAGATCTCTGTGGTATCTCAAAAAGTCCTACAGTCTCCACTACAACACCTGGCCCCTCCAAGGAATGGCCTCCATGTCCTTTATTCAGGGACTATTACATTGCTCCACATCACCCAGTGGCAATCTCCAAAATATCACACTGAAAATCTGATGACCCTCTCCTTTTTGCATTTGTTATACTTCCTTAGTACCAAGCAGACTACAAATGTATTCATTCAGGAGGGGTAAAGCCAACTTAGAAGAGCAGGACACTCCTTCAGCATTAAGGCTCCTTACTTTCAAGAGAGTCAGCATTCTTCCTGCTGTTTCAATGTAGAACAGCTGGCCCAATCTCAATAGTGATAATCTCTTAAACAATAGCAACTAAATGGGGATGAAGTCTCCTGCCTATTTTACACTTCTTTCTGTGCCATGTCGATCTGTTCACACCAGTCCATTTCTCCTAAACTCAATCCTGTCCAAGTTCTCATGACACAGGCAGAACACCATAAGCCTCTCACACAAACTGCCTCTATACCAGTCCAGAAAAAGCTCTTCCCTGCATAAGTGAAGCTTTACAGTCCACAGTGCTTTTCTGCATTTAGGTCTTTCAACTCTGACCAGAATGGTCTATCAAACTCTGCTTACAGCACTTCAAAATATCTCTTAGGCCAAGGTTTCAAATCCTTCCTCATTCCTCCTGCAACTCAGTTCCAAAAGGCCAAAAGCAACACAATCAGGTTTCTAGCATAAATGAACCCACTTCTTGGTACCAATTTTCTGTTGTAGTTACATTCTCATTGCTGGGACAAAGCACCTATTCAAAAGCAGCTGATGGAAGGAAAGTATTTGTGTTGTTGTTTTTTGTTGTTTTTTGAGGTAGGGTCTTGCTCTAGCCCAAGCTGACCTGGAATTCACTATGTAGTCTCAAGCTGGTCTTGAACTCATGGCGATGTTCCTACCTCTGCCTCCCAAGTACTGGGATTAAAGGCCTATTGTTCAACCATAAAGAAGAATGAATGGCATCATGTTATTTTTCAAAATAATGTATTCAACTAGAGGTCTTTGTACTAAGCAAACTAAGCCAGATACAGAAAGATAAGTATCACATATTTTCTTTCTTATGTGAAAACGTGAACAAAAATGATGACCTGGATGTAATAAAGGTGTTAATAAGGAAAAAGTAGGGACATAGAGAGAGTGTAGAGGAAAAGACTAAGAGAAAATATTAGGGAAATGTGATTTTGAACAATGAATCACATATACATGTATGGAAATGTCACAGAAATACAATCTATATAGTAAATTAGTTAATAATTCTAATAAAATATATAACTATACAAATATAAATACTAAAAGGGAAAATAATATGAACTGTCAAGTGACAGGAGAAGAAAATATGGATGGCTTATAAGACAGAAGGACATTTAGTAAACAAGTACTCTGGCAGATTGAAATTACATGGCCATGAGCAATAATGTTTTACATATAAAACTAGTGGAAAAGATGGGAGAAGCTGTGTGTGATTGCTCATTCCAGTAATCTCAGCACTCAGAAGACTGAAGCAGGAGGACTGTGCCATGAGTTCAAGATGAGTCTGGGCTATCTTGTGAGCTCCAGGCCAATTTGAATTACATAGCAAGACCTGGTCTCAAAAAATTATAAAATGAAATAAAATGAGGAAACAAAACATGGGGAAATAGAAAGTTTAATACAGTGATGATAGAGTGTGAATTGCTAAAAAAATAATGAAACAGAATAAAATCTTTCTGTGAAACTATGGCAATCTGTACATTTAAGGGAAACCATAAGTCTGAGCATTCTTTGACTTAACAATTCCACAATTACAATTTACCACAACACCAGGAGAGAGGTGCTAAAGATCTGAGCACAAAGATGTTTGTCATGAGTTCTGTATAATCAGGAAACATTCAAAATAAATCAGTGGCCAAACACTGACTACATGACACATGGATATGATGGGGTATATGGCAATTTGTATTATTTCCTTTTCTCAAACCTGTAAGATATCTGATATCTTATATCAACTTAAGAATGATGGAGTCTATTTTGGTTCACAGTTTGAGGAAACAGTCCATTGTGGAGGCAGGAGTGAATGTAAAGTGATTAGTCATATTGTGTCCAGAGTCATGAAGCAGAGAGATCAATTCTGGTGTTCCAAGGGGCCTCTCCTTTTTCACTCCAGGACCCCAGCATACAGGATGGTGCTGACCAAATTCTCTTTGGAAGCACCCTCACAGAGAAGTCCAGAGGTGCTTCCTCGATGATTCCAAATCCAGTCAAGTTGATAACAAAATTAACCATCAAGGCTGAAGGGATTGTTCCATTAAGATCACTTCCTATGCAAGCATGAGGGCCAGAGGAGGCCTGAGGCACTACTTGAGTTCAATCCCAGGACCCACATAAATAGTTGGGTGTAGCATGTCTTTAACCCTAGACCTGTGGGAAGCCGAGATTGGAAAATTACCAGGCTTGTTAAAGAAAGAAGTGCTGAGATCACTAAGAGACTCTGGCTCAAGTAAGCAAAGGTGCATGAGTGGTTTAAGGAAACACCCAATATTCCCCTGTGGACACTTCAAGTGAGCATACCCACGCATCTGAGTGCATAGGCATATGCATACAATACACATGCACATCCACACACCAACCACCACAACATTACATGCACACATGTTAAAAACTAAAAGAATCATCACCATCCATTGGAAAGTTACATTCTATGAAAAGTAATTAATTACAAGATTGGGGAGATATTTCAGTAACAGAAGTGGTCTTATAGATGATTTTAATTTTGCCTTTATATTTCAATGCACTTTTCAAATTTTCTATAATGACCACATATTTGTTTTATGATTAGAAATATATAATAGATGCTAGTTTCACAAATTACATTGGAGAAATGGAAATATAAATGTGTTGTCTCCTTCCACCTGTATATTCATATTTAAATATATTCAAGAACAATGTAGTATGAGGAAGCATTAATAATTTATACATAGTAAGCCTGCTGAACTATAAGAATTTTGCTTGGCTTCTATTTTCACTTTGTCTAGTCTACTAATTGGCACAGGTGTTTTAGCTGGGATCCACAGCCAGAAACTCCAGTCATGGATCCAGTACCCAAACTCTGATAGTTGTTCCAACAAGATGAACTTCTCAGCCTCTTAGTCTCATGAACACATACTTAATTCAGTGTTGGCACATTCGGTGCAGTTATTAAGAACTTACTGAAGGGTGTGTACGTAAAAAAAAAAAACAGAATAACATTATATGCAACTACCTCATCCACTCTTGCCTCCATCTCTAATACAATTCTGATTTTACAATTATTTGTTAAGAACTTATAAGATGTCACAGTTATTTGGAGAGAGTTAAAATATAAATAAAACACAATCTCTGTCCTCAGACAGCGTTGTCTTGGATATGTAATAAAGTGTATGCAATAGGTCTTCCATGTCCAAAAATTTCCCACCTGGAGATCCAATCAAATGTGGATAGAAGACATAATAAAACAAATATATATATATATATACACACACACACACACACACACACACACACAAAATTGAATTATAGGTATTTATATCATATTAGATGTTATACATAATCTAGAGATGATATAAAATACATGGCTGTATACAGGCAAGTCACAAGCCAGTCAAAGTAAGGCAAGAGCATCTGTAGATTTTGATATGCATGGGAGGAAACTTGGAACCAATCCCCTAAGGATGTTGAGCAATCAACTGTATGTGAATAGCTATGCACAAGTAAGAAGGAATGTTATGTGATCATTGTGTGTAAATACAATTGATATGTCCTCAGAGGCGGGAGTGTCTCTGTCTGGGATGACTAGAGAAAACTACTCTAATTGTCTAATTCTATCTCAGTAGAGTTTTACAGCATGGGTGGGAATTGGGTGATAGGTGGGCAAGGGGGTGCATTTCCTCATAGAATGAGAGCTTCCAGGGGCCACAGCCAATACCTGCCCAAGAGATGAAGAGCAGGTGTTGACAGAAGGGAAGGAACTAAGGTTGTTTTGAGAAACTAGGTGGTAGCTAGAGTTTAGAAGACCTTCAATTCCAGCATAGGGAGTTGGACATGTTTCTGAACAAGACAGGACAGAGTGAAATTGTGATTTAGGTAGTCTGTTCTGGTATTAAGATATAGCTGGGATCTCAGACTCAATATGCTCAAAAATACACTTAATTCCTTTTCTTTTTTCTGTCTTTTTTTCTCCATTCTCTGAGTTATCAACTATAATCTTTGTAGTAAATGAAGTAATAAATTAGGAGCAGTCCTTCATACTTACACCCTTGCATACTCATCATCCAATAAATCCTTATATTCCACACCAAGTATTATGCTTAGTGCTGTGTTAAGCTCAGGAGACACATTGGAAAATAAAGTTCAGATTTTTCCTTAAAGAGTTTGAACTTCAGAGGACAAATTTATCCATCCAAAGTCAGTTAAAATGGCAAGACTCCTCATTCACTGCTAGCCTCACAATCTCCTCCAGGAAGACAGTAGACACTGAGGAGACTCAAAACTCCTCAAAGTAGAAAATCAGAGGCTGCGGAGAGTGCAACAGTAAAGAAGTCTTGTAACACGCCTGCCAAGGTTCAGGGAACATTGCAAAAGAGGAGGCAGGCAGACTGTAAGAGCCACAGGGTGGGAAGGAATATCCTAAAGTATTGGTCCCCCACCACCCATTCCAACAGAGACTGGTGCATTCATGACCCCACAGTGAACTGATAACCCCACTGAGGAGGGTCTTCACTGGAATGGGGGTAGGATAGCGGAAACATAAGACTAGAACCCAGTGGGAATATGACCAATTTGCAATATATTCATACTGTAAAGTTCACAATCAATTAAATAAATGGTAAAACTCAAGTTCTGAAATGAGGGCCAGGCGCAATGCTAGAGATTTTAACTTTCCATTAAGAAATGATAAAGTCGTGGGGCTGAGATTGCTCAGGAAATGAATAGTGAGGGAAGAGCGAAGACAGCCAAGAACTCAACTTCTTTAGCAAGCAAGGGAGACAATCGTGGTGAAAGGATTTGTTGCGCCCCACGTTGGGCACCCGTTGTTGCGCCCCACGTTGGGCACCCATTGCCGGTGCTTTTCCTCCACCACCGGCAGGTAGAGCGGAAGAGAGAGAGAGCCGGGCCAGCTGCTTCTCTCGAGGCTGAGCGGGAAGGTGGATGTCGGCGACTCCAACCCCTCCCCCCATAAAACATCAGGGAGAAAAACCACATTGAGCCGCGGAGTCCGTCTAAGGCGGAAATCTCTCCATTTATTGTCACGGGAAGGTATTTATATATTTTGAGAGAGGGTGGGAAAAAGGATGAGATAAAGGTGTAAGGGCCAATATTATTTCACCACGTCAGCAGCAGCTGGGCGGAGGCAGTTTCAGCTTAGGTGCTGAGTCACTCCAAGGACAGGTCGTGAAACTCTACTCAGGCTCTGGAAGCTTGACTAGGCCTCACCGGGAGCCAAGTACAGGTAAACTCTGGCTGGGCTCACCACTAGGCTTCACACTGGGCAGGGCCCAACAAGGATTGAAGAAGAATCCACCGGAGAAATCGGAGAAGTGTCTTGCTGCAATGTGAAGGAGTTTCAAGAAATAGATGGAAGCATCGGTGTGAGGCATACCTAGGTGTGGTCTTCCTGAGGCCTCAGTGGGATGCCCATTATGGTAATGAAGCCTTTTAGCCTAGTTCCACTGGCACCTCAGTCCAGTTGTCTGGTTGCCCCAGTAATCTTTCCACTCTCAACATTATGGTACCTCCTTTATATAAGATCTTAGCAAGCCTCAGATTTATCCTTAGACCTATGCAAAACCCCATTCAGACTTTAGGGACCCTTCCTGGCACAGTCTTCTCTCCAGCATTTTATACCAAAGGTTCCAGCTTAATTTACATACCTGAACCCCTATCTTCCAGTCAAACATAATGGCTGAGCTCATAATTTGCAAATCCATAATCTATTAAATATTTTCTTGAATTAGTAAGCTATTTTAGTGAATTTGAAAAGGGAAATAATCATCTTCTATATCCAGCCATATATTTGCTATTTCTACCATTCTTCTTATCTTTCACTACATGCAAATTTCCAATTTCTTTTATTTTATTGAGCCCTGTAAAACATTTCCAGCATTTCTTTCTTTGTATCCCACTTGGGTTCACTGAACTTCTTGTATTTGTGGGTTGCTACCTTTCATACAAATTTGGAAAAATTTTAGTTGATAATCTTCAATTTCTTTTCTGCCTTATTTTTTCTTGCTCATTCTTTGGTTATTTGAGTACCCACACCCACCGTGTGTTGGTGGGACAGTGGTTGAGCATAGCTGCCTTTAAAATTAAAATATACCTGTGTTAGGTCACCTGACATTGTCTTTGTTGCAGTTACCTTTTTGTTGCTACAACAAACATCCAACCAGAAGCTTCATCATGACAGAAGAAGCTGGCCCACTTCAGTATCCATAGCAAAGAGAAAGAGAAACTGACACCAGCAAACTTTGACCAACAGTCAAAGTTTAAACTGGCTATCCACACACTTAGTAGGGCTGGACTGAACATCCACCTCCAGTGATATGCCCCATCCAGCAGAGATCTGCCTGCTGGAAACTTAAGTAGAAAACTTAATCAAAAGTGCCATGGGCTAGAGAGATGGCTTAGCAGTTAAGATGCTTGTCTGCAAAGCCTAAGGACCCAGGTTTCATTCCCCAGTACCCACATATGCCAGATGCACAAGCGGGCGCATGCATGTGGAGTTTGTTTGCAGTGGCTGGAGGCCCTGGCATGTCCATTCTCTCTCTTTCTGTCTGCCTTTCTGTCAAATAAGTAAATAAATAAAAATTTTTAAATGCCTGAGTCTGTGGGGGGACATATATTTTTATTCAAACCTCCTTGTCACTGTCATTGGTTGCTTTTTTTTTTTTTTTTTTTTTTAAAATCTTACCCGTTCTCTCATCAGTGCTTTAGTTTTGATGGGTTTAATTCACCATCCTTTTTTGATATGTACTATGTGGTGTGTGAGTGCGCGCACACGCACGTGTGTGTGTTTGTATAGTGCATGCACCTGTGGATGTAGGTGTGTCTCCTGAGCACATGTATGGAGACAAGAGGAGGACCTCAGGTATACTGCTCTGTCACTCTTGAACTTACTTCTCTGAGACAGAGTGTCTCACTGAGCCTGGTGCTCCTTGGTTTTCAGTTAGACTGGGTGACCTCTGAGGAGCCCTAGAAATCCTCCAGTCTCAGCCCACCTCAGCCTGAAGTCACAGGCATGCAGTACCATGCCTGGCTTTTGACATGGGCACCGGAAATTGAACTCAGGCCCTCACACTTGTTCAATAAGTGCTCTCACAATTTACTACTGAAGAAAAAAAAAATACCAGCCCTCTCTATGGTGTTTTTAAGCCTTCTCCAAGTTCATGGTCTCTTTCTTCTATTTTGTTCAATTTACTACTAATCTCATCTCAAAGATTTTTACGTCAGGCGTCTTCCTTTCTCAACTCTAGGATTTCCATCTATTTTTTTAAAAACCATTTCTGAAATTCTCCATCAATGTTCCCATCTCTTCACCCATTTAATCCACCTTTTTCTGTGACTTGGTTAACATATGCCTTTAATATAAAAATTTTTCTTTCTTTTTACAATCCTTTAAAATGCAGTTTACTACTTACAGGAAAAATCATCATCTATTATGAGGTTTATAAAGTCTGGAGGAGTAAAACATATTCTAATATATGAAAAAAGAGTATGTTAATACATTTAACAATACCTATTTTAAGGATTTCAGTAATTCCAACTTCTGTATTTTGGGTTTGTTACTGTTCACACATTTTCTATTACTTTGTGTCATTGTTTATCTCATACTGTTTTTTATTGTATGCTGGACATTAGGTGTAAAAGAACATCAGGGAATAAACTGAAAAAACCAAGAAAATGAGTATTTGCCAGTCAAGCAGGGACTGGTCATGTCATTTTTATCTAAACAGGAGTAAAACTGTTTGGAGGCAGGCTTCAGACTAAATTCCTCTAGCAGGACATTGGAATTTGAATGTGATCCAGGGAGACTGGTTCTTGCTCTTTACTCTGTCCCCTAAGTCATATATGGTGCCATTGCCAGAATCTTTGAATGCTTCAGAAATCAACTCAAGGGGGTGTCTGATTAAAGCTTTCATTCACCCCTGCCTTCCAACCTTCTGAAGGTTTGCTCAGGCCTTCCCTCTAGGAATATCCAGGACCAAACCCTAGAAGACTATTAGCCCTGGAGTCTAAAAGATAGTGGCTCAAAAAGATCAAAACATGGGCTGGAGAGATGGCTTAGTGGTTAAGGCACTTGCCTGCAAAGCCTAAGGACCTAGGCTACGTTCTTCGTGTACCGTGTAAGCTAGATGCACAAGGTGGCGTTCATCTGGAGTTCGTTTACTAGAGGCCCTGGTGTGCCCATTATTACTCTCTCTCCCTCTTTCTGTCTCTCTGTCTCAAATAAAAATTAATTAATTAGTTATTTTAAAAAGATGAAAACATTTTAAAGCCTCTAATCTTCATGACCTCAAGATGTCATGAACACAGGCTAGTAAGGCTATGCTACCCCAAATCCTAATTGCAGTGTATCTGTGGACCCACAAAACTCTGATTTCAAATCTGACCAACTGCTAAGACTTGAGAGCAGCCCCTGCTGGTCATCTTCTCTTCAGGCCTCAGCAAAATTAATGAATCACTTGAAAGGGAGAATTGTTAGGAGACCCTTCTTGGAGCAGTCACCTTGTTATTGTTGTGAAAAGCACCCAACCAAAGGCAGCTTGTAGAAGGAAAGGGTTTTCTTTGGCTGATAGTTTTGAAGGGATGTTTCCTCACGGCGAAGGAAAGCATGGCGGGAGCAGACAGCCAGCATCACAGTTTGTCACATCGGCATGGAGGAGACAGCAAGCTCCTCATGAACGCCCAGTGGGGCTGGACGAATAAACCTCAAGACTCACCCCGGTGACATACCTCCTCCAAGGCTCCACCTCCCACATGCACCACCAGCTGGGGATTGTTAGGCTTTATTACAAACACCTGAGGCTACGGGGACATCAAACCCTCAAACCACAATGCTCCTGAATCCAATCCGCAAATCAAATCAAATCAAAGCCTGAAGCATTCCTGGAGAGCCACTTCCACGTTAGAAGACTGATGAAGGTGGGATACAATGTCTGCAACGGATTGCAGCAGCAGGGCAGATGCCCACACCAGCCAGCCGCCCAGGCAGCCAGCAAGACTCTGTGTTCTCTCCTAGCTTCCTTATATATAGTCCACCACCATGAGAAGGGCCACCCACCACGGGAGATGGTTTTCCTCCCTCCACCAGTCCTTCCCAGATATGCTTTTATAGACTGGCCCCAGCCTCCAGCTTCATTCCCAATCTGAAAAGTTGGACAATATTAACTAGCCATCAGTCACCCCTTTAGAGTTTAGTTGTTTTAGATTTCGTTTTGTCCAGAGCTGTTTAGTAACATTAGGTTAAAAGGGTGCTGTTCCCTTCTCTCTTGATTTCTTCTTGTTCTGACAGAGTTAAGGCTTTCCACATGCTTCCAGAATCAGAGACCTGGATGTTTCCTTTCATAGTTTAACTTATGGCTGTGTACTTGGTGCCTTTGTGGATGAATTTTTCTTTCTTTCTTTTCTTTTTTTTTTTTACAGTTGGAAAAGTCTGGCTGAGGCAAATTTTGTGGAAAGGATAAAATTCTGGGCCAGATAAAATCATGCTTGAGCTCTTTGTACATAAATTCCTTCCTGGAACACACTTAGCAGAGTTTGCTTTTTCTTCCTTCGGGGGTCTCCAGTTGCCGAGAAGGAACTTATAAAGACCTAGCTCTTGAGGCAGCTCCAGAAAGAAGCCATTCGTGAAAAGCTTGAAAGACAGCACTTGACTCCTTAACAAGTCTTCCAGAGAGCAAGGCCAGCAACTCTGTGCCTGCTGGGTTTGCTTCTGAAAAGGCGCTCTTAGGGCTTCTTAGGGTTGGAATGTGCGCTATTCCAGCACTGGCTCATGGGTTTGAACACCTGGTCCTCAGCTGGTGGCACTGTTTAGGAAGGTTCTGGGTCCTTTGGGACATGAGGCTCGGCTGGCTTATCCTCCCTCATAGAGACAAGGTTTCAGGATATAAACTTGTCCCAGTTGTGGCCTGAGGCCATTGAGCTGTGAGGAGTCCCAGCCTCTTCCACACACTCCAGCCTTCATGAACTCTGCCATGCCGTCCCACCAGGATGGACTGTACCATCTCAAACCACGGGCCCAAATCAATCCTTCCTCCCTTAAGTTGCTTCTGTCAGGTGTGTTACCGCAGTGACATGAAAAGCAATGAATACAATGTGTACAGAATAAATGGAAAGTGTTTCTGTTGTAAGCAGGCCAATGAAGCTAGATGCCATTCTAAGGTGAAGGTTTTTGTTTTTTTTTTTTTTTTTTCTCAATAGAGGAATGTTCTGATGACTTGAGAAGGAAGCATCTATTTCCTCTTTCTGGTCAATAGAAACGTTTGCATAAAAATGTTACTTCAGAGCCCTGGTGTCATATGCCTTTAATCTCAGCACTTGGGAGGCAGAGGTAGGAGGATCACCGTGAGTTCAAGGCCACCCTGAGACTACATAGTTAATTCCAGGTCAGCCTGGGCCAGAGTGAGACCCTACCTCATAAAACAACAACAACAAAAAAATGTTACTTCAAATTTCTCTTTATACAGGGTATAAACATCCTTTATCTCTACTAAAGAACTATTCAAACAAGGAAAGAGGGAAGGAAAGAGGGAGGGAGGGAATAACTTCCTAAACTAACATTTTTCAGACAGCATTAAAACAAAGGGTTATAGGAGGTCTTATTGAAAGCAAAGGAATTTAAAATTTTTTATTTATTTATTTGAGAGAGAGTGAGACAGAGAGAAAATGGGCACATCAGGACCTCTAGCCACTGCAAGTGAACTCCAGATGCATGTACCACCTTGCACATCTGGCTTATGTGCGTACTGGGGAACTGAACCTGGGTCCTTAGGGTTTACTGGTAAGTGACTTAACTGCTAAACCACCTCTCCAGATCACAATGGACTTTTTGATAAACTTATTATCATAGTCACCTAAAAGACAAATTCTGATTATTATTATTATTTTTATGAAGGATTTGAAAAATGCTAAATAAATGGGAGACAGTAAATTAAGGAACATGATATTCTTTTTAAATACTTTTGTTTATTTGAGACTAACTATGGGTGCATCAGGATCAGGGCCTATTGCCACTACAAACACATTGCAGACACATGCACCATTTTGTGCCTCTGACTTCATGTGGGTATTAGGGAATCGAACTTGGAACAGCCAGTTGCTGAGCCATTCCCCAGGAATATTATATTCTTATTAACACTTTGAGATTCTTGCTTCTTACAAGACTGGAGAAAAGCTTTCCTTTAAATGCAGATTGACTTCCATCCTTCATAGTTCTGCAGGAAGCCTCCATATCTGATGAACTGGAGATCCTGGGATTTGAAAGCTGGTTTGCCCCGATTTGAATCCAAATTTTGCCATTTATAACCAGCAATGGATTTAATATCTCCTTGCCTCCATTTCTATAGGTGTTAGAAATGGCTTTCTGGTGCTTCCTCTCTCGTATAGTTCTTGGTTGGAACACAGAATGTAATTGATGTATGTAAAGTAATTAGCGCTACGTCTTGCATGGAATGGATAATAAATGCCGGCGCCTCTTCTGTGCTTCCTGTAGAACTATCCAATACCATGTACTTGACAATCATAGATGATCAATACAAGTAAATAATGGGACTTGTTGGAAGAATGTATCCATGGAATTAATCTCATTTTCACTGGTATAAATCAATTTGTAAAAGGCACCTGCTTTTGAGAAGAGCAGAAATGCCTGAATTGTCTTCACGCCTGGTATTGCCTGATTTTAATATTGATGAGTAAAATTGAGGTTTCCTCCTGGGTGGTGACTACTATTGCCTAACATAACTGCTGGGATTGTTGACGTAGTGTGAAAGCAGGGCGTGCCCTTTAAGGGAGGTGTTACCTACATCTTACACGTGAGGAAACAGGCGCAGGGTTGAGAGGACACGCCTCAAGATGACAGCTAGTGAGTAGAAGGGTCAGGATTTGAGCATAGCTTCTTTCTTTTCACACTTGAGTTCTTAAATCCATTAAATTCCCCCCCCCCAAAAGAAACAAAACTAATCTCTGTGTGTCTATGCATGATGTGTATGTATATGTGCATATATTCAGATGTGTGAGCATGGGCCCATGTGTGTCGTGGCATGTGTACAGAGGATGAAGGACAAGCTCAGATGTCAGTCCTCCCTTGCACTGTGTTTGAGGCCAGGTCTCCTGTGGTTCTCCAAGTCAGCTGGCCCATGTGCTTCCAGGGACTCTCGTGGCTCTTGCCTCCCATCTGGCCATAGGAGAGCTGGAGTTACAGACATTCGCTATGTGTCAGGCTTTGACACCAGGTCCAAGCTCAGGGCCTCAGCCTTGCCTTTGTCATGAAATCCATTTCTGCAGCCCACGTTTGAGTTTTTACTTTGGTTTTGGTTGGACTTTTTCTCTCTTGAAATAGGGTCTCACTATGTAGCACAGGCTAGCTTGGAGCTCATGGTGGTGCCCAGGGCTATCCTTCTACCTCAGCTTCCCAAGTGCTGGGTTTACAGGCATGTGCCACCATGCCCAGCTGTTTGAGGTTTCGCACCATGGAATGATGGATAAGGCCGTTGCTACGGGCACATTAGTTTGTTCATAGTGCAGCTGACTCAGTGACACTCTTACTTTCATATATTCTCTGGAAAGTACAAACAACCTGGAGTGATTGTAAGCTCACTTTTGTTGGCTTTCAGTATATAATTCTGTTACATGAAATGTATCCAGTAAGAGACTGGTAAGCTGCAAGGTTATTGTCTTATTTACAAATGAGGCCAGCCCATGGCTGAGGTGTGGAGGCAGTGTATTTCCTGACAAGTAAAGGAAGTAGAAAATACAATTTCCTTCCCGTTTGACACGTGAAGCGAGGAGTGAGCTAACATTCAAAATGCCCTCACGGTATGACAGGAGCTGTAAGTAGGGGGTAAGGAACTTCACCTCTTTTAGTATAACGCTGGGTGAGACAATCATTATCTCCATTTTACAGCTGAGAAATGAAACTTCTGGGAGGTCAAGTCACTTATATGAGGTAAGAAATACAGTTAGGTGTAGAACTCTCGAAAGTACACTTGCATTCAACAATGACCATGCTAACAAAAAAATCAAGTTGTTCTTCTTGGTCCTGATTTTCTCCTTACCTTGACAAAGCAAACATTCATCACTTTCCCTAGTGTCGCCCTGGCCCATGCAGGGGCCAGGCTCCTCTTTCAATTAAATCCTGCTCAACCTGGGAAGCACACACCAGAGCACCCTCTTGCCCTGCGAGATCCAAGGGTGGGGGACAGGAAGGAGGGAAGACGGATGTGAACAATGGGAGATGATGGGGCACTGTGGAAATTCAGATTTGGAAATGATTTTTAATCAAGTTCAACAAGGAGAGCCTCTCTCCCCAGGTGTCACCAAGATGCAATCAATAACTACCGTTCCCAGCCCTCTCGTCTCCGGTGTGATTTTATTGAACACAGGTTTAATTGACCTGAAAAAGAAACCTCCTTGTTTGGAAAGTTGTGTGCACTGCCAGCAAAATAAACTTTCTCCCTTTCTTCCCACAGATGGGGGTTTGGCTGGATTGGTTCACACGATCATGTCTGACAGGAGAGAGCTGTGAGGTCACCATGGTTTAAAGGCTTTGGAAGTCATAGTCTGGGAGGCCATTTTGATAAAGGAAGGATCAAATGTGGTAAGGATTCCCTTCTACTGTGCCTGCTCATTTCAGAAACTGGATTGGAATGAGTAGCATCAGAGGATGCTATGGAATGTGCACTCAAAAATGGCAACATGCACGCCTTTCTCCCAGCACTCAGGAGGCAGAGGTAGGAGGATCACCGTGAGATCAAGGCCAGCCTGAGACTGCATAGTGAATTTCAGATCAGCCTGGACTAGAGCAAGATGCTACTTTGAATAACCAAAATAATAATAATAATAAAAGAAAAAAGAAGAGTGGCAATGTGATGCATAAGGGACAAGCCTTATGGGCCCCCTCCCCAAGGAAATGTGCTACAAGTGATTGCTCAAGAAAAAAAATGCCATTGGTGTGTGTGTGTGTGTGTGTGTGTGTGTGTGTGTGTGTGTGTGTGATCCAGGCTGTTCACAGTGTCTCCAAAGGCCTGAGGTCATCATCCTTGGAATAAAAATCACTTTTACCTGTCAGAGCAATAGCAGGACTTTACGTCCTTTAAGCAAAGGAAATAATCCCCTCCAAGCCTGCTCTTCCCTTCCACATTTCATGCTTCCTCGGTGTCTGCAAACTTTTCCTTGAATCCTAAATCTCTTCTATGCACAACGAAAGAACTTAGCTACAGCCCTCACTGGGACATCGGAACCTCCCTCCTTCAAGGCTCAGGGAACATCATGGAAGAGGAGGTGGCAAGAACGCCAGGAGCCAGAGGATGGGGAGGAGTGCCGTGGGATGTGGTCTTCTGAACCCACCATGGCCATTACACTCAGGAACTCACAACGGCTGTGGTTTCCTGCACAACACTGAGTCTGTCAACATTCCACCATGGATGAGGAAGGGACCCACAAGACCCCACTCCTCCCAGAGTATGTACTGGCAGTTAATGGTTGCTGGGGAAGGTGGAGTCCGTGGTGACTTGGCAAGTTGTTTATAATAAATCCCCACCTGGGCTGGAGAGATGGCTTAGTGGTTAAGGTGCCTGCCTGCTAAGCCCAAGAACGTCAGTTCCAATCTCCAGCGGTTCCAATCTCCAGGTCCCACATTTAGCCAGACACAAAGTGACGCAAGGACGCAATGCCGCATTTGCCCACAAGGGGGTGCACACATCTGGATTTCGTTCGCAGCGGCTGAGAGGCTGCTGGTGTGCCCATCTCTATCTGTCTTCCTCTCCCTATCTCTCTGTGTCTCTCCCCAAAATAAAAATAAATATAAAAAAATTTTAATAAATCCCCACCCATGCTCATGCAAGCAACCCTAATTTAACTCAGCGGGTCACACACACAAAAAAAAGACATGAAAGTAGAATGGGTATTAGTTGGGGGAAGAAAAAGGGAGTTAGTGGGAGTGGGAAGAGAATAAGAGAAGGTAATGTGGGTGAATGTGATCAAAACATATTATTTACTGTATGAAGTTGTCAACAACTAAAATGAAAAGAGGCAGTGTTGAGCTGGATGTTCTCTAATGTCTCGCCCAATCCTGATGCCAAATAGCTACATCACACTGATATCCTAGGAGAAACGTAGCCTTGGGGCCACTGAACATCCTCAGGCTAAAAGAGCTGCATTCTAGACCAGCCACAGCAAGGAGAAAGGGCTCTGAGTCTGGAGATATGACTCAAGTCATCCTTCAACCATGCCCTTGTCATCTCTTTTTTTTCTTTTTAAATTCAAACTTTTTATTAATTAATTAATTTTTTTTTGGAGAGAGACACACAGAGAGAGAGAGAGAGACAGAGAGAGGGAGAGGAAGACAGAGATGGGTGCGCCAGCAGTGTCTCAGCTGCTGAGAACGAAATCCAGATGTGTGCGCCCCCTTGTGGTCACATGCAGCATTGCACCCTTGCGTCACTTTGCATCTGGCTAAATGTGGGACCTGGAGATTGGAACTGCTGGAGACTGGAACCAGTGTTCTTAGGCTTAGGAGGCAGGTCACCTTAACCCCTAAGCCATCTCTCCAGCCCCCTTGTCATCTCTTAACCTGAATGTCCTCCTCTATAAAATGAAGGTGACAACACACACAGAAAGGTTGGCAGGATTTAATTCGATTGTGTGTGTGTGTGTGGATATCTTTTACACTGTAAGATCCTGCCTACATTTAAACATATTGACTCTTATCAGGACAGACCAGTACTTGATTTTTCCCCAGTGCAGAACTTTTCAAAACAAGCCTTTAAAAACGAAGGTAGTTTTTGTTAGTTGTCTTTGTTCCTTGTGGAACAGGATAGTCATCACCAAAGAGCTGGTGTAACCTACATAGTTCATGCCCTTCCTCTGTTGTCACTGATGTCCTGTCCCCTGCTCACAAGGTAAGCGTGTCTCCTTGGCCCTGTAGACTCCTCCACAGGGGAGCCATAAAAAGTTCTATAAATGTAGGCCTCAAGGCAGGGTTTCCTACCCACTAAGACTCCCAGACTAGGGGAAACCAGCTATGACCACCTGGTTTCTTCATGACAAATCTGTGAAAGAGATTCAGCTTGCTCTCGACTATACCTTTGACCTCCAACTGCTGCTCAAGCACTATGGGCAACTCCATTATTGTAAGAAGGAGGAACTGTGCAAAGTTTGTCCCTCTACTGTTACTTTACATTTTAAAAAATGATGGAACACGAGACTTCTTGATAGCTTCTGCGGGTCCAGCCTAGATCGTAAATTGGAATTCAAACGTCTCCTGGGCTGAGGTGAGGTCTAAGCTGATATTATCCTCCCCTTTTATGAAGCCTTGGAGGCTCACAAACCCGGATTTAGACTTGGTGGTTTGGATATTAAAAACGGGTCTCTTTCCCTGGGTTTTATGTTACCACTTCAAATTCCACAAGACAAGCAATAAGGACCATGGTGAGAAGGCTCAGAGTACCAAGCGCCCACCCAGGGCTTCGGGACGGACCGTGAGTGAGAATTCAGAGGCTCAAAAAAAATCTTTTAGCTGCTGATGGATTGACTGTTGAACCTGGAAAAGCTAATTTTGGATTTCAAAACCTTTTCAAATAATCAGTATCCTAAAACATACTCCCCCAGCCCCATCCCTACTGCTTTTGTTTTGTTTCAATAGTAATAACGCACCTGACATTGCTTTCATTTGTTTTTGTTCTTTTTGCTAAACTATAGGAATACAAAGGGAAAACAAACTAAAATGGGCAAATCTTGTGGTGGTTTTTCACATAGGCACTGTACTCACAGTGTGTGGTGTTCGATTGTTGCTCCAGAGCTGTTACCGTCTCTTGGTGAACCTCTACTCTAGCTGCGGCCCCACAAACCGTACATTAAAACCAAGAACAAATCAGTTGCTAGCTGTATCAGTTACTTTCTTGTTGCTGGGGCCAAAATACCGAAGCAGAAGCAGCTTACGGAAGGAAAAGGGTTTGATTTTGCTTACGTGCCTGGAGGGCAGAGTCCATCCTGGTACAGACCACAACATGGTGGCAGGAGCAGGACATCTGCCTCACATGGTCACATCAGTCGAGGGAACAGAAAGCCAGGGTGGCTTATAACGCCTCGAGGCCCGTAACCAGTGACACACTTCCTCCAGCAAGGCTCCACACCCTCAAGGTTCCACAACCTTTGCAAGCAGCAGCACGAACTGGGGATGAAGTATTCAAACACGAGGCTTATGGGGGTCATTCTACATGCATATCACCACACTAACACTTTAGCTCACACGGTGAGATGTTGGATCTAGAATGTTCCATCTACAGGACAGTGCACCAGCAGCTTGAGTGTTTAAGTCCACCTTTTTGTTGTTGTTTGTCCTTCTAGTGGGTCAGCTCTTAGAACTGGCTCTCGGAGTTCTTCTAGCCACAGCTTGGCATCCATGGTGATTTATCATCTCTTCCCTTAGCCAGCAGGCTCTTTACTTGCTTAGCTCTCCTTTACCATCTACATTCAACCCGTTAATTAAACTGCTCCTGCCCTTCAATTGTCACTTTAAGTGAAATATCCCCAGGAACTTGAGATAGGACATGGCAAATCCATGGTGGTTTGAATGTAAAAATGTTCCCCCATAGACTTGTGTATTTGTTTTTTGTTTGTTTGTTTGTTTGGTTGGTTGGTTTTTTCGAGGTAGGGTCTCACTCTGGTCCAGGCTGACCTGGAATTAACTATGTAGTCTCAGGGTGGCCTTGAACTCTCAGCGATCCTCCTACCTCTGCCTCCCGAGTGCTGGGATTAAAGGTGTGCGCCACCACGCCCGGCTGACTTGTGTATTTGAATCCTCCATCTGCTAGTTGGTGGCACTATTTGGGAAGGTCGTGGGACCTTTAGGAGTGGATCCTTGTCTGAGGAAATGTGTCGTCACAAGGCAGCCCCATTTGCTGTTCTCCCGATGTTCACTTCATCCTTGTAGATGGTGCAGTGTTATGTGGGCAGCTTTTTCCTGCCCCTCTCATGCTTTACCAGCTACAATGAACTGTTATCTTTGAAACTGCAAGCTAAAACTTACTCTCCCCCCGCCCCCTCCGCCATTAGATGCTTCTGGTTGACCTGGTAATGAAAAAAGTAAAATGGTAGAATACCTCTCGATGACACTGAAAATGGTATTTTCACCTCTTTTGCCAGTTACTCTTGGGGACTCTGTGACAATGCCTGAGGGGAAAAGAACACCTTAAAGAGAAGAGCGATTGATGTTGGCTTATGATCTCTGGGGCCTCAGCTCCTCAGAGGCTGGGCCTGAGGCAAGGCAGAAAATCCTGGCGGGGATGGGTAGAGGAGGTTACACAGCTCTCTCAGCAGCCAGAAAACAGAGGCAGAGTCAGGGAGGGTCCAAGGAAAGACCTAGCTCTGAAGGGTATGTTCCCAACCCTACTTCGTCAGCTAGACCCTTCCTCTTAGCTCCCATCACAATAGCATCATCACCTGGGGACCAAGCTTTCTGCACATGAGGACACCCATAGTGGTGCATTACATAGTCAAACAGTAATACCTCGCAGCTAATTACTTGAGGAGATCCCATGCCTACCTGTTCCAAGTGTCACCTCCTCCAAAGTTGTTTCCTTTCTTTTCTGTTTGTTTTTGAGAGAGAGAGGGACAGACAGAAAGAAACAGAGAGAGAATGGAAGAGGCAGAGAGAGTTAGAATGGGCACGCCAGGGCCATTTCGGCTGCTGTGAATGAACTCCAGACACATGCATCTCCTAGTGGGCAAGCTCAGCATTGTGCACTTGTGTCACTTTGCATCTGGCTAAACGTGGGACCTGGAGAATCGAACAGGTGTTCTTAGGCTTGGCAGGCGGGAGCCTTAACTGCTAAGCCATCTCTCCAGCCCTGTTTTCTTTCTTTAAAATTTGACTCTACCATGGTAAGAAGCAACTTTTAAAGCCCTGGGCTCATGACTTGTCTCATCACTGTGACCAAATTCCTGGAAGAAGCACCTTAAGAGGGAGTTTGTTTTGGCTCACATCATAGTGGCAAAGACAAAGTAGAGTGGCTTCATCCAGGGCAGTGGGAGTGTGAGGCAGCTACTGTTCACACAACGTGGACCAGGAGGCAGACAGCACAGGCTGGAACAGGCTGTGTGACCTTCAAAGACCTTCCATTAGCACTACAGGCTGGAGACCAAGCCTCTAACATATGGGGACATGTATTCAAACATACCAAATAGCCAGCATTTCCTTATCGCTTCCTTCATTTTCTGAACCAAGGGCTTTATGCACCGAACTTCATCTCACAACAATGCTGTGAGGCCGGTAATCTTATCTCTGTCTGGGGAAGTCAGTTATGTGATAGAACGGCCACTTGTATCCAATTAGCTGGCAAGTGTGAAGCTGAATTCAACTTAGGAATTCTGCAAGACTTATAAAAGATTTTTTAGGAGAAATTAGTACACAGAAAAACCTTTAATCTTTAAATTTAATTTTCAATTATGCACATAACTTAGAATTTTAAATAATACCTCAAGGCTTCAAATGCAATTCAATGCGCCTCACCCTTATACATAGCTCCAATTTCCACGTCCCAGGAGCAGCTATTCCACATTGTTTTCATTGCTGCTCTTACTGTCTAACCATGTATTTCTAAATGGAAAGTGTACATTACTATTTCTTAACTCTTCAGTTTCATGGGTGTGTTAGTTGCCTTTTCTGAGTGCTGGGAACAAATACCTGACAAGAGCAGCTTAAGGAAGGAAGGAGTTTATTTTGGCTTACAGTGCCCAAGTCCATCCTGTAGGGAAGACGTGGTGGCAGGAACAGAAAGCCGGCTGGCCACATTGTATCCAGTCAGGAGCAGAGAGTGAACAGGAAGTGGTGTTTGGCTGTAAAACCTCAAGGTTTGCCTCCAAGTGACCAACTTCTGCCCTCAAGGTCCCACCTCCTAAAGGTTCCCAAACAGTGAACAGTGCCACCATCTGGGGACCAAGTGTTGAAATACATGAGCCTATGGGGACATTTCCCATTCAAGCCACCACCATGGGCTTCCAATTCTCGAACACAATAATTTAATCTTTTGATGCTCAACCATTTCATTTGCTACCCTCACCATATAATGACACAACATTCAGGCAAATCAACATTTTCTATTTTACATTATATCACCAAGAATCTTAAAATAAATGAAACAATCTATGCTAAACGTATTAAATCCATAACCTAAGTTGTGTTACACATGCTCTCGGTAATATAGTCAGAACACCGAAGGGGTTTCACAGACACATTCAGGCAAGCAAACATAGAGCCCAGCACAGTATTTCTAGTACACATTATGTATTCCACAGAGTCAGTTCCATAGATGTGAAATTGAAAAAGTGAAAGGGGATGTTGGGTTCCCAAGGCCTCATGCTTTCCCTGTCTCAGACCCTTAATAAGCAGAAGAGGAAAAGTGAGTGTTCCCAGGACAAGTGACGCGAGGTAGTGACACTCACAAGGAGGAGGCTCTGTTCAGCCTGTCACCCCTTCAGGTAGAAAACCTCATCACAAGTGGTTACCCGGCAACTATGACGTCAGGACCTAGATCGGAGAGTGGGTGTGCTTTGGCTGTGGGACTGGATGGGGCACACTGTCTTTTTCTACCAGGAGCCCTTATGAGTTCATTCTTGTAGCTGTTTCATCTTGTTGCTGGGACAAGACACCCGATCAGAAGTCGCTTCTGGGAGGAAAGGGTCTATTTCAGCTTACAGTTCGAGGCGATGTTTCATCGTGGTGGGAAAAAGTGTGACAGAGCAGACAGCCAGAGCTCTACATCTTGTCACACAGCAGGATGGAAATCGCCCGAGTGAACGAGTTCCCGACAACCCGTGGTCTACACTAACCAACTCCAGAGCCGGTCCCCAGCAGCACCTCTCCAGAAGATTCCACAGCTGGGGTCTAAGTCGGAAGCTTAATCATAAACACCTGAGGCTATGGGGGACATTTCACATTCAAGCCAGCAAAATTATCATGCTAGTTGTGTGGCTAATTATTTGTATGAGAATCTTTGGCTTTCAGTTTTGTGGTTATTCTGCACAGATGTTTTTGGTGTTCCCCTGTTTATTAAACCTTATTGTACCTTACACCCACATGTACAGAAGTGACTCTGCAACTCTCAGCAAAGCTGTAAAGAGAGGATAATGGCACATCCCTGAACTCAATGAGCAAATCTAGATCTCTCTAGAAATAGACAAAGGACCAAGATATTAACATCAAGTTCACTTTGGTATTGGTTACTTGCTCAATGCTGAAGCAAAATATCTGACCAGATACAACTTAGGGAAGGGTTTATTTCAGCTTACAGTTCAGGTTATCGTCTG
This sequence comes from Orientallactaga sibirica, assembly GCA_036365145.1. Taxonomy (NCBI): domain Eukaryota; kingdom Metazoa; phylum Chordata; class Mammalia; order Rodentia; family Dipodidae; genus Orientallactaga; species Orientallactaga sibirica. The sequence goes on from JAEOAD010000037.1 coordinate 5,631,109, forward strand.
TCATGTGAGGGAAGGCCTGGTGGCAGGAGCTGGTCACATTCAGTGCCCAGTGAGGAAGCAGAGCAGAGTGATGGACATGGCTGCTCAGCCAGTGACCTCCTACTTATCTACAGTCCAAGACTCCAGTCCACAGAACGGTACTGCCCACAGCTGAGGGAGGTCTTCCCACTTTAATTAACCTGATTAAGATAATCTCTCAGGCATGCATGGAGGCTAACCTGATATGCACAATCCCTCATAGGTGATTCTAGGTCCCATCAACTCACCAGTCAGTACAAACCTTCACAACTTTCCAATGTGATTGTGGAAACAAAAGTAGATTGTTATCAGCATGTCTTGAGACCTCAGAGGTAAAACAATAGGATTTTAGAGAATAAGTTGAAGCTTCTTAGGCATTGATTTTTTTTTTTTTATTAAAAACTAGGCCTATTTTCTATGGCAGGAAAATGCTAGTAGAATCTGTGGGAATATTTGTGACATTGTACAATTTGGAAGGACGTGCCATTTTCAGATGTGCTGTGTGAAGGGATCTTGGTTGACAAGCCATGTTGCTGTAAACTCCTCACAGTGGACTGATGGGATACAGGAGTAACTTTGGGCATTGATGGGCATATCTTGACTGTTCCTTGCTAAAATATTAAGTTGGTTACTGTCCACTAGTAAATGTGTCTTATTTAATTGTAGTCATCCAAATTAACACATGTACCAGATATGAGGGTTGGGTATTAGAGGCTCATGGAGTAGTATGTGGTGAAAAAAAAAAAAAAGCAGAATCAAAGAACTTCTCTCTTTGAAGCCATGAAGTAGCCTTATTTGCTGACCCCCTGCAACTCATGAGAGAATGTTTATATTGGTGAGGGCCGTTAAGGATTGCCCCCGCTAATGGTGGCTCTTTAGAGATGTGAAGACATTAAGCAGTTAGTGCCTTAAGGCCAAGACAACTTGTCCTCATTGGTTTGAATAAGACAGTGTGGAAAGAGGTGGGTCAAAACCAAATCAATGACTTTAAACTTCAAATAAAACTAACAGAAACCAGTTCTATCAACCTGGAGAGTTGGTACAACCGATTAATATGCAAGCAAGTTATGTCTCTGTGGGCCAAATGAAGATATGCACAACACTAATCAGGGATGGGAGATGTGGGGGTAGATGGATTCATTCTAAGAGTTAAAGGATGATAAAGAGAAATAGTTCTTGGGCTGGAGAGATTGCTCAGTGGTTAAGGCACTTGCCCGTAAAGCCTAATGATCTAGTTCAGTTCTCTAGCACTCACAAAAGGCCAGATGCACAAACTGGCACATGTATCTGGAATTTGTTTGTAGCGGCTAGAGGCCTGGCATGCCCATTCCCTCTCTCTCTCTCTCTTTCCTTGCAAATAAATAAATTAAATATTTTTTAAAATATTAAAAAATAAGGCTGGAGAGATGACTTAACAGTTGAGGTGCTTGCCTGAAAAGCCTAAGGATTCACATTTGACTCTCCAGGTCCCATGTAAGCCAGGTGTGTATTGACACAAGTGCACAAGGTCACACATGAGCACAAAGGGACACACAATTGCAGTGGATGAGGCCTTGACATGACAATTCTTTCTCTGTCTCTCTCTTTCACTCTCACTCCCTTGTACATAAAAAAAAAAAAAAAAAAAAAGGACAGCCAGGAATGGTGGTGCATGCCTTTAATCCCAGCATTTGAGAGGCAGAGGTAGGAGGATTGCTGTGAGTTTGAGGCTACCCTGAAACTACATAGTGAATTCCTGGTCAGCCTGAGCTAGAGCGAGACCCTACCTCAGAAAACAAAACAAAAACAAAAACAAAAATAAAAACAAACAAACAAAAAGGGCAGTCTGTTGAGCTTGCTTCAAAAAATAAAAAAAAAAATTAAAAAATAAATGCAAAATAGTTCTTATGTTTATTGTATGAGGACAATAATTCTTATTATATGCTCAGGTTAATATATTTTGAGAAAGAAGTATCACTAGTCTATATCACTTACAAATAAAAATATAAAACTTTTAAGCAGAATAGTTGCAAAAAAAAATTAAGTAGCACAGAGAGAAAATTATAACAAAGTTAAGTAGAATTTTTCACACCAATGCAAGTGGTTTTAATAATTTTAAAACCTTTAAATATAATTAACCAGGTAAAGGGGTTAAAGAAAGCATATCAAATGATAGATACTTTAAAAGTACTAGATGAAATTTAATACCAATATGTAATAAAGACTCGGTAAATTAAAATAGAACTTCTCTTAAGCAGATAAGAGATGACTTTAAGTTTGGAAGCACTAGAATTATTTTCTTTAAAGCCAGGAATGCTTATATTATACTCTTATGTAATATTGAATAAGCTATGTTAGCCAATGTAATAAGGCACAGAAAGGAAATATAAGGATTGAAGAGTGGATAGTTAAATTGCTATTTGTAGATTACATGACATTTATGAAAAATTAAAAAATAATTTATATAAAATGTATTGAAATTAACAGAAGTGCTTAAAATTAATGTTTGTGTGTGAGTTTTGTATAATGCATATATTCTCAAAGAAATATAAGTAGTGTTTCTGGATGGGTCGATGCAAACAACTAGGAAATGTAACTCAAGAGGAAATAGCTTTTGCAGTAATCTTAGAGAATATCAATAATCAAGTATGCTGCTAATATTTAAAATGAGAGAGATTAAAAAAACTAATAAATGAAGAATGCAGAATATACTTGGGGGGTTACTACAGAAATTATTGTTCTCAAGTTGAAGCATGGTTTCAAGTAGTTCCTATTAAAATGACAAGATTAGGTTGTAGGGGGTATGTAGACTTTGATACTATTATAAAATATCTATTGAAAAAAGTAAGGTACAAAGAGCCAGGACATTTCAAGGAAGTATAAAGAGTAGGCTCATGCCTTATTTAGGTATCAAGACTTATTGTAAAGCTATTAGTTAACACAGTGTAAGATTAGTGCAGGAATAGACAAATTGATTAACAGATTGGATAGAAGAACCAGAAACAGGTCCTTGAATGTCATGAATATATCCAAGTTTGGGTTAGGAGAAAAATGTGAAATGCCTGATCAGTGAAGAAAACTAAAACTTGTTCCATCAGTGAAGCTGGTGAGAAGAAAGGATTATTTAATTTAATGGAGACAAACAGAACCCAGTCTCACTTCATGGCCAAATATCCATTCCAGGTGATCTTCACTCTCACTCCCTTGTACATAAAAAAAAAAAAAAAAAAAAAAAAAAAGGACAGCCAGGAATGGTGGCGCATGCCTTTAATCCCAGCATTTGAGAGGCAGAGGTAGGAGGATTGCTGTGAGTTTGAGGCTACCCTGAAACTACATAGTGAATTCCTGGTCAGCCTGAGCTAGAGCGAGACCCTACCTCAGAAAACAAAACAAAAACAAAAACAAAAATAAAAACAAACAAACAAAAAGGGCAGTCTGTTGAGCTTGCTTCAAAAAAATAAAAAAAAAAAAATTAAAAATAAATGCAAAATAGTTCTTATGTTTATTGTATGAGGACAATAATTCTTATTATATGCTCAGGTTAATATATTTTGAGAAAGAAGTATCACTAGTCTATATCACTTACAAATAAAAATATAAAACTTTTAAGCAGAATAGTTGCAAAAAAATTAAGTAGCACAGAGAGAAAATTATAACAAAGTTAAGTAGAATTTTTCACACCAATGCAAGTGGTTTTAATAATTTTAAAACCTTTAAATATAATTAACCAGGTAAAGGGGTTAAAGAAAGCATATCAAATAATAGATACTTTAAAAGTACTAGATGAAATTTAATACCAATATGTAATAAAGACTCGGTAAATTAAAATAGAACTTCTCTTAAGCAGATAAGAGATGACTTTAAGTTTGGAAGCACTAGAATTATTTTCTTTAAAGCCAGGAATGCTTATATTATACTCTTATGTAATATTGAATAAGCTATGTTAGCCAATGTAATAAGGCACAGAAAGGAAATATAAGGATTGAAGAGTGGATAGTTAAATTGCTATTTGTAGATTACATGACATTTATGAAAAATTAAAAAATAATTTATATAAAATGTATTGAAATTAACAGAAGTGCTTAAAATTAATGTTTGTGTGTGGGTTTTGTATAATGCATATATTCTCAAAGAAATATAAGTAGTGTTTCTGGATGGGTCGATGCAAACATCTAGGAAATGTAACTCAAGAGGAAATAGCTTTTGCAGTAATCTTAGAGAATATCAATAATCAAGTATGCTGCTAATATTTAAAATGAGAGAGATTAAAAAAACTAATAAATGAAGAATGCAGAATATACTTAGGGGGGTTACTACAGAAATTATTGTTCTCAAATTGAAGCATGGTTTCAAGTAGTTCCTATTAAAATGACAAGATTAGGTTGTAGGGGGTATGTAGACTTTGATACTATTATAAAATGTCTATTGAAAAAAGTAAGGTACAAAGAGCCAGGACATTTCAAGGAAGTATAAAGAGTAGGCTCATGCCTTATTTAGGTATCAAGACTTATTGTAAAGCTATTAATTAACACAGTGTAAGATTAGTGCAGGAATAGACAAATTGATTAACAGATTGGATAGAAGAACCAGAAACAGGTCCTTGAATGTCATGAATATATCCAAGTTTGGGTTAGGAGAAAAATGTGAAATGCCTGATCAGTGAAGAAAACTAAAACTTGTTCCATCAGTGAAGCTGACGAGAAGAAAGGATTATTTAATTTAATGGAGACAAACAGAACCCAGTCTCACTTCATGGCCAAATATCCATTCCAGGTGAATCAAGACTTAAATGTAAAAACGGAACTGTAAAGTCTGAGCCATAAATAAATAAAACAAATCTTTTAAAAATATTTATTTATTTATTTATTTATTTATTTATTTATTTACTTATTTATTTGCAAACACAGAGAGAGAGAGAGAGAGAGAGAGATAATGGGTGCACCAGGGTCTCCAGCTGCTGCAAATGAGTTCCAGACACTTGCGCCTCGTTGTGTATGTGGCTTTACACGGGTATTGGGAAACCGAGCTTGGGTTGTTAGTTAGACTTTGCAGGCAAGTGCCTCAACCTCTGAGCATCTCACCAGCCCCAAAACAAATCTTTTAAGTCATGGTGAAAAAATATTTTTAGTAGGAACATCAAAAAGGACAACTATCAAGGTGACTCAAAGTTGACTATAAAAACAAAGAAGTTGGGCTGGAGAGATGGCTTAGTGGTTAAACACTTGCCTGTGAAGCCCAAGGACCGTGGTTCTAGGCTCAATTCCCCAGGACCACATAAGCCAGATGCACAAGGCGGCACATGTGTCTGGAGTTTGTTTATAGTGGCTGGAGGCTCTGGTGTGCCCATTCTCTCTCTCTCTCTCCCTCCCTCTCTCTCTCTTTCTCTCCCACTGTCACTCTCAAATAAATAAATAAAAATAAACCAAAAAAATCTTTTTTTAAAAAATGAAGTTTTCTGTTTGTGTGTTGGTGTATGTACAGGAGCATGTATATATGAGGGGAGAGAGGTGTGGATACATGGGTATGCATGTATATCCTGTGACCAGAGGAGAATCTTCCCATATTGTTCTCGGAGCATCATCCTCCTTTTTCTGAGATAGGGTCTCTCATTTACCTGGAGCTCACCAATTGGGTTAGACTGACTGGAGAGTGAGCCCTGGGATCCACCTGTCTCCACCTCCTGAGTACTGCAATTATAAGTGTGTGCCACCACCACACCACCATGCTTGACTTCTTGTTCTTTTTTTTTTTTCTTTTCTTTTCTTTTCTTTTCTTTTCTTTTTTTTTCTTTCTTTCTTTCTTTTTTTTTTTTAAAGAAAAGGGATCTGGGGATTGAATACTGATTCTCACACTTGTGAGGCAAGAACTGTTCCAACTAAGCCATCTTCCCAGCCCTAAAACTGACAATCCCTGCTCATCTAAGACCCTCACAAGAGAAAGAATGCAAGTTAAACGGTGGGAAGAGATATTTGCGATGCATACAACTGTCAACAGAATAGTATTAAGACCACTTAAATAGCACCTATAAATCAATAAACAAAGTAATATTTGATGTAAAAATGGCTAAAAGACACGAACCAGCATTTCATAACAGGATATAGCTGATAAATAATTGAAGGCATTAATACCATTGGTGTTCTAGGGAATGCAAAGCAAGGCATGAAGGAAATACCATTTTACACCCACTTAATTGGCTAAAAATGGCAAAAATCCGGGCTGGAAAGGATATGAAATCATAGCAACCCCATCACTCTGCTGCAGCAGTAAACTGACAAATCCATTGTGGGAAACAGTTTGTCATTGCCTCCTAAAGTTACACATCCGTGTATCTCACGACTAATAACGCTACTCGTCCACACACCCCAAGGGAAACTTTTGCACATCTACCACAGGAAATGTGCATGTCTATGAGAATGTTCATAGAAACACTGTTGACAACAACAGAAACCTGAAGTCATCCAAAACCCTATCAGCAAGAGGGGAGATGCATGAACTGTGGCATGTTCCCACAATTTATATGTCCAGAGAAAGCAATTGCTGCAACAGGCAATACTGCAATCATTTTAAAAGTCTTCCCAAATTATGTTTAGCATGATATCATTTGTAGAAAATCAAAACCAACCAAAACAATGTTAGGCATATGAATAGATGTGAGTATATACAAGAAAAGGAAAGCCAGGACACAAATCAACATTAGAACTATGGTGATGACAGTGTCACGTGAAAGACAGCAGAATGGGATGTGGCAGGGGACACATGGCTATATGGAGGTCATGTTTCAACCCAGACTTTAATTCTGAGTTGTGGCTTCGTGGATGTTTACTAGAAAGTGGAAATTAATGAATAAATAAACACTGGGCCAATGATTACTATTGATCCATTTAATCAAAATTATGGAAGGACAAGGTGACTTGATGGGGTGCTGTAACAACTCTGGCCTCAGAACTCTCTAAGATGGTGGAATCACCCTCTTTTTGAACAAGTCTCCCCTGCCCACATGTGGCTCATGAGGCTGAGAAAGTAAATTGTCAACTGTATTTAATATGAATTAATTAACATAAAACTTAAATAGACACAGGGTATGAACGATATTCAGTAGTGGAAGAAAAGAAGCAACTTTCAGGGATCAGTGAGCAAGTTGGTCTAACTTAAATAAATGGTTCATAATGAGAAGTAACCAAAAATAAAGGTTGACCAAAGACATAAGGTATTAATCTTGTGGAAAATTCCAGTGCACCATTTCCAAAGGGTGTACTGTGTACTTCTCTTTTCTCCTCCTGTCATTCTCCTCAGAGGGTGTGAGAAGCTTTTCACCCCGTACAAACTAACTGCTTACAGTATTTATTCTCCCATCCATCCATCCATTCATCCACCTAACTGCCCATCTATTCATCATTGATTTTTATCATCTATTTCAGTCAACAAGCAAGAGACTGACAACCCAGCCAGTTATTTATTTGAGCAGTGCCTAAGACTGCATGTTTAAATATATTTACCTCCTCCTTGTTAATGGCATCATTCAATCACAGTTTAGTAGCTTCCAAGTGAGAAGATTAGAAGTGCCAAGGGAATTGCTCACTCAAACCAGGAAATGTGGGGTTTTTAGTTCAAACAGGGTTTGGAGGAAGCTGGTAAGCAACAGCTGAGATGAAAGATTGGATCAACGGCTCCCTTTGAAGTAAAGACGCCTCAGATGGAGACTCTAACAATGTGCATTGCTACCAGAGCTCCAAAAAGCTGCTCCTGCCACACGCTTTAGAATGTATCATAAAATCTATAAAAATATCAACAAGATGCTTTCGGATGACACAAAACAGCAAGAGTGCCCTATTTTACAGGGACACTGCTGTTTAAAGGCAATTTTCTGGATTGTTTTCCATCTGGGACCAAGGCAAGTGCCTTCCAGTCTCTTTCTCTCTTTACATCCCTTTCTTTCTTGCTCCTTCCCACCCAGCCTGGAGTAGAAGCTAAGATTGTTAATGTTTCATTTCTGCTTCCTTTGAGGACCAGGAAGAGAAAATGAAGCTTTTCTTGGCTTGCTTCTCAACTCTCCTAAGAGATTCAGAGACAAAAAGATTGCTTTGGGAAAATAATAATGCCAAATGAGCATTAAAATAATAAGTGGGTTTTTCTGGAAATTAGGTTCTCAGAGGTCATGCAATTAAAAGTTAGGAAGAAAACACACCTCAGGCTTGATTGGAGGAGACAACCAAGAACCAGGGCAAAGACTTCCACCACACTTAAAGTGCCATTCAAGGTTTTGAGCGTGGGAAGTATTTGCATACTTCCAGGACTTGATAACAAGCCGGACTGCAGCATAATCCCATAGGCTCTGATTATTGATAACGTGGAGCTTCATTAGCACTGTGAATAGCTAGGGGTCACAGTGGGGCGCCAGGCAACCATGAGTCAGCAACACAATGATATCTGAAAACTAACAAAGGCCTCTCTTTTATTACTATTATTTTTTTATTGACAACTTCTATACTTACATACAAAAAAAATTCTCTACCTTCCCCCATTCCACTTTAGAACTCCAATCTCCATCATATCCCCTCCCTCTCTCCATTAGTCTGTCTTTTAATTTGATGTCATCATCTTTTTGTCCTGTTTTGAGGGTCTTGCGAAGGTATTGCTAGGCACTGCAAGGTCATGGATATCGAGGCCAATTTCTGTCTGGGCAGTTGCATTGTAAGAAATCATACCCTTCCTTTGGCTCTTCCATTCTATCCGCCCCCTCTTCCACAATGGTCCCTGAGCCTTTGAGGGTGTGACAGAGGTAACAAAGGCCTCTCTTGCCTGCGGGATGTGGGGATGCCTCTCATCTCCTCTGAACGTGGATCTGTTCAACATTGTCACTGCAGTTAAAACCAAAGCACTCATGTCCTATCGTCTGTACTCAGAAAGGCCATGTGGAGGAGGAGACTGGGGAGTTGGCCCAATTGGTAAAGTGCTTGCAGTATAAAGGGTGAGGGCATGTGTTCATATCCCCAACATCCACACAAAAGCTGGTGCGTGCCTGTAATCCCAGCACTGGGAAGATGGGAACTAGATCCTGTCTCTGGGGGCTCGCTGGGAAGCTAATTTAACCAATGGATAAGCTCTAAGTTCAATGAGAGACCCAGATTCAAATCGTGGGGTGGAGAGCATTTGGTGAAGACGTTTTACATCAGCTTCTGTCTTCCACACACAAGTGCCCATACACACACACACACACACACACACACACACACACATCCCCACACATAGGAATATGCATACTCACATACACCATCCATACACACACAGAAAGAGAAGGCTGGCCAGAAAAATCAGGACCTTTGGCAGACCCCAGGCTTATTCATAATTCTCTCAGTGAGATTCTCACTGTATTAATTACTTTTTCATTATTGTGGAAATATGCCTGCCTCCCCTGCAAAAAAAAAAAATAACAACTTTAGGAAGGAAGTCTCTGAGAGAACTTAGGTCAGTGTCTCCTCAGATCTCCTGCTTCTGTGTTAGCACTAAGCCTTACAGTTCTTTTCATTGGGTTATGATTCATTTATTTGCCTCACCTTATTTCTGCACCATGATGGCCTCACAGGAGGTGAAACAGGTATTACTCTTCTTTTTTCTTTTTTTAATTGTTTTTTTAATTTGAGAGAGAGAGTGTGTGAGAGAGAGAGAGAGAGAGAGAGAGAGAGAGAATTGGCATGCTAGGGCTTCAGCCACTGCAATCAAACTCCAGACACTTGCGCCACCTAGTGGTCATGTGCGACCTTGAGCTTGCTTCACCTTTGTGCCTCTGGCTCACGTGGGATCTGGAGAATTGAACACAAGTCCTTAGGCTTCGCAGGCAAGTGCCTTAACCGCTATGTTGGACACCAGGGCCACCTCCTCAGAATGGCCTTCACCTCTCACCTGTCCTTGTGTTCCCTACCCTGGCAGTCCTTACATTGTTGTGATCTGTTGCCACTTTTCTGACAGTAGACTTCCTGCTTCCCTTTTCCCATCCATTTTGAACATTTCCTCAAAAAAATTCCTGATGAGCCTCTTGCTATAATTGGAATATTCATGGTTCTCCATCAGTTTGTATGTGGCAATCCTAACTGTAAGGTGATGGTATGAGGAGGGGGGGATTAGGTCATGAAGGTGGGGCCTTCAAGTTGGGCTTAGTTTACTTTAAAGGAACAAAGAAAGATGTTCACCACTGTTGCAGTCAGGTTCGCATTACTGGTAGAAATCACCCAACCAAGAGCAGCTTGTGGGAAAAAGAGGTTTATTTTGGCTTACAGGCTCTAGGGGGAAGCTCCACAATGGCAGGAAAAATGATTGCATGAGCAAAGGATAGGCATCAACCCCTGGCCAACATAAAGTGGACAATAGTAATAGGAGAGTGTGCCAAACACTGGCATGGGGAAACTGGCTATAACACTCATAAGCCCGCCCCCAACAATACACCGCCTCCAGGAGGCTTTAATTTCCAATTGCCATCAGCTGGGGAGACTAGCATTCAGAATACCTAAGGGGACACCTGAATCAAACCACCACAATCACCTTCCATCTATGGAGGACATGGTAGAAGACACCACGTACAAGGCAGGAGAAGACCCTCATAAGACACAGAATCTACTAGTACCTTGGTCTTAGCCCTCCCAGATCAGAACTATGAGAAACAAAACACATCTCTTAATGAGCTACCTCCTGAGTATCTAGTTTATGGTGTATGGTTATAACAGCCCTGGCAGACTCAGACACTTGTTAAATACATTGTCTTTCTCTCATTACTATCCTCTCAAAAAATTGATAGACCGTGATAGGATAATGTCTAGCTGATTAATTAATTTTATGAGTCAGTTGAGATGTTTTCACCTATATGCAATGAAAACCTCAAGTTGTCCCAGTTTAAACAAAGAAATCTGGTGTTCACGAAAGAGTAAGTCCAGGGCTTAGGGAGAGATGGCTTAGGGGTTAAAGCTAAGGCACTTGCCTGTGAAGCCTAAGACCCATGTTCGACTCTCCAGATCCCACATAAGCCAGACGTGCAAGAGCGCACATGCCCACTAGGTGGCACAGCATCTGGAGTTTGATTGCAGTGGCTGAGGCCAATTCTCTCTCTCTCTCCCTCTCTCCCTCTCTCCAAGAAAGAAAGAAAGAAAGAGGGAGAGAGAGAGAGAAAGAAAGAAAGAAAGAAAGAAAGAAAGAAAGAAAGAAAGAAAGAAAGAAAGAAAGAAAGAAAGAAAGAAAGTCCAAAATGGGATGGTTCAGACATAGTGGGGATCTAATTCTTTCCCATGTCTCCAGCTTTTGGCTAAATCTGGTCTCTTTTGTGATTCAGGGTGCCTAACAATGACATCACTGGCTATGCACTTTCTCAGCAACTTTCAAGGGGGAGACTGTGTGTGTGTATATGTGTGTGTGTTTGTGTGTGTGTGTGTGTGTGTGTGTGTGTGTGTGTGTGCGCACGTGTTTATGTAAAGGTAAAGGAAAACTTTTCCAAAGCATCCAACAGACCTTTCCTTTCTGTTTTTGTCCAGACCGTAGTTACTGTGACGTACAATCAAGGTTTGGTCATGCACATGGTACATGACTGACGGGAGCTGGCTGTAGTTCTGTCTCCTATCAGCTTATCCCAGGACACAGACTCAAGGAACAGTTTTTACCTAGGACATTGCCACAGCCATACCTGGGCTCACTTGCACTAGCCACCTCAGTGGGGCCAGAGAGTCCACGGGGTTCACAAAGAAGGGGTGGGAAGTGCGGCAGTACTTGTAGTCCCACACAATTCTCCAGCCTCCCCTGGGTCATGTACCTGAATTCTTTGTCAACAATGGTGGGAGGTATCCTTACATCAATCAAACATACCCTTTAATCTATGGTCTGGTTCCCAAGAAGATCTTCTAGCATCAAATTAGGGACAGTTGAGATCAGAAATGCAGCATCTAATACACTTGGCAAGCTACTCCATGTTCTGTTCCCAAACAAAGGTCCAGACTGATAGCTCAGCTCTCCCACTGATCAGTCAGTGTCTTCACCTGGGAGACAGACGTTCTGACATTCACTAACGGTGGCTCTCCCTGCCAACAAGACCTTCTCCTGGCCTCCTCTCCTGGCCACACTCTGCCTCTTTAGGAACCTGTCCCTGCCATTATTTCTCCCCTAACTCCAATACCATGTACTCAATAAATGCACAAAATTCAAGATATGCCAGCCCCTTAAAAAGAACTTATTCAGCCAAGCATGGTGGCACACGCCTTTAATCCCAGAACTCAGGAGGTAGAGATAGGAGGATCTCTGTGAGTTAGAGGCCAGCCTGAGACTACAGACTGAGTTCCAGGTCAGCGTGGGCTAAAGTGAGATCCTACCTTGAAAATAAAAAAAAAAAAAAAAAAAAAGAAAGAAAGAAAGAAAGAAAGAAAGAACTCATTCAAGCAATTCCTTCAGTCCTTCCAGATATTTTGTGTTTTCTCCCTCAAAAAAGGGGTAGAAGAAGCAGTCAGAAACTCTCAGTGTGTTTTAAAGTCCCTGTTGGTTATTAACAGTGTTTATTAGCAAATTAAAATTCCTGGGAGGTTTTTTAGAACTTATGGTTAAGATATTAATCATTATCAGAGCAAATAAATATATGCATTATATTATAATGTAACTTCATAATGTAAATTAATGTATGACTAATAAAATTATAAGTGGGAAATAAATTAGTAATTCTTAAATAATTAAGACTTATTAAACTATTAAAATTGGTATTTCTAGACATATTTGTCTCTAGTTAATGTTCTATACAACTGTTATTCCCCATCACTCACTTTATAAAATGCTGCTGCAGGGCTAGAAAGGATTGCCCAGTGGTTAAGGTACTTGCCTGCAAAGCCTAATGGCCCAGGTTCGATTCCCCAGTACCCATGTAAAATGAGACGTACAAAGTGGCACATGCATCTGGAGTTTGTTTGCAGTGGCTGGAGGCCCTGGTACACCCATTCTCTCTGTCTGTGTCTCTTCTGTATTTTACTCTGCTTGCAAATAAATAAATAAACATATCTGAAAAAAGAAAATGTTGATGCTGACTAAACCTCTCATTTTATACATTATATTACAGAAACCCAGATGAGTTGAGTGGTTTGTCTACATGGACACAGTAGCTCTGGAGTGGAAAGAGAGCCAAAATTCAGCTTGAGGCATGTTTCTGCCATGTAACCAGATGTTTGGGCATTGATAACCAAAACTGTTAAATGAGGATTAATTACCTATCTTAGTATTGCTATGAGGGCAGAGGTCCTAAGTGAAAGTCATTTTTAAATTTTTTTTTGTATTTTTAATTTTTTTATTTGGAAGAAAGAGGGAAAATTGGTGCCTCTTGCTGCAGACAAATTCCAGGCACATCTACCACATGCTTCTGGCTTTATGTGGGTTCTGGGTAATTGGACCTGAGCCAGAAGGCTATACAATCAAGTGCCTTTAACCACCGAGCCATCGCAAAAACACTATTGCTGCCCTTTGGGGAATGAGAGGTGGGTGTAACGGCTCCAGGCTACAAGTCCAGCTGCTGAGGTCCTACCCCAACACCACCGCCGTGACCTGAGAGTGCTGCCTTAAGAGTTCTGAGCCCTTGCATGTCGGTGGCGGTGTCATTATCAAGACAAGTCCTTTCAAGATAGGTACTACATGTTCTTTCTTTTTAAAAAATATGTTTTTAATTAATTAATTTATTTATTTATTTATTTATTTGGGAGAAAGAGAGAGAGAGAGAGAAGAAAGAGAGAGAGAATGGACACACCAGGGTCTCCAGCCACTGCAAACGAAGTCCAGATGCGTGCACCACCTTGTGCATCTGGCTTACGTTGGTACTGGGGAATCAAGCCTTGAACTGGGGTCCTTAGGCTTCACAGACAAGCGCTTAACCACTAAGCCGTCTTTCTGCCCCTAAAAATATTTTTTTAATTAATTAATTTATTTATTTGGGAGAAAGAGAGAGAGGGAGAAAGACAGAGAGAACGGGAACACCAGGGCCTCCAGCCACTGCAAACGAATGCCAGACACATGTGCCCCCATGTGCATCGGGCTTACATGGGTCCTGGGGAATCAAATCAAGGTCCTTAAGCTTCACAAGAAAATGCCTTAACTGCTAAGCCATCTCTCCAGCCCTCTTCTTTCTTTATAGAACAAGTACAATGTCACATACATGGCAAGCACTTAGAATGCATTCAGTAAATTGAATCTTCCTTCAGAGCCACCTTGAAAATGGTATTCAATATAAAGAAAACACAAATCTTATAAAGGTATTAATTTCCAAGAAATAACTGAAGTTAATCCCATGCCCTAAAACAGGAATATTCATGCAGAGGGAGTTCCAAAGAAAATGAGATAGATAATTTAAATTTTTGACCTGTGCAAGAAAGGCTTAGGAATGGGGTTTTATTTAGTTCTCATTATGAAAATTTCTAATTTTATTTTATGACAAGTCCTTGCCGTGTTAAGCCTCTGCATATAACTCCCAAGTACTCTAAATATATATGAGCACATATATGCTCTATAAAAGACTAGTGCTGATAGTTACAAATTCTAGGAAGATCAGTAAAAGTTGGACTTTATTTTTTAGTATTTTTATTTATTTTGGGGAAGCAAGGAGAGACAGAGAGACAAAGAATGGGAGGAGGTGGGAAGAGAATGGGCAGGCCAAGTCCTCTTGCCATTGTAAATAAACTCCACACACATATGCCACGTTGTGCATCTGGCTTTATGTGGGTACTGGGGCATCAAACTCAGGCTGGCAGGGTTTACAAGCAAGTGCCTTTAACTACTGAGTCATCTTTCCAGCCCCATGGAATTTATTTTTTAAGAATGAATAGAGCCTATCGTGCACAATTCTATAACTCTATGTTAAAGCATCAGTTTCAAAAATGAGTGGGGGCTGGGCTGGAGGGAATGGCTTAGCGTTAAGGCATTTGCCTACAAAGCCAAAGGACCCAGGTTTGATTCCCCAGGACCCATGTTATTCAGATGCACAAGGGGGCGTATGCATCTGGAGTTTGTTTGCAGTGTATCATTTGGTGGGGAGGAGGGGAGAAACAGTTACAGAGAAGGCAGATTTCCAAGAAATTATAATTGTTAAAGAGACAGGGCTGGAGAGATGGCTTAGCGGTTAAGGTGTCATGTAAGCTGGATGCACAGCTGAAAGTCCTGCCCTGTACACCCATTCTCTTTATCTGCCTCTCTCTCTCTTTCTCTCAAATAAATAAATAGAAATAAATACAAAATTAAATTTAAAATATCTTTTAAAAAGAGACAGAGAAAGAGTGGAGAGTGAATGTGAGCATCACCTGCCCAAGATGAGTCAAGCTTGTATTCTTGCTACTAACTCTCCTCCACACAATGTTTCTTTAACGTGTGTGTATGTGTATGGGTGTATGTTCACATGCATGTTTGTGAATGTGCAGGTTCAAGTATAAGCATGTGCACGGGGAAGCCAGAGAGCAATATCTACTGTCAATCTCAGGAACACTATCCACCATTTGTTTATTTATTTATTTATTTAAGGAAAGCCCAACAGACTGGCCTTTTTTTTATGCGAGAGAGCAAGAGAGAGAGAGAATTGGTGCACTGGGGCATCCAGCCACTCCTATCAAAACTCCAGACATGTGCACCCGCCCCCCACGTGTGGCCTTGAGTGCTTGTGTCACCGTGCGTCTGGCTTGCATGGGACCTGGAGAGTTGGACATGAGTCCTTAGGCTTCGCAGGCAAGTGCCTTAACCACTAAGCCATCTCTCCAGGCCCCGTCCACCTTTTTTTTCTTGGAGACAGGGTCATTTATTTGACTGGGAGCACTAATTAGGCTACACTGGCTGGCCAGGGAGCCCTAAGAGTCTGCTTCTCCACCTTCTCAGTAATGGGATCCAAGGTACATACCACCACATTTAAATGGGTAGGTGGTTAGGATAAAATCCATGCTTGCAAGGCAATTTTTTTTTTTTTGAAGAGACACAGAGAGACAGAGGGAGAGGGAGAGGGAGAGGAAGACAGATAGAGATGGGTACGCCAGCAGTCTCTCAGCTGCTGCGAACGAAATCCAGATGCATGTGCCCCCTTGTGGTCAAGTGCAGTATTGCGCCCTTGAGTCACTGCATCTGGCTAAACGTGGGACCTGGAGATTGGAACTGGGTTCTTAGGCTTAGCAGGCAGGCGCCTTAACCGCTAAGCCATCTCTCCAGCCCACAAGGCAGCATTTTAACTGACTGATCTCTCTTTCTAGCCCTTGGTCAATACTGTTGCCCAACACTACTATTGGTGTAACTCAACTGTATTCACATTGCAGCATTCCACCTTTGTGCCACTGTCAAGAGGGTGAACAGTCTTTGGTTCACTTCTAGTTGTGTGCAATTCAGCTCCTCCATTCAGAAGACCACAGGCAGCATCAAGCCTGCCAGGTTTCCAGCATCCCTGAAAGAAGGTGGGATTTGAAATCAGGTAATAACCCTATCTGTAATATGCTCTAGGAGAATGGAAAGACCCTGTTTGATCAAGCTTCGACCAACCAACCAATCCAAATGGACTGGCTTCAGTGGGACTGACTGATACTTCCCAGCCTCCTGGCAGTGAATTCTGCCAGTGCCACAGAAGATCTCAAAGACCCCCTCTTCCCTTGGGACTGGCCATGGCCCAGAGCTCTACTGCCACTTGAACATTGTCATTTGGGAGCTGGGGATAGCCTTAGACTATATCCCCTTGTCAAAAACTTGTCAAGTGAGCATAATATTAATAAAATATAATGAATTGAGTTGGTTTCGGGTTCATCAGATACCTACAGATTGCAGTGCATCTGGGAAGAAACTATTAACTGGGGGTGGCTCTGACTTGGAATACTGGAGTAAGGGAGAAAAGACCATACGGGCAAAGATACTGAGGCTTGGAGCACGGAAATGCATGTCTGGCGTTTGTTGGCAGTGGCAAGAGGTCCCACCATATCTCCCTCCCTCCCTCTCTCTCCCCCTAATAAAAAAAATCAGTGGCTGGAGAGATGGCTTAGCGGTTAAACGCTTGCCTATGAAGCCTAAGGACCCCGGTTCGGGGCCCGATTCTCCAGGACCCAAGTAAGCCAGATGCACAAGGGTGTGCATGCATCTGGAGTTTGTTTGCAGTGGCTGGAGGCCCTGGCGCACCCATTCTCTCTCTCTCTCTCTCTCTCTCTCTCTCTCCTGCCTATTTCTGTATCTCTCTCTCTCAAATAAATAAATAAATAATAAAAAAATATATATCAGTAAAAATATTTTTTAGCTGGGCGTGGTGGTGCATGCCTTATTCCTAGCACTCAGAAGGCAGAGGTAGGAGGATCACCATGAGTTTGAGGCCAGCCTGAGACTACATAGTGAATTCCAGGTCAACCTGGGCTAGAGCAAGACCCTACCTCAACAACAAACAAACAAAAAACCTTTTTTTTTCATTTTTTTGAAAAGAAATGCAGTGATTGCTGAATGTCCCATAAACATTCAGTGGCCACACGAAGCCTACCCAGGCATTGTAATTCCCATTCCAGGGTAATGGTTAGGGTTGGCGAAGCCAAAAGCAGGGTTTCTTGCTGGCTCTGTGCTGCCCCTTGCCTGCTGGATTATCTGAGTCCGTTGCCCTTCTGTCAGCTCCAAGCATGGGACATGAAAATGAATTTGTTCAAGTGGTAACCCCCAGATTCCAAGCCTTAGCACCTTTGGAAATGAGCAAGTGACACAGTGCCAGGCAAGATGCAACCTTCGCAAATGAATTAATTAGACTTTCAAAAAGAGCAAGCAGGCATGCCGCGGTGTTTTACTACACAGTTTTCCAAGTGGTAATTGAAAAAGAAGCGCTTGATCTTAAATTCTCTCTTTGAGGTGTTAATTGTGGCAGCAGAGAGGGGCGAGGGAGAAGACAGCCCTATGCAAAATGATGTGTTACCCTTGCCCAAGGATTGGTGCGTCCCGAGCCCCTCATACTTGCTTTGGGAAGTTGAAGGGAAAAGACCTGTGATTGAAACCACTGAGCTTGACCTTAGAATTCCCTTCTGTGTTGCCACCTCCCTCTTTTCAATTGCTCTTCTTTTTCCCTTTCCTGTAATCAACAACACTTAAGTGTTTAGGCTACTACTCAACCCAATGTCACTGAATAGACTTAAGAATTTTTGAGGAGCTACAGTACAAGCTGATTATCTGTTATCTGAAATCTGTGCAATAAGAAGCACTTCACATCTTGGATTTGATTTTATGTCTTCTTTGTTTTATAAAATATTTTATTTATTTGAGAGGTAAACAGAGGGAGAAGAGGGGGGAGAGAATGGACCAGGGCCTCCAGCCACTGCATATGAACTCCAGATGCATGTGCCACCTTGTGCTTCTGGCATGGGTCCTGGGGAATCAAACCTGGGAACTTTGGTTTCATAGGCAAGCACCTTTAACACTAAGCCATCTCTCCGGCCTTTTGTTTTGTTTTGTTCTTTTGAGGCAGGGTGTTGCTCTAGCCCAGACTGGCCTGGAATTCACTACGTAGTCTCAGGCTGGCCTCCCAGCTCCTAGCCATCCTCCTACCTCTACCTCCTCCCAAGGGCTGGGATGAAAGGCGTGTGCATTTCCAAATATTTGCAAATTTACTGTGGTTTGAATATGAACTGTCCTCCAGGACACACAGGTGTTGAATACTTGGTCCCCAGCTGGTGGCTCTATTTGGGAGGGTCTACTACGAGGTGGAGTCTTGCTGGAGGATGCAGGTCACAGGAAGCAGGTCTTGAGGTTTATGGCCCACCGTCACTTCCTGTTTACTTCCTGCTTCTTGACTCTGGCTGCCAGGTAACCAACAGGCTTCCAGATACTGTTGTCATGCCTTCCCCACCATGATGGAGGAAACTGTAGGCTAGAATAAACCCTTCCTTCCTTCAGTTGCTTTCAGTCAGGCATTTGGTCACAGCAATGAGAAAGGGACTGATGTAATTGCACATGATGAGTTATCTTAGAATATGTAATAGTCTACTTAAATGGATTGAAATGTACCATGGAGACATTGGGGAGATTAGAAAAACACGTTTCTGTGTGTCTACCTGAGGGACTTCCAAAGTATGTGGAATAGTGACTGAGAGAGCACTGTCCCTCCTCAATGCGGGCATCATCATTCAGTAGGCTAGGGAATCAGATGTCATAAGAAAGAAGAGGGAAGCCCACTAACTCAGGCTTGCTTTCTGCCTCTCTTTGCTTCCTGGCTGTGCTGAGGTAAACAGCCAAGCTCCATCACATGCTCTTGTCTGTGGCATCCTGCTTCACCGCCACTCAGAAACAGTGGGTCCAAAGGACCATGGCTGAAACCTCTGAAATCATAAGACAAAAATAAATGTTTCCCTTGTTTAATTTTTGGGGGGTATTTTGTGTGACACAAAATACAACAAAATGTAGCTAATAAAATGGGACCTGAGCTTAAGCACCAAATGTATTGATGTTTCATAAACACCTCGTGCACATTGTAATTTCACACAGTACTTTGTGGCACCCGCATGTTAGCTGAGCCCCAACCCATGAGCTCAGCTGTGGAACTCCCACTCCTGGTACCACATCGGTTCTGAAAAAGTGGCAGATTTTGGAGTCTTGCGGCTTTCAGACTTGCCGGTTAGGGAAGCTCAACGTCTGTAATCACAGTCACTACACAGGTGGACAAGATGATCTGGCTTCAGAGACGGAATCACAGGAGGACAGACCAGTTAGAAGTGTAAGCAGACCAACAGCCCCTGGGATAGAAGACAATGAGGAGGGTGCTGGTGAGGAGACCTGGATGCTGAGGGGTGTACGCATGTGCTATTACCTCACACACCGTTAGGAGACAACGTCATAAGGCTCTAAGAAATCACTTATTTCAACATCACCATTGGTGCAGTGATGCCTCTAGACACTCGGGATATCCAGTGTAAGTTCAATAAAAATCGTGGGTCCAAAGCTGGGCGTGGTGGCACACACCTTTTATCCCAGCACTCGGGCTGCAGAGGTAGAAGGATCACTGTGAGTTCGAGGCTACCCTGAGACTACGTAATGAATTTTAGGTCAGCCTGGGCTAGAGCGAGACCCTACGTTGAAAAACCAAAAACATATGGGTACAGGAGCCAGCGTGATGCTGCGAGTCTTGCTCCCATCATATGGCCTTGGACAAGTTATTTACTCTCTCTGTGCCTCAATATCATCACCTGTAAAATGGAGATGAGAATAATACCTACCTGTTGGGTTTCTGCTAGGACTAAATAAATTCAGACACATAATGCACTCATAATAGGGTGATGGGGTTGCATCACCAATAGGAAATATTCTAAGTTGAACATGCATTACTACGCCTAGCCTATGGGACATTGTAGCTGACCACAGGGCACGCTCAAGGATCTGCTACTTTATCTGCATAGTTGCACGGTTGACTGGGAGCACAACATCACTACAGGGTCCAGATATCACTAACTCAGGAAAAGATTAAATTTCAAAGTTCAGTTTCTACTGGATGAAGGCCACTTCTGGGCTACCAGAAAGCTGAAAAATGCTGAAGGTAACCATCGTAAATCAAGGACCATCTGTATCTGCTTTGAGCTGGCTGAAGGACTTCTATAACCATTCCAATGAGAGAAAGATGTTGGAGAGACACTTGAAAGGACCTAAGGTGTGAGAAGACTTCAAGAGCCCACGTTCACGCAGGTGTACATCTTACACACACACACACCAATAATCCCACACACCACTCAACCTCACTTTTGAGCAAAGAAAGAAGGTGAGGGGAAGGAGTGGGGATCAATTGAGTGCACACCATTGAAGAATAATCTAGAAATGATGGCATTTATTTGAAAGTAATTGGGCAAATTTTTACTGTGGACACAAGAGAGAGCTTAACAGCTAAGTCCAGCTTAATTGCAGAGAAAAAAGGTTCTATTTTGAACAACTGAGCTTGTTCACTAAAAAATTCACATCCCTGAGTAGGATAGAGGAAATCCCATGGAAATCCCATTAGGAAATTCCTAAATCTCCAGCTCCTTCCTCTGCGCCCCCCACCCCCGTACCTCACCCCTGAGCCCTCAGCCCCTCCTTGTGAGTCAAAACGAGCCCAAGCACCTCATCCTCCAACCTTGGTCAGCAATGGCTTCACATAGCCCGTAGGGGTGAGGATCTTCAAGTCCCTGGTAAACCTCATTGTTTCATGTGTGCACAAGTGCACCAAAGCAGTGAAAATGGGAGACTACGAGATGAGCACCCCCTGTATTCTAGGGGTTTGTCACATACAAATGAAGTGACGCATGGAAGGTACTAGGAAATCAACTCTTTACTTCATTTTAAGTTATAAAAGGAAGCTAGCGTGGCATGGTGGCATATGCCTATAATCACAGCACTCAGGAGGCTGAAGAAGGAGGACCACAAGTTCAAGGCCAGCATGAGCCTCATAATGAGACCCTATTTCAAAACAGTAATAATAATAGGAGCTGGAGAAATGGCTCAGCTGTTAATGATGCTTACTTTCAATGATGCTTGCTTGCAAAGCCTTACAGCCTGGATTCAGTTCCCCAACACCCACATAAAGCCAGATGCACAAGGTGGTGCAGGCATCTGGAGTTTGTTTGCAGTGGCAAAAGGTCCTGGTGCACCCATTCTCTCCCTCTCTCTCTCCTTGCAAACATTTTTAATATATATTTATTTATTTGAGTGAAAGAGGGAGAGAGAGGGAGAGAATGGGCACACCAGCGCCTCCAGCCACTGCAAACAAACTCCAGACACATGCGCCCCCTTGTGCATCTGGCTTATGTGGGGCCTAGAGAGTTGAACTGGGATCCTTTGGCTTTGCAGGCAAGCACCTTAACCGCTAAGCCATCTCTCCAGCCCTCCTTGCAAATATTTAAACCAAAAACAAAAACTAATGATAATAAAAATAGATTTTGTAATGGTTCTTTAATCCCTTTGACTCTAAGCCCTCTGATACTGAGACGTGCATGAACGTATGGGTGTGTACAGGGCACCTCTGTGATGGTGTATATTATTGACTGTCAACTTGACAGGACCTAACATCACCTGTGAGGGATTAGCTTGGCCTCTAGGCATGTCATAAAGGACTGTCTCAATTAGTTTAATAAAGGTGGGAAGACCCACCTTAACTGTGGGTGGCACCATTCTGTGGGCTGGGGTCCTGGACTGTCTACAGAAAAGGCCTGGCTGAGCGGCAGCCTTCATCACTCTCTGCTCCTCACAATGGACTGAATGTGACCAGCTGTCTCAAGCGGCTGGCACCATGCCCTCCCCATCATGGACCGTAACCTGGAACTATAAGCTGAAATAAACCATTCCTCCCTTAAACTGAGTTTTCATGTATTTTGTCCCAGCAAGAACCTGATCGATACAAGTGTCGGGCCAATTAATGTACAGCTTAGGAAGGCTCAGGTGGGCTCAATGGGAAGGTTTGCCCTGGTGAATGGATGAGCTACTTAAGAAAGTCCTGCACAAAGATTTGAGAAATCCTGTTGTCCCGGGCACTCGACAACAGTTACCTGAGACTTTCGGCAGACTGACCCCAAACCATGCTAATTGTTTTTTTCAACTTCAAGTGATTCCAGGGCTCTGGGAAAGTTAGAACCCCACAATCCTTTAGATGTCTGCATCAGCAATGGCCACAAAGTATCCATGTCCCGTGGTAGATGCTCATTAGAAAGGCAGACTCCTGCCCGAGCCCCGTCTGCATTGGAAAACGTCTTCACCTCTTGGGTTTTTCTGTAAGGACTAATGGAGTCCATACACATCAAGGAAAGAATAGAAAAGTACTCTGGCTAAGAATTGGGAGTTCTATTCCTGGTTCTACAAGCTTTGGCAATCCCTAGGCCTCAGTTTCTCCTCTGGCCAAACGGGATGTGGGGCTAAGCAAAACCAGCATCGGATCATTCTGTGAGTCGACATATGTGGCCTCCGTCCAGCACTGCTCCTTAGGAGCCACAGTCCCTTCCCCCCATCTCCAGCTGGGATCCCCAGGGTGTCCTGCTGAGGAGTCCAACCCAGGAGCAACTGAATCTGGCAAGAGCTAAAAATTAATTCCCTTCAAATCAATAATTTGCAATTAAGCACAAAAGACACTAAAGCCAAGGGGGGCAGGCTTCTGGAAAGAGGACAGCTGAGCACTCCAGCCTTTGGAAGGAAGAGAGGGGAAAGCCCCAGCTCTAAGCAAACAAATGAACATTCGGCTCCATTGTTTGAGAAAGCAAGCACAGAGGCTAAGTGGTACTTGAGGAGTGGGGGGGAAAAAGATCAAGAGCTTATATCAGCAGGACTCCATGCCAGGAGCTAAATTAGTTTCCTCAGGGCTCCTTGCTTATATACTTCCTGAGGCTCCAGGTCCCACCACACCACTCCAGGATGCTCAGAAGCTTCTAGATCAGGGCTTCACAGTGTGCTGGCTACAGGCAGCACCCAGCTCATGAAAGAATTGGAAATCTGCCTGGGTTCCCTCCCCTCCTCAGCGGCAAGTGTCAGACCAGCCTGGGCGAGCGCCAGGCGGGCAGTGCCAATGGGAAACGCAGACATGATAAAAGCAGACAGCTCCATGGAGCGGGGATTGGATGGCGGTTAATGTTACACAGTGACAGCTTCAATCTGGGGCTCGGAGCCATCCCATAGGTCTCCAGAGATGTGCAGGGAAATGCTGAAATTCTTGAAACAACATTGAAGTGTGCTTAATTTTACAAGTAAATGCATGCCATGCAGCACTGGAGTGGAGAGACAAAAGTAGTGAAGGAAGCCCACCCTTCTGAAGAGGCAGAAATTCAATGGGTAGAGATCGTGAAACAAACACGCACATCTTTTGCATTTTCCCCAAACCACAGTCAACTGAAGAAGGGAATGATATTTCAATGATTTGTCCATACGTCCTTGTAAGTCAAAGTAAGTCTCCATGATAGGAACTCCCAGAGAAAAAAATCCCAGCCAGGAAGACCTGCCGTCTACCAGGGGCCAGTGTCTTACAAGACAATCTCTTCCAGTCCTCACGGCGTTTGAAGACAGGTTTGAGTATTGCATTGCTTCTTAAAGGAAGGATCTTTCCCAAGATTGCTTGCTCAACTCCAAACTGTGAATTGAACTCCACTCTTCGAGAACTGTAAGACAAATCCCCAACCTAAATTTTAGTTAGGGGCCGGAGAGATGGCTTAGCAGTTAAGGTGCTTGCTTGCAAAGCTTAATGACCCAGGTTAGATTCTCCAGGTCCCGCGTAAGCCAGATGCACATGGTGGTGAATGCGTATGGAGTTGGTTTGCAATGACCAGAGGCCCTGGAATGCCCATTCTCTCTCTCTCCCTCTCTCTGTTTCTAATAAATAAATAAAAATAAATTTTAAAAAATTTAGTTAGGAAAACAAAATTCACAAAGCAAAAGATGACCTAATTCCAGCAAGTGTTAAACACAAAATGGTTAAAACAAAAAGAAATGGCATTGTGAAGTTAGAGGGAAGAGAAGGGGGGCGGGGAGACTGAGAGTGGTTGGCCAGGACATTAACACGTAGGAAGTCATAGCACCCATGAGTTTTGAGGGGAAGCTTGAGAGAAGACCTGGCTTAAAGAAAAAGAGCAGGGCTTGAGAGATGGCTTAGCCATTAAGGCACTTGCCTGTGATACCTAAGGACCCATGTTTGACTCCAGATCCCATCTAAGCCAGACACACATAAAAATGAAGCAAACGCAAGGCTGCACATGCCCACTAGGTAGCGCAAGAGTCTGGAATTTGATTGCAGTGGCTGAGGCCCTGGTGTGCCAATTCTCTCTCTCTCTCTCTTGCTAGTTCTCTCTAAAA
The DNA here is from genome assembly GCA_036365145.1 of Orientallactaga sibirica. Taxonomy (NCBI): domain Eukaryota; kingdom Metazoa; phylum Chordata; class Mammalia; order Rodentia; family Dipodidae; genus Orientallactaga; species Orientallactaga sibirica. The sequence goes on from JAEOAD010000037.1 coordinate 5,655,877, forward strand.
TAAAAAAAAATTAATTAAGAAAAAGAGGAGCCAGGCGTGGTGGTGCACGCCTTTAATCCCAGCACTTGGGAGGCAGAGGTAGGAGGATTGCCATGAGTTCGAGGCCACCCTGAGACTCCATAGTTAATTCCAGGTCAGCCTGGACCAGAGTGAGACCCTACCTTGAAAAACCAGAAAAAAAAAAAAAGAAAGAAAGAAAGAAAGAAAGAAAGAAAGAAATAAGAAGGAAGGAAAGAAAGAAAGAAAGAAAGAAAGAAAGAAAGAAAGAAAGAAAGAAAGGAAGAAAAAAAGAGGGCTGGAGAGATGGCTTAGTGGTTAAGGCACTTGCCTGCAAAGCCAAAGGACCCAGGTTCGATTCCTAAGCCAGATGCACAAGGGGTGCATGCATCTGGAGTTCGTTTGCAGTGGCTGGAGGCCCTGGTGTGCCCATTCTCTCTCTCTCTCTCTCTCTCTCTCCCCCTGCCTATTTCTGTATCTCTCTCTCAAATAAATAAATAAAAATAAAATATTTTTTTAAAATTAAGGAAAAGAGCAGGAAGGACCTTCTAACAGAGGAAGGCAAATGGACAGAAAGAAAGAATCGAGTGGACCTGTTAGATGTATAAAGACACTTGATGAGTTGTTTTTCTTGGAGGAGATTGTGATACTCCGGAATGGAAAAGGTGGCTAAGGCAGAGTTGTGATTCAAATCTTTTCAGTCCTGAAGGGAATTCCCACCCTAGAATGTAAACATAAGGAAATAGATGCATTCAGTTATTCAACAATTATTCACTTGCTTGCCTTGGGCCAAGCACCCCAAGGCATCTACACGAGCTTGGCATATTGCTAAGCTATCTGCCCCCTTCAGAAAATACGGTAGCAGGTTCCTGTCTCTTACCTGGTGATGTGGAATCGTAGGCTGTGATTCCCACCAGCTATTTTTCAGATCATGTGTGTGCTCTACTGTTCCCCCAAAGTGTAGAACCAAGGCTGTGGGAAAGGTTCTAAGCATTTCCTTCTAGTGAACTGGGGTTACTTCTTTTAGTGCCCATGGAGACCAGAGGCCCCAGAATGAACCCTTCACATACTAAACTTGAAGTCAGTGTCAGTAGGGAAGAAAGAGACCCTTAACTCTAGGGTAGGCATTTTGCACCGCTCGCGCCTCAGATGGTTAGAGGAGAAGCTGGTTTACGCTCCCTCTCTTCTCCACTCTCTACTTCTTCCTCCTTCTGGAGTAAGGGGAGCAATCCATCTTCAAAGAGGAGAAATCCTAGGCTAGGGAAATGACTTAGCAGTTAAGGTGCTTGCCTGCAAAGCCAAAGGATCCCTGTTCGATTCCCCAGGACCCACATAAGCCAGAAGCACAAGGGGGAGCATGCATCTGGAGTTTCTTTGCAGTGGCTGGAGGCCCTGGCATGCCCATTCTCTTTCTCTATCTTCCTCTTTCTCTCTCTCTCAAATAAATCAATTTAAAAAAATTTTTTTTAAAAGAGGAGAAATCCTGTTCCCAATGGTTTACATTCTGGAATATTCTATCAGACCATTGCTCTAGATGGAGCGTCAAATAGAACAAGAGGACACAGGACACACGAATGCTGTATTTTAGTGTCCATGCTGTGAGGTATCCCAGGCTCACGATCCATTCACCTTCTCTTCTCTCTCTTGCCGCCTCTAAACCAGAGTGATGAAGCCTTCTCTGGACAGATCTATTCTGCTGTCACACACGCTCACACACACACACTCTCTCTCTCTCTCTGCAGTCAGTGAGGCTGCACAAAAAACTTGATCCTCTTTGGTTCCTTTTCTGCAGAGTCCTGTTGTTCTGGTGCAGAAGGGAAACTAATGATTTATATTTGGATGTTGAAAGGGAAATAGAGGAGTTCACACAATCTATTTTTTGAGGCTATGTGACTCCAGTGAATGAATGTGGGACAAAGAATGTATAAAGGAGACTCAAGCCAGTCACTGGAATCCTCCATCCTGGGTTGGGGGGACAACATACAGAAACACCCTGCCCCATCGCCTTACCTGGTCTCCTTTGTGCAATTCCTTTGTGGGGAAGGAGAACTGTCTAGAACAGATCAAGGCAAAAATGCATCTCTGAGTACTTTAACCAAACATAATGTTGCCTGTTTCCCAACACAGCCCCTTAATGATGCCCAACACACCTGAAATAATCAAGTGCACGGGAATCAAGGAAAGTGAGGGTTAGACACAAAACCACTCTTCCCTACTTCTTATTGACTCCTCTTCTGTAACTAAAAACACAGAGACATAGACGTGCACATCACACACACACACACACACACACACACACACACACACACAAATCAGCTCCACACAAATTAGATTGAGACATTTCTGGAAAAACAATCCCTCCATTCTGTTTCCATGGAAGCAGTCTCAGGTCCCCAGTGGCAGTGAATGGCAGGCAGCCGGAGCTCCTGGGGCCCACTGTGGGCCTTCTCCTCTCCGCCAAGTGAGCAGACTGCACCGTAGGAGAGTGGGAGGCAGGCCTGAGCTTCACCAGAAAACCCAAACCTCTAGGGAGACCATGAACCCCCAGCTGTGCCCCCTCTTTTGGGGCAAATGTACATCTGGGCATTCTGGGCACAGCTCCAACCAATCAGCCTGGCTGATCCCTCCACGGCTTTTCACAAAAGACTGCTCATTCACAGCAGATGGCCGTGCCGAGCTGGAGCCTACACCAAGATGGAGGCCACCCATGGGGCTGAAGCTGGAAAAACAACCACATGGAGCAAATGTCCCCAGACTCCACCTGGCTGGTAGGATGCCCCTGGCTTCCTGAGCTTCCAGAGCATCCCAGGTACTACCAATGGGACACTTGACGAATTGAAGTGGATCATGGAAGAACGTTCCTTCATTTTAAGTTATGTACTTATTGTGCTGTGGATAGAAAAACTGTAAACTATGACTTCAAGGGTATTTATGACTTAGAAGGAAAAACTAAAGGAAGCCTTAATGAAATTAGTCCATCTAAAGAAACTATTAAGTACAGGAGTAGATATTTATAGACAGGGCAGCGGTGACCATGAAAATTGTGTAAGGGTAAACTTTGGGACTCAGTTAAAGATTCTATTGTCTTCTTTTAGGATAACTGCCCCAGCGAGAAGCAAAACCCTTGAAGTGACAGGGTGCAGAGAGTGTGTCTCCATCACACTAGATGAATCCTCCCTCAGTGACAATCAACATAGTGGGGGTTCCTCTCATCCTTTCCTCTCTTAGATGGCTTCCAACGTGAACACATAGCACATTTGCAGAAGCTCTCGAACTAGGATGCACAGCCCACTGAATTTCAGTTCTCACCAGAATTGTCTCCTAGGTCAGCTGTCCTGGTAAGCTGGGCTTCACAGAGCAGAAAGTTCCCATCGGAACCTACCCCAGAAGCAGCTCCAGACATCCACGTTGGTTCCTCTTGCCCCAGCCCTTCACCACTTTTAAGTCTCAGAGATCACGTCTACAAAGAGTCCCTCGCTGTATTTCCCAAGGCTCACCAACCCAAAATGCTGTTGCAATAAAAGTAAAGGGGGAACAGAAGCTTCCTCCCTCTTCTAACTCCACCCCTGTGTCATATAATATAGTAGCTTGGGCTACTGTAACAGAGCACAACCAACGGAGGGGTTAGGGTGGAAACACAAACATTTATTTTCTCACAACTCTAATGGCTGAACATTTGAACTCGGGGCCAGCATGCAGCATGGCAGGTCCTGGTACACCCCTCTTTCTGGCTTCTACGTTGTCACCTTCTGAGTGTCCATGTGTGACAGAGAGATAAAATGCTCTCTTGTGTGTATTCTTTTTTTTAAAAAAAATTATTTTCTTCATTTATTTGTTTGAAAGAGAGAGACAGACAGAGAGAGAATGGGCAGCGCACACCAAGGCCTCCAGCCACTGCAAATGAACTCCAGACACATGCGCCACCTTGTGCATCTGGCTAACGTGGGTCCTGGGTAATCAAACCTGGGTCCTTTGGCTTTGCAGGCAAGTGCCTTAATCGCTAAGTCATCTCTCCAACCTGTGTCTTTTCTTATCAGGAAACAAATGTCCTTCTGAAGCCACCGCATGCCCTCAACTAAACCTAAACATCTCCCAAAGGCCCTATCTCTAAACACCAGCACACTGGGGTGGGCAAGCTTAAATGTGTGTTTTGGGAAAACACAATTCAGTTCATAGCAAGTGCCCTCTCTGAACCTATAAAGCAACAAGAGGGAACAAAACAAATCAAAGAACGGAACCATTAAGTTCTCATTGTAGGTGTATTGACAACCGTAACAGAAGAACTGATAGTAATTGTGACTTATTGAATGTATGCAAAGTCACTGCACATCTACAAGGTGAGTATCGCCAGTCCCGTTTCAAAGAGTGCCATGTTAAAATTCAGAGGTTAAATGACCAGGCAGATGTGTTGGGTCTAGCCCTCAGACCCAGGTCTCTGATACTCCAAATCATATTCTCTGTATTACTTCAGCTGCCTGCCTTTCATGATCTTCCTCGAACCTCACTGAAACTTTTTCTGCCTGCTCAGAACCACCCCCCCATACTTCCTCTGTGCATGTATTCAGAGAGATCCCTAGGGACCCCATCAACCTGAACCCCTGTAAAAGGCCACTTCCTCCTAACACACCCTGAACATCTGTGAAAACAATTTGTCCTCAAGCCCACAAAATGAGCCTCGTAATGAAAATTCACCATCCAATGGAGCCTTAAAAAAATGTTCTGATGGCATTTTAACTACGAGAGGGACTTTGCGATGTTTCTTTCCTAATTGTTCTGGGAAGGTGCTGGCCTATGTTGGATGGGACTGTCTGTGGAGACAGTGGGATTTCATTGTTCCAGGTTGGAAGATTTCTTTGGTCTTCAGCTGTATAGACCAGATCGTGCTGCTGTAACAGTTCTGCCATGTCAGACACGTAAGTTCATTTCTCATCCACGAACAATCAATCTAGCAGCTAGCTTCCAGGATGAAGACAACGTTCCGATCGCTCTCTCTTTTCCAAGACTGTCCAGGCTGTGGGGGAAATGGCAAGGAACACATGGGCTCATACCTCACTGTCCAAAGCCAGTCATGAATTTTGCCTGATCCAAGGAGAGGGCAATGTAGATGTGTGCTCCTGTGTACAAGGAGAGGAGAGTTGGAAATAGGAAGAGAATCATAGGGCAGGAAACCATCAGATTGTCCGCAAGGAGCCTTATAGAAGAGTCCTGAGCCAGGGTGTGGGAGACAAGACTGTGAGGTGCCTCTCAAACTCTCAAGCATTTCATAGCTCTGTGACATTATGGAAGTCACTCCTTGGTTGTATCAAGCTGGTAACACTACTGTGGTGGATAATTTAACTTGGACAATGAATGTGGTTTCATTAAAAAAAAAAAAAGTTACTTCTTTCAAGCCTTGTCACTCATGTGTAGGGCAAAGAATGAACATAAAATCAGAACCCCAAATCTAGCCAAATTCAATGTCTTTAACCCCCATCCTGATTCTCATCTCTTTCATGGAGTCATGTGATATGTGTGAGACCCAGCTGACCCGTCTATATCGAATAGTCATCTTGTTCTGCCCAATGTGACGTGACGTACAGGGCACACAGTGGTCTTTATTAATAAAAGGGATGCTGTGTTTTTGTTTGGTTGTGTTGTGCTGTGTTTTTGTTGTTGTTGCTTGTCTCTGTGTTTGGTTTTGTTTCTTTGACACAGGGACTTGCTATGTAGAGCAGAACGCAGTGTCCTCCCGCCTCTGCCTCCACAGGGCTGAGATTCCAGCTGTGTGCCGCCATACCCGGCTGGGAGGGACACCTATTCTCTCTTCCCTTCTGTACCCAAGGTCTCGCCTCCTCTACTCACTTTCTATTCTTTCAAATGCCGAGTCTCACTGTGCTTTCCACGGACCTTTCTTCCACTTTTAGATACCTCTCTCCTCCACACACACCTAATGTTCCACACAGTCTTCTCTTTGTTCATGATCAAACTTCCTGAATCAAGGCCACACATATGCCTGGCTCATGTTCTTTATCTTCCATTCATTGCTCATAATGCCTTAACTTTTGGCCCTTACCATTAATGAAGAGTGCGTTGGAAGGTCACACGGCCTCTTCATTGCATTTACGTTGGTCTTGCTTTCCCTTGGCCTACTGGAAACACTTGGGGGAGCCTCACCCTACCTAATGAGACTGACTCTGTGCCCCCTCACTTCTGTGCAAGCCCCATTGATTGTGTCTTTACACCACCTGTGCCCCATGACCGGCTCTGAGATTGTCACATACCTGCCCCTGACTTCCCTCCTCCTCTGGCAGTTCCTATTGATCTCATCTGTTATTGGCTCAGCCATCTCTCTCATCATCTCCTCTTCAATGTCAGTGATTTTGCCCTGGCCCTCAAACTCAAGTCTCTCTCGTGGAAATTATTCCCTTAGCTCCCTGACTGGTCTTTCTTTCTTCAGCTATAATATATACCACCAGGGTTTCCTTTTTTGGAAAAGGAAAATTAATTTATCAATTTAAAGGAAGTAGTACTATTAGCCTCCCCCCCCGCACCCCCGGTTACATAGTAAATATAGTTGCTTTCTTCTTCCCTGCTCAATACAGTGGCTATTTTCTTTGTCAGGATTTGATTGGCTACGATTTTCACCTGTAAATGTAAATTCGCCATGGCTTAAAATATCCCTACCCAACCTCCTGTTCAGGGACATTGGCAGCACTTCCCCATCCCCTGTCTCTCGTGGACTGTTTGACATTCCTGAAACATACCATCTGTGTGCATTTAGATGCAGCATCTCCTCTCCCTGGAATTTGTCACTTTCTATACCTTGTCTGGAACCCAACCAGCAATGACTTTTGCCTCAACAGCCCAAGCACGCAAGGATTTGCAAAAGGTTCCCCAACTCAACATACTCACCCCAGACTCCCCACCCCTAACACTACCACCCCACATTCTCCAACCCAAACCTCCCACCCAAGATTCCTTAGTGCAACACTCCCATGAACACTATGCTCACAGACTAGATGAGCCGATGTTAACTGATGAGATGCCTCCATCCGAGGCTCTTGGGCCAGAGCAGAAATAATGAGTTAGGATTGCTTTTGCCTGTGAATGCCATGAATACAATGACCAGTGGTTCCGATGATAAGGCTTTTATTTAGTTCACAAAACAACCTGTTGGCATATATACCCAAGGTTGGTGAGCCTTGCCTCTCTGCCAGCTTTCAAGATGGCTGCCATGCCTCCACCCCACATTTGCTCTGGGCAGTAAGAAGGATGATGATGTGAGCTTCGTAGGTTTGATTGGCACAGCTGCAGCCAGAGCATAATCACTCCTGGCTGCGAGGGAATCTAGAAGTTCCATCTACAGCGTTCCAGACTCGCAGAAAGAGACCAGTGAAAAGTAGACCAAAGAAAAGAAGTGAGCTCTCCTCAAGAATGGATCTACCAGCAGTGAATGCAAACAAATTATAGAATGTTTCCCAGCCTTCCCTCTATGCACCCAGTTCCTGAATGCAGGGGCCATTGGCTTAGTAATCTCAATGTAATGTGTAAACAAGTAACACCAGAGACTTGACATATATTAATGTTCCACAAATATTTGTTGGATTAATGTCTCCTGGAAAGGAATTACTGGAATAGCATCTTAATAGTGAAAGCCAATGGCCAGGATGAAGCTTGTCCAAGAGGGGATATTCACACAAGCCACTGAGTTAGGCTCTGTCAGGACAGCCATTTAAGTGGGGATTTATTTCTACCTAAGCCTACTTCTAAAAACACGGAAGTCACATTACATGATTAAAACAATCCAAAATAAAGCAATTTAGAGTAAAAAAAATAAAATAAAATAAAATAAAATAAGGTGGAATCATCTCAGAACAGCTCAGAAGCGTAATCATGCTCCAAGTTAATGCAGAAAATGCTGAGTGTGCGCCCCGCCTAGCAGAAAGTCAGGTATCCAAGAGGAACACTGGTAGCTATAGGTTCTAGATATAAATGACGTAGGGTGATGGGACTGGGGAGATGCTTAGCAGGGAAGATTGTTTGTTATACAGACATGAGGACCTGATGTGTCCTGAGTTCAATACCCCAGTACCCACACAAACAGCTGAGCATAGCCACACACATCTGTAGCCCAAATTCTGTGGGGAACTGGAAAATTGTGGGGGCTCACTGGTCAGCCAGTCTGACTGAACAGCAGCTCCAGGTTCCGGGAGAGACAACACAAGGACACATGTGGATGAATGACAGAGAACAGTAGCCATTCTCTTCCAGTGTCCTCACACGGGCATGAGTGTATGCTCACATGTACGTATACCACCAACACCTCACCACAAACATGTTATACATATTCATGCACAAAACAGATAACAGGACATTGTTGTAGTCAGGTTCGCATTGCTGGTAGAAATCACCCGACCAAGAGCAGCTTGTGGGGAAAAAGGGGTTTGTTTTGGCTTACAGGCTTGAGGGGAAGCTCCACGATGGCAGGGGAAAACAATGGCATAAGCAGAGGGTGAACATCACCCCCTGGCCAACATCAGGTGGACAACAGGAACAGGAGAGTGTGACAAACACTGGCATGGGGAAACTGGCTATAACATCCATAAGCCCACCCACCCCCCAACAATACACTGCCTCCAGGAGGCGTTAATTTCCAATTGCTATCAGCTGGGGAGACTAGCATTCAGAATACCTGAGTTTATGGGGGACACCTGAATCAAACAACCACAGACATGGAAAAAAAACCAGCTAAACAGAGAAGGCACAGATAGGCCTGATGTGTGCATCTGTGACAGGCTGAGACACACGAAAGTGGAGCTGCCACGAAAGTTTCTTCCTTAAAGACCTCCAGAGTCACAGGAAGTCACTATGAGAACCTGACTCTTCATGCAGCCCTCCTACTGTCCCCTCTTCAGGGATTGGTCCAAGTGCCAGGCATGGGGAGAGACACCTTCGCATCATCGGATTCCTAAACCTGGAGATGGACTCGTAAAACTAAGTTTAGTTCAGCCATGGGCTTGCCTAAATATTATTTTAGAAGTCAGCCTAGAGTAGTAATGCAGGGAAAAGGTGCGTTGAAAATGAGTACAACTGGGGCTAGAGAGATGGCTTAGTGGTTAAGGCGCTTGCCTGCAAAGCCTTGCCTGAGCATGCAGGTTCAATTCCCCAGTACCCAAGTAAAGCCACATGCACAAAGTTGCACATGCATCTGGGTTTGTTTGCAGTAGCTGGAGGACCTGGCATGCCCATTCTCTCTCTCTCTTCTCTCTGTCTCTTTGAATATAAATAAATAAATAAATAAATAAAATTTTTAAAAGAAGTACAACAAAATAGGACTTTGTTGTGAGCTGCTTCAGCTCACAGTCCGTGCCCCTCCCATTCCTTCTCAGGACAAATGTTGACTGTGGAGAACTTTCTGCAGATTGCCAAAGAGACAGGAAAATGGTTCCTCTCTACTATCTATAAACTTATAAACATGGGCTTAGCTCCTCCTGGTATCGTGAAGGAAGTGACTTTGGGGTGTACAGAGACAGCTGAGCTACAGACAGAAGAGTAGAAAGAAGTGAGAGGCAGGCAGAGCCACAGAGAACAAGAGAGTGACTGAGAGGAGACAGCCGACAGTTTGGAGTTGGTTCAACAAGACATCCTGAGTCCTGTCACGAGACACACTTTACTGTTTAATCTTGAAGAAATGTCTGCTCTCTGCAACCAAAAGATTCATGGTATTCTCAGCTATGGGCAATTGGGCATGAAAGCCCTCGAGGTCAGCAGGCGTCCGTGGTGCTCTCTGCATTGATCTGCTTAGCTTTTCACTTTGCCCCTAAAGCCTTCACTCCACCTTCTTGTCCCATCTATGTCATCCACTTGTCTTCATCCTGCTCTACTCTGGTCCTTACTGCAGCCACACACGCCCCTGCTGTGGAAGCCTCACGGCTGAGTCTCCTCTTCCAAGGGCCAAGGAGATAGATAACTTAGCTCTCTAGCTAATCTGATTGACTAAACTGCACAATTCCACTTCTGAGAGCAAAATCATTCCCTCTTCCTGATAATACACGCATGATTGATAACATAAGGAAAATACTGTATATCTTCTCTTAAGTGTAGAACCTAGATTGAAATGTGTGTGTGAGTGTGTGTGTGTGTGTTGCTAGATTGTGAAATTGAAAGGGAGATCATGAGAGGAGAGAAAGACATCTTAAAGGAAGAAAAGAGAGTAATAGAACACATGTAAGAAAGCAGAAGAGAAGCCGGGCATGGTGGTGCACATCTTTAATCTCAGCACTTGGGAGGCAGAGTAGGAGGATCGCCATGAGTTCGAGGCCAGCCTGAGAATACATAGCGAATTCCAGCTCAGCCTGGGCTAGAGTAAGACTCTAAAAAAAAAAAAAAAAAAATGGAAAAAGGAAAAGAAAAGGGAGAACAAAACATCCTACACAATTTGAGAATTAATTCAACAACAGGGCTAACAGTGAGTGCAACGTAGGCTTGGCGTCTACCTCCTCCCTCTCCATTCCCCTCCCTGGTCCCTTTCTGCACATCTCTCTGAAATCGACACCATCTTTCACTTATAATTCAAAGGTTTTCTTTGTTTGTGTTGATTTCTCGTAGCTCTGAACTATTTTTTTCCTTAGTTCAATTTTTTTTCTACAGCACACCTTTCTCACTCTTTCAAAGAAACATAATTTGGATAATTTTAAATCAATGCCACAATTTTTCGAGTCTAGGGGTCACTAATTTGTTAGAATGCATCGATTATTTCCTTCTAGTTGTTATTTGGGAGGCAGCTCTCTTTTTTTTTTTTTTTTCATTCTCTGCAATTGTGAGACCTTCTTTTAGAAAATGTAAACTTGTGGGCTGGAGAGATGGCTTGGCAGTTAAGCACTTGCCTGTGAAGCCTGAGGACCCCGGTTCAAGGCTTGATTCTCCAGGTCCCATGTAAGCCAGGTGCACAAGGTGGTGCATGAATCTGGAGTCCGTTGCAGTGGCTGGAGGCCCTGGTGCACCCACCCTCTCTCTCTTTCTCTCTCTTGCTCTGTCTATCTGCCTCTTTCTCTCTCTTTCTCTCGGTCACTCTTAAAGATAGAAAGGAAGGAAGAAAAGGAAGAAAAGAAAGGAAGAAAGAAAATGTAAACTTTTCCTGGGATCTTCTCTATGGGACATACCATCCTAACTTGCTCACTAGGAGAAGTACTCAGATGTGGGATAGGAGGAGTATCTGGTATGAACGCCTCCCATTGGCTGAGGTCCCTCAGGCTTTGATATGAATGCCTCTCATTGGCTGGGGCTCCTGTAGGAGACTTCCCTAAACACAAGCTCAGAGTCCTGCTGACTCTGCCTACCCATTGTTTTTGGTTCCAGAAGGTCCTAAATTTGAAATATATATAAATGTTATAGCTCTCCTATGTCTCAAACACTTTACTAGTCAGGCTGATATCTCTTCAGAAGAGAAGCCAACATTATCTTCATTTAACCAACAAAATGGTGCTGTGTCAAAGAGGTGAAGTATTGAGGAGGGATGGAGCTAAATAGTAGACTCATCTCTAATCTAGTGCTGTGTCCTTTGCTTTATCACCTAGGCAGCCCACACAATTCTGAAAAAGAGAGCTAATAGGACATAGGAAAAAATCTCCTTAGATCTCACCATGGCCAACAAAACTTTGTTGGGTCTTTCTGTCTTAAAAATCCCCAGCACATCACAAACATATTTGAACCATATCTTCTAGCTCTATCTAAAAATGTATAGATAATATAATGACCGTCCATCATCTGTCTCTATGGCTGCACTTTTTTTTTCTTGATTTTCTGGAGATGAGCTATGGGGCAGTGAAGCAGCTGTCGGGGAAATATTGCCTCTCTTTGTTCTGAATGCTATTTAAACATTGGCAGGGGGCCTCATTAAAGATGAATCGTTGAATTAGCAAGTAGTGTTGTAGCTGGAAGAGACAGCATGGGCTCCTGGGGTGAAAACAGATTTGCACAAAGGAAGGAAGGTTGAGGGCCGGTGGGGGCAGGAGGTGGACAGAGGATGAAAAGACAGAGCAAAGTCAAGTGATTTACAGTGCTCGCTACCCAGTCCACTGCTGTAGGGAAGCACAGGAGGGCAGAAAGGGGCCCCATGGAGCTCCAGTGTGAATGTGAAAAGGATCCCTTCCTACTAGGGCAACTGAGGTTATTAATAACCTTCTCTTCCTTCACTTAAGGTGAATGAGTGTCCTGCAGCCTCAGATGATGGAAGCCTTGTGCCCAACAACCCTCAGGCTTTGGAATGCCAGTAGCACCACTTAGCAATGGCAAGAAAATGACTGGAGCCCTAGCCCACCCCCTGCTCAGCCCCATGCCTTCTCTGTCTTGAAGGCGGTAAGAGGTATTAGCAGGATTTTTTAAAATGGATTTCATAGTTCCTATAACCTTTATCATATTCATGAAGATTTCAGCTTGCCTTTGGGTTTAGAAAAAACCCGAGTTCCGGTCAAGATGGTGTCCTCCTTACTATGCCTCACCTCACGGGGAAGGAAAGGCAAGACATTTAGGGTTAAGTGGGGCTTTTAAGGGTCTGCAGATTCTAGTAGAGCTCCAGTGGGAGGGTGCAGAGGAGCAAAGTTGGGAATCTGCTGATTTCCACACTCTTGGGTAGCCCACCAGACCCACAGTCCCCTCAAGCAGCCATCCTAGCCACACTCCTGGCCACAGATTCCTTCTGCACTAACTGCAGGCTAAGTGGACCCAGGCCATCAGGCTAGCTTTTGTCCCACCCTGCCCTGTCCTAGGTTTTCTCACCCCTGCGGAGCTCCACACACAAAAGCCATCCCACTCACTGCTGCCCCCCCCCACTGTGCTAGGACCCAGGTCAACAGGCTAGCATTCACCCTGCCCCACCCTGACCTAGCCTTTCCACCCCCATGGAGTGCCACACACAAAGGCTCCCTGTCCCACTCACCACCACCCCACCATGCACTGCCCTACATGGACCCAGGTCAACAGGCTAGCTTACTCCCTGCCTCTCCCGGACCTAGGATTTCCCACCTCAGTAGAGCTCCACATGCTAACACCTTCAGTCCCACTCACCACCAACCCCATACACGAAGCCAGGTCAAGGGTAAACTACAGCTTCCTTATAAATTTAACAAGATTCCTTCACTGTGATGGGCAGACCACAGCGCAAAAGGAATAACATGAAAAATCAAATGCAAGTAAATCCAACAAGACTGTCCAGTCCCACAATGGATGTCTCTAACCAAAACATAGAAGAGACCATAGGACCAGAACCCCAAAGTGAAGAGACAAGCAATACGACCCTGGACAAGAAAATAACAGAACTTGCAGAAAATCAATAAAGGACCAATAATTGTATGAATGCTGTTCTCGCTAGGTTAGACCTAATAGAAAAGAACCAGGAAGGGCTCCAAAGACATTTAAATGATCTGAAGGAGAGTGAAAAAAAGAGAGGATCTCAAACAGCTAGCTAAGCTCAATGAAGACATAAATAAATGCAAGGATGAATGCCAAGAAGCATTAAGAAAATCAGAAAATGACGTGAAAAGGGAACTTGACAGAGGGATGGAAAATATACATAAAAAAAGCAGTAGAAAATACAAACCAAATTGAACAAGCCCAAAACTCTATAAAAGTTCTCAAGAATAGAGTCAGCCATGTAGAGGATAGAAACTCAGAACTGGAAGACAAAACAGAAGAAACAATTCGTGAGTACAAAAGTTTAAATAAGTTCAAAATTTTTTTATGAACAGGACATGAGGGAACTGTGGGATACCCTTAAATGTTCCAACAATCGGATCATGGGGATACGAAGGAGAAGAAATTCAGACCAAAGGCATGGAGAACTTATTCAACAAAAATATCTCAAAAGAAATTCCCATCAAGTTACAAGAAGCTAACAGAACTCCAAACAGACTTGACCAAAGGAGAAATTCTCCAAGACATATATTATCATTAAGACTCTAAACATTAACAACAAATAAAAAGTCATAAAAGCAGCTAGGGAGAAACAACACATTACATATAAAAGTAACCCCATCAGAATTACTTCAGACTTCTCAATGGAAAACCTGAAAGCCAGAAGGGCCTGGAATGGAACACAGCAAAGTCTAAGAACTTATGGCTTCAAGCCCAAAGTACTCTACCCAGCAAAAGTATCCCTCATAATAGATAAATGATAAAACTCAGCTTTATTTATAACTATGTGAATACAAAGTCAAACATACAGAGAGTACTTCAGGGAATTCTCCACACAGAAGAATCGCACAACCAACCTCAAGTGCCTACAACAAGCAGATCATAAGACCAAACTCAGAGAAGGCACAAAAAACTACAAAGTCCAAGAAAACACCAAACCACATAAACCACCACAACATGGCAGAAATTAAAGCAAACCTCACAGTTATTACCCTGAACATTAATGGCCTTAATTCACCCATCAAGAGATATAAGCTAACAGGGTGGATCAAAAAATTAGACCCCCTCAATCTACTGTCTTCAAGAAACCCACTCACCACTAAGACAGACACTTCCTCAGGGTGAAAGGGTGGAAAATAATATACCATGCAAATGGAAATAAGAAACAAGCAGGCATTGCTATACTAATATCAGATAAAATAGACTTCAAACCAAAGGTATCCTAAATAGACAAAGAAGGGCACTTCTTATTTATCAAGGGAATGATCCAACAAGATATCACAACCATCAATCTTTATGTGCCAAACACAGGTGCACCACAATTCATAAAACAAAACCTACTTGACAACAAAACAGAAATAACCATCATAGTTGGGGACTTCAATACTCCACTATCAGCAATAGATAGATCATCCAAACAGAAAATTAATAGGGAAGTATGAGAGCTCAATAAAACCATAGATCAACTAGATCTAATGGACATCTACAGAACATTCTACCCCAAATCCACAGATTACACATTCTTCTCAGCAGCCCATGGAACCTTCTCTAAAATAGATCATATACTGGGTCATAAAGGCTGCCTTCATATATTTAGGAAGATTGACATAATCTCCTACATGATATCAGATCACAATGCTGTATCACTAGAAATTAACAACAAAAGATGCATCAGGAATCCCACCAGTTCCTTGAAACTGAACAACACACTTCTAAACAATAAATGGGCAGTGGATGAAATAAAAAATGAAATTGCAAAATTTCTAGAAATGAATGACAATGAGAACACATCATACCAAAACTTATGGGACACAATGAAGGCAGTCCTCAGGGGAAAATTCATAGCACTAAATGCCTTCATAACAAAGACAGAGAGATCCCAAATCAATAACCTAACCATCCACCTAAGGCATTGGAAAACAAGAAGAATCCAACCCAAAAAGCTCAAGATGGAAAGAAATAATTAAGATCAGAGCAGAAATTAATGAATTGGAAACTAAGAAAACAATTAAAAAAATTGATGAAACAAAGAGCTGGTTCTTTGAAAAAATAACCAAGATTAATAACCCCTGGCCAATTTGATCAAAAAAAAAAAAATAGAGATGCTTCAAATTAACAAAATTACAAATGAAAAAGGAGAGATCACAACAGACATAAGTGAAATTGGGAGAATCATCAGGACTTATTTCAAAACCTCTATTCCACAAAACTGGATAATTTGGAGGAAATGGATGAATTCCTGGACACATACCACCTACCAAACCTAAACTCAGAGCAGATTAATCTCCTAAACAAACCTATCACACCCACCAAGATTGAAAAGGTAATCAAAAACCTCCCCAAAAAGAAGAGACCAGGACCAGATGGCTTCTCAGCTGAATTCTATCAAACCTTCATGGAAGAACTGAAACCAATTTTTCTCAAACTGTGCCACACAATCAGAGAACAGGGAAAGCTCCCCAACTCCTTCTATGAAGCTAGTATCACCCTAATACCAAAACCAGGCAGAGATGCCACAAGAAAAGAAAACTATAGGCCTATTTCCCTGATGAACATAGACACAAAGATCCTGAACAAAATCCTCACAAACTGAATTCAACAACACATCAAAAGCATTATCCACCTTGATCAAGTAGGCTTCATCCCAGGAACACAGGGTGGTTCAACATATGGAAATCTGTCAATGTAATACACCACATAAATAAGCTTAAACACAAAAACCACATGATCATTTCCATAGATGCAGAAAAGGCCTTTGACAAAATACAATATCACTTCATGATCAAAACATTGGAGAAAATAGGCATGGACAGTTTATATCTCAACATAATAAAGGCTATATATAAAGCTCCTAAAGCCCAAATAATACTTAATGGGGAGAGACTGAAGGAATTCCCATTGAGATCAGGAACAAGACAGGGGTGTACACTCTCACCTCTGCTCTTCAACATAGTACTGGAAGTCCTAGCTCAAGCAATAAGATAGGAGAAAGAAATAAAAGGGATACAAATTGGAAAGGAAGAAGTTAAATTAGCCCCATTTGCAGATGACATGATTCTATACATAAGGGACCCAAGAACCTCCATCTCAAAACTCTTAAAGGTGATTAACTCCTTCAGCAAAGTAGCAGGATACAAAATCAATGCAAAAAAAAAAAAAATCAGTACCCTTTCTATATGCAAAAGACAAAGATACAGAGAAAGAAATAAACAATGTTGTCCCATTTTCAATAGCAACAAAAAAATAAAATAAAATACCTTGGAATAACATTCACCAAGGATGTGAAAGACCTTTACAATGAAAACATAAAAAAACTCAAGAAGGAAATTGAGGAGGACTTGAGAAAATGGAAAGACCTCCTATGCTCCTGGATAGGCAGAATTAACATTGTGAAAATGGCAATCTTACCAAAACCACTATATAGATTTAATGCAATACCAATAAAAATCCCAACTTCTTTCTTCACTGGGATAGAAAAAAATCATCTCAAAATTCATATGGCAGGGTCCATTGCTGAAAAGTGAGCAGAAAGAATGTAAGAGCCAAAGGAAGGATACAACTCCTTACAATGCAACTGTCCAGACAGAAATTGGCCTCAATACCCATGACCTTGCAGTGCCTGGCAATACCTTTGCAAGACCCTCATAATAGGAGAAAAAGATGATGGCATCAAATTAAAAGAGAGACTAATGGGAGAGGGAGGGGATTTGACAGAGAATGGAGTTCTGAAGGGTAATGGGGGAGGGGAGGAGAGGGGAATATCATGGTTTATTGTCTGTAAGTATAGAAGTCAATAAAAAAATGTAAAAATATGATAAATAAAAAAAATTCATATGGAATGGCAAAAGGCCTTGGATACCCAAGCATATCCTCAGCAAAAGAAATACCTCTGGAGGCATCCCATACTTGATCTAAAGCTATATTACAAAGCCATAGTAATACAAACAACATGGTACTGGCATAAAAACTGAATTATAGACCAATGGAACAGAATCAAGGACCTGGACTTTGGGTCAAGTAACTACAGCTATTTTATATTTGGCAAAGGCCCTAACAATGTAGACTGGAAAAAAGACAGCATCTTCAACAAATGGTGCTGGACAAATTGGATAACCATGCAAGAAAATGAAACTCAACCCACACAAAAACCAAATCCAAATGGATCAAAGACTTCAATATAAGACCAGAAACTCTGCTACTACTGGAAGAAAAAATAGGAGGAACTTTCCATGATATAGGAGTGGGAAAAGACTTCCTGAACAAAACCCCAGTAGCTCAGGAAATTAAACAATCACTCAACCATTGGGATCTCATGAAGCTGAAAAGTTTTTTCACAGACAAACATACAATAAGTAGAGCCAATATATTACCCACAGAATGGGAGAAAATTTTTGCCAGCTATACAACTGACAGAGGCCTAATTTCTAGAATTTACAAAGAACTCAAAAACCTAAACAATAAAAAGTCAAACAACCCACTCACAAAATGGGGCAGAGAACTGCACAGGGAGTTCTCAGAGGAAGAAATACAAATAGCAAACACACACTTAAGAAAATGTTCAACATCCCTAATTATCAGCAAAATGCAAATTACAACAACTATGAGATTCCACCTTACCCCAGTAAGGATGGCAAACATTAAAAAATCTAATGAAAACAAATGCTGGTGAGGTTGTGGAGAAATAGGAACCCTCTTTCACTGTTGATGGGAATGTAAAATGGTACAACCACTATGGAAAGCAATATGCACACTCCAAAAAGGTTGACTATAGAGTTACCAGCAGACCCAGTTATTCTCTTACTGAACATTTATGCTAAAGCTCCAAGCCTCAGTTCAGAGAGATTTGCTCAACCATGTTTATAGCTGCTCAACCCAGATGTCCATGTATTAACTAAATGGATAACCAAGATGTGGTATATCTACATGATGGAATTCTACACAGCAGTAAGGAAAAATGACACAATGAAATTTGAAGAAAATGGTCAAACTTGGAATAGATCATTCTCAGCAAACTCACCCAATCAC
The DNA here is from genome assembly GCA_036365145.1 of Orientallactaga sibirica. Taxonomy (NCBI): domain Eukaryota; kingdom Metazoa; phylum Chordata; class Mammalia; order Rodentia; family Dipodidae; genus Orientallactaga; species Orientallactaga sibirica. Next base: position 5,674,288 of record JAEOAD010000037.1, read on the forward strand.
AGAAAGATAATTGTTGCATGGTCTCACTCATCTGTGGCTGGTAACCTGAATCGGCCTGAGATGCTGACATACCTAATAAGCATCTCAAGAACTGGAAAATAGGGAGGATAGGGTGGGAGAGAAGGGTAAGGGTGGAGAAGACACAAAACTGGACCCAAATGGAAATGGTACCACAACATCCTATATCCTGAAAGACAGACTAAAAGGCTGAACCTTCATCAGATGCTTAGAGAGAATACCTGACTCACAGGGCCCTGGAGAGGGTATGATGAAGACTAACCTTAATCTTCTCTTCTCTTTTATATTACTTATCTTTTTCTTACTTCTTTTCCCTTGGGACTGGCCTGTAACTCCCAGTACCATCATGCGGTTAACATCCACAATGAGCTGTTGATCAAAAAGACCTACAAGGTCTCCCAAAAGAAAACAGATTTCTGTCAGAATACTTGATGATCCACCAAAGCTTAATGGTAAAGACCCTACTGACGTAGACTGTTGGTACAGAACATGGAGTGACCTGGCTGGAATCTGGAAGGGCCACAAGTTGGGACATTATGCACAGAGACATTGCCTCTTCCCCATAACTGATGGCTACCCCCACAATGCATGACCCACATTCCCCAATGAGGAGGGTTCCTTCGGAGGGGGGAGGTCGGGAGGAGGCTGATGATGGCACCAGCATGATTGTGTACACACTATCTACATAACTAATGAGAAAAAAAGAAAAAAACACACCCACCAGAGACACCTGTGTGATTGAATGGCTGTATTCATGAGGTGAGCATCACCTTAAATAATCCCTGAGTTTGAGACCCATTCCTCAAGTGGTATGTTACCATAAATATGTCATTGCATGTGACCCTATTCTTTCCTTTGATTTTTTTTTTTTTTTTTTTTTTTGGTTTTTCGAGGTAGGGTCTCACTCTAGCCCAGGCTGACCTGGAATTCACTACATAGCCTCAGGGTGGCCTTGAATTTATGGCGATCCTACGTCTGCCTCCCAAGTGCTGGGATTAAAGGTGTGCACCACCATGCCTGGCCCTCCTTGAATTTTTTTTAAGCATGTGTGTGCACGTATGAGTGCAGGTGCAAGCATGCTGTGGTGCATGTGTAGAGGCAGGGTCACTTGTTATTTGTCGCCTCATGAACTTCCAGGGATTCTCCTGTTTCTGCTTCCTATCTTCGCATAGGAGCACACAACTGCAGTTTTGTTTCACTATGGTGTCTGGTTTGAAGTGGGTTCTGGGGATCTGAACGTGGATCACTGAGCTCAGGCAGCAAGTTCTCTATCCACAGAGTCATCTCCCCTGGCCTGCCTCTGAGTTTGACACCATAGAGTTGGAGAAGAGAGGAAACAGAAGAAGAAGAAGAAGAAGGAAGAAGGAGGAGAAGAAGAAGGAGGAAGAAAGAAGAAGGAGGAGGAAGAAGAAAGAAGGAGGAGGAGGAAGAAAGAAGAAGAAGGAGGAGGAAGAAAGAAGAAGAAGGAGGAGGAAGAAAGAATAAAGAAGAAGAAGGAGGAGGAGGAAGAAAGAAGAAAGAAGGAGGAGGAGGAGGAAAGAAGAAAGAAGAAGAAGAAGGAGGAGGAGGAAGAAAGAAGAAGGAGGAGGAGGAAGAAAGAAAGAAGAAGGAGGAGGAGGAAGAAAGAAGAAGGAGGAGGAGGAAGAAAGAAGAAAGAAGAAGGAGGAGGAGGAAGAAAGAAGAAAGAAAGAAGAAGGAGGAAGAGGAATAAAGAAGAAAGAAGGAGGAGGAGGAGGAAAGAAGAAAGAAGGAGGAGGAGGAGGAAAGAAGAAAGAAGGAGGAGGAGGAGGAAAGAAGAAAGAAGAAAGGAGGAGGAGGAAAGAAGAAAGAAGGAGGAGGAGGAGGAGGAGGAAAGAAGAAGAAGGAAGGAGGAGGAGGAGGAGGAAGAAAGAAGAAGAAAGAAGAAGAAGGAAGAGGAAGAAGAAAGTAGAAAGAAAAAGAAAGAAGAAGGAAGAAAAAGAAAGAAGGAGAAGAAGAAGGGAAAGGAACAGTTATTGATTCTCTAGTATGTACCAGGGACAGTGATAGGTGTAATGATGCAGAGTGATTTCTCACAGCAGCCACAGAGGAGTTTAATTGCCCTTGGGCGGGATGTTAGCTCACTTGGTGTTGTCGTGCAAGCATGAGGGCCTGAATCCAATACCCACAAGCCATGTACAAATGCGGGGCATAGTGGTGGTACACGCTTGTAATCCCAGTGCTGGGGAAGTGGATATAGGCTGATCCCTGGGATTTTCTGGCCAGCCAGTCTAGCCTACTTGGTGACCACTAAGTCCATTAGAGACCCTGACTCAAGAAAAAAAAAGTGGACAGCATTCCTGAGGAACAATGCCTGAGGTGGTCTTCTGGCCCCCATACAATGTACACACAAGTACACGTGCATCTGCACACACATTTTCATCTGTACAGATGTGAACATGCACATGCATATATATACATATATATATATATATATATATATATATATATATATATATACAAAAATAAAATTAATTTATAAATGTAAAGTAATTTAATTAAAAATTAAATTTATAAAAAGGGAACTGAGTTTTGGAGAGAATGCTTGCCTAAAATGACATTGCTGATAAACAGCCTCCATGGACTCCAAACCACATGTCTGACAGCAAACCCGTGCCTTGGCTCTGCTCATCTTTAGACACACTTGAAGAAAGGATTTGTGTCTAGAACACTGTATTCTAAACCAAGGATCCTGAAAGGCCTTGTCTCCAGTTAACTCTCCCCAGGGACCTGAAGTAATTCCTGGCACGAGTCCCCAACAGGAACTCATCTTGTTGTTTTGTTTTGTTTCCCCTTTCATTCCTGCCAACTCAGCTCTCAAGGTCACTTCCTATTTGGGCAAAAAGGACGGAAGAGCAACATCGAAACAGCCACGGCCTCAGGTGCAGCTGCCTCCAGAGCTGTTGTGCTCGCCGGGGTTGTGTGCCGTGCATTGCTGGACTTCCGGAATCCAGACGTGTAACCCATAGCAGGTCCTGCCTTGGGCTCCTTCCCATGCCAGGCATGCTTTCTTTCCTGTTTCCCATCCTGAAGGCTGTACACTGGGGGGCACCCAGCGGCTGATTTATAAGCATTGAATAATCTATAGCAGTCATTGGAGTTGAGAGAATGATGGGTGTGCTCCCTTGTCCCCAGACATCACTCACCATGACACCCCCTTATCTCTCCATAGGTTTGCGAGTACACATCTTGAGTAGGGCTCTCTTATGCCAATAAGAACGTAGTCATGAGCTGGAAGATGGCTCAGTGGAAAAAGATACTTGCTTAAGTTTGATCCTCCTCAGTGCTTATGTGAAAACTGGATGCAAAGTGGCACACGAGTCTGTAATCCCAATGTGCCTGTGACAATGGGAGGTTTAGCCAGGAGAGTCCAGAAGCTTGCAGGGAAAAAAAGAAAAAAGAAAAGAAAGACCTTGTCTCAAAAGGGTGGAAGAAGAGAATTGCCCCAAGGATGTCCTCTGATCTCCACGCACATGCCATGGCAAGCTCAAACACACACACACACACACACACACACACGCGCGCAACACACAGAAATAAATAAATAATATATTTTAAAAGATTACAGTTATGGGATGGCTCACGCCACTGGGTTTCATCTGGGCATTGAGGTCACCAGAATGGAGCTGGGGGTTGCTTGTGTGACAGAATGCAGGGATATAAAAAAACAAATTGTAGCTTCCAGTTTGGTCCCGATTATTCTCTCTTGAGGGTCAAGCACAAGCCATGCTCACCTTTCCCGCTTCCTGCTGATTCACAGCCGCGTCACAGCGTCCAAAGCCACGTGGGGTGTGCAGAGCAAATGCCTGTAGCTGCAGTCTTTTGGCCCTCTTCCCTGGGTCTGCTAATATATCCCCTTTAAATAGGTAGGGCCAAGGACTTTGTGCCCCCAACTCCGTCTGGATCCTACCAATCAACCATTGCACACAGCTGAAATGTTGACAGCAGCCCTAGGGTCACTCAGGGACCTGCTCAGCTCACAGCCTCAGATTCATGGTCCTCTGCTTCGGCTTCTCACCGTGTCTTTCTTATGGCTCCTGTGGAAAGTCTACCTGTCTGCTACCTTTCTCTTTCCAGAACACCCGACACTTAACTGCTGCTTTCTTTAGGCTCTGCCTGTCCCAGAACTTGTTCCCCTGTGGAAGAACCAAAGGATTCTCTGGCCATTGAGTTTGCTGGTTTGCATGCCCTCACCAAAAGGCATTTTAAGAAGTATCTCCAAGGAGGCAGAGGGGCAGAGCCCTGCAAGCCCCTCCATTGCTGTCTGAGTTATACAATGAAACAGTGTAGTCTCTGAACAGGATTGATGCTTGGGTCCCCTGTGCACTGCGTGCCCTTTCCTGTCTCCACTTGTCTCCATCTCAGCTTTGATAGGTTCGCAGTGGGAGGAGTGGTGCTTAATGTGGTTTGTCATCTTGACTGGATTCTGAAACGGGGGACTGGGATGGTGGCTCAGTGGGTAAAACACTTGCTGGCAAGCAAGGGACCAGAGTCCAAATTCCCAGCCCCTATATAAATGCTGGGCGAGGTGGTGCGTGCCTGTAATCTCAGCACTTGGGAGACCCTCAGGGCAAATTAACTAGTTAGACCAGCTAAATCAGTGTGCTATGGGTTCAGTGAGAGACACTGCTTTAGTAAATAAGGTTAGACAGCATTAGAGGAAGACCAGCCTCTGGTCTCCACATGCACACATATGCCTACATACATGTGAGCACTCATACTACACACACACAAAACACACACACACACACTAGCACATTAGTAAGGGACACCATTGGGTTTGTCTGGGGGGTTTCCACAGAGAATTAACTGAGGAGATAAGGATGCACCCTGAATTGAGTCATACCATGGGCTGGGGTTCTGGGCTGAATACACAGCAAAAAAAATGGGCTGAAGAGATGGGCTAATGGTTAAGGTGCTTGCCTGCGAAGCCTAAGGACCCATGTTAGGCTCTCCAGGTCCCATGTAAGCCAGACACATAAGGTGACACAAGCATGCAGGGTTGCACACGCACACAAGATGGTGCATGCATTTGGAGTTCGATTACAGTGGCTGGAGGCCATTGCACATCAATTCTCTCTCTCTCTCTCTTTCTTGCTTTCTCACTCTCAGTCTCACACTCTCTCTGTCCCATAAAAAAAGTGGGAAAGCCAATTGAGAACTGACCCTCTCCTGTCTCTGCTTCTTTTTTAATTTAATTTTTTGTTTATGTTTATTTATTTATTAGCAACAGACAAACAGAGAAAGAGGAAGGGAGAGAGAGAGAGAGAATTGATGTGCCTCCACAAGGGCCTCCAGCCACTGCAAATGAACTCCACATGCATGCACCACCTTGTGCATCTGGCTTATGTGGGTACTGGGGAATCGAGCCTTGAACTGGGGTCCTTAGGCTTCAAAGGCAAGCGCTTAACCGCTAAGCCATCTCTTCAGCCCCCATGTCTCTGCTTCTTGATCTGCCAAGATGTGAACAAGCATCTCCTGCTCACACCTCCCCCACCATGGTGGACTGTAGTCCCTTCAATAGAAGCCCAAGGAAACCTTTGCCCCTGAAGTTGTCAGGCCTTCAACAAACACAGTCACTATGCAGGAAGTTATACAGGAGGCTACTACAGGGCTCAAGAGTGTGATCCTTAAATGACTAGTATTCATGACTGCATCGGTGCTGGGAACCTCTTTCATTACTGTGTTAAAGAACCTTAAAGGAGTGACTTAAGGGAGAAAGATTTATTTGGGCTAATAGTTTTAGGAGATACAGTCTATCATGGTGGGAATGGCACAGGCACCTGTGGCTCCACGGTGTTGGGAGGTGCCTGGCAACTGCTTGATACATGACACCAATTGGAAAACCGAGCCTGGGCTGCAATGGAGGCAGCTATATTCCCTACATCCCATCCGCAGTGAACAACTTCCTCCAGCTAGACCCCATCTCCTAAAGATCCCGCAGTCTCCCAAAACAGCACACCCGCTGAGGACCACGTGTCCAAGCACATGATCGTGTGGGGGACATTACACCTCAATCCATAATAGTATGGATCCATTTAGGGCTAGCTCTCAGTCAACAAAAGTGCTGTCCTAACTCTCAAGCCAAAAAAAAAGGATTTCCATTCCAACTGAACAATGAACCCAGTTACAAAGGTTGATTGGCTCAACTGAGACAACACTCATTGACCCATCCAGATGTCAACACCGCCCACAAATAGCCCAGAAGCGTTTCTTAAGAACAAAATCAGTACTTTAACTATGGGGATGGAGTCAAAATGCAGGACCATTTGCCACAGCTCACATATAGAGATGCAAAAATCAAAATGTCTATTGAAAGCAAGTGCAGAGGGTTAAATTTTCTTTGATTTCTTCACCTGACAGTCCTTCATCTGTGTGGAGGTCACTGACTATTGCTTTGAATTTTCTGTTTCAGCTCACGCTTGGCCTTATTATTATTATTACTATTATTATTTTGAAATGGAACCAATTCAACTTTCGTCTATAGGGAGAAAGAAGAAAATGACCAATTGCCTAGAAAGAAGCACCCATATTTTATTTTCTCCCAGGATTTACTACCTTATCACTTTATAAGCGGTCATGAGCAGAAACGCTATCTTCATCCGGGGATATGGGGAGAAGGGGGGCGCTGAGCAGCCCAGGGCCAGGATCTACCCCCGGCTGTAGCATTTTGCTGCTCTGACGAAGGCTTTATCTCTCCTAAACTGACAATGCATGACACGTCTAACCAGACAGGCCTTCTGTTAAGGAGGTTTTGTTTCCTACTGTATCCTGCCATTTCAGTACTTTCTCAGGTTGTGTCATAAAAAAAATGCACCAAAAAAATGTACTAGAAACTATTGATTTCTGTTGTGCTAAAGCCCCTGACATCGCGGCACAATGAAGATATTGCTGTGGACCCTGTGTGCCTCCTCATACTTCTTTTCTGCTTATGAGGGTCTCTACGGATGGTATTAAAGATATTGTAGTTCCCACTTTCTGACTGTGGGATATCAGCAGGGTCTCTCCTGTGTAAAGAATAATTATCAGCACTGCTGTTACCTCTAGTAAGTGTGTAATTACATGCTCGGTTCTGTGGGCTCTAGGCTGTGCAATTTTAAATTATACAATAATGTCAAATTCTCTCCCGCTCTCTCGCGCTTTCTCTCTCTCTCTCTCTTTTTTTTTCTTTGAAAGGGGAGGTGGGTAATTTTTTTTTAAGAGACAGAAGGAAGGGATAGTCTGAAGGCCTTTCCAGCCACCCCAGCAGCAACAGAGTGGTGATCAGGTAAGGTCAGACACTGCCTCTTCATGCCAGCATTTCAACCTAAAGGAAACACTTTAAAAATCAGGGTGTTTTTGGTAGGGAGGAAATGAGGAAGAAACCAAGGCAAGAGGGATGTCAGAAAATAGTGAAAGTAGAGGGTGGGGAGTTGATGTTGGAAAGGATGGAGTTGGGGAGATGGCTCCATGGGTAAAACACTTGGCCACACATGTGTGAGTACATGAGTTCGGATCTCCAGAACCCTTGTCAAGGGGAGGCCGTAGCACCAGTATCTGCAGTCCCAAAGCATCTACAGCACAAAGGGAGGTGGAAGCAGGAGACTCGGTGGCCAACCAGCCTGGCCAATGCCCCAGTGAACAAGGAGAAGCTGCCTCCGCCTGACAAGGTGGAAGGCGAAGACCGCCACCCAAAGTCATCCTCTGTCACATGTGCAAGTGTGTTCCTGCACTCACACACGTGAACATGCACCCATATGTACATGTCATGCAGGCACACAGCAAAAGAAAGTGGGAGTCAAGGGGACAAGATTGGACTTGGAATAGGATGCAGAGGAGACGCAGGAGTGATAGACTTGACAGCAATGTCTGGTCCAGTAAAGGAGCAACGTTGGTCAGGGTGGGGGCATTTTCTAATTACTGATTCCTAGCCAGAGATTAAGTAGCTGGCGCCTGCCTCAACGTGAGGTGTGGGGCTGATCATGTAATAGCTTGTAACTAAGGAAGTTAGCCCAAGTGAGAGAAGCAACTGCAAGAGACAAGACTATACCACCAGTGAGGGGCCAGGGAGGCGCTGGTCTACACCTGCCCGTATTCAACCCATCAGCAGTGCTGTGCCCTTCTTCTCAGGGCACGGGAAACCTTGCATACTGCCTAGCCCCTTCTTCTTCTTCTTCTCCTACTCCCCATTGTGGAGATGTGCTCACAGTGTTAAGGGTTCCTCGTTGAGCCCTAGAACCATCCACAGAGTGGTCTCGGTCCAGTCCTTGATGTACAGAAATCTGTTTATTGATCTGCTCAGCCTTGCTTGCGTTGATTCTTCTGTGGACCTTTGAACCACTTGCCTACATCTTCCATTCCCTCCATATCCTGGAGGAGGCTGCCCACCACCCCCAGTCTGTCCCCAACCAGCACAATGTCCCATCGCCAAAGCCCCACACAGGATCCCTCTGCTTCTGACCATCTTCTCCCAGCCCTGCCCCCACCAGGAGTGTTGTTTTTGCCTGGGGAAACTTGGTATCACCTACGAGTCTTCAACATCCTCGGATTCAGCAAATGATGCCTGGTGAGTGCTGTGCAATGCTCAAGCATTTTATAGACCAGGAAAATGAGGCCAAAGACACTAAGTAATCCACCCAAGGTCACAAAGCGATTGAGTGACAGAAGACCTCAAGTCTTCATGTCCTTAGTTCACCAAGCTCTTTGGAGAACACTGGGACAAGGAAATGCCAGTAATTTCAATCAACTAAAAGAGTCAAAGCCTGGGATTACAGGGTGAGTGCCAGGTCAATCTGGGTTAGAGTGAAACCCTACCTCAAAAGAAAAACAACAAAGAGTCAAAGCCTAGAGTGGTGCACTCCTTTAATCCCAGCACTTCTGAGACTGAGTCAGGAGGATCACTGTGAAACATTATTTATATGTATGTATGTGTATATATATGTGTGTGTGTGTGTGTGTGTGTGTATATATATGTATATATATATATATATATATATATATCAAACATACATATCAAAAACAAAAATAAAATGGTAGACTGGGCATGGTGGTGTGTGCCTTTAATCCCAGCAGGCTGAAGTAAGAGGATCCATGTGAGTTCAAGGCCAGCCTGAGGCTACAGAATGAGTTTCAGTTCAGCCCGACTAGAGTGAGACACTGCCTCAGAGAAAATGATATATATATTAAAAACAAATATAAAAACAGGTAGGCTGGGCAGGGTGGTACACACCTTTAATCCCAGCACTCAGTAGGCTGAGATAGGAGGATTGCTGTGAGTTTAAGTCCAACCTGGGGCTCCAGAGTGAGTTCCAGGTTGGCCTGTGATAAAGTGAGAACCTACCTTGAAAAAAACCATAAAAATAGGGGCTGGAGAGATGGCTTAGTGGTTAAGGCACTTGCCTTTGAAGCCTAAGGACCCAGGTTCGATTCCCCTGTATCCAAATAAGCAAGATGCACAAGGTGGCACAAGCATTTGGCATGCCAATACCCCCTCCCTCTCTCCAATAAATAAATAAAATATTTTTTAAAAGAACAAAATAAAACAAAATACTTGATAGAGGTATTGTGTTCATCATCTGAGGAATCACACTAAAACCCATCTAATGTTTTACATGATCTTCACAGTAATCATTGACCACCGGGACTTATTATTTGCCTATAGTTGAGTAAACGGAGTCACGGAGAGGACAAGGAACTTAGCCTGGCTCTTCAGTAGAGTCAGGATTTGCACTAGTTTGCCTGACCACCAGGCCTCCACATTGAGCACCTCTGTGAAGAGCTGCCCATAAGACCCATCAGGAAAAGTGTTTTCGAAAGAGCTCCTGGCCCTCGGTGGTCATCTGCTTCATCTGTGCTGTTCTCGTCCATCCCACGAAGCCCCATTTCTCTCCAGCACTGTCTTGGGTTGGTTTTTGGTTGGAAGTAGTTCAAGTGAGTGGCTGCTGGTTGCCCTCACGCTGACTAAGTGGGAGACGTCCCTCTCCGAGTGCGTAGCCTGCTGCCGGTGCTCACACACCGCCTCCTCCTTGCACAGTCCCTCTCTAACCCTTCCTCCAGCTGAGACAGCAACTGTCCCAAGACACCACCAACCCAACAGCTCAGGTTAGACTGAGTTTCTGAGTTCAGTCATCACATTCTTTGGGGCCTCACAGTTTTTGTGGAATGTGCTAGAAGTAGGTGACCAGAGCTGGCCAAGTATCATCTTAACACTGTAAATAACCATCTCCCTACATTTGAATGGGTGTTTTCATTTTCTAATGTTTTCACATGTATTGTCCCAGTCCATACCTCAAAAGTCCTGTGCTTTTTAAAAAATATTTTATTTATTTATTTGTGAGAGAGAGGTACAGAAATAGGCAGGTAGAGAGAGAAAGAGAGATAGAGAATGGGCACGCCAGGGCCTTCAGCCACTGCAAATGAACTCCAGATACATGTGCCCCCTTGTGCATCTGGCTTACGTGGGTCCTGGGGAATTGAACCTGGGTCTTATGGCTTTGCAGACAAGTGCCTTAACCGCTAAGCCATCCCTCCAGCCCCTTGTGCTATTTTTATTCATTTCTCTACTCCTGCCCCACCGTCATCTTTAGCAGAGAAGGCAAAGACTATATATGAGACGACTTGGTCTAAATCCAAAATGGAACAGAAGCACAGGCCCAAAACTCCAGTGTGGCATTTTATCAAACTCCTGAGAAATGACGGCCATAGGCTCCCAGGTCCTGACTCGTTCATAGCCACACTGGGAAAACATGCAAAGGCTGAGCGCCTCCCACAGATGGCAGATGGTGTACCTCTGCCTGAAACCCCCAAGACTGAGCTTTCCCCACCATCCCTCTTTCCCAATGCAGACTCTAGAAAGAAAGAATCCTGTTCTAAGGACCTCCTGTCACCTTCAGCCAGGGCGACAGGCTTTCTTGCACCGTGTTCTTCTCTGACTCTGATCTTCAGGGGTATCTTGTCTCCATGAAGCAGTCTCCTTCACAGTCACATGGTCCAAACTCACGCAGTGACCACGTTACTCCCCCTAAAGCTGATCCGTGTTTGCTCAGAACTGTGCTGGAGATGTTGCAGTCACAACAGAACGATGGGACCATTCCGCTTTTAAGGAAGTAACTGATGAGCTATAAAGATATATCCTCCAGTGAGACATTAGGACTTTTGTAAATAGAGTTAGGGCTGGGAAGATAGCTCACTTGCTGCTCAAACATAAGGGCCTCTCAGGCTGGAGACTGCCAAGTTCGACCCCAGGATCCACGTGAAAAGCTGGGCATAACCATGCAAGTTTGGAACCGCAGACCACGGGAGAGGAGAGAGGAGAGAAAATGAACACCTGGTCTCACTGATTGACAGCAGTTCCAGATTGACAGAGAGCCACCATCTAAGAGACATATGTGGATGAGTGATAACAGGACCCCCAGCATTCTCCTGTGGACTCTGCAACATGTGCATGGGGCATGTGCATCTGAACACACACGTCCATACACACACACCACACCGCACACATACTCTACACACACACAAAACACACACACACACACAGTAAGCAAGGACCAGGGAGAACACAGGCATATACTGTTAGACCTTGGGAATGTAGTGGTGAGTGGGAGAGAGCAGGTTCTGCCCTCATGGGAGAGAATCAAGATCGGGATGTCACACATAAATGCATAACCACCAATTTACTGAGTAGCCTGAAGGCAAAGTGCAGGGAATGGTGTCTGTAGTCGTAGGACCTCGTCTGCCAGATGTCAGGGAGGGGCTTCCCACAGAGAAAGCGGATATTCAGTTGAGTTCGGAAGACCAACTCCAGGCATTAGCAGGCCCTGTGCAGGGGAAAATAGGGGTGCTGCCATCACAAGGGAAAGAGGCCACTCACTCAGTTCTGGTGACTGAGGACATGCGATTTGAGGCAGATAATGGTGGGTGGGTGGAGGTAGGAAGAGATGTCAACAGCATCCTGGAGACAGAGTTTATAATCCCCTGATTACACCACACACACACACACACACAGCACACACGTCAACCAGAGTTCTTTTCAGAGACTCAACTCAGGTAAAGGTGGATCCTTGACTTGCTACGGCAAAGATTTTTCTGGATGGGCCAGTATGAAACCGAGTTGAGTTTACTGAAAGGAACTTTTGACATGGATTCACTATGTACTTGGGTTCATAGCAAGACACTCAGAGGAACAATAAGATATACCCAAGAGTGTGCGCATGCGTTTCTCTCAACGCTTCACTGTCTTTACAGTAGACATCGACACGGTTCTTCTGAGGTCTGCAGTTCTCTTCAAAGGGTTGCTAAGGAATTTCAATGAAATCACAGCGTTGTTCCCAAGGGCCACCTGCCAGGAGCACATCTAGCGAGGACACACTCTGGATCACAGGTGTGAAGGAAGTAAGGGCGTCTTCACGATGAGCAGATGTCAGCAGGCTTGTTTCTGAGATTCCCAGGGAAGCGGGCAAGACATCATATCTAGGTCACGGGCCCTCAGGACTTACTCCTGGCTTATTGCTATTTTAGGATTCTTATTTTTATTTATATACTTTTTTATTTTTTTTTTGGTTTTTCAAAGGAGGATTTCACGCTAGTCCAGGCTGACCTGGAATTCACTATGTAGTCTCAGGGTGGCTAGGATTCTTATTTGAAAAACAGTTCCGTATAAAAGAAATACCTTCTCTATGTCAGCAACCTTCAGAGCACATGTTGTTCACTGTGCTGGGAGTCTTGATTCTCAGCAGGTGAGAGGCTTCCATCAGACTGCGGAGTAGGGGGAACTCCTTCCCATGTCCCTGGACTTTCCCCTGTCTATCTATCCTGTCTCAGTATTTCTCATTCTCCAGAAGTTTGTTTTTTTGTTTGTTTGTTTGTTTGTTTGTTTGTTTTTTTGGTTTTTCAAGGTAGGGTCTCACTCTAGCTCAGGCTGACCTGGAATTCACCATGTAGTCCCAGGGTGGCCTTGAACTCACAGAGATCCTCCTACCTCTGCCTCCCGAGTGCTGGGATTAAAGGCATGCGCCACCATGCCCTGGGAAAGCCACAGTCTTGAAGGGCGGCAATGGTCAGTGAGGGTGTGGTGAGGTCTGGATAAGTCGTAGCTCCCAACAAGAGCAGGCAGAGGAGTCCTGAGGTTCTTCTTGCTGTTCTTTCTATATGACTTACACATGTACCCAGGGCAGGCTTAACTTCTCTCATGATCATGGCTAACCTCAGTAACTCAGGGAAGAAGGGTTAAGAAAGAATGGAAGCCCAGGAGCTATCAATGGAGGCAAGTGTGAATAGGGAAGCAGACATTCTATGGCCAAAAGGACTTTCACCAGAAATAACTACCCACAGCCATGGGAGGCCTGTATACACGAGAATCCAAGCCCTAGTCATGTCTGCAGAATGGGGAGGGACTCCATGCTCCAGGCCTAAGGCTCTGGCAGGACTCCAGGCCCTGAGAGTAGAACCAGAGCCAACAAAATGACCAGGGCAGGGGCTGGAGAGCTGGCTTAGCAGTTAAGGTGCATGCCTGAGAAGCCCAAGGACCTACGGTCAACTCCCAGAGCCCATGTAAGACAGACACACAAGGTCTGGCAAATGTGCTCAAGGCCACATTGTGCACAAGGTGGTGCACATGTCTGGAGTTTGATTGCAGTGGCTAGAGGCCCTTCTGCACTCATTCGCTCTCTCTCTTTCTCTCTTCTCTCATAAAAAAAAAAAAGGAAAAAGAAAAGGCCCAGGCAGGCCTGGAAGCAGCAACCCTTCCCTCATAGGGGTACATATGCTAATGTGAATAGTAACATGCAAATAGACGCCCATAGGTGCTTGTGATAACATACATGTTTAGACTTCCACATAAATGCTCTCAAAGAGCTCGCTGGTTGTGAGACTTGCAGCCTTTTAGCATTGAAAAGACCCATGGCAGTGCACTGATTCTCTGCAAAGGAAGAGACATGTCCAGAGATGTTCAGTCGTCTCACAAGGTCACACAGCTAATTAGCCACAAAGCTGGAGTCCAAACCCAGATCTCTCAGCTCTTAATCCACCTCCCTATACATAACACACTTCCGATTTTCATTTGAAAGACTCAGGCTCAAAGTAGACGTGAAGCGAACATCGGCCAATCCCACAACGGGTGGTGCATTTTCTCCTCATCACTGACGCGAGCTTATGTTCCGAGAAGGGTCCACCCGTCATCTACCATCCTCGTAGTTCCTTTTATCAAATTCTGAAGAGACTGTGTCCCAGTTGTTAACAGGATTGCTTTTTGATGCCACGATGGGCTCTTTCTATATATACAGCATAGATTAAAGTTTTCATTTTCCCAAAGCCCTGGGAAGACGGAGAGAACTGTCTAGAAGTGCACATGTTCCATGTATGCATTGAAGTGGAGACACAACCGTGTGTAGGCTGAGCTTCCTTGAGGACACAACCGACCCACAGCGACGGGACCCATCTTTGAGCCTGTATTTACCACTTTCACCAGTGGAGTGAATCTGGTAACTCCCTTAGCCCTTCTGAGTCTCAGTTCCCTCACTATTCCACGGTGATAGGAGTCTCTGTTCTGCCTAGCTCATGGCTTTAGGCTCAAAGGTGACTTTTTTGTGTGTGGAAATAAGTATTTGGCACAGCATGAAGCACTCTTGGAGCCTCTGCAGTCAGGATCTCTGTATACCAGCTCAGGGAACTCACTCTGGGGGCGATGGTCACCAGTGCTCCAGGAGACATCACATCTGGGGACATTCAGGGGTGGGTCTCAGTCTTGATCCCATGCCTACCCTGTCAGAAAAGATCAGGCAAGCCTGGGTGGATGCAAGCTTTATCAGAAGCGTGTTTGTGAGTTAGACCAACAGTGTGTTGGTTTCTACCCAAGATGTCTTATACTATCTTACCAAAACCCACAAGGAATGGAGCCACATGCTAAAAGATAACCCAGGTTCTTGGTCACACACTACATGGGACCAATATGTCCCCATCTCCCAATAAGCGCCCAGTGAGATAGGCACCTGCTCCAGGAATATGCAAGGTTTGCATATTCCATAGGGGATGAGTCCCAGATTGTTCATATGTTGGGACAGTGTCCAGGGCTACATTTTTTTGAGCTAAAGGCTCTAGAAATCTGATTAGAGTGAGGACTCTGAACCCAGAGCCAACACATCCTGGCCCCCGCAGCTTCTGCAGCTCTGCTCTTTCACCATAGCTTTGTGTCCCTCTCCAAGAGTCACTTTTACCCATAGAGCTAAAGCACAGGTGGGTCTCTGGAGTCCAGAGTTAGTGGATGTGGACAGACCCTTTCCTCTGACCCCTTTTCTAACATCCTAACCCTGGCCAGGATGCTTTTGTATGGAGCGGCCTTCACTTCTGACGAAAGCCCTGTAAAGCTTTGGGCAGAAGAACCCTCCTTGCCTACAGGTTTACTTTGCATGGTTTCAATGACCACAATCAGTTGTGGTCCGAAGATGCCATTGGAAAATTCCCAAAGTAAACAATTTCCAAGTTGTTAATTGCATGTCATTCTGAGGATGGACTGTCTCATACCATGTCTCCCGAGACGAGATGGGTCCACTGCACGGTGCATCCACACCATATATACTGTGGCCCTTCTAGTCACCTCACAGGAGACTCGGTTATCAGATTGACTGTGATACATCACACACAATGGTGGGGCTCAAGTTTACTTTGATCTGACCGGTGATGCTGTCAACCTGACAGGCAAAGTATAGCCAGAAAACACTTTTTTAAATGAAAAGATGAAAAGTGTCAGTTTAATAGTGGAAGGGGAAAAAATTGTATTCCAAGCCTGCTAAGATCTACAACAATATTCCCACTGCTTGGCGCAGTGACACGCACAAGTTATCCCAGAGCTTGGGAAACTGAGGCAAAAGGATCAGGAGCTGAAAGTTACTCTCAGCTACATAGTGAGTTCAAGGCCAGCCTGGGCTACATGAAACTTTGTCTCAAAAAATAAGCAACAACAACAACAAAAAAAGATATTTTGAAAGAGAGGGACAGAAACTATAATTGCATGTTGTGTTATAGTATGTTATTATAATTATTCTATTTCATTAGTTATTGCAGGCGTTCTCTTCATTATGGACCTAGTCATGGTTTGGGTCATGACTGAGGGGTCTCAGAGCATATTCTCAGTTGACAAGGGGCAGAATGTTGGCAATCCCACTGTATACATAGGGAACCTGAGCATAGGGTCCAACCAGAAACAGGTGGCGTGGTGGTTTGAATGTCAAGTGTCCCCCATAGACTCATGTGTTTATGATTCAGCCTCACACTCAACCCTGAGCAGATGGGAATTTGGGAGGGGAAGCCTTGCTGGAGGTGTGTTGCTGTGAGCAGGCTTTGGGGGGGGTTATAGCCCAGCTCCCCCTTGCCAGAGCTAGCTCCCTCTTGTTGCCCTTTACAAAGATGTTGTGCCAACCTATGGTGCCCAGTCTCTCCTCTGCCATGCCATCATGAAACTTCTCCTTGAAATTATAAGCCTATAAGCTGCTTTTGGTTGGGGGGGGGGGTTCTGTCCCAGTAATAAGAAGGTACCTGATACAGGTGGTTAGGGACAGAGCTACACTCCAGGCCACACCCCTACTCCAAGGCCAAGCTTCTCCATATGCCACCGCACAGCAGGCAGTGAGTCACCTGCCTGGGCTGGAGCTCCGCTGTAAGTTCCACCATGCTGAGCACATTGGGGATGCAGACGCCATCCCCACGCTCCCTATTTCTAAGCTAATTCTCCACAGAGGGAGCCGCTGTCGACTGCTCATGGGAGACTCACAAGCTGGCATGATGACTTCCCAGGAGGAATGCAGGGAGGCCCACTGACTTTTGCATTGAAAGTGGGGTGAGAAAACGCTTTCAGAAACATTCCAAGGGAACAGATCTGTAACTGGGAAAGAAAGAAACAACAACAAAACAAAATGCCCCTTCTGAACTCACATGTCTGTCATTAAGTATCTCCTGGGGACAAGGGCAGAGAAACCAGGACAGATTTGGGGAAGGGTTGGTCTGATCCTTTTTATTTCCTCATTATAGAAGTTGGCTCGTTCTGAGTCAGTGGAGAGATGCCGCTGTTAATTGCTGGTACAGGAACTTGTTCATCATGGTGCTGCCCCTTCCACATGTCAATTTCCGAAAGCAAATTCAAGGTGAGGGTGACTCTGCACATCAAGTGATGGGAAAAGGAATTAGCTTCCCGCCTGGACCAGGCTTGGAGGACTCTGATCCACTGTGAAGCACCGTGGGCCAAAGAAATGGTAATTTGTTCATATATTTTACAGAAAATTCAATTTCCCCCTAGCTTTCTTATTCTCTATGTTTTCAAGAATAGAACATCAAGAAGTAAAGGTCAATGCTGAAGGGCTAGTCACAATCTTGCCTGTGGCCATGAGGTGGACCTGTAAATCCAACCTTTCTGTCCAGAGAGGAAAACATTCGGAGACTCTGTTTTCTTCATATCACTTCTCAGACAGGTATGATGGCTCACACCTGTCACCACAGCACTTGGGAGGCTGAGGAGGAGCACTGCCATGAATTCAAGGCCAGCCTGGGCTACAGAGTGAGACATTGTCTTAACCCTCCAGCCCAACAAACTAAAATTAATTCTTTTAATCCTCAAGCTCAGGTGGAGCTTATATTTTAATATTAACTTCTTCCTTTCTTTTTTTTTTTTTTTTTTTTAATTGTATTTATTTGAGGGAGAAAGAGAGAGAGGCAGACACAGAGAGAGTGAGTATGGGCGCACCAAGACTTCCACCACTGCAAATGAACTCCAGATGCATGCTCCACTTAGTGCATCTGGCTTTATGTGGGTACCAGGGATTGAACTTGGGTCCTTAGACTTTGCAGGCAAGTGCCTTAAGCACTGAGCAGTCTTTCCAGCCCAACTTCTTTATTTTTTTAATAAATAAAAACCAAGAGTAGGAATTTTCATTAATAGCCAAGAAATGTGAAGGCATAAAGGTCCATTTCCTACGTGGAGGCACCTTGGGAAAGTATTTATGGTCTCTGACCACAGTTATTTCACACGTGAGGAAGGCGTCATTTGTTAACCTACTCTGTGTATGCTCAGGAATGTTTCCTCTGTTCAGATGCAAAATACCAAGAGCTGATGTGCTAGGTACAAAGCACACTTCATCTCAGCCCAGCCCCACAAAGACGAGAAGTACAAGATGGGGTTGTCATTTCGTTATATACAGGGAAACTGAGGCTTAGACAGGTGGCCTGTGCAAATGTGCCTTGACAGCATGTAATCCAATTCAAAACATTTTAAAACTATTATGATTACCAACGTCAATTACAGACTGGCTTAACAAGTAAAAAATAAAATATATATTAAGGATTTGGGGGGACAGCTCATTGCTCAAAGCACCACATAAAGCCAGATGCAAAGTGGTGCACACATCGCTAACCCTGCCTCCTGGAGAATCTGGAAGCTCATGAGCCAGTGAGACGGGCTCACGTGAAGCAGCCAAAACAAAGTAAGAAAAGTAAGAGACAAACACCCTCAAGCTTCCACATGTGTGCTGTGGCATGTGTCTTCCCCTACACACATCATACATATACACACATTTACATGCCAATAATAGAAAACTAAAATACACAGCAGTAAGGAAAAATGACACAATGAAATTTGAAGAAAAATGGTCAAACTTGGAACAGATCATTCTTAGCAAACTCACCCAATCACGGAAAGATCTCGCATGGTCTCACTCATCTGTGGCTCCTAATTTGTATTATCCCGAGATGCTGGCACACCTACTAAACATCTCGAGGACTGAACAATAGGGATGGTGGGGTGGGAGGGCAAGGAAAGAGTGGGGAGGACAAAAAACTGGACCCAACTTGAAATGGCACTATAAAATCCTATATCCTGAAAGATATACTAAAAGGTCAAACCTGCATCAGTTGCTTAGAGAGAACACCTGAATCACAGAGGCCTGGAGAGGGTATGATGAAGACTAACCTCAATCTTCTCCTATTTCTCTTTCTCTATCACTCCCTCTTCTCTCTCTTCTCTCTTTCTTTTTCATATTACCTATACTTTCTCTTCCTTCTTTTCTCTTGGCACTGACCTGTAACTCCCAATATCAGCATGTGGTTAACATCCACAATGCGCTGTTGATCAGTAAGACCTATAGGGTTTCCCAAAAGAAGACAGTTCTGTCAGAGTACTTGATGACCCACCAAAGGCTATTGGTGAGACCCTATTGCCAAAGACACCATATGCTGTTTGGATGGAACATGGAGTGACCTGGCTGGAATCTGGAAGAGAGTCAGTCTCCAGACAGTTAGCTTGTCTAGTGCCAGAAGGTGCTACATAAGTGACTGGGGGAAAACAACCAACATCTGTCTAAGCAACTCGTGGTCTAAACTACTCAGCAGCAATCAACCTGATGTGATGCTTACACAAGTACAGTAGTGGCACACAGCCATGGTGGGTTACCAACTGCTCTAGATTTGGCTAACGGATTCTCTCAATAGAATGGAACCCATCCCTGGAAACAGGAAAGTCAGAACCATATCCAAAAACAAGACTGCCCTCCAATATCAAGCTCCCACCAATAGTGGGATACAAGAGGGCCTACACCTATTAAATTCTCTCTAAAATAATAACGGTTATCCATGTATCTTGCACTGACCTCACATTCCGTTGGAGAATCTGCTTCTCTCTTTCAGATGGACACAGAACCTGAGGAGAGAATCAGCCCATCGCACTTCACCAGGGCACCAGCTGAAGCCATAGAGTTATACGGGAAATGAGCAAGAGTGCTGGTTTATCAGTGAACCTGGTACCAGCACAAGGGTGAAGGAGATAGATACAAAGAACACTCAACCCCTACCAAATCAGATATCCAGAAACACAGAGACTCATAAAACCTCATCACTGAAATAGACCTAAAATGAATCCAACATGGCTCACGGAAATTCATGGAAGAGGGAGCAGAAAGATTGTTAGAGCCATGAGTTGGGTCATTATACACAGAGTCATTGCCTCTCTGGCATAACTGATGGCTACCCCCATAAGGCAAGACCTACATTACCCATGGGTGGAGGACAGGGAGAAGGCTAATGATGGTACCATCATGGCTGTATATACACTATATACATAACTAATAAAAATATATTTTAAAAAAACTTAACCCAAAACAACAACAAAGGAAACCCAAATTAAAAAAAGCAAGAGAGTAATCCCAGCCCACGGGAGGCAGAGGTAGGAGGATCACTGTGAGTTCGAGGCCACCCTGAGACTATATAGTGAATTCCAGGTCAGCCTGAACTAGAGTGAGACCCTACCTCGAAAAAACAAACAAACAACAAAAGAAAAAAAGCACCAAACACCCTTAGACTTCCACATGTGTGCCATGACACATGTCTTCCCCTACACACATCATACATATACACACATTTACATGCCAATGATAAAAAAGCAAAATAATTAGATCTGGAGAGATGGCTCAGTGTTTAAGAGCACTGCCTGCGCAAGCATGAAGGCCTAAATTTCACTCCCCAACACCTACATAACCAGCTAAGTACGACCATGCATGTCTGCAACCTCAGTCCTATGGGAGCAGAGACTGGAGAATCCCTGGAATTTGGTCAGCTCTGGAATCAGTAAGAAACTCTGTCTCAAGGAACTTGAGGGTGAGCAATAGAAGACACGTGGTCTCCTCTGGCTCCAGCACATGGGTTATACACATCTGCATACGCCACATACACACCACATACACGCCCCACCACACATACTCCACACATGATAATAAAATAAATACATCATAAATACACTGAAACAATAAATTAATAAAAAGTACCAAATGTTGAATGAAACCATTAAATATATAAAATAAACTAATCTATAAATTACTAAGACATGGAGTCTTTGGAGAAAAATCTTCAGGGAAGAGGAAGATGTCCTACATCAATGCCTTTTTTAAAAAAAATTATTATTTATTTATCTGAGAGAGAGAGAGGAAGAGGGAGATAGAAACAAAGAGAGAATGGGTGCACCAGGGCCTCTAGCCACTGCAAACGAACTCCAGATGCATGAGCCCCTTTGTGCATCTGGCTTAAACGGGTACTGGGGAATCAAACTGGGGTCCTTAGGCTTCACAGGCAAATGTCTTAATTGCTAAGCCATTTCCTCAGCCTCATCAACTCCCTTTTTTTTTTCTCAAAGGATGGGCTTCTGAGTAAAGTCTCCGTACTGTATGGCCCATTGGGCTTACAGTCTTGGGAGAGAAGCAGACCACGAAAGGGTGCGCTAGTTAACGCAAGACACAGCAGAAACAAGAGTGTGGCAGATGGTGAGGAACTCAAAAGGAAATCAAACTGAGAAGGTGAGAGAGAAGTTGAAGTCAATTAGGTGGTCAGGGCCAGCCTCAGGAAGAAGGTGCCGCTTGAGCAAAGACGTGAAGGGGACGAGGGGGGACAAGGAGGAAGAAATGCACACCACAAGATGTGCTCTCAACTTATTCCCATTCACCCCAGCTTGGCTCAACCTGGTTGCTCTCACCCCCGCTCCTCTCAACCTATCCTCACTCAATGCATCCCAGCTCATTCTAAACTCAACAAAACTCATCTTCACTCATCCCAGCTCACCTCAACTCATATTAACTCACCCCAAATCATCTCAACAACTCAGTTCAACCCACTTGCTGCTCCTGGCACATTCCCAGTGGTGACAGCACAGTGTAAGAGTGTTCTCAGGCTCCGAGATTGAGAGCACTCGGTAATGTGCTTTGAATAGCTGTTGATGCCTGAGCCAAAGCCTTGCTACAGTTCTTTAGTCTCCTCATCATCACCTTTCCCTTCTTCTCCTCTTCCTCTTCTAATCTCTTCTTCCTCCCCTCTCCTGCTTCCTGCATGTGTGCGGGTGGTGGTGGTGTGCATGCACATGTGTGTACATGTATGTGGAGGCCAAAGGTTGATATCAGGTGTCCTCCTTGACCACTACCCACTTTATATACTAAGACAGGGTCGCTCACTTGAACGCAGAGCTAGTCCATTTGGCTCACATAACTAGTCACCTTATTCCAGGCACATCCTGCCTCCACCTCTTGAGTTCTGGGAACATAGGTGGGCCTCTACACCCACCTGCCGTGCTGAGAGTCTGAACTTTGGTCCTCACACTTGTTCAGCAGGCACTTTATCCATGGAGCTATCTCCCTAGACCCCTCTTTGCTTCTGTAAGTCCAATGGGCCATGCAGTATGGAGACTTTACTCAGAAGCCCATCCTTTGAGAAAAAAAAAAAAGGGAGTTGATGAGGCTGAGGAAATGGCTTAGCAATTAAGACATTTGCCTGTGAAGCCTAAGGACCCCAGTTCGATTCCCCAGTACCTGTTTAAGCCAGATGCACAAAGGGTTAGCGTGCGTCCGTTGTACGAGATGATGGGTTTATTATGACATTTTCATTTATGCATAGAATGCACTTGTAGTAATCACTTTCTCCTTGTTGTGAACAAACACTTGACCAGAAGCAACTCAAGAAGGAAAGGGTTCATTTCCGCTTAAATTTCCAGGGGATGATATAGTCCATTATGGATGGGAACACTGTTACATTTCAGCCAGGAAGTCCAGAAAGAACAAGAGGTGGGCTCAGACTATATAACCTCAAGGCCTGCCCACAGTGACCTAGCTCCTCCAACCACACTTCATTTCCTAAAGGTTCCCTAACCTCCCCAAACAGTGTCACAAGCTGGGGACCAAGTGTCCAAACACATGAACCTGTGGGGGACATTTCAACATTCAAACTACAATAGTGTCTTCATTGCATTTAATGACCCTCCTGCCTTCAGTTATCATTATAACAAATAGCAGCCCATTGCTGTGCACAGAGATTCTAAGAATCTACAATTCCAAAGCCCCTGATACAGGAAGCTCAGGATGAAATCCCACTTGAGAAGCCCAGGCAAGAATCAAGCCAGGGGGCTGGAGAGATGGCTTAAAGGTTAAGACATTTGCCCGTGAAGCCAAAAGACCTAGGTTCGATTCCCCAGGACCCATGTAAGCCAGATGCACAAGGGGCACATGCATCTGGAGTGCATTTGCAGTGGCTGGAGGCCCTGGCATGCCCATTCCCTCTGTTTTGCAAATAAATAAATCAAATTTATTAAAAACAAAAAAAGAATCAAGTCTTGCTTCAACAATACCCGGGAATGACCAAGTTCTCCCAATATCTCCCAGCCAAAAGTGGAGAGAGTACTCTTGCGGGCTAGAAGGGCTTTCAAACCCACAGCATGTTAGTCCTCACAGCAAAGCCCAACTATATAGTTACCCAGCCAAGCCAATCCGTAGCTTAGTGTCCCATTGGTAGAAGGGCTATGATCCCAGGCTGCCTCCCTCCCTGCTCAGCTGTACCCCCTCTCTGCCCTCTACCCCCACTCCATTATTAGGTATGCATTTTAGATTTTGAATGGATCTCCTTGTCTGGCGTTAATTGACAGTGAAAACCCGGTTTTCAAAGCCAAGGTCCGAGCGTTGAAGGTAAGTGATCAGAGGACTGCCCTCGTAATAAATCACCGGCGAGGGGGGTCACCGTTTGGAGTGTGAATGCAGTGTTCAATAAAGAAACACACTCCACCTTTCAGTTTCAAGCCGACCCCGGCTAATTGACCTCATTGTAGTCCCTCCATTAATCATTCTGGCACATGAAGCAAGAGGCAGCCTCGGTGCGTAGGGTGGCTGGGAGGAGGGGGCCCTCGTCCATGTGGGGGTGGGGAAGGGCAGAGGGGGCCCAGTTATAATGGAAAAGGAAATCATAGACAATCCTCCCTTAATTAACTCATTGGATTTCCAGGTTGGCCAGATATGGTTTACTCTGCTAAAGGAATGTGGGGAATAATGCAGGGGCCTTCATTAACTTCACACCAGGACGCGGGAGTTTGGGTCTCTAACAAAAGCAGATGTGAGCATCGGTACCCCATCCAGAGAGCGGCTCTGCCAAAGAACCCTGGGGGGGGGGAGATGGGGGTCGGTGTGGGTAGCCTAATGCTACATCATCATTCAGCGTCATCGATCTCCCCAGACCCTGACTAATAAATTGCAGCAGAAGTCTTTTACAGCGGTGACTACAATTTTATTTCGTCTATTAGAGGCACGTCCCGGCGCACACCAGCCATGTGGGACTGGCTCACCTCACCTTTCAGGCCTCCCCCTCCCGGCTTCAGGCTTGCTCATGGCTCTGCATTCGCTTCACTGGGTGTCTCCTGTGTGGGTCTGGGTAGGTTAAGAGATAATGCGGTACTCTGTTCCAGGCCAAGCTCACGCTAAGCAAGGGGACTTTCCACCAAGGTCAGTTCCGACGGCAGTTTTGGACTTGGTTCTGTGATGCAACTCAACAAGCATCATTTGGACAACTGTGACGTGCCAGGCACTGAAGTTCACCAGAAACAGCACACCACTTGCACACACATCCACACACACGAACACACAAACACACACCCACTAGAGCTTGTTCCCGGTCCTTGGAGAACTTAATATCTGTATTGATTCATTTATATTTTCAAAACACTACATTGGCCCTTTTGGACCAAGCTGCTTTAAATTAGCCCTTTTAAGGGGTCTTTTTTTCTCTCCCCAGTGATTACTCAGGAACGCAGTAGTTTCACGGTTCATGGGGGTAAACAAAGCCCAGAGGGTCAGCAACTTTCATTTTGAGAGGAAGAATGAAAGAGAGAGAGAAGAGGTGAACGGGGAGCTATTGCTCATTTTACACTTGTGCTTTTCCCTGCTGCTGTCTTTCCATGTTTCATTACTGTTAATGAACTTAATTGTTTGGTTTCAAAAACACCAGCCGGAAGGCGTCCCTCTCCCCCTCAGCGCCCAGATTGGGTCTTGCTGCTCTCCAAATTAACTTGTGAGCAAATTCTTCAAGTCTGTGCCCTTCCCTGACAAGCACCTGGAGGGGGAAATTCAGGCCAAGACTCTAGGATACATTCCGATGGAGTGTTGCGAAGTATAGAGTGAGCGCCTTCAGATGGCCACTCGGTGCTGTGTGTAATTCAACTCTAGTTAACTCTATTGATGGTGTGTCTACTCTATGGGCCGTCACTGTGCCAGTCACTGGGTTTAGAAAGTTGATAAAACACAGTTGCTGACCTCAAGCTCACAGAGTCTGGCCAGCCCATGAAACAGATCAAATTTCCTCCGTTCTTCTATCAACCACACAACATCAACAGAACCTGAGAACCAAGCCAGCTTGCTCTGCGGGAAGTCTCTGGAGTCACACCCATGATGAAGGAGTCTGAAGTCTGTCCATTTATACAAACTCATCGAGACACAGAGATAATGCTCTCAGCTCCCTCTCATCCTCTATGTATATAAAGAGCTGGTTCTGCCCAAAATGAAGACTCTGCTTCACATAGGGAAATGAATTATTAAAGGAATTATTGCACACCGATAGAGATAGTATGCCAGACTAAAATGCTTTGTAGAAATCAAATATGTCCTCTCCTTTATTTCTTCTGGATGAACAAGTAAACACTTGTCAGCTTTAGACCATGAGGCAGATACAGCTCTCCTGAGGCTGCTCCAGCCTCTCCATCTAAAGCTGATCATTCACAACTTCTGGGTAGTCTCTCACTGCGCTCTGCGTCTACGCCACTCATGTCTGCACATGGGATCAAGTAAAGCTAAGACGTGAGGCGATGCCAAGAATAGAGACTGCTCTTGACCTTCAGATACAAGTTATATCAGGATTCTCCAGAAATGCAGGGACACTAAGATATACAGATATTCCTCCAACTTAGAACAGGGTAGTTTTACACTAAACTCACTGTAAATTGAAAATATCCTGAGTCAAAAGTGCAAGAAGTAAATAAAAAGGAAACTTTTGAGACAAACAACTAAAATATTACTAAACGTATAGTACAGACAAAAAGGGGGGGCATGAGGTGAAAAGGAAATATAAAAAAGAAGGAGAAAAGAAAGACGTAAAGGAAAAGGATTGGCCAATAATAGAAAAGTATATAAGCAAAACCATATAAATGTATGAAGAGCAACAAGAAATAAAAAACCTTTTTGCTTTCTTTTCTAGAAAAAAAAAAAAAGTGCATTGGTCACTCAAACCTAAGGAACATCATAGCTGAGTGACAGGAGACACGAGAAGGGTCAGTTGTTCACCTCTGGAAACTGTTACAAACAGAAATGGTGCATGCTTCCACTCCAAGAATTGCAAGAATATTATAGTGTGTATGAGCAGCCTGGAAGAGACCAGATTTCAAAATTGGAAAGGTGGTTCTTACTGAATGTGTGTTGCACTGTTATAAAACCACGTCAGGGTTGGGTGATGGCTCAGTGGATAAAGTGCTTGCTACTCAAGCACGAGGATGAGAGTTCAGATCCTCAGAACCCAGGTAAAATGACAGGTGGGCATGGCAGCCCACCTACAATCCTAACACTTGGAAAGTGAAGATGGGAGATGCCAAGAGGAGAGCCAGCAAGAGGAATCAGCAAGCACTGGGTTTAAGTGGGAATTCCTGCCTCAGTAAATTGTAAAGCAATTAAGGAAGATGCCATGTGCATACAACCTCCACGCACATGTGTCCATGTGCACACAAACACACATACACATGCCCAAAATAAAACCGTAAGTCAAACCAAGGATAAACGGGAGACATTCCGTACATAGGTATACACGCTAGGGTTTATTATGGGGTTGGCTCATGTCATTTTGAAAGCTAAGTCACACCATCTGCAAGTGGAAGAATTGAGAAAGTTAGTGATGGAATTCAGTCCAGGTCCCAAAGCTTGAGAAGCAGCAGAGCTGATAGTTTACATTTCAGTTCGATGTTGCAAGCCCAAGAGCCATAGTATCTGAGGCTAGAGAGCAGAGGAAACCCAGTTCAAAAAGGAGAACATGGGCTGGAGAGATGGCTTAGTGGTTAAGGCACTTACTGGCAAAGCCAACGACCGAGGTTCAATTTCCCAGCATCTACGTAAAGCCAGTTGCACAAGGTGATGCACATGCCTGGAGTTCATTTGCAGTGGCTAAAGGTCCTTCTGCACCCATTCATTCTCTCTTTCTCTCTCACACCTGCTCTAATAAATAAATATTTTTTTTTTAAAAAGAAGAACAAGCTTATTTTCCTTCATCTTTTTATCCATCTGGTCCTGTAAGGGATTGAATAGGGCCCACCCACCTGGAGGAGGGCAGATCTTGACTCAGTTACTAATTCAAATGCTGATACCTTCTAGAAACATCCACAATGAGGGAGAATGAGAAAGAGAGAGATCTTAGCCCAGTCAAGTTGACATATAAAATTAACCATCACAAGTAAACCCAGATTTCAAGAAATTAAGCATGGACTTCGAGTTAAGATGGCAGCATAGCAGCCACACGAAAGCAAGCTGGAGAGGAGGGAAAGCAGAAAACTGCACAATACACTCTTCTACCAAAACGTGAAGGTATGTAAGGAATTAACAATCCCAGCACAGAAACAGGAGAGACCCAGAGCAACCACATGACCAGCTAGAATCAGCTCCCGCCACTGCTCCGGTGGTTCATTGGGAAGAGCTACTTGCCTGCCCTGCCTGAGCCGGCAGGAGCAGAACTATGATGAAAGGATTCTCTACTCACACCAACCTCACAAAGTCCAAAAGACCTGAAGGAGGGCTGGAGAGATGGTTTAGCGGTTAAGGAGTTTGTCTGTGAAGCCAAAGGATCCCGGTTCGATTCTCCAGGACCCATGTAAGCTAGATGCACAAGGGGGCGCATGCATCTGGAGTTCATTTGCAGTGGCTGGAGGCCCTGGCACACCCATTCTCTCTCTCTCTCTCTCTGCCTCTTTCTATCAAATAAATAAATAAATAAAATATTTTTTAAAAATGTGAAAATCTGAAGGAGAAGACAACAGGGACCAGCTGAGCAGCTCTGCAACAACTTCAAGCACTCTCTATAGCCTCCCCACCCCCAACCACCAGCATCTGGAGAACTACTGGAGAACTCCAGACTTCAAGGGATCTCAGCCACACAGCATTGAGCACAGCATATGGGAACACCAGATCCACCATGGACCTAACCAACCTAGCCAAGGCCAGAGCACAACAAAGAAGGACCCAGGCAGGCACTCAGCACAGGTGAGACCAGAAGTCATCCCAAAAGGTAACAGGGCCTACTTACACTTGGTCACTATCTGCCCCAAATCCAGGTATATAGGCACTGAAAGTGCCAATTGTACCTTCCATGTTAGGGAAGTTTATGTGTCAGATTTGATTGATGTACTTTTGGTCAGCTTTTCCATTCTTTTTTTAAAATATATTTTACTTGGGCTGGAGAGATGGCTTAGTGGTTAAGGTGCCTGCCTGCTAAGCCTAAGAACCCGGTTCCAATCTCCAGGTCCCACGTTCAGCCAGATGCAAAGTGACGCAAGGGCGCAATGCCACACTTGACCATGAGGGGGCACACACATCTGGATTTTGTTCACAGCAGCTGAGAGACTGCTGGTGTGCCCATCTCTATCTGTCTCCCTCTCCCTCTCTCTCTCTGTCTGTCTCTCTCTGTGTCTCTCTCCAAAAATAAAAATTAAAAAAATAAAATATATTTTATTTATGTATGAATTTGTTTATATATGTATTTATTATGTATTTGAGAGAAAGAGGTAAAGAGAGAGAGGATGGGTGTGCCAGGGCTCCAGCCACTGTAAGTGAACTCCAGATGCATGCACCCCCTTGTGCATCTGGCTTATGTGGGGCCTGGAGAGTAGAACCAGGATCCTTTGGCTTTGCAGGCAAATGCCTTAACTGCTAAGCCATATCTCCAGCCCAGCTTTTCCATTCTTAAATGAGCTGTAAGACTATACTTTCAGGGATCATTTCTATAGTTCGTTAAATGAGCTGTGATTTTAGGGTTGACTTTTGTTGCTTTTGATATTTCCTGATTTATAGTGCCTTTTTGCCTTTTTCTTCTGTCTTTCTTGTGGGAATAGAATGAACATATCTCAACATCATAAAGGCTATTTATGACAAACCTATGGCCAACATTATACTAAATGAAGAAAAATTTGAAGCATTTCCACTAAAATCAGGAACAAGACAACGGTGTCCACTGTTCCCATTTTTTAGTTAATATAGTACTGGAAGTCTTAGCTATAGCAGTAAGGCAATAGACACACATAAAAGGGATACAAATTGAAAAGGAAGAGATAAAATTATCATTATTTGCAGATGATATGATTCTATACATAAGGGACCCTAAAATCTCTACCAGCAAACTTTAAGAAATGATAAGCACTTTTAGCAATGCAGCAGGATACAAAATAAACACACAGAAGTCAGTGGATTTCCTATATACTAACAACATCTGATGATAAAATCAGGGAAAGACTCCCATTCACAATTGCCAAAAAATATATATACATATACCGTGGAATAAACCTAACAAAAGATGTGAAGGATCTCTACAATGAAAACTTTAAAACACTCAAGAGAGAAATTGTAAAAGACACTAGGAAATGTAAAGACATCCCATGTTCTTGGATTGGAAGAATCAATATTGTGAAAATGTCAATACCAAAAGCAATGTGCACATTTAATGAAATTCCCATCCAAATTCCAATGGCATTCTTCATGGAAATAGAAAAAAACAATCCTAAAATGTGTTTGAAAACACACACACACAAAAAAAAGTCCTCAAATGGCCAAAACAATTCTGAGCAACAATAAGGCTGGTGGTATCACCATACCTGACTTTAAAATATATTACAGAGCCATAGTAACAAAAACAGCATGGTACTGGCACAAAAAACAGACACAGATTAATGGAACAGAACAGAGGACCCATATGTCAGTTTGGGCAACTATAGTCACCTATTTTTTTCTTATTAAATATTTTTATTATTATTTATTAGAGACTGACAGAGAGAGAGAGAAAGAATGGTTGCACCAGGGCCTCCAGCTACTGCAAGCGAACTCAAGACACATGTGCATCTGGCTTATGTGGACCTGAAGAATCAAACCTGGTTCCTTAGGCTTCACAGACATACAACTTTACTGCTAAGCCATTTCTCCAGCCCCAGGCACCTGATTTTTGACAAAAATGTCAAAAATACTCATTGGAGAAGAGACAGCCTCTCCAACAAATGGTGCTGGGAAAACTAGATATGTATCTGTAGAAGGATGAAAATAGATCCTTATCTCTCTTCATGGACAAGAACTAAGTCCAAATGAATCTAAGACCTTAATATCAGACCTGAAACTCTGAAGCTGCTAGAGGAAAAAGTAAGAGAAACATATCAACATACTGGCCTAGGCAACAACTTTCTGAATATAACCCATGTTGCTCAGGAAGTAAAACCACTAATCAACCACTGGATCTCATGAAATTACAAAGCTTTTGTACAACAAAGGACATTGTGAATAGAGCAAAGAGGCAGCCTATAGAATGGGAGAAATTTTCTGCCAGTTATACATCTGACAGAGAATTAAGAACTCAAAAAACGAAATGGTAAGAAATCAGACAACCCACTCAAAAAAACAGGTTATGGAATGAAATCAAGAGTTCTCAAAAGAAGAAATACAGATGGCCTGTAAACATCTAAAGACATGTTGTACATCCTTAGCCATCAGGGAAATGCAAATTAAAACCACTTTGAGATTCCATCTCACTCTGTCAGAATGGCTACCATCAAGAAAACAAATGAAAATAAATGCTAGAGAGGATGTGGAAAAAGAGGAACCCTTCTACACTGTTGGTGGGAATGTAAACTGGTCCAGCCATTGTGGAAAGCAGTGTGGAGGTTCCTTAAACAGATAAAAATAGACTTACCATATGACCCAACTATCTATGCCACTCCTTGGCATATATCCTAAGGACTCTCTACTCTCTGCCTTAGAGATACTTGCTCATCCATGTTTATTGTCACTCTATTCACAATAGCTAGGAAACAGAACCAGCCTAAATATCCCTCAACTTATGAATGGATAATGCAGATGTGGTACATTTATACAACAGAGTTCTATTCAATAGAAACAAAAATGAAAGTAAGAGCTTTACAGGGAAATGGATGGATCGGATGGATCTGGAAAGGATTATACTAAGGGAGGTAACCCAGGCCCAGAAAGCCAAGTGCCACATGTTCTCTCTCATATGTGGATCCTAGCTACAAATGTTTAGATTTGTATGTGAATTGGAATAAAAGTCAGTAGCAGAGACCAGCAAGCTATAAAGTGGCTATAGCGGAAAGAAGGGACAGGAGGACTTAAGGAGAGGGTATTGTATGTGTGTAAGTAGATGAACGGATTACTGGGGGCACAATGGCCTAAATGAGGTCAGGACAAGGTAAAGGAAGGGTGGGAAGAGGGTTAATCAAAATTTTAAGCTGTTATGACTAAGCCATGTGGAAACCAACTTCTTTGTATAATGGCACACCCAGAAGCCATAAATTGTTACTAATAAATTTTGGTTCCAGGAACAGGATACCTTCCAGTGAGTTTTTGGCCAGGGAGGTCCCTGATGCCCCTACAACATTTCAGACCATTGCCAAGGTTTTTGGTTTCCCACCAGAACTACATGGTAAGACCCTATTGCTGAAGACTCCACATGCATGAGCTGCAGGTCACTGGGAAATCAACCTGGAGCATAGCTGAAAATTTCCTCCCTGTGGACCAGCTGACAGAAAGCCAGATAAAGCCACGCTGCACACAGCACTATGGGAGAGAGAATTCATAAGTGGCAGGAAACAGCAATGAACATTGCAAGCCTTAAGATTGGCCAGCCAGGCCAAATATGCCAACTGGCACAATAGTGGCATGTCTGTTATGAGGGAAACCAAGTGCTCTAATTGGACTGGAGGCCTGCTCCACAGTAGAGAACACATGGCTAGTGCTGAAAACCTATTCAAAATCCTACGGCAGGGGAGGTCATGAACCCTAGGGAAGTAAGGCATGCTATTGTCTGGCTAAATGAATATAATGAATATATTATGCTCACCAAACTGCTCTGTAAGCACGTCTTATAATGCTTATACCCATATATTAATGCTACTCTCACTTTTGGTTACAGAAGCTTCTCTACAGATGGCGGTGACCACTTGGATGACTCAAAAGTCACCATAGTGCTGAGGAGAAATTACTGGAGTGTTCAGCACTGAGACATCTCTACCACGCCTTCCAAGGCTCATGGTCCATTGTGTAAGAGGTGGCAGAAAGAATTTAAGAGCTAAAGGAAGGGTACAACTGCTTACAAAGCAACCTTCCAAACACAAAATGGCCTGGATATCCATGACCTCACGGCACTTGGCACTACCTACACAAGACCTTCATAATAGAGGAAGAAAGGATGATGACAGCAAAATCAAAGAAAGACTAATTGAGAGGGGAAGTGGATATGAAGGAGAGTAGATTTGTGAAAGGGGAAAGTGGGGCATGGGAGGGAATTATCATGGTTTACTGTCTATAATTATGAAAACTGTCAATAAAAACGTTTAAGAAAAGAAGTTGTGTGCCTTAAGCGTGTACAGCTGGTTAGGGTTAGTTAGCACTAGTTAAAGCTCGGATCTCCTAATACCGAATCCTGCTACTCCATGAGGCTGGTTGTATCCAGTTACACTCGGCTTTAGCACCTCATTGACGCTGCATTCAAGTGTCCTCCAAGAGCTTAATGTGTTGTTACAGCTTCCTTGCTAATCTCCAGGCTTCCTCTCTAATCTCCCTTTAATCCAAATCTGAACTTCACTCTCCTGATTAAAATGCACATGGAGGAAAAATGAGATTAGACTTCTGGTTCACTTTGGTATGTTAAACCTAAACCCTGAAGCAGTCTCTTTCTACTGTACAGAAACCAAGAAGGAAAAAAAGACAAAATGAAAAGAAAATCTGCCAGACAAAATTCTGTCAAAACACAGGAGAATCCTAGAAGCCACGGGCAAATGAGGCTTTGTTGAAATTGGGCTGATTATTGTCTCATGATCTCCATTTTGGCATAACCAAAAGATTGAGGTTTTTTTTTTTTTTTTTTTTTCCAGGCGTGGTGCCTCAGGCCTGTAATCCCAGATGTTTGGGAGGCTGAAGCAGGAGGATCACAAGTTTAAAATCGTGCCTGGAGCCGGGCGTGGTGGCGCACGCCTTTAATCCCAGCACTCGGGAGGCAGAGGTAGGAGGATTGCCGAGAGTTCGAGGCCACCCTGAGACTACGTAGTTAATTCCAGGTCAGCCTGGGCCAGAGTGAGACCCTACCTCGAAAAACCAAAAAAAAAAAAAAAAAAAAAAATCGTGCCTGGGCTACAGAGTGAGTTCAAGACTAGCCTAGGCAACTTAGACCCTGTCTCAAAAGAAAAAGAGGGCTGGCGGTCTAGATCACTGGTAAAGCATTTGCCTGGCATGTACCAGGCCCTGGATTCAATCTCCAATACCAGAAAAAAAAGGTTATTTTTATAAAGATAGGAAGGAGAGAGGAAAAGATTCTGAGAAGAAGGGGGAGGGAAAGGAACAAGGAAGGAGGAGAGAGAAAGAGAAAGGAAAATAAGTCACCCCTGACCAGTATTTCCTGACTCAGAGACCCAGAAGTTAAGACCCCAAACCTGGGGCGCTAGTCCTTCATCAGGGGTGCAACCTTCTAGCCTTGACCATTCCCCTCTGTCACATGGTCTGACCCAGCATCTGTTTTGCAACCATATGGACAGCACAACTCCCAGAAAAGCTCTAGAAATATCAGTAACATATTATATGCTTAATAAAAGGTTCGTCCGAAAGGCTTTTAGATAAGAGCAGAGGTAAGGATAAATAAGGAACAGGGCAACTGTGAAATCCACTAGTTTAGAGTCCCAGGTCCCAGTGCAAAGGAGGCCCTACCCATGGTTTTAATACTAGCACCATTACTGACATGCTGCCGTTGAAAAGAAGGAGAGAAGGAAAGGGAAAGGGAAAGGAAGAAAGGAAAAAAGAAAAAGAAGGAAGGAAGGAAGGAAGGAAGGAAGGAAGGAAGGAGAGAAAGAAAGAGAAAGAGGAAGAGGAAGAGGAAGAGGAAGAGGAAGAGGAAGAGGAAGGGAGGGAGGGAGGGAGGGGAAAGGGCAGGGCAGGGAAAGTTTAACATGAATTGATAATTCAACATACATTTCTTGCAAATTTATAGTAAATCGAATGAAAACTACATCTATCATGTAAGTTCTTTGAAGAAACTACTGGTGCTTGCTTTAGGAAAAACATACACCAAAAACTCCCAAAGCAGCATGCATACATCCATGTAAACTCAAGGCCTCACCACTTAACTCTTGTTCAAGAACTGCACGTTAAGAAAAAGAAAATTTCCCTGAGAGAATATGGACTATCACATGCAAAGCAAAGGCAGTCATTTAAAATCAGGAACATATAGCCCCCCTTTCTGCTTTTATGGCTATTTAGAGAAGAAAAGAGACCAACAGGAAAGGGAGACAGGGGCTGGTGGAGGGTGGTAGAAAGCAAGATCGAAGTGTGTGGATCAAAATGTCACAGTGGAACCCATTCCTTGTTATGCTATACAAAAACATTAAGAAAAAATAAATAAATCTCTGCTCTGCTCTCTCTGGAGGTTAGCTTGCAACAATGTGAATTTATTTAATACTGCCACAGTGTACACTTAATGTTAGGACATGGCGAGAGAGATTGCTCAGTGGTTAAGGTGCTTGCCTGCAAAGCCTAATGACCAGAGTTTGATTCCCCAATACCCATGTAAAGCCAGATGCACAAAGTGGTGCATGCATCTGGAGTTTGTTTGCAGTGGCTGGAGGCCCATTTGTTCTCTGACGGTCTCTCTGTCTCTCTCTCTCTCTCTCTCTGTGTCTCTGCTTGCAAATAAATAAATAAAAATTTAAAACATTGAAAAAAGGTTCACACTTTAAAAAGAAATTTTAAGACAGTAAGCTCTACTTTAAGTATATTGTATTTAAAATTAAAATTTAATTTTGAAATGAAAAATTTAAAGTCAGTTTTAAAATCAAAAAGAGTCACAATTAATTTTATAAGAAAAGCTACATGAAGAATTGAAATTGTTACAAAATTACACAAGTGTGAAAAAATTGCTAAATATACAAACTTTTTAGAGCTCTCAGTACCATAAAGATGTCCGTTACCTATAAATTAATTTGTCAATTTAGTTCTTTACAATCAAATCCCAAGCATACTTTGGTGGCTGAATGAAGTGATTCTCCAGTTCATTGAAAAGAACAAACACCTATCATGAGACAAGAAAAAAAAAAAGGATTACAAGGTGGATTCAATTATCCCACGCTGGAATGTACTTAATAGAATATGCTAATAGCACAGAGAATGAAAGATACATCATTAACACAAAACAAAACTGGAAAATCCACCCTATGGGTGTAAGTATTGATGGTAACGATAGAGGAGGGGGTGCTGAAGAGATGGCTCAGCAGTTTAAGGTGATTGTTTGCAAAGCCTGATGGCCCAGGTTCGATTCCCCAGTACCCATGTAAGGCCAGATGCACAAAGTGGTGCATATGCCTAGAGTTTTTTTTTTTTTTTTGCAGTGCCAGGAGGTCCTGGTATGCCCACTCCCCCACCTCTCTCTCTCTCTCTCTCTCTCTCTCACACACACACACACACACACACACACACACACACACAAATAAATAAATTAATTAATAACAAATATTTTAAAAGAGATAGAGGAGGAATGAAAATGAACTGATAAGTCTGGCTGAGACAATTAATTGACTTTTAAGAAGAAAATTAAAATTAGATCTCTACCTTACACTACATACCAAAATAAATTTCAGATGACCTACAATCTTTGACATAAAAAAATTAAGTAATAAAAACAAAGGTGTATACTCATAACATATATGTGCCTGCACACATACAA
This sequence comes from Orientallactaga sibirica, assembly GCA_036365145.1. Taxonomy (NCBI): domain Eukaryota; kingdom Metazoa; phylum Chordata; class Mammalia; order Rodentia; family Dipodidae; genus Orientallactaga; species Orientallactaga sibirica. Next base: position 5,710,081 of record JAEOAD010000037.1, read on the forward strand.
ACATACATACACACATACATCCACAAATAAATAAATGTAAAGAAAAGGAAAACTAAACTCAGTGCCAGGGCTGGAGAGATGGCTTAGCAGTTAAGGTGCATGCCTGCAAAGCCTAAGGACCCAGGTTCAATTCTCCAGGTCCCAAGTAAGCCAGATGCTCAAGGTGGCACATGCATCTGGAGTTCATTTGCAGTAGCTAGAGGCCCTAGCATGCCCATTGTCTCTCTCTCTTCCTCTCTCTGTCTCTAATAAATAACGAAAATAAATCTTTAAACTCAGTGCCATATGCAGGAGGCCTGGACACATACTATCTTGTTGGTAAAAGAAGTCATAAGCTTCTTTTTAAGAGCAAAAATTGTGCTGAAATTATGTATACATATATATATATATATATATATATATATATATATATATTCATTTAGTAGTACATATGGTCATAAAGCTTTATGTTTCCACTATTTGGGGTTTTTTTGGGGGGGGTTGGTGTTCTGTTTGTTGGGTTTTGGGTTTTTTAGGTTATGGGGGGAGTTTTTTTTTTTTTTTTTTTTTTTTTTGAGGTAGGGTCTCACTGGAGCTCAGGCTGACCTGGAATTCACTATGTAGTCTCAGGGTGGCCTTGAACTTATGGTGATCCTCCTACCTCTGCCTCCCCAGGGCTCCCCAGCACCCAGCTGTTTCCGCTATTTTAGGGACTAGCCAGAAAGCAGTGAACAGAGATTTGTTTTTAAGAAGCTTTACTGTCATGGGGCATGCTTTCTAAGAAAAGAGAAATTGTCAACGCTGTCTTCCACATGTGGCTGGCCATCGCATCCATGACCTCACAGCAGTTGTCATTATCTGCACAAGACCTAAACAGCATTTGTCCCATCAACATTCTGTCACGTGTGGTAGAAGAGGACATGAGGCCCTCAGTGCCCCTCTGAGGAGTTATTGGCAAGTAATGGTTGCTGGTAGAGGAAGAGATATTTTTTTAGTGGTGTAGCCACTGGTAAGTTGTGCATGCTCTGATAAGTTAAATAATAATTAAATAATACTCCAGCCATGTTCACGCACTCAACCCTAATTAACCTCAGGGAGTCTCTCTCTCTCTCTCTCTTCCTCTCTCTCTCTCTCTTACACACACACACACGCATGCACACACAGATGTCATAGGAGAAAGGGAATAGTTGAGAAGGAAAAGGTGTGAGTTGGAAGAGAAATGGGCAGTGGGGTCAAGGGAAAGTAATGGGAGGGGATTATGATCAAAATACATTATAAGAGGTAGGAGGATCACCATGAGTTCAAGGCCACCCTGAGAATACATAGTGAATTTCAGTTCATCCTGGGCTAGAGCAAGACCCTACCTCAAAAAAACAAAAAAACAAAAAATACATTATATACTTGTTTAAAAATTGCTCAGAAAAAAAAAAAGAATCAAGTGCAATCTAATGTGTGTGTGTGTGTGTGTGTATTTGCTGTGTAACCAACAGTCCCAAAATCTGGAAGATTTATCACGCTTTACTTATTTTTTCATGTCATATGAAAGTTTCAGGTTTCTTGCAGCTCTGGTCCAGGCTGGGTTAATTGTGTGTCTAGCCCATGTATTCCAGGGACAGGCTAAAGAAAGAGGTCCATCTGCTACATGCTCTGGAAATGGTGGAGAGCAAAATGTGAGACCCAGTGTCATGCTGTGATGGTGTTTTACTTATAGGTGACATGTGCCATGTGTACTCTTATTTCATTGGTCAAAACAAGGGCAGGGTTAGGGAAATTGTTCAGTGTGAAAACGGTTGCCATGCAAGGCTGAGGTCCCTAGCACTCACGTAAATGCCAAGAAGACAAGAGGCAGACAGGGGATCCCTGAGGCAAACTGGCTGGCTGGTCTAGGAGGACTGGAACATTCTGGGTTCAAGCAAGAAGACCCTATCTTAGTAAATAAAGTGGTGAACAATTGAGGAAACCTCTGGCTTTCACACATGTACCAGCCACACATGTGTCTACACCACACAAGGCACATACCAAAAAAATGAACAAAGTATATCAATAGACTTTCTGCTAAGGTTATAGAAACAGCTGGAAGGCACCAGAAAGATGCTGAACATCACTAGCCAATAGGGAAATGTAAAGTAAAAACACAGCAGGTGCCACCTCACAGCCACCAGAATGGCTATTAGAGAGAAGTCAAGACTCACCAGTGTTAGTGGAGATGTGAAGAAAATGAAACCCCCGTCTATTGCCAGTGATAGGCATGTAAAACAGTGGGGCCAGGTTTTGCAAAACAGTTTCGTAGTTCCTCTGAAAGTTCAACGTTAACTTGTCACACGCCACCAAGCAATATCGTCGCTTCTGTATCTACCCAAATAACTTTAAAACCTATGTTCACATGAAAACTTCTACCAGAATGCTCTTGGCATCATTGTTCATGTCAGAAACTAGAAACTACTTCCATATTCATCTGCAAATGTATGGATAAATAAGCCTGGTCTATCTGTGCTACAGATCACTACTCCATGTGAAAATGTACGGGGGGGGGGGATGGTGCAGCATGGATCTTAAAAACGTTAAGTGAAAGAAACTAGTCAGTAAACACTGATTGGAAGGTGCCATTTATAGGAAATATCCAGAACAGGCTCATTCACAGAGACAGGAAAGAGATGAGTGGTTTCCAAGGGTAGAGGAGACCAGAGTGACTGATAATGGCCATGGGGCTTTCTCTGGGGTGGGAAAACCTGTTGTAAACATGGATGGTGGGGATAGCTGTGCCACTCTGGATGTATAAAAACCACTGACTGGTACACACTAAATGGGCGAGTTGCCTAGCATGTGAATTGTATCTCAATGAGGCTGTTAAAACACTTTTTAAGAGCAAGCCCTAAAAGAGACAGATCGTCTGTGTAACTGTTAAGCCAGCAGAGGTTAAGAGGGGCTAACTGTTCCAGTCATGAGATGGCAGAAAGGGTGGGACAGCAAGCAAGGAAAACAAAGGAGACATGAAACAAGCAGGTATAAACAAATGCTAAGGGTAATTATAATAACTGTGTGCCGTGTGCCATGGCTGGAGACATGTCAGCAGTAAAAGTCTGAAAACACCCACTTAAAATCTGTGAAGGGGCTGGGGGGACAGCTTAGAGATATTTGTTTGAAAAGCCTGCCAGCCTAGGTTTGAATCTCCAGGACCCACATCATACTAGATGCACAAAATGATGCACATATCTGGAGTTTATTTGTAGTGGAAAGAGGCCTTGGTACACTCATACACTCTCTCTGTCATCAATAAATATTTTTAAAAGATTTTTTTTTACAAAAATGAGCTGGAGGGCTGGAGAGATGGCTTAGGGGTTAAGGCGCCTGCCTCCTAACCCTCTGAACACTGGTTCCAATCTCTAGCTGTTCCAATCTCCAGGTCCCACGTTTAGCCAGATGCAAAGTGACACAAGGGCACAATGCTGCACTTGGCCACAAGACACTGGGGGCGATAAAATAAAAAGTTTAAAAACATCTGGATTTCATTCTCAGCAGCTGAGACACTGCTCTTGAGGTGGCTGGAGGCCCATCTCTGTCTTCCTCCCTCCCTCCCTCCCTCCCTCTCTCTCTCTCTCTCTGTCTCTCTCTGTGTCTCTCTCAAAAAAAAAAAAAAAAAAAGATAAAATAAAAAGTTTAAAAAAAAATGAGCTGGAGAGATGGCTTAGTGGTTCAGGCACTTACCTGCAAAGCCAACATACCTAGGTTTGATTCTCCAGTACCCATGTAGGTATTGGGGAATGCATAAGGTGGTGCATGTGTCTGAAGTTTGCTTGAGGTGGCTGGAGGCCCTGGCACGCCCATTCTCTCTTTCTTTTTCTTTCTTTCTTTCTTTCTTTCTTTCTTTCTTTCTTTCTTTCTTTTTTCCTTCCTCCCTTCCTTCCTTCCTTCTTTCTTTCTTTCTTTCTTTCTTTCTTTCTTTCTTTCTTTCTTTCTATCTGCCTCTCTCTCTGTGTGTGTTAAATAAATAAATAAATAATATTTTTTAAAATGTATTGAGGTGCTGGGGAGGTGATTCCATGAGGAAAGTGCTTGCTGTGCAAGCCTGAGGCCCTGAGTTTGGATCCCTAGAACCTATGTAAAGCTGGACACAGCATGAACATCTATAATCTCAATGTGCCTGCAGAGAGAAAGGGGACAGAAACAAGAGAATCCCAAAGCTTAAAGGCCAGGGAGCCAGGTGAACACAGCTGAAAACAGGAGATTCGGCCGCAAGCAAGGTGAGAAGCGAGGACTACGCTCCAGGTTGACCTCTGACAGCCACACGTACGTCACCATGTGCCATGCAATGGCATTCAAGGTAAGAGGCCCAGGCATAGAGTGGTCCCAAAAGATTACATTGGCTAGAAATGACACCGCTATCTCAGGTTGCTAAGTTCACCGATGTTCACCTGGCGATGAGAACCTCCAAAGACACGTGTCTCAGAACACATCCTTGTCAGTAAGTGACGCACAGCTGCATCTTCTGACAGGATGTCCATTCGATAGACAGGAGTCTGACCTTCAAAAGTGCTATGCAATTAATCTCAATCATTAATTAGAGAAAGAGAAGATGGTCTTTGGCCTCTAAGCATCACATAAAAGTTATGGACCCTCTCCAGAGAAAGATAAATGTGTGTAACACACAAGTTTGTAGATAATTTTAAGGGATCCAAAGGTACATGAAATTCATACCTTTTGTTAGGGATTTTAAAAAAGTATCAACACCCTGGAGGGCACAGCTCAGTTGGTAAGGTACCCTCAGCTGGATGGGTGTGGCACCCTCCCATAATCTCAGAGCTCGGGAGGCAGAGATAAGCTGGCTTGCTAGACTAACCTAATTGGTGAGGTCTGGGTTTAAGTGAGAGATCCTGCCTCAATAAATCAGGTGAAGATCAATTTAGAAAGACACCCAACATCAACCTCTGACCTACACATAGATGTACACACATGCACCAACACAGACTTGAAACACACCATGGATTCAACCAGACCAACACTGACTCTGTCCCTATTATGGCTGTAGCAAACATGATGAGTTTGCATTCTGATGGCCTGGTTAGTTTCTCTCCTCCCTCCCCAGTCAGGGCTGGGAGACAACATAAAGCAACATTTGCTGACCAGAATGTTTCCAGAGGGGTGATATTGTCATGTATTGTTTGTAGATCGTGCTTACAAAGGGGGAACACATTTATGATCAACCACCTACCCAATGATTGTAAATATACATACTGTCTTCTTGCAATGCAATAAGACAGATGGTCTGTTGTCCAAAAGACCGCAACGTGTCGCTCACAAAGGAGGCACGTAGGAAGAGAGGCAAGGACTTACTCTGAGACTCAGGCTAGCCTGACGTGTCTCTCTGGGACAAAGCACCCAACTAGAGGCAGCTTATGAGGAAAAGGGTTTAGTTTGACTTACAGTTTCCGGGAGAAGTTTTGCAGTGATGGGGAAAGCATGGCAGAGCAGGTAACCAGGAAGGAAGTCATCTCATTACTGCTAGTGGGCTTTTAGATTTGTTCAAGGCCCAACCCCAGTGACACACCCCCAGCAAGTCTCCACCTCCCAAAGGTCTCACAAAGGCTCCTTTTTTTTTTTTTTTTTTTTTTTTGAGAGAGTCACATGCTTTTGGAATGCAGATAGAGATGGGCGCCCAGTAGCCTCCCAGAGAACATGACCTGCTCACTTTCATGGGCTAAATGTATCCCAAAGAAGGTAACAAGGGAAGGAGATGGAAAGATGGCTCAGAACTCCAGATGTGTGTGCCCCCCTTGTGGGCAAGCACAGCATTAACTTTGCATCTGGCTAAATGTTGGAGACTGGGATTAAGCAAGGCACCTTAACCACTAAGCCATCTCTCCAGCCCTTCTTTTCTTTCTTGGTCTCAGTCTAGCCCAGGCTGACTTGGAATTCACTCTGTAGTCTCAGTGTAGCCTCGAACTCATGGTGACCTTCCTACCTCTGCCTCCCAGTGCTGAGATTAGAGGCATGAGCCACCACGCCCAGCTCTCCACCAACTTTTCAAATTGCCATCGGCTGGGGAACAAGCACTCAAAGCACATGAGACCATGGAGGCATTTCACATTCAAACCACCCCACAGAGCCCATCCAGCCACAGCAGAAACCTAGCCAGTTGTATTAGCAACAGCTTGTTTTCATTTCGGAGGACAAGCTCTCCCATCTTTTCTGAAGTGATTTCCTTTCTCCCTGCCTGTTCTTCCCCATTTTGATCACGCAGGAGCCCTTGAATGCTTTTCCTGCCAGCTATTGGAGAGGCCATTCCCCCTGGAGCTGGCGACTTGCAAATTAAAACAACATGAACAAAAATAAATAAGGTAACAGGAGGGGATTCTGAACACTTCCCAATAGTATTCATTTAGAGGAAACGTGGGAAATTGTTTAATGCTTCTTGTTGTAAGCAAATGGTTTTTCCATGTGGAGAATGACATCTCCCTTCTTCAGCCTCTTCTGGCCCTGGCAAGCATGAAGCGAAAAAGAGTCTCCCAGTCCCTAATGGGTGACAGTGTCCTGTACGGGCATGGAAGTCTCCACACAAGAAAGGACTCCTTCCAAGTCCCTCATTCTTTCAGTCAGGGAAGTAGGGACAGTCATGTGACAAAGCTTTTTTCAGCTTCTCAATAGACAAGAAAATACAATATCAGAGCTACCCAACTCAATCTTTACAGGTTACAAATGGACAAAGTGACAGTCAGAGAGTACCAGTACTAGGCTGGGAATGTGGCTCAATGGCAGAGAACATGGTTGTTAAAGAAGGTAACAAAAGGAGATGGAAAGATGTGAAGGAGGTGTTTGCCAAGAAAGTCAGGTTTCATATTCCAGAGCTTGTACAAAGCAGCACATACATCTGGAGTTCATTTGCCATGGTTAGTAATTCTGCACGCCAGCAATCTTTGCTTGCAAATAAATATCCCCTCATTAAGACATATACACTAGATACATGCATCCATCAATTTTTTTGTCCCTGTACTTCCTCCTTCACTCTTCTCTCCCTCCTGAACTGCTAATGGGTGACAGTGTGTAGGGGAAAGGAAACACAAGAAAGGACTCCTTCCAAGTCCCTCATTCTTTCATGTGGTTCTCCTGTTTCTCAAAAGACAAGAAAATACAATATCATGCAGGCACACTGGTTAAAATGAGGACAGAAGAAGGGGGATGAGGGTCACACAGCTGACGTGGGAAAAGTGAAGGACAAGGAGATATTCCAGGAGGGGAAGGGGAAAGTCCCCTCATTAAGACAAGCACTTCCTGCTCCATCAAGGATAGGTAAAAGGAAAGTCTCCCTCCTGAACTGCAGAGACGGGAAAGGAAGGGGAAAAGAAATAGGAAGAAAAAGAAAGAAAGAAAGAAAGAAAGAAAGAAAGAAAGAAAGAAAGAAAGAAAGAAAGAGCAAAGGAAAGGAGAAAAAGGGGAGGGAAAGGGAAAGGAAGGAAGGAAAGGAAAAAAGGGAAAGGGAAAGGAAGGGGGGAAAGGAAGGGGAAAGGAAATAGGCAAGAAAGAAAAAGAAAGAAAGAAAGGAAGGAACAGAGGGAAAAGGGGAGAAAAGAAAAGGGAGAAAGGAAAGAAAGGAGGAGGAGGAGGGAAGGAAGAGGAAAGGAAAGGAAAAGGGAAGGGAAGGAACAGAGGGAAAAGGGGGAGGAAAGGAGACCCCATGCACCAGGGAAGATGTTCTTCTCATCCCCAGTTTGCACCACCTAAGATGTTCTTCTCATCCCCCAGTTTTCCAGTGGGTATTTTCTTTCTTTTTTTTTTTAGACACACTTCTTTTTTATTATTTATTTTATTTATTTGAGAGAAAGAGAGAATGGGCACACCAGGGCCTTTAGCCACTGCAAAAGAACTCCAGACACATGTGCCACCATGTGCATCTGGCTTACGTGGGTCCTGGGGAATCGAACCTGGGTCCTTTGGCTTTGCAGGCAAACGCCTTAACCACTGAGCCCTGCCAGCCTTCCACCAGGCATTTTCAGTTCACACTTCAACAAAGGCTTCCCTGAGAGGTTTCAACCACTCTGGTTTCTCCTTTCTGACTTTGAAGATTCCTAGTCCTTTCACCATCCATGAGCTGGGCCACATAGCGACTCCAGGTCTCTGTTTCTAACATGCGAGATCTGTGCAGTATTCTCCTTTCTGGAGATGTTGAAAAGCTCAAACAGAGCAACATACAGGGAAGAACGTTATGAACTACCAAGTGTCACTCCAGCTCAGTAAACGTGTTTGATCCTGTCTCTGTCTTGTTTCCCACGAAGAAACAAGATCCCTCAGAGCAGGCAGAGATCTCTCATAATTCCACATCCTTCCTGACATGTAACCAAGTGTTGCAGTCAGGCTCGCATTGCTGGCAGAAATAACCAGACCAAGAGCAGCTTTGGGGGAAAAAAGGGGTTATTTTGGCTTACAAACTTGAGGGGAACCTCCATGATGGCAGGGGAAAACAATGGCATGAGCAGAGAGTGGACATTACCCCCTGGCCAACATCAGGTGGACAACAGGAACAGGAGAGTGTGCCAAACACTGGCAAGGGGACACTGGCTATAATACATATAAGCCCATCCCCAACAATACACTGCCTCCAGGAGGTGTTAATTCCCAAATCTCCATCAACTGGGAACCTAGCATTCAGAACACCTAAGTTTTGCGGGGGACACCTGAATCAAACCATCACACCAAGATAATGACAACAATGCCAGGCTCTGACGGTGTGAATCTGGAATGTTCCCACACACTCGGGTTTTGTGTGTAACACTGTTTGGAAGGTTAGGGAACCTTTAAGAGGTGAGGCCTGCCTAGTGGAAGTGGCTCCCTAAGAGCCGGCCTCTGAAGATTAGACCTGCCCCTGACCTATTTCCGTGGCTTTCTGATACATCATAATGTCAACAGCTGTTCTGCCAAATGCCGCCGCCACCACCATGCCTTCCCTGCCAGGATTAACTGAAACCCAGGTGAACTTGGAGCCAAAGTAAACCCTTCCTCCCTTAGGTTGTTTCTGTCAGGTAATCTGTCATAGTGACCCCAAGGTGAGGTAACAGATCCATTTGTAATCCCAGTGCTCAGGAGACTGAGGCAGAGTTCCAAGCCAGTTTGGGCTACATTGAAAAACCCTGTCTCAAATAAATACTTTATAATGTTATCTTATCTCATTGTCCTATTAATCTATAATGTGATGTGCTGAAATCTAATATTATCTAGCCTTTATGGATGAGGACAATGAACCAACAGAGGAAAAGGACATAGATAAGAGAAAAAAAAAAAAAAAAGTCCCATGCTGGACAAGCTATTGGGGAACTCTCTCTCAAGCAACCTGGCTGTAAAGCCAGCTCTCCCACCTCCTCCACTATGCCACACTCCTTTCTGTGTATCCAGTAGGGCACACAGCAGGATCTCTGTGTTTTGTTCATGGCTGATGGTTGGAGAATCTTTCCTTTAAGCAATTTTAGGCTTAGAAAGAGAAATATCTATGTCTTACCATGTGCTAAGTTGTCTGTGGACGTTGTACTCAGCTCAGGTTAGCTCCCTGTCCCATCTTCCTAAACCCCTATCTGCTGGAGCTTCAATAAGTTTCTGATGAAGAGAGAGAAAAAGCTTGTTTTAATTTTTTTATTGTGACAAAATACATGGGTTTCAGTCACGTTTGCATTGCTGGTAGAAATCACCCAACTAAGAGCAGCTTTTGAAAAAAAAAAAAAAAAAGAGGTTTATTTTGGCTTACAAGTTCCATGATGGCAGGGTAAACGATGGCATGAGCAGAGGGTGGACATCACCCCTGACCAACATAAGGTGGACCATAGCAACAGGAGAATGTGCCAAACACTGGCAAGGGGAAACTGGCTATAATACCCATATGCCCGCCCCAACAATACACTGCCTCCAGGAGGCATTACTTCCCAAATCTCCATCAGCTGGGAACCTAGCATTCAGAACACCTGAGTTTATGAGGGACACCTGAATCAAACCACAACAACATGCAACAAAGAATTTACCATGATTAACACATGTGCATGTGTAGGCGAGAGGAGAGCCCTGGGTCTCATACCTTCAGATGCCTCCCACCATTTTAGAGACAAAATCTCTCATCCTGCCTAATTAGCTTAGATGAGCTGACCAGCATGCCCCAGGAATCTACCTGTCTGCTTCCCCAACAGAATACAAACTTGTGCCACCATGCTCAGCTCTTTTCTCAAACCTCTTAATTGATAGCCTCCATACATACATAGAAATATACCATGATCACAATCTCTTCCCATTACCCTCCTCCCTCCTTCTAAATCCCCCTCCACTAAAACCCTTCTTTCCAACTAGTCTCTCTTCGATTCTGATGTCATCACTTTCCACTCCTATTATGCAGGCCTTGTGTAGGCAGTGTCAGCCACTGTGAGGTCATGAATACCGTGACCACTTTGTGTCTGGAAGATATTGTGAAGCACTCACTCCCTCCCTTTGGCTCTTAAATTCTTTCTGGCACCTCTTTCATAATAGTCCCTGAGCTTTGGAAGATGTGAAGGAGTTGTCTCACTTAGATCTGAGCAGACTGTTTGCCTCTCTCCTCAGCACGTTGGTGAGTACTGAGTCTCCTGAATGGTCACCACCATTGGAAAAGAGAAGTTTCTCTAACCAAAAGTGAGAGCAGAATGAATATATGGGGCCCAGTTTTACTTCTTTTTTTAAGAAAAAAATTTTTTTTTATTTATTCCAGAGAAAGAGGCAGAGAGAGGGAGAGAATGGGAGTGCCAGGGCATTTAGCCACTGCAAATGAATTCCAGGTGTGTGCAACTCCTTGTGCATCTGGCTAACGTGGGTCCTGGAGAATGGAGCCAGGATCCTTTGGCTTTGCAGGCAAATGCCTTAACCGCTAAGCCATCTCTCCAGCCCCAGTTTTACTTATTATGTGGGCTCTAGGCATTGGATTCAGGTCCTCATGCTTGTGAGGCAAGCACTTTATGGAACTGAGCCATCTCCCAACCTGTGTTCATGTTTTTAAATACATACTTCAGCATTGAATACCTTCTTACTTATTTAATCACTACTATACTTTTCTAGAATTTTTATCACCTCAAGGAGAACTTTTATATGCAACAATCAGCTAAGTCCCTCTGTACCCTCTCAACAGCCCTGCACACCTGACCTTACCTGCTCTTTATGGAACCATGTACAATATACACACTGGGCCAATTTCACCTAGCATGATATTTTCAAGGTCTGTTAATGTCATAGCATATGTCGAACATGTTTCATCCCTTTAGATGCATGCTATGTACATATCACATTGTGTTTGTCCCTTTACCTGTTGATGGGTGTTTGGATTGGTTCCACCTTGTGGCTATTGCAAATTACTCTGGTATAAACACTGGCAGACAGAAATTTTAATGCCAGGCCATATGAAGCAGAATTAAACAGATATATCAATTTCTGAACAGTAATCCCATGATGTTCCTCAAACCCAAATATGGACAGCAGCTAAGAACCACAGAGAGAGCTTGTGAGGGACAGCACTGGACTCTGTCCTAATTAACTGAACTGTCCCCTCCTGGGAAATCTCAGTTTCCTCACAGACACCAAATCATTTTTTTTTTAATCTGTGGACCTCTGTTTTGTTATTCTTCTCATTTGAAAACTGAGAATGTGTTGGACTACTCATGTTCCCTCTGCTCTCATCCACTATGACTCCATGGAGAGGACCAGGGAAAAGAGGAGGGATAACTGAAATGAAATTTATTCCGTGGCAGCGTAGTGCTATATGTTTTATCAAGGAGATAGCACAAGATTGGATGTCCACTTATGTGCAGAAAAAAAAATCCTGGGCTCGGAGGGTAGCTCCATTGTTACAGGGCTTGCCTACCATTCTGGAGGTTCTGAGTTTAATTCCCACACTGGAAAGAAAAAAAAAATCCCAGTTTCCGAACCCCCTCAGTCATTATTCTCACTCTGCTTTTGTTTTTCTAACCCTTTTTTTTTTTTTTTGCTTCCTTTTTGTTTACTGTATGTACGCATGTTTGTATGTGCCTGGGTGCACATGTACATGTGGGTGTATGTGCACGCGGACATTACAGGTCAATGTCAGGGGTCTTCTTCTACTGTTTCTACCTTATCTATTAAGGCAGGGTCTGAACCCAGAGCTCACTGATTGATTCTGGTAGACTACTTAGCCCGTGAGCCCTGGGAATCTCACCTATATCTGCCTTCTGAGAATTCTGAGCACTGGAATTACAGATGTGCACCACCACATTCAGCACTGACATGGGTGCTGGAGGGTCCAAATTGGTGTCCTCATACTTAGAAAGTCTCTAACAACTAAGCTGTTTCCCAGCCCCAAAACCCATTCTTTATACCCATCTAAGCTCTTGACAAGCAGGGCTCTGAATGGCTAGTTGGGTTGCCATTGGTGAATGTGCAATAGGCAAATACTGTAGTCGTTGGTTCAATCTTTAGGACCTTATGCACTTGAGTAAAGTGGATCCAGGATGCAACTTCTAGAAATGTTTCTGCCTTTTAGATTGCAAGCACAGACAGTTTCCTTGTTTTCATTTGTTGTTTTTGCTAATATTATTTTCTAATACTTTTTTTTTATGTGTATGTGAGAGAATTTGTGCGCCAGGGCCTCCACCCAGCGCACTCAAACTCCAGACATGTGCGCCACCTTGTGCTCATGTGTGACCTTGCACACTTATGTCACTTGGTGTGTCTGGCTTATGTGGGACCTGGAGAGTTGAACATGGGTCCTTGGGCTTCATAGGCAAGTGCTTTAACCGCTAAGCCATCTGTCCATCCCTGGTACTGGTTTTTAACATAACTCTGGTCTGGTTAATATTTGTGGATTGTGATCTTGGAGCAAATTTCTCAACTGAGCCCGTGTGGACTTACTGGTTTGGTAACGTAGGAGTATGTTAGTGTGTGTGTAACATGTGGGGGTATGTTAGTGTGTTAGTGTGTGTGTAACTACTAAGGTTTTTTTTAACTTTTTATTTTTTATTTTCTATTATTTTTTTGGAGAGAGACACAGAGAGACCGAGAGAGAGACAGAGAGAGGGGGGGAGAGGAAGACAGAGATGGGCGCGCCAGCAGTGTCTCAGCTGCTGCAAACGAAATCCAGATGTGTGCTCCCCCTTGTGGTCAAGTGCAGCATTGCGCCCTTGCTTCACTTTGCATCTGGCTAAACGTGGGACCTGGAGATTGGAACCGCTGGAGATTGTAACCAGTGTTCTTAGGCTTAGGAGGCAGGCGCCTTAACCCCTAAGCCATCTCTCCAGCCCAACTACTAAGTTTTTGCTCAGAGCCAGCTATGCTTAACTAAGTGTCCATCATGATCTCAGAACCAACTTCTTTAACCCCCTTAAGAGCCTGAGTACTATTTTTTTTCATTTTGCAGATAAATAAAAACTGAGACATGGGGAAGTCAATTACCCACCCAAAATTGTGCATAGTGGGGGGGAGACTAGAAGCTTAAGCTCTGGTCCCCTAGCTCCAAAGTCCACACTGTCAACCTTCACAATATGGTGCCCTTCAGTAAGAGTAGCCATGGTCTTTATGTTTGACTTGATATTATATCACTTTGAAGCCACCTACTAGTTCTATGTCTCTTTATATATCCAAATAGTTCTATAATATATGCATTCTTGTGGATTTTTTAGTTTTAATTTCATCTTGAAGAACTTATATTATGTACCCATTAAGCAACAACACTCCTTGTATTCAGCACTAAATGAGACATCTTTATTATGCCCTCCGAAGCTCAGGAATATCGTAGAAGAGGAGGTACAAAGAATCTAAGAGCCAAAGGATGGGAAGAGGTGCTTTCAAAAGTCATACCACCCAGCACTGAAAACACCTCTGTCACACCCTCCAAGGCTCAGGGACCATTGCAGAAGAGGAGCGGATAAAATGGAAGAGCCAAAGGAAGGGTATGACTTCATACAATGCAACTGCCCAGACAGAAATTGGCCTCGATAGCCATGACCTTCCAGTGCCTAGCAATACCTTTGCAAGACCCTCAAAATAGAAGAAAAAGATGATGTCATCAAATTAAAAGAGAGACTAATGGAGAGAGGGAGGGGATATGATAGAGATTGGAGTTCTAAAGTGGAATGGGGGGAGGGGAGGGAAATATCATATGTTTTTTGTATGTAAGTATAGAAGGTGTCAATAAAAAAAAAAGAAAAAAAAATCATACCATTTACCTAATTTAATTTAGTTCAATCTGTTCTCTTTTAATGGATTGAAAAAACTCTATGTCTGTTATTTTAAAATGTTTGTCACGCAGCTCATGCATCTGCATTTCTTCAGGATTGGCTTCTGTAGTTTTATTTTTGTCTTTTGATTATATCATGTTTCCCTGCTTCTCTGTGTTTCTGATCATTTTGTTGGTGATGGAAGAGACTTGGGCAATTGAAAAAAAAAAAAAAATAGCCACCACTTCTGGACTTCATGGACTGGCTTCGTGCAAGAAAACTTCACTGATCACTCAACCAAGCTACAGACTCTAGCTCCTCCCAAACCCTTTCTGCTGAAGTGTCCCCTCCCCACACATGCATTGATGTGTGTGTGCTCTTGGTCCTCTCATTCCTTAGTATCTTGGCCCAGTTTCTACTCAGAAGCCTTTAATCTCTTGCTCCCTCTAGAATCTGCCTGTGGAACTGCAGTTTGAATGTTCTAGTGTGGCCACACTGTTTTCAGGGGCTTCCAAATTAGGCTGCCTGTCCTAGTAGCCTGAGTCAGGTAATGGAGAGAGCATTCCTTCAGGCAGGCCCCAGATAAGCTGGAATATCGAATGCGTCATCCCCTATTTGTCTCTGCACAAACAGAGTATCTCTGGCAGGAGAGATCCTCAGTTACATGGTTCTGCCTCAAATGGTGAAGAAGATATAAGGGACACCGGTGAGTGCACAGGAGGCTATCAACTGTTCTACCTCCTTAGCTGGAATCCCTTCTTAGGTTTTTTTTTTAAGATTTCATTTTTATTTATTTATCAAAGACAGAGAGAGGGAGAGAAAGAGAAACAGAGAGAGAGAGAAAGGGCATGCCAGGGACTCTAGCAACTGCAAATAAACTCCAGATGCATGTGCCACCTTGTGCATCTGGCTTACATGGGACCTGGAGAATCAAACCTGGGTCCTTAGGCTTTGCAGGCAAATGCTTTAACTGCTAAGCCATCTCTCCAGCCCCCCTTCTTAGTTTTATGTTTGTTGGGGTACGTAGATTTTTTGAGTGATCTCCAGAGTTCTCACAAGAGTGCTCAGCTTTTAACTCGGATTCTTTATGTGAAGAAAGCCTAAAGTTTCACTCTAAATGAGCACTTGACAGTGAGAATAAAACATTACATTTTCTATAAGAAGGGGCTGGAGAAGATGGCTTAGTGTTTAAGCGCTTGCCTGTGAAGTCTAAGGACCCTGGTTTGAGGCTCCATTTCCCAGGACCCACGTAAGCCAGATGCATAAGGAGGCACATGTATCTGGAGTTTGTTTGCAGTGGCTGGAGGCCCTGATATGCCCATTCTCTCTCTCTACCTCTTTCTCTCTCTGTCTCAAATAAATAAACCATATATATATATATTTAAAAAGTGTTTCTATTCTTTCACCACCAAAGCAATTAGCTTTGATTTCTCACAGTATCACAGTCGTTTCTTATGTAGTTCTTTTTGATAAGTGTTATCTCTCTCTTCTAAGTAGAGGGACATCCTGAAGAGAGAGGGGAATACAGAGAAATATACAGACAGAGTAAGAGACCCAGGCAGTTAGTTAGTTAGTTAGTTAGTTAGTTAGTTAGTTAGTTAGTTAGTTAGTTAGTTGTGGGTCAGTGCATTTTAACTGAAAAATAAAATAAAATGTCTTTAAATAACAAGGCATAGAAGATGATGGATTAGAGAAAAGTAGGTGCTCCAGGCAAAAAAAAAAGTGCAAACAAGAGAGAAGGAGGGAATAGAGAAATGGCTCAGTGGTTAAAAGTGATTGTTTGCAAAGCTGGCTGATATGGATTTGACTCCAAGCTAGACACAGAAAGTGGCACATCTGTCTGGCATTTTTTTTGCAGTGGCAAGAAGCCCTGGCCCACCCCTAAACACACACGTAAATAAATAAGCAAATTTAATTAATCAATCAATTAATATTTAAGAGAATTATTTTTAAAGGGAAGGAGTCAGGGGTCAAGAGTCAGGGAGCACAGGGAAGCTAACAGGAGACCCAGAGAAATCTGTCAGAGACTCACACACAAAGGAGCAGGGAAAAAAAAACACCATTCTATTTTGCAACTGACAAGGCCTGTGAGTATTGTAATTCTCATAAACATTCTCTATGCATTTTTATTTTAATTGACATGGAAATATGAGCTGCTCTAGAGTGCTTTAAAAATCAAATCTATAGCATGCAAATGGTTTACTAAAAATTTCTCACCTGGGAAATGTTAAGACACACTGACATAAAAAAAAAAAATAAACGTATTGGACTTTCACAGATTTACATGGACAATTGAATCGCATGCTGACCACTGAATGGCAGCCCTGTTTTATTTCCCATTTCCTGGTATTGAGTACTGAGACCCATGTAAGAAATAATACAAGTGAAAGTAGAAGGAAAAGAGAAAACATCCTGTGTGACCTTTGCTTCACTTCAGGCCTCAGTGAGGGAACCGCGTCTCAGGGTTCCCAGGGCCATCAAGGGCACCTGTGAGCCATCTGACTCACTGAGTACAGACGGAAAGAGAGTCACGCATGCTCTTTATTGAGTAGGGATAAGGAAATGACAGACTAAACCCCACTGTTGTCCAAGAAGTACATGCAATGCATATGTCATCTTGGGCACCTCTGATGTGTAACCAAGCCCTAATTAATGCCTAAATAAGGAAGCAAAGTTACCCAGCACTGAATATCTGTCCTAACTACCCTACGGTACCTCACTAAACCTCGGCTGGCAGATTTTCTAATATGTAGAAAAGAGACTGTTTGAAGGTTTGTAGGGGGTGGCAATTTGGTTTAGCAATAGTGTGTGTGTGTGTGTGTGTGTGTGTGTTGTGCATGCATGTGTGTTCATATGTATGTGTGCAAACATACGTGCAGGCGTGTGTATACCTGTGAGTGCATGGAGGTGGAGGTCAGAGGTTGGCATCAAGTGTCTTCTTCGATCATTTTCCACCTTGTTTATTGTGACATGATCTCTCCCCTGAACCCACAGCTTGCTGATTTGGCTGTTGTAGTTAGCCAGCTTGTCCCAGGGATTCCTTACCTCTGCTTTCCCAGTGCTGGGATTACACATGGGCCCGCCACACTCAGCTGGCATTCACATCGATTCTGCAGATCTGAGTTTGGGTCTTCACACTTGTACGCCATGTGCTTAACCCATGGAGCCATCTCCCCAACCCCAACAATGGCAAATGTTAGCATCAATGAGCCAGAGCCCTACCCTAAAGGAAGTGTATTTTATGGCATTACACTCAAAAAGACCTGAGGGGGCTGGAGAGATTGCTTAATGGTTTAAGGCACGTGCCTGCAAAGCTGAAGGACTCAGGTTCAATTCCCCAGAACCCACATAAGCCAGATGCACAAGGTGGTACATGTATCTGGAGTTCATTTGCAGTAGCTAGAGGCCCTGGCATGTCCATTCTCTCAATCTGCTTCTTTCTTTCTCTCAAATAAATAATAAATAAATAAAATATTTTTTTAAAAAAAGACCTGAGGTATTAGGCTAATGTACTGAGAAAGGTGATGCTCCACATAGAAGGAAACAGAAGCAATCACGTGGGTGGTAAAAACCATCAGGGAACAGAAGAACAGAGCTATAAATATGAACCTTGAGGCTTAATAACTAATAACACTCTAAGTGTCTTCACTGTTATTGTTTTAAAGCTGGCTAACATTTGGCCTCTACTGTTATAACTGAAATGTTATCTATAGTTGCTATCCCCTCTGTATTTCAAAATGTTGTTTTTCAAGCAAGGTATGAATACATCAGAGACTCTTTCATATCTTGCAGAGGGGAAGTTCAAATGCAGGAGACTCCATAATAAAGCCTACCCCGATATAATAAATGGGGCTGTCAGAGTGATTCTCACTTGAGACACCAACTGTAGCTAATATTACTCGATATGCAGATGTTTTCCGTCTATTTCTCTCAGAGAAAAAAAAAAAAAGGAGCATTTAAGTGGAATAATGATGAATTGGTATTAATATGAAAACACTCTGCTGCAGTGTGACCAAAAGCTCAACAGGTCAAGGTTGGAAGCATATGTGAATAGTGGAGCCCTCACCTCTGTGCTCACGGTGTCGGGAATTTATGAGCTGAACTGTTCACTCTGTCTGAAAGACCACACAGCACTATTTTCATAAAAGAGAAAATAAAACCCTGAACTGTACTAAAACTTCTGTTGGGAGAGACAAGGTCCCCTGCAGGGCCTGAAACACACTCCATGATGTGGCGTGCTGATGGAAGTGAAGGGCTTGCTGAAGAAGAAAGCATCCGCCTGATTCTGTCAAGGGGGTGAAAAATAGAAAAGTGGATCCTGCCCATTCTTTATCCCCAGGCTCGAGTTGATGCTTGTTCTCCAGATTCCACCGTCCCTAGGGCACAGCACCAGTCTCCGTTCTGGAATTCCGTCAACACATGGCCATCACCACATTTGTTTCCACTTAGGCTCGCCCAGCCTCTTGCCTTCCCGCCCGCTCACGTGCAGGTACGCAGCCTGTGGAAGGATGGGCAAAGTCCACTCAGCTTCTTTCTCAAAAAGAAAAACTAAGGAGAGGAGCAAAGGGTGAAGAGTCTGGTGGGATATCCCCCTATAGGATGAGGTGTTTCTTCTCAGAGAACATTCTGGAAGCCCTTATTTGGTGTCTCTTGGTGGTAATCAAATGCTCTCTGAAGTCCTTAGGTCTTGGAGTCTGTAAACCTGGAGACAGCCTTTATTGTGCTTCAGACAGTTTCCTTTGGACAAATCAGTTAACTCTTTGAGGAGAAGGAGATTTGATTCTCCTGAAAACTGCAGCTATTAATACCCAGTTTACAAATAAACACACCAATTAGAAAGTTGGCATCATTGTCTGGCATATCTAATAATAATGGAAGTCAGAAACTGGAAGGCAGTCATAAAAAAAAAAAAGTGAAACACACATTTATTCACTAGAACTTTAAATGGCCATATACCCTGTCTCAATTTTCCGTGGAAATGATCTGTGTAATTCATTGTAGCAGCTAGACTCCGCACCATACTGACTGTATTATAGAATTCATCTCAGAACAACCTCTCCTTCTCAAAACTTATTTCCTTCGTTAAATTTAGTTAAGCTGACACCAAAGATTGAAAGTCTCAGCCACCGTGAGCTTTCCTGTAACATGGAAGCCAGCTGGGACAGTGAGTCACCAGGAGGAAGTCATCAGGTAGGGGGCTCGGACCCACCAGGTCTTCAGGTTCAAAAGTTTGAAAGAACTGAGAAAAGCAAAGACACTTGGAGTTAGTCATCGGGGCTTCTCCTTAGAGTAACTGTCCCACCTCACCCTCCCCATCTCCTGCAAACTCAGGGGCAGTCACTCAGATTTAACTCACTCAAAGCCTACTGAGGGCTTTCATCCTTTGAAGAGCCAAGGGGAGCTAACCCAAGGAAGCTAAAACCAAAATGCTGCACAAAGCAGCTTTGCCTCAAGTTCACGGCTTCCATGCCAGGCACAGCCTCTCTCCTCGGCAGCCTTACTTCCTTCTTCCTGTAGGGCTTATTCTGTTTCCTCCTCTTCTCTTCCGGAGGAACTTGAATTAATTTCCTTTACTTGAAGCAGCTGGTTGTTTGATATAAAACAAATGGCTCATGTCATCCTGTGCAAAGGGCCAGTGGGAAGCTGGTGCCCCTCTGAGTTTTCTCAAGCCTTGGACCATCAGCCTCTCCTGACTTTTCCTGGTCAGCTCCAGGTGTGCAGGGTTCCTCCCCGGTGCAATGGAGATCATTACGATGCCCCCTCTCGGCTGTAGCTGGCTCCACTACCATCATGATGGCAATCAACTGGCTGTGGCACTTAGTGACCAAGGCCTTGAGCATGCTCCTCAGGCTTCACAGCCCTGACTTTCTTGTATGTGGTGTGGTGTGACCTTCATACTGACCTCATTGTTGTGTCATGAGGCTTAAACGTCATGATCCAAAGCAGTTAGAATGGAACTTGTCGATATAGCAAGTGCTGAGTAAAAGTTGGCTGGCATTATTTTTCCTTGAATTTTTTAGAGTGGTCTAAGAATATAGCATTTGTGAAATTGATTTATGAGTCTTGTAAAAATATAAGTCCTTATATTCTCTCCTTGAAGGTTAATGCCAGATGCGTTCATGGGTCCTTGAAAGCACAGGAAGACTCTTTTCTGCCCCTGATTCATGGATTCCAGCTCATAAATGGTTCCTAAGACAACTTTGCAAAGAGGATTTCCCCAGACCCAAGAACAGAAAGTACAGGTCCTTGCTGCCAGTAAGCTTTGACCACAAGTGCCATGATCCCACCACCTCTGTGAGCTCCTGCCTGAACAAGTGTCGTTCTTATTTTTATCCAGGATAGGAGTTGAGGCTTAGGGAGGAGAGCCTGAGACAACCTAGTGGCAGGTAGAAGAATAACAAGAGGGGTGCTTGAGAGATGGCTCAGTGGTCAAACGCATTTGCTTGCAAGGCCTGACAGGTCTGGTTCTATTCCCCAGCGCTCACGTAAAGCCAGATGCACAAAGCGGCACGTGCTCCTGGAGTTTGCAATGCCAGGAAGCCCTAGCACACCCATAGTCTCTCTTTCTTGCTCTCGCTCTCACATTCTCACAGTCTCCAATACATAAATATTTTGAAAAAAAATAACAAGTGATAAGCATATCTTAATCACCTTCTTGCTATTTTTCTCTGGATACTAAAAACATCTTCCACGTTTCCATTCCCTTCTAGAGCTCAATACAACTCACTGGCAAGATACTAACTGATTTTAAAAAATTAGATTTCCCATAAATTGGTTTATACTAAAAAGTGGATGACTAATGGCATTGCCTTCTTCACGAAGCATTTACACCCTAATTGAGCAAGGACTTGATTTTGTTTGTGACTCGATCTCCAGATGCAGGCATCTAACTGAGTTTATTCAATTATTTACACAGCTCAGTAATAACCACGTATGGACTCCCTCAGTCTCTATGCCTAGAAAAACAATGAGAACAAAGTGTTCACAGATGATTGCTTTGAGGGGTGAGGTTTAACTAATGTTTTCTTCTTCTGTTCTTTTCAATTTTTTCACAATGTGTGTACTACAATTTTTTAAAAAATGAATGAATGGCTATGGGACTTTAGAATTGGTGTAGATGTTTGGTGTGAGGCCAGAGCAGGAGATGGATGTCCAGGAAGCAGGGAGAGGGGATACTCATTTTGGCGTCTCATACAACCTCACTGTTATCACAAATCCAGGCCAGACTCCCAGGATCCTGTCACCCAGGCGTAGTTTATCTTATCACTGGCACAAAGACTCCGAGAAAAGAAAGATTCGTCCTGCAAAATACCTGCCACTTTCAATTCAAGCCAAATGTCCCATCACATTCTTCCTCATAGTATCAACTTATAAGTAGCCATATCACACAATTCAGGGTCGACAAATAAAGGAGTACTGTGGAATAAAAGTAAATCTGCCATTTCACAGTGACTTCGGGTCGAAGCTTGCCTACTTCCACTGAACTTTGCAGGCGGACAGCATGTCATGAGGGCGTGAGGCCGAGCTGGAGGACGGAGTCTTCTACAAGGTAAGATCAACATGCCGGCGACTCATTTGTCAAAGGACACATGGTAACTGACTTCAGGAAATACAGGAGCTGGGTGGAAAAAAAAAAAAAAGAAAAGAAAAGACCATTCATTTCCAGATCTTGCTAGGAAAGGTCACTTTAAAACCTGTGAGCCAGAAGGAATAGGCATGTGTAAACAAGAGACTGAACTGTGTTCTCCACCCATTCATTTCTGCTGTTTATCCTACAAGAAACCCTCAGCTTCCACACAGCCTTCAGTGTTTGTTTCCGAAGATCCCAGAGTGAAATGAACTCATACTTTCTTTCTGAATTGCCAGATAAAGAAATTGAAGATTTTCCTTTCATATATATATATATATATATATATATATATATATAAAGATGTGAGGCCCCAGACAGCTTTGAACATGCAATTTAGAGCCATGTAGACTTCAGGATTTAGAATCGTTATTTAATTAATTTTCACCGGACACTTGTTATCCAAAAGGATGGTACAAGGGTAAAAAGATGGCTAAACACAATCCCCACCCCCTCCAGAAATGTTTCAGTCCAGCATGGTGACAGTCTGGCAGCACAGTTGGGGAGCAGTGGAAGAGGATGCCCGGATGAGCTTGGAAAGATCTAGGCTCCAAGTCTTTCCTGGATCCGCCTCTTTACAGAGAAACACACAGCCAGTTCGAGTTTCACTTAGCACCTAGGGGTTTTATTTTTTTAGTATAGATTAATTACATAGAATGGATTTCCTTATAATATTTTCATACATAAACAGGAATTTGGGGGTTGGACAGATGGCTCAGCTGTTAAGGTGCTTGCCTGCAAAGCCTAGCAATCTAGGTTTGGTTCCCCAGTACCCATGTAAAGCCAGATGCATTGACTGGCGCATTTATCTGGAATTTGTTTGCATTGGCTAGAGGCCCTGGCCCACTCATCCTCCCCCCACCCCGCCACCTTGAAAATAAATAAATGAATTTTTTAAAAAGTTTAAGCTGGACATGGTGGTACATGCCTTCAATCCTAGCACTTGGGAGGCAGAGGTAGGAGGATCGCTGAGAGTTCAAGGCCATCCTGAAACTACATAGTGAATTCCAGGTCAGCCTGGGCTAGAGCAAGATCCTACCTTGAATAATTAAAAAACAAAACAAAACAAACAAACAAAAAAAATGGGCGTGGTGGCGCACGCCTTTAATCCCAGCACTTGGGAGGCAGAGGTAGGAGGATCGCTGAGAGTTTGAGGCCACCCTGAGACTACATAGTTAATTCCAGGTCAGCCTGGATCAGAGTGAGACCCTACCTTGCAAAACCAAAAAAAAAAAAAAAAACCATAATGCATTTGATCCAATCATCCCGCATTACTCTCTCTTATTCCCCTCCCACTCCCACTGCCAGTGACCCCTTATTCTTCCCACACCGTTTCAGTTCTCCTAATGCTTTTCTGTCTTTTTTTTAAAAAAGACGGCCCAGTGAGTTATGTTAGGACGGCTTACAGAAGTATGAGTGACGGGTTGTATACAGGAGCACAGGCACCCTACCAGTGGCTACACCACCCTTATAAGTTCCTTCTTCCAAGATTGTCAACAGCTCAGTCTTGTGCAGGTCAAATCACAGCTGCTATGAATTCGAGAATGCAACAGCTTTGTCACTCCTGGAAGTCGAAGTCAGAGACCTAGGATTTTTTTTTTTTTTTTTTTTAGCTGTAAACAAAGTTAAGAATCTTTGGGGCTGAAGAGATGGCTTAGCAGTTAAGGTGTTTGCCTGCAAAGCCAAAGGACCCCAGTTCAATTCCCCAGGACCCACATAAGCCAGATGCACAAGGGAGAGCATGCAGCTGGAGTTTGTTTGCAGTGGCTGGAGCCTTGGCATGCCCATTCTCTCTCTACCTCTCTCTCTTCCTCTCTCTCTCTCCCCCAAATAAATAAAATATATTTTTTTAAAAAGAATCTTTGCAGCTCATCTCCTTCAGAGGACTACCATGAGGGGCAAGTGAGACACTGGGTGGGAAAGAGCCCTGAAAACAGTTTGTCAAGCCTTACAAATAAAAGACGGTTGCTGGGTGTGGTGGCGAGTGTACACCTTTAATCCCAGCACTTGGGAGGCAGAGGTAGGAGGATCACTGTGAGTTTGAGGCCACCCTGAAAATACATAGTGAATTCCAGGTCAGTCTGAGCTAGAGTGAGACCCTACCTCAAAAAAAAAAAAAAAAAAGATGGTGCCACTGTCACCATGAAGGTCTTCATTCCTATGACTCTTTACAAATGCTGCCAGAGGGACTTTATTTTTCCTTACTGCTGCTTACTGCGGATGCTCAGAGTGCATCTGACTGTGAGACAGTAAGAAAGAGGATAAATGGCATCTTCCCTGAGCCTGTTTCCCTCCCAAGTAGGTGTAGGTGTATAGCAGGGTCTCTCTCTTTGGCCCTCACCTTTTCTTTTATGAAAATGTCTTTTATTTCAAGAGGAAAGGCATTTACAAATCATCTCCTTTGGTCCCTGGAGAAACTTCAACAAGGTGGTTGGAGGAAGAAATTTTTTGTGTCATTTTCTTCTAAGTGTCTCTCTTTCTCTCTCTCTCTCTCTGAAAACTAAAAAGATTTGATTCAAGGGCATAGCAGTCAAGTATTGACTGTTTACACAACTCAAAAGTATTTTGAAAACGGGAAAAAAAAGTCGGCTTATTAATTCAGAGGTTTATTGAAATTCCCCTAACATTCCATGTCACTTTACTTAAATCTCCAAGTCTGACTGGACATATTATACTTTCTTTTTCCTAAATAAAAGTGTAGGATTTGGTCATCTCAGAATCACTTAATTTCAATTTTTGTTTTCAACTCTCCTAATGTCATCATTCCTTTTGTTTTTCCAAGCCGGTCAGGTTATGTGGTGCCATGAAAGAAAACAGACTGTTCCTAGAGCTCCCTTCTTACACATGGTTTCCGCTCCCTCTAGTCAACACAGTCTGGAAAATCCCAGAAACAAGCAACATCTAAGATTTAAATTGCTAGGTTCTTCATGACGCAGCTTCCATGACAGCTCCATCCAGGATGGGGTAGGACTTTGAAGTGATGTAGCTGATTTGGAGTCAGCCACGCTCCTGTAAGTAGCTCCTCACTCGTGCCAAGAAAAACTCAATGGTTCACCAAAAAAAAAAAAAAAAAAAAGATTTGAATTAAGAGTTTTTTGCGGGGCTGGAGAGATGGCTTAGAAGTTAGGCACTTGCCTGTGAAGCCTAAGGACCCCAGTTCGAGGCTTGATTCCCCAGGACCCACGTAAGCCAGATGCACAAGGTGGTGCATGCATCTGGAGTTCGTTTGCAGTGGCTGGAGGCCCTGACATGCCTATTCTCTCTCTCTCTCTCTCTCTCTCTCTCTCTCTCTCTCTCTCTGTGTGTGTGTGTGTGTGTGTGTCTGTTGCTCTCAAATAAATAAATAAATAAATTTTTTTAAAATGAGGTTTTTTGCATCGTGTGATAAAATCTCATGCCATTCTGTTCCATCCTGCTACGGATGGAAATGATTCCTTCGTTCAATATTCCCTATTATGCCCAATATGCCCATTAATCTTGTACCAGCTGCCTAGGTTATCAGCTTGTGCTCAGGTAACTCTTCCTGTACTTAACAGTGGCCACAAAACACAATAGTACTGAGGCAAAGGAGGCACCAAAGTGTGAAACCTGCAAGAGCACATGAGCCACAGCAGCGTGAGACAGGCTGAAGGGCACAGAGAAAAGTCATAGCACATATAGAGTCCAATGCGATCTTCAGTTTTCAGGCTTGCACTGGAGGGCTTGGAACAAATGCCCCCAAAGGAACAAAGGACTATCGCATTAACACAAATTCCCAGCCACAGCCTTCAAGTCTCCTCTCTCCTACTCATGACCCCCAGACTCTACTACACAAAATTCCCCACCCCAACAACCACCCTTGGTCCCCATAGGACACACATTTTCCCTGTTTCTACGAACTCACTTCGTCTATATTTCCTGTTGACCGTATGCTTCCCTGCCACGTTTGACTATCAAAATCCTCTTGCATGTCAAGGAACAGCGCAAATGCCTGCCCCACAATGTCCATGTGGCTCACCTGTGCCTCTGTGGCAGTTTGAATAGATGGCCCCCAATATAGTCAGTGTTTTAATAGTTTATAGTTTGCATCTGCAGCCACTTGGCTGGAGGCAGTGTCACTGGGCAGATCTTAAGGTGTGGTGGGTTTAGGATTTCAATGTGAAGATATGCCAAGTGCGCCTAGCTGGAGCTCCTGAGGTATGCTGTGGCTTTTGCCTGTGGCTTTGCTCTCTGTGTTTGGTCCTGTGAAGGCAGGCCAGCTTCTTCTGCCATTATGGAACTTCCCCTGGATCTGTAAGCTTCAATAAATAATATCCCTTCCTCCATAACTGTGCCTGGTCTGGAAGTTCATCTCAGTGAACCTGAAGCTGCCTGTTACAGCCTCCTCCGCCAGTCTGACTTCATCCTCCTCCTCAGCTTTTGCCTTCTGCCTAGCTTAATCTATTTCGTTATGTGCACAGCAGAGTGTTCCCTGGAAGATGTAGCCTGTGTTTTTACTGTAGGATCCTGGAGGTCATTCCAGCCCACTTCTTGGAGGATGGCTTACTCGCTAATGACATCGAGAAAGCTTTTCTCCAAAAGTGTCTAAGATCCAGGTCACATCTTGGGTGCGAGGAACATGTTAAAGGGAAACAGAATGGCTGAAAAGATGAGAAAGGCTCCCTGTTGTTTCGGGGTTCAAAAAAAAAAACCTCCCCTGGGAGCCCAGCAAAATGCTAATCCTGAACCTCCCTGGCACAGGTTAGGGTGGGGAGAAGGACCCATGTGTACAGAAAACAAAGTGCTGTACACTGAGGGCTGTCCTCTCACCCAGACCTCTAAAGACACATCAGGCGAGCTAACTCGAGGGAAGTGGGTGAGCTGCAATTTACTGCCTCCTCCACCCCCACCCCCCCCCCCGCCAAAAGGCCACTCTGGCATATGCCAGCATTCAACAGTGGCACCGTGTGGCAGTGAGGAGCAATGGCAGCACATGAACAGTGGCAGCCAGTGGGCAGCCTTGGGTTCTTTCCCTTAGCAGTAGGTATCAGAAGGAACTTGACTGGAGGAGCTTTGGATGGTTCTGGAGAGGAACGGAAGAATTCAACAGAGGGTGATATTGCCCTTCTGTCCAAGGCAGTGCGAGGTAGAGGAAAGGATGAGAGGGGATTTTATTTTAATTTAATTGGAGAGATTACTAGATTATGGAAGTGTCTTAAAATCCCCTCTTAACTTGCCACTTCCTGGAAGACAGAAAGCATTTTTATCCCCATGCCCTGGGTGCATCAAGCCAGTGAGCCAAGCACATTAAGTGTAACTATTTTTTCTTTGCATATATTTGAAAACCATGGACCCCAGTGTGGGGGGGATGATTGATTTAGCCAATTTATTTTATTTATTTATTTACTTATTTATAAGAGAATATGAGAGTATCAGGGCCTCTTGCAAATGAACTCCAGAGACATGTGCCACTTTGTGCATCAGGCTGTATGTGGGTACTAGGCAATTGAACCTGGGACAGGCATACTTTGCAATCAAGTGCCTTTAACTGCTGAGCCATCTCTCTAGCCCAATTTAAACACTTTTATTTTCTTGAGACAGGGTCTCCTGTAGCCCAGATTGGTCTCAAACTGGCTATGTTGCTGAAGATGACCTTGAACTTCTGATCCTCCTGCCTCCACCTCCCAAGTGTTAGGATTATAGGCCTGTGCCACCATACCAGGTTTATGCTGAGAATCCAACTCAGGACTTTGTCTAGCTAGGCAAGCACTCTACCAACTGACCTATATCACCAGCCTGATTTGAGTCAGGGCTACCCCTAAATATCACTCACTTATCTTTCAAAGTGATTGTTTTGACTCTTCTTCGATGCCCAGGCTTATACACATCATAAGTGATAAGTGAAAGCATTAAACAGCCTACACATTATTTTCCACGCACATTTAGTATTTAACTTTGTTGTATCCTTCAATTTTGAGACATCACTTCTATCTTCTGGAAACCTTCCCTCCTAAGTCATCCCTTTCCCAGTGAGGGTACCAAAGCCATTACCCAGTCAGACCTTGAGTCACCATCCAGACAAGGCCTCCAGTTACTGGCACCTCCATCCTTTACTCCATGATGCATGTGACTTAGTAGAACTCTGTCAGGGCTCAGAAAGATGGCACTGCAGCTAAAGTGAATGTTCACAAAGCCTGATGGCCGACTTGGCCATTCGTTCTCTCTCTCTTTTCTCTCTCTGCCTTCTCTCCCTCCTCGAGCTAATAAATAACAAATATGCTTCTTAAAAATATAATTCTGGGGCTGGAGAGATGGCTTAGCAGTTAAGGTGCATGCCTGTGAAGCCTAGGTTCCCTGGTTCAATTTTCCAGGTCCCACGTAAGCCAGATGCACATGGTGGCACATGCATCTGGAGTTTGCCTGCAGTGGCTAGAGGCCCTGGCATGCCCATTCTCACTCTTGCTCTCCCCCTCTCTGACTCTAATAAATAAACAAAAATAAAATATTATATATAATTCTGTTTTTCTTTATTAGCACTAATACTTTCAGCTTAGAATTCCACACATTCCTATCCTTCCAGAGAGCAAAGCATTTTCACCCAGGATGGCACAGCTTTAGGTCATAATCCCCTCCCTTTCCCTGAAGTTTATCCACTTATGCGTCCACCAGCGCTCCCCCCACCCACCCACCACCCCCCCCCCCGTCTCAGGCAAAACCATTTTGAAGAAGATGAGAGAAGTGGGGTTTGAAATACAGAATATATCGTCATCTCCTCTCGCATGATAAATAGCTGTTATGACCATTTATTGTTCCCATGTTCCGCAGCCTGAAACTGCTTTACAGATGTTCTGTAGCCCAGCTTCCTAACATCTGTGCCGAGGAAGGCAGGGCTCCCAGTTACCAGCTCCATTCTGCAGATGAGAATAGTTATGGGAGGCCCGAGGGGCGCCGGCTTGACATCTTTAGGGCGTTGTGGTTGTGCTTTATTAGGGTTACACCGTGCTAGAGCAGCAGGCAGGGCATGTGTCAACGTCCAGCACAAGGTCATTCCATAAAGTCAGAAACTGCTAGAAACAGAGCCCAAGATGGGGGGGCTTCTAGCTCAAGTTGCAGTCGCTATTTGGCGAAGTTAAAGGGTGCACACAAAATCAAAGTGTGTGCAGATACACCCAGGAACAAGTTCACATGAGCACCCACAGATGCAGGTTTACACAATGCAATGGAGTGGACTTTCTTTCCTCTTTCTTTCTTTCTTTCTTTCTTTCTTTCTTTCTTTCTTTCTTTCTCTCTTCCTTTCTTTCTTTCTTTCCCATACTTTTAAGGAGATAGGCAGCCAATGCTGCTGCGCTGGGCTCTGGTGACAGCTGACCTCAATCCAGCGAGCTGCCCAAAACACATGGTCCCCTTGGAGGGACTGTTTGTCATCTGGGCCCCCAAATCTCTGAGGAATATAAAATAGGACTATAGTCTTGCCACATATCACTGGAATCTATCCAATTAGGAATCAGAAAGTGAAATAACATTATGATGAGATTCTACATCAACATTTCAGAGATGGTTAGACAGTCTCTCATTTTTTTTTTCCTAAATGAGGTCTATTACCTTGAGGTATCTCCCGAGATGCAGTTATCTGCTGTCTATATGAGCACTGAGTGCTTCCAAGGCCGGGATTGGGTTGCGCTGTGCAGCTGGTTGGCAAACCACATTAACCTATGTCCCAAGGTGAAATAGCAAAGCTCCCAGCAAGCATGTGGGAAAATGCCCCATTTCTAATTACTTCCCCCCTGCCTTCCTTGGTGGAGTGCCTGGTGCTTGTACCACGCATCAACTGGAGTAGTTCCAGGGAGCCTGGTTGCCTCTGCTCACCCACCCACCATAAACCCATCCAAACCATGACAGGGGAGAGGCAGGGGAGCCTGCCACAGCCTGGGGAAGACACCCAAATACTCCATTGCTCTTAATTCTCTCTCTCTCTCTTTCTTTATCTCTCTTTCTCTCTCTCTCTGGGTGTGTGTGTGTGTGCGCAGAGTGCATGCTTGTGTGGATGGCTGCTTGCATGTGTATGGGCACAACCACGTGGGTGTGCAAATCACATGTGTGTGCTTGTGTGTGGAGACCACATGTGTCGTCCTCAGGTACGGCATCCACTTGTTTTGGAGACAGAGCCTTTCACTGCCTGCAACTCACCGAGCAGGCTAGCCTGGCTGACCAGCAGGTCCCATGCATCCTTCTGTCCCCACCTCTTCAGCACAGGTGCACAGCATCACAGCCAGCATTTACGTGGGTGTTGGGGATCAAACTCAGGTCCCCGTGCTTTAGCAACAAGGTAAGTATCCTACACATAAGAATGCACAGATTAGGAGCTGGAGGAGATGGCTAAGTGCTTAGAGGTGCTTGTTTACAGAGTCTGAGGGCCTGTGGTTCAGTTTCCCAGTCCCCATGTAAAGCCAGATACACAATGAGGTGCATGCAGCCAGAGTTTATTTGTAATGACAGGAAGCCATGAGCTCATTTTTGTTCATTCTCTCTCTCTCTCTTTCCCTCTCACTCAAATAAATAAATAAATAAATAAAAATAAATAAATAAATAAATAAATAAATTCTAAAAAGGAATCCATGGATTTGTACAAGCACTTCACCAACTTAGCTGCCACTCCAGCCCTCGATCGCTCTTCTGTTATTCTGATTCTAGAAGTCGCATCCGGTTTCAGCAGGCCATCAGCAGTTTGCTCATAACCATCAGTGTGGGTTTACAACTGAAGAAACCATTTCTTTCCTCCTAGATATCCCACCTGCTGTTAGAGTGTGCATGTTGAATGTCCCCCCGCCCCAGGGCCCTAGTGTTAAAGGTCACCAGTGTAGTGCGACTGTTGAGAGACCACTTGGAAGATGATGGAACTGTTAAGAAATGGAGCCTAGGGGGAAGTCCTTCCATCACTGAGGGAATCCCTGAAGGGGACTGTGAGACTGCAACCCTTTCCTCTTCTTTTGTTTCCTGGGCAGGAAGTGAGCAATTTGCTCCCCACACTCCCTGCCATCACCATCTAACACCCCCTACCCCAGAGTCCTAAACCAACCACGGACCGTAGCCTCTCAAACCATGAGCTCCAACCAGCCACTTCTCTTCTCCAATTAGCTCAGGCATTTTGTCACAGTGACAGAAAGCCCCTGGCCTTAGAACATATCCCACTGTGGGAGTGGGGATTTGTATTGTCACCCCGTCATCTGAACAACAGTCTTACTTCAGGCAAGTTCCATTTGACATGAAAATATTACTGCACTCTCTATTCGGGAGCCCAGCTTTGCAGCCACTATAGGGTTCTTCTGTGGAACCATATTTGATCATGTGATGTTTTATTTTTTTAAAAACTCATAAATGCAAAGTCACTTATCATAATACTATAGTATACTTATAATAATAATATAGTAGTAAATACATAGAATTTGGCTCCTTTTTCACTATTCTATAGCCATCCTTGGTGGTTTAATCTATCCTTAATTTATCTTCTTCAATTTCCATTCTAGTGTTTCTCCCTAACTCACCTTAAAACATTCCCTTCTGATTAAGTCTTTTCTGGGAAGGAAATGCACCAGGCCTATCTGGACTGAAAGCTCTGGTGGGGGTCCATCCTCAACTGGCCATGTTGGTCTCTGCCTCCCTGGCTGTGGGGCCAGGTCTGCCTAGCCCATAGTTCGGGCTGACTCTTTCTCCCAAGGGAGTAGCCAGTGCCTAGTAGTGGGGACACAGTAAGTCATTACCTGGCCTATGTTTGATATGTAAAAAAGTTTTCCCTCCTGTTTTTGTTTAAAAAAATAATCAAAAGGAAATACTTCTCTGCTCTCAAATGGAACAGGTTCCCTACGGGAAGCCGACAATGGTTTCATCACTGCACCCTGAAGCACACATTTCAGATATGTTCCCTGTGGCTTTCTGTGAGTTTCAAAACCAGCACCAGAGGTTAAGTATTTCTTTTTCTGGCAACCTTAGAACCCAGATGCTCTTGGCCAGCACTTACCCACAAGGTTTTGGGTGAGGGGGGGACCTAACGTGGGACCTGCAAGGAGCCAGCTTTGACGTCACATGACCTTAAGAAGGTTCCTATGTTAATTAAAAAAAAAAAAACAGTAGGGCTGGAGAGATGGCTTAGCAGTTAAGGCGCCTGCCTCCTAAGCCTAAGAACACTGGTACCAATCTCCAGCGGTTCCAATCTCGAGGTCCCACGTTTAGCTAGATGCAAAGTGATGCAAGGGCACAATGTCGCACTTGACCACAAGGGGGTGCACACATCTGGATTTCGTGCGCAGCAGCTGAGACACTGCTGGTGTGCCCATCTCTGTCTTCCCCTCTCTCTCTCTCTCTTTCTCTCTCTCTCTCTCTCTCTCTGTCTCTGTCTCTGTCTTTCTCTGTGTCTCTCTCCAAAAAAATTTTTAAAAAAAAACAGTAGCTTATGTTTTTAAACTTTGTATTGACAACCTCCATCCATGCAAACAACATACCATGATCATAATCCTCTCCCACCACCCTCTACCCAGAGTCCCCCTCCACTGAATCTCTTCTTCTTTCCAACTGGTCCCTCATCTATTAAAAGGTCATCTATTTTTCCCCTTCCTATTGTGCAAGTCTTGTGTAGGTAGCATCAGGCACTGTGAGGCCATGAATACTATGGCCACTTTGTGTCTGGAAGACAGTATTGTAAGGCACTCCTCCACCTTCTTTGGCTCTTACATTCTTTCTGTCACTTCTTCCAAAATGACTCAGCACCTTCATGACTTTTGAGCTTCCCCTGTGGTCACTGCCATCTGAAAAGAGAAGCTTCTCTAACCAAAAGTGAAAGTAGGCCTGGAGAGATGGCTTAGCGGTTAAGGTACCTGCCTGTGAAGCCTAAGAATGCTTGTTTAAATCTCCAAGTCCCACGTATAGCCAGATGCAAGTGGTGCAAGCACGCAATGTTGCATGTGTGCACAAGGGGCACATGCATCTGGAGTTCATTCACAGTGGCTGAAAAGGCCCTGGCATGCCTATTCTCTCTCTACCTCTTCCTCTCTCTCTCTCTCTCTCTCTGTCCCTCTGTCTCTCTCAAAACAAAAAAGTGAAAGTAGCATTAACATATGGGCATACACCTAAGCATTTAGAAGGCAGTTTGGTGGGCATAACATATCCATTTAGCCACACATCAGCAGTAGTTTCCCTCCCAGGGATTATGACTCCCATAGTCATAGGCTTTTGATTAGGATTTTAGTGCCAGGCGGGAATTCTTTTCTATGGAGTGGGCCTCAAGCCCAATCAGAAAGCAGTTGGTTTCCTACATAACAGAAATTCCACAGAAGTAGTTTAATGAACCTACCTTATTGGCAGGGAGGGGAAAAAAAAAAACCCTTCTATTCCATAGCTGTCAGCAAGAAGCCCTGTGTCATGTCCGCAGTGGAAACTGAGGATGAGATATGGAGTCTTCACCCCATGGACAGTTGCCTTCCATCTCAAACAGCCCCACACGTCACTCATAAAACCCTTAGTGCATCACCTATGGTGGCCCAGAGGGACACAAAAAGAAAGATCTCGGCCATTTATGTCAAAAGCTAGCCACATGAAAATTCCAGTTTTCACAAGATGCCGATAACAGGGAGAAGAAATTGCTTTGCTGAAACTTCTTCACGAAGGCAATATTTATCGTTTGGGTAACATCAAAGCAAGACAGTCCCTGAGTGACCGCGCTGTGTGTTCTGGAATTCTATCGTAAAGCAAGGGCTGTCTGGAATCCTGAGTGTGCAAGAGATTGCAATGGGAAAACACAGGACTTCCTGCCATTCTGTGGCAGAGATGAGTTGATTTGGTCTGCAAACCTGGTGAACCAGGAGCTAAAACTGTGCCTTCTGATCAGAAGAGTTAGTGCACATGCTCTCTTCCTCAGTCTACCCTAGCTGAGCTGTGTGGAAAGTTACCAGCAAAATGCAAGGGCTTGTGGGAGAATGGAGCCTTGGAGTCAGGAATCCCTAGGCAGGAAATGTGATTTTGTCTCATAGGTTAAAAAAAAAAAAAAAAAAAAAACTATTCCATGGGACAAGTTCAAATTCTCCCTAAAGAATCTTAGCATCAAGCCAGGCGTGGTGGCACACACCTTTAATCCCAGCACTTAGGAGGCAGAAGTAGGAGGATCTCTGTGAGTTCGAGGCCACCCTGAGACTCCATAGTGAACTCCAGGTCTGCCTGGGCTACAGTGGGACCCTACCTTGAAAAACAACAAAAAAAAAAAAAAAATCTTAGCATTTTCCCAGGGGCCCCCAAATAGTCCACTGTTTTAGTATGGCCCTTTATCTAGATTTGGACAGATACACCATGAGAGATGAGGGAAGGAAAGTGAAGGAGGAAGGGGAAGAAACAAAACAGGAGCACCAGACCCATCCCAAGACTCAATGCCCTGCAGAAGTCAGCCCGTTGTCTACCCGCCATGCCCCATCAGCTCCCACAATGCACTTCCTTCCATGAAAGCAGAAGTTTGCAAAACATGTCTATCTGCCACACACACACGACAGAGAGAGAAAGAGGCAGATAGAGAGAGAGAGAGAGAATGGGTGCACCAGGGCCTCCAGCCACTGCAAACGAACTCCAGATGCATGTGCCATGTACATCTGGCTTATGTGGGTCCTGGGGAATCGAGCCTCAAACCCGGGTTCTTAGGCTTCACAGGCAAGTGCTTAACTGCTAAGCCATCTGTCCAGGCCCCCACACACTTCCTTTTATCTGGGAATGCAAGGCATTGTCCCTTCTTTTTCTCACAATCCTCTAGCACTTGCACCTCAGAAAGCAAGAGAGATCTGTTGGTAAGATGTAAAAGAAAAACCCTTCCAAATTCTGGTTCAGGGCACGGAGCCTGAAGAATTTTTGAGACATTAAGTAATTAACCTCTCACCACCTCTGAGTGTTAAAAGATGTGTGCTACTGGTATCTCCCATTTTATAGGCAGCACGACAGAGGCAGAACCAAGTTTAGAGACTCTTCCACAGTTCCAGAGTCAATAAACAAGCAAGGAACACACACTCCCTCCTGCCCTCCCGACTCATTTCCAATACACTCACTTACTGTCAAATGTCTGCTTGCTTTATTTCATTTTAATCCCCTCGCCGTTAACATGGGAGCCTGGACTATGTTTGCTTCTTAACAGCTCACAGGACCACAATCATTTAAGAGAGAGAGAGAGAGCACAGTATGATATCCTTTGAAGGGAAGACGGGGGGTCAGGGAGAGGGAGAGTCCAATGACTCACCAGGCAGCAGAACGTACCAGCGCTCCCCAGCACACCTCCCATCTCACTCAGGCCTCGGTCCTGACACGCTTTCATTGATCTTTGTATTGGGTCCAGTGTTTCGATAAGTTCTTGGTCCCAC
Source organism: Orientallactaga sibirica (assembly GCA_036365145.1). NCBI lineage: Eukaryota > Metazoa > Chordata > Mammalia > Rodentia > Dipodidae > Orientallactaga > Orientallactaga sibirica. Next base: position 5,745,207 of record JAEOAD010000037.1, read on the forward strand.
AGAGGGAGGAGTTTACTTTCAGGCTGCAAGCACCCTCCCCCCACCCTTTGTTTTTTTTTTTTTTTTTTCTTCTCACTAACCAAATTCCCTTCCCCTTATTCCTATCTCATTCTGGGCAAAGCTAAAATCCAACCCAGAAAAATAAATAAATAACAATGACGCCAAAAGAAAGGAGGATTTGACATCAGACCAACCTGTCTTTAAATTCTGACTCCATCACTGCCTGCAACTATAGAACAAGAAAATGCAGAGCCTTTCTGAGGCCCACTTCCCTATCGTGTGATTAAAGCCTAGCACAGGTAAGATCTGGAAAGTTCTTCAGCGTGCCTAGCACACACACACAGAAGAGGCCTGTGAGTTTCCTTTCTATTTTCCTCACTTTGTTGAATTATCAAGAGTGAGAATGCAAAATGGATTAACTTGATCCAAAGTCCCGCTAATCTGTAGCTGTTGTTGATTGTGGATAAATGGTATTCTACAAAAATGATAAAGTTATAAAAATGAAGCAAAGGGAAGGAAGGAGGGAGAGAAAGGAGGAAGAGAGGAAAGAGGGAGGAAGATGGAAGGATTATAGAGAGGGGTGAGTTCACAATAGCCAAGCTATAGACTAAATGAAGAAAATGTGGTATAGGTATACAATGGAGTTTTGTGTAGCCACAAAGAATGAAACTGTCTGAGGCTGGAGAGATGGATTAATGATTAAGGTGCTTGCTGGCAAAGCCAAGGGACCCAGGTTTGATTCCCCCAATACCCAAGTAGGGCTGGATGCACAAGACGGCACATGCATCTAGAGTTCATCTGCAGTGGATAAGAGGCCCAGGCCTGTTCTTTATCTGCCTGCCCCTCTCTCTCTCTCTCTCTTTCTCTCTCTCTCTCTCTCTCTCTCTCTCATAACTAAATAAAATATTTTTTAAAGAACAAAACTGATTTGGGGGCTGGAGAGATTGCTCAGTGGTTAAGGCACTTGCTTACAAAGCCTAACGACCTGGGTTCTATTCCCCAGGACCCACATAAAGCCAGATTTACAAAGTGGCACAAGTGTCTGGAGTTGATTTGCAGTGGCTAGAGGCCCTGGTGTGCCCATTCTGTCTCTCTTCTCTCTATCTTTCTCTCTGCATGTAAATAAATAAATGGAAATATTTCAAAAAACATAAAAGAATGAGGGATGGAGAGATGGATTAGCAGTTAAGGTGCTTGCCTGTGAAGCCTAAGGATCCAGGTTCAATTCCCCAGGACCTATGAAAGCCAGATGCACAAGGTGGCACAATGGCCTGGAATTTGTTTGCAGTGGCTGGAGGCTTTGGCATGCCCATTCTCTGTCTCTCTCTCCAATAAATAAATATTTTTTAACACAATGAAACTATAATTTGTGAGGAAATGGATAGACATGGAGATCATCATGTTAAACAGTGGACATTCTCTTCCATTAAGAATCGAGATTGAAAAAAAAAAAAAAAAAAAAAAGAATCTAGATTGCGGGCTGGAGAGATGGCTTACCAGTTAAGGCACTTGCCTATGAAGGCTAAGGACTCATGTTCAACTCTCCAGGTCCCACATAGCCAGACACACAAGGTGATGCAGGTGCACAAGATTGCACATGCACACAAGATGGCACACACATATGGAGTTTGATTACAGTAGCTGGAGACCCTGATGCACCAATTCTCTCTCTCTCTCTCTTTCTCTCTCTTTCACACACACTCTGACTCTCATTTTCTCACATAAAAAAGAAAAGGCCAGTCTGTTGGGCTGGCCCCAAAAACAAAACAGAATCTAGATTGAAAGAATAAGAGAAAGCAGAAGGGGGGCTGTTCAGGAAGAAGAAAATGATTAGTGGGAAGGGACATGGCGGACAAGAGATGGGAATGGAGCAGGGCTCATGACAACCATGTATGAAAATGTCATACTGAAACCCACTGTATATGGAACAAGAGAGATGGCTCGGTGGGTAAGATGCTTGCTGCTCAAGGGTGAAGACATGAGTTAAGCTCCCCAGCATCCACATCTGTAACCCCAGCTCTCAGGAGATGGAGAGAGGGGATGCTTGGAGCAAGCTAGCTACCTAGACTAGTCAAACCAATGAACTGGGTTCAAGCAAGAGATCTTGCCTCGGTAAATAGAAAGCACTTGAGGAATGTACATGACATCAGCCTGGCCTGCACACACAGACACACAGACACACACATATACATACCCACCTGCATTCGTACATGTGCACCTACACATGTGAACAGGCATATACACATGCACACATGCCACACACACATACACATACACATGCAAAAAAAAACCATTAGTTTTGTTCAATTGGAAGATGGTAATAGAAGTACAAGGAGGGAATAAAAGGGAGAAAAGACTGAGGAAGGAAGATGGCTGACAAGTAGCTCCACCCCTAGCTCGGTCCCATGTTAGGAATGGATGTGAACTTAAAAAACAAAAACAATCTAGGCTGAAATCTGATTTTCTAATATATGCTCCTATGGTGACCCTGGACAAGTTACCCAACCTCTTATCAGCTTCCTTATCTTTTAAATAAGTTTATAATGAGTGCACCCACCTCATGAGATTTTGGGAAGATATTTGGAAGATTAAATGTAATAACATAATAACGGGCGTGAAGGTGTCTAACACAGGGCCTGGCACTTGACTGATGCAAAAACATTACAAAATAAAGCCAGAAAACGCTGATTGAATTTGAGTGTCAGTTCTAAGATTATTCACGTAAGCTCTCCAAGGGAGGCTAACTAAGTTTCCTCCTTTGAGGTAACCAGGAGCGCCTTGCCAGCTCCAAGTGCAGGGTCTGGAGTATCCTGGAGGGAAGAGAAGCCCTCATTGTATAGCTACAATATTAAGTTGCTCTTATTAAAACAAGCTCCCCAGACTGCATGGGGATGGAATCAAATCCAATATGTCTACAGCAGGGCAAGAAGCAATCAGTCTGTTCCCAGCAAGAGAGATCTCTAATTCAGCAACATGGAAATGCCTGTTTTCTCCTGATCTTTCTTCTTCCGGTGAGGAATCCTACTCAAATTTTCCAACACTATAAATGGAATATCGCCTCCCTAAGCCAAGGCAGAAATAAACCGTACCAGAAATGAAGAGACATTATGACAACATGTGTTCCTAACAGAAGCCCTTGGTGATCCTTTCTTGGATCAGGCATTCTTCAGTGTTGGGTTGACAACCTATAAATCTCGCAAACAGATGGATTAGCAAACCCTTTCGATGATTCTTTTCTCTTTGAAATTGTCCTCATGACAACAATGGGAGTTTGGCATTTCTTGCACCAGACATTGTTTTTTTATCTAATTTCCACAACTGTACTCTAAGTTGATGGTATTCTTATCCCCGGTTCATGGCAAGAACTCATTTTTAATAGAGGACACAGCTCTAATTTAAACCCAAACACATACTGTTCCTCATGTCGCAGTAATATTGTATAAGGGCTGTGGTCCATGGGCCCAATTGCCTCCTAACTCATTTCCCCATACTTCCTATAATAGCTCTGAGAATTGAAAGACACCGAGTAGATTGTTAAATGAAGTTCCATAAAGGCATGCAATAGGCTCCCATTGGAAGACTTCAGCATCCACACTTTACCCTCAAAAGCCACTGTGTACAACTACACTCACCCAGCCCTGCACAACTCCAGGGGGCGCCTTTCACAATAGGGATCACCGCACTGGAATTAAGCACAGCCACTTGCCTATTGATGTTCCTGAATCATTTCTCAAATCTTTACAACGGTCCAGCCCAGGCTCCACCACATGGGGACAAAGCAGCAAAGTTGCACATACGTTTTTTTTTTTTTTTTTTGGAGAGAGCGAGAGAGAAAGACAGATAGAGAATGGGCATGCCAGCAGCCTCTCAACCGCTGTGAATGAACTCCAGATGTGTGAGCCCCCTTGTGGGTAAGTTCAGCATTGCACCCTTGCATCACTTAGCGTCTGGCTAAACGTGGGACCTGGAGAATCAAACGGGCATTCTTTAGGCAGGTGCCTTAACCACTCAGCCATCTCTCCAGCCTGCACATACCTTTTATATCACTACGGTCTATGCAAAGATGCAAAGATAGTGGACTATGGACAAGGGAAAGGAAAGCCCTGTTTGCTTCTCTTTGTCATATCTATAAAGGCTTTTGGAGTGTGACAGGGAATGTTTATAGCCTTGAACACTTTTTCCTGTCATCCAAAATAGATTCTGCTGGTCAGGAGCACTTGATCAGGGATCTATTCTTACTCACATCACACGTATCTACCTAGGCTGTCATACTTGGCTTGGTACAGCCCAGAGCTCTAAGTCAAGATGGCAGCCGCCCCTTGCAGTCGTGTGCAAGGGTCTTCAGCAGGAGTAGAGGGGGAGGACAGAGGGAGGCAAGGGCAGTTGAAGATCATGTTATATGCTGGTCAAGGCCTCCTTGGAACAACATATCACTCATAACTCCTCCAAGTACCAGTGGAATTCTGTGGGCCAGGATGGAGTGGACCATCAGTAAGAAAGTTCAGGTAGTGGTAGCACAAATTCACATGATAGGAAGATGATCATTGAACAGTTATCTTTTAATAATTTTGATAGGGTTAAAAGGGAAGCCAGCTCTTATAACCGCAAACCATTTGCTAGTAACCCTAAAAGAGAAAGAGAGGTGGCTGCAGAGATGGCTTAGCAGTTAAGGCACTTGCCTGCAATACCTAAGGAGCCAGATTTGATTCCCCACTACCCACATAAGCCAGACACACAAGGTGGCACATGCGTATGGATTTCATCCCCAGTGGCTAGAGGCCCTGGCACGCCCATTCTCTATCTGCACCCCCTCTCTCTCAAAGTATTTTTTAAAAAGAAAGAGAGAGAGAAAGAGAGAAATGTTTAACATCCTAACATGCCATAGTTAGAACTTCATAGCATTATTCGATTTTACTTTTTTAATAGTTACCTTCTCTGTTGGCCTATGATATATATGGGTTTCCTAGTTATGGGAATGCTATAAAGTTTTTAAATACATGTAGTTAAATTAAAAACAACAGTTGGTTGAACTAAAAAAAATATGTTGAGTATGTAAACTGTATTTGTCTATGACAAAAAATTGTGGGTGTAGCAAATTAATGAACAAAGGTTGGAATTGCAGCTAATGGAAGACAGTCAAAAGGTCACTGAAGTGACCCCAAGGGCTGGAAGGATGGGCAGTAAGAGAAACCTCAGAGGAAAACTAGGATTATGCAAGGGCCAGCCGGGCTCCTATGGGTGGGGGGGAGCTGAGCTCCTGGTCATGTGACTCCAGAAGTGTGGAGGAAGGGAATTAGAGAAAGTTCCAGTTACCAGCAAACCTTCAGGGACACAAACAGCCTCAAATGCCAGAGGAGACAGCGAGGAAGTTGAGGAAAGATGAAATGCCTGGATAAATATAAAAACCCTGAGGCTGGGTTTCTGACAAGCCCTGTGTGAAGGTAATAAATGCTATGCAGAGAGAAAGCCCCGAGGCACCATGGGGAGAGCACTGAATTGGGAGTCAAGAGACTGCTTTGATTCAACTCTCTCCTCTTTCTGTGTGGCCCTGGACCAACCCATACTTTTTCTAGGTTTCCCTCTGCTCACCTGGAAAATCCCCCTTCCAGTTACCTTGCACTCTGACTTCGCATTCTTTAATGTGTACATTCAGTTTCCCCCACTTGGTACTATGGGACTGCACTTTCAAAGCAACTATGTGCTTCAAGTGCAACCTCGTCCCTCACCAAACCACCCCGACAAGAGCGCACACACCATTGCATTTAGAATTAAAATCATTTGACTGTTAATATAATCACTGGGGATGTGATTGCCCATAAATATCAAGTGCTAACGGGGTCAGAGTCCCTGGTAGACATTGAGGAATGTGCCTCGTGGGTGGCAGGTGGGGGTGGGGACCACTTTTCCCGGGAAATACAGGGAAATGAACCTCCAGGTTATACCTCCGTGGCCTCACAAACACCACGCAGGCTCTTCCCGCCCAAATCGACAAGTCCCGCTTCCCTTCGTTGGAATTTGCCTGGCCTTCTGGCTAGCATTCTTTGACTTTCAATGTTGGGAACTGCATGGGGCACATAAAACCACAGTGCTTATCTCTGCAGAAGAAAGCTGAAAGTCCACGCACAGGTTTTTGTCTTGGTGAAATGAGATGCAGGTGGTTTTTATGAGGCCCACCCAGCAAAGTGTCCTTCTTGGTATGGGCCACTGTAGGAGGATGGCACTGACCTCCAGTGTTGCAATGACCCACGGGAAAGGAAGAACATTAAATATAAGGATTTTATTTAATACCTATATTTAATAAAATACTTACTGAGCAACTACTGTGACCAGCTCACAGAGGGTGAAAAAGAAACCTGGTCTCAAGGTGCTTCTAATGGCACTAATGAGGAAAGGGTGATGCCCGCAGACCAAGGAAAGAGGAAACACGAGACAGCCTCTGTATCCACAAATCCCACATCTGCACCAAACATGCCCACACTTTTCCTCCTGGTCCTTATTTCCTGAGCAATCCAGCACGATTGCCTATTATAAGCAATCTACAAATGATTTAAAGCACATTGGGGTAGGTATGTGGGTTAGATGTAAATGTTGCACTCCTTGTAGAAGGGACTTGAGCATCTTCAGATTTGGGTATGGGTAAGGATTCTGGATCCAGTCCCCCTCAGATGCTAAGGGACAGCTGTGGAATTGAGCAGAAAAATATATGATCGCCACTTTGAAACAATCTCCACTGGCACTGTCCCACCCTAACCCGTTCACCATGCCTCAGGAAAAGTCCCCTTTCCAAAACTAGCCATGGCCCCTTCCTTGAAACATTTTCCCAGTCCCACCTGCACGCCCAGGCCAAATGCTTCACCAAGACGGAGCCTCCGCTTTCTCCAGCACAGCAGCTTCTTGCTATCCTCCTTCCTCCCTGGCTTTCCATGTGTGCATGGAACCTTCCACTGTCCTCCATAGATTTGGGGGACACAAAAGCATTCCTTTCCTAGCGTGCCATTCTCCTGGATTCCATCTTTGTGATTCTCTGTGATTCTCTGTGCCTGGGCCATTTGTACACACACTGATGGTCCTCTGTGGCTTCAGCCTCACTACTGGGGCCTCCCTCCCTGTCTTCACAGCTTCCCATCCTCCCATGTCAGGTAATTTAGTATAAACACTGTGTATTTAACTGGCTGTTGCCACTGTTATCCTTCAAGATCCATGAGGTCAAGAGCTGCAGTTGTCTTAATTAACACAACATTCCCTCTTCCAGCACAATGCACACTGTAAGTGTCCCTTTAGTCTGTCTGAATAAAAGAATGTGAGCTATGGATAGTTGGAGAAAATGAAGATTAATAAGGACCACAATGCAAAGGGGAAAACAAGGGAAGATTGCAAAGAGGAGGTGTCACTTGATTTCTGGTGAGTAGGATTTTGAAAAGGGACAGAGCAGATTAAATTATGATCAACAGTAAAGGTTTTAAAAAAAGTGTTTGAACTCTATTCAATGCATACATAGTGTTTAACAACTGGTAAGTAAATTAATGAATAAATTAATTAAGAAGCTAAAAATGAACTAATGAATGGCTTTCTTGATAGAATACATAACAAAAAACACACACTAACAGCATTTCCTAGAACTGTAACTTGTATATCAACAGCCCCCTGCAAGCATACGGTAAACCAGTGTGTGTGAGGACGGAAGGTGATTGAAAGTTACAAACAGCCTGCATATCTCCGTTACCTGTCTTCTCCCAGACCTGCCTTCACCTGGGTGTTTTGCTCTTTATTTAAAGAAGTCCAGGGATCTAAACTGGGCATGGTGTCGCTTGCCTGTAATCCCAGCACTTGGGAGGTAGTGGCAGGAGAATCAGGAGTTCAAGGCCACCCTCTGCTACATTAGCAAGGCCAGCCTGGGCTACATAAGACCCTGCCTCCAAAAAAGAAAAAAAGTCTAGGAATATAGAAAAACTATCTTCCAGTTGCTTTCAAATTTTATGTATGTTCAATAAGACTACCCACACTTCTCACCTGATCACAAAAAAAGGAATACAGTCTTTTTACCAAAAGAGTATACAGAACCAACTAGTCATGCAAGGCCCAACTCAAAAGCGTTTTTCAGATGCGCTAGGCTCTGAGATTTGCCCTCTTTTCAAATGTAGTGGATTATCCTGGACTTTTTTTTTTCTTTCATTTGCAACTTTCCTGACTTGAAATCCTGATTCATAGGAGACACGAGCCTCAGTACATTACACTGCAGTCTAACACATCCTAAGCAACTCTTCTGCCAACACGCATTGCAGCATTTTGTGCTGCCTCTCTCAAATGGAGAGAAAGAAAGCGGCTTCCTGGCAGCTTCTTAGCAAAGCTCCCACCTCGTGCATGCACACACACGTACACACACACTTTTGCATCGTTGCTTGAACCAAGAAAGCATGCACAGTTTCCTGACAGATTGGATAATGTGGAGCGCTGAGAAAATTGAGCAATTTCCCTCACTCTTATTTCACCCCCAAATGCTTTGGGTACAAATATAACAACCACCCGCACGGAACAGTATTTTCTTTTTATTGGTTTAGTTTTTTTTGTTGTTGTTTGTTTGTTTTGTTTTGTTTTGTTTTCTGGGGTAGGGTCTCACAGGCTGATCTGAAATTCACCATGTAGTCTCAGGGTGGCCTCAAACTCATGACGATCCTCCTACCTCTGCCTCCCAAGTGCTGGGATTAAAGGCATGTGCCACCACGCCCGGCCTGGTTAGGGTTTTTGAGACAGGGTCTCACTATAGAGTCTTGGATGGCCTGGAACTTGCTATGTAGACCAAGCTGCCCTTAAACTCACAGCAGTCCTCCTCCCTGTACCTTATAGACTTGTACCACCATGTCCAGCAAGCGTCATTTTGTTAAAATGAACAATGGGAAAGTGGAGCAGCAGTCTAAGCAAAGATATTCTTAGGCTGGGGACATCATCAAGACACTAACCCAGTCTATCTGGAGCTGTCCCTCTGGCTAGATTGAGTCTCATCTTGTTCAGTGGCAGGGCCAGCTAACCAGATTCCTTGAGATCAGATATTAGTGGGCGAAACAAGGAAAACTTCCAACTTGTTAAGTTGGAAAACCTGAAGGAGCCTGAATCCCAGCCCACCATTGCCAAGAAACTCTATACGACGACACAGGTGCAAGGCATTTTTTTTCTTTCTCTTTTAAATTCAGACTCATTAAAATATGTATTTTGCAAGGGGATTAAATTCAAACATCTGGGGAAGGGGGAGAAAAAGTCCACAATTCTTAAAATATTTCTTAACTCAATTTTAGATTGTGATTATTTCATTTCTTTTTAAGTTGGGGACAACAGGAGTAAGATGACAGAGAGGAGCAAGGAGAGTCAGAACATGACTTCCGAAGGGCCTCGGGCTTCATCAGCTGCCATAATTGTGGGAAAAGGACCTGAAGATGCCAAGTAACAGGAAATTACCAGAAGAATCTGTCAGCACAATCAGCTGCTATTTTCATTGTTCTTTGGCAAATTTATACACAGTCGGGAGCACCTGGGCTGGCCTAGAGCCCAGGTTTGACTAATTGCCAGGGGAGAGGAGTCGTAATTTGTCTTCGGAGGGATTTCCTCCAACTGCTCCTCAAAACATGTGGTTTCGCTTTTCCCTCTCTCCACAGGAAATGGCAGGACAGTGAGACGCAAAATAAATGAGTTCACTTCCAAGAGGTTGCCTCCTAAGAGGCCACTCCAAAAATAACTGTCTTGTGAAAGGTTGTTAATAACCGAATTCTACATACACGTCTCAGAAAACAGCATTTCAAAGGCACCATGATTTCTACCCCGGCCCCTTCCCTCATGAACACAGGGCACTTAAAAAAAAAAAAAAAGTCATGGGAGACAGAGAGGTAATCAAATTTTGTGTCTCATGGAGGTAGGGAAATGTCAACCCCTTTCACGGGTTTGCAAAGCCCCTGTCCACGAAACAGAATTTTGGAACGAGGAGATGAATCCACCCCAGTCTGCCCCAGCTCTTCCTTGCTATCCACCATGAGCTGCCCTGGCTTAAACCCGATGTGTAAACTTCCCAGTGGGGGACTCAGGAGATTCCTTGAAGGCATAAATGTTCCCCCCACTGGTTGCTGGGGCCTGGTGTATGGCATCAGGCTGGCAATACTTAGGTCTGAAAGGGTTGAAGGAGGGACACCAAGATGCCTGTTCAAATCACCTGGTTGGTGGCTTGCAGCCCAGAGCTGGGTGAAGATAATTTTAAATTTCTTGAACTTCAAGAGACCGATTGCCTTTTTACAAGAACCACCTGTCAGTATGGCAGCCTTCCTCTTGTAACCTCGCTCCATATTTTTTACAGGTTAACATACCAGCACGTGTGCACACACACACACACACACACACACACACACACGCACGCACACACCACTTCGACCTCATACCCTTCTCATCATTTAAGCTACAGCTCTAGCCAACACACTCTCCTTGAGTAGCACAGTCATGTTTTATATTCCTTCCTGAAGCCAATAGAGCCTTCTAATCTAATTGCCTAGCATTTTCCACGTGCTGATTGGGAAATGTCAGAGTGACGGTATGTTTCATATTGAAATGTACATCCGCCTTTGGTGTATTTTCACCTGTGCTGGGTTCAGCTTCTCTTGTGATTTAAGAGTTCTGGCAACATGTCAACAAAACATCAACCACTTTTTTTTTCTTTCTTCCCTTCTTTCTTCTCCAAGCATTTAGAGCACGCGGCACATCATTACTACCCTGGGCGAAGCCAGCAACATTTGGGTTTGATTTGGGTTCTGTTGCAGATCCCTTTCTCAATGTTGAGCTGTGCTGTAATTCTAAACTGACCCACCTTCCCCCTCGCAAAGGTGAAAAAATGTTATGGAGAGTTTTACAACCCACAGCCCATCATTTATACTCAAACACACCGGGAGAGTTCAGACTTGGCTTATTTTCCCTAAATCAGCGATGTTTTGACATGTTTATTTGTTTAATTTGTTTATTTTGACTAACTCTGATTATAATTGGCAGCAGCGGGTAGAATTAACATTAGACGGTGTCTTAGACTTGTCTGTTGTAATAATGCAGAAGGAATGTGAAAAGAAAAGAAATCGACGCAGTCCGTAACAATAGCAAGCAAGCGGGGGGATACTACAAGGGGTTTCTTTCACAAAGAGAAACACAACCCTAACTTCAATTTTTACTCAAAAATGTGCACTGAGAACCACACAAATGATCCTCGAACACTTTTCCTTTAGTCAATGAATCTGCCTCCTCGGTAACATACTTGCCTAACAATGACCAAAAAGTAGAATCTTAAAAGTCTATTATTGAACCTTTGAAATCTGTCTTCTGAGATTGTTTTTATTGTTTTCTGGACTATTTAGAAATAAAGGTGCAATGATTATTAAGTCACACCAAGATAAGATCAGAGTAACTACATAATAGCTAACACCATTGCGTGGTTGACAGTGTACTTTCTGATTTGTCTACAAAGTCCCACACGGGGAGCTTTATATCCCAGACTTAACTCTGCTAATTTCTCCTGCCTGTCTTTGTCGCGACAATGAAAGTATCACGTGAACTTTCTTCTCCACGTTCGCAAAGGCCCACGTAAAGCTAGTTTCTCAGGAACGATGGCTGTTTCACATATAAAAGACATATAATCCACTTCAGGGAATGGGGACTCTGTCCGACCGGTTCTGCCAGCTCATACACGGCAGTGGGTGTCCTTCCCAGAACATTGACCTCAAGTAAGGTAGGAGCGTCCCTTGCCTCCGCCCCATGCATTGAGATTGGAGATTGTGCCAGGAAACTTGTCTGAGGCGGCCCCTGGCCCTTAAAAGGAAAATAAAAGACATCAGTTCATGTACACATTCTCCTGCCAAGGACGCACACAGCACAAACATGCTTTGCTCGCATTGATTATCCCATAAATATTTTCCCCGTGCACAGTATGGCTGACGGCTGTGTGCAATGCTAACCTGGAACACCATATGCACTACGACAGGGCCAAGTTCAAGTTGCCATTTCTACATCAAGGCCCTCGCTTGCTACGGGATATTTTGCTCAGAGAAGACTGGTCTTTAGAGGACTTATACTTCAGCTTCTATTTCCTTTTACTCAAGTGAGACTTCTGTGACCACCCCCCAAAAAAAGACCCCCAAGATCAGGCAAGTAGCCAATGACCGTTATCCCTCTCTGGCCCTGACCAGTTCCACGGTAGTCTCTGTTTGAGGTACAAGCTGGTAGTGCTAAGGGCACCAGATAACAGGTTCTTCTGGTAGCTTTACGGTTATCTTTCTAGGACACTGAAAATTTATTATTTTCCCCAACCTCAACCAGCATAGAAACTGATGGTCTATAGACACTGGGAATAAGAGCAGGCATTGAGGACAGTTTTTAAAAATACAACAGAGCTGGAAAGATGGCTTAGAGGTTAAGGCACATGCCTGTGAAGCCTAACGACCCGAGTTCGATTCTCCAGGTCCACGTAAGCCAGATGCACAAGGGGGCTCAAGCGTCTGGAGTTTGTTTGCAGTGGCTACAGGCCCTGGTGTACCCATTCTCACTCTCCCTCTCTCTCTTTCCCTCACTCTGTCTCTAATAAATAAATAAATAAATAAATAAATAAATAAATAAATAAATAAATAAAATGTTTTTAATCCTTTAAAAAAATACAACAGGGCCTGGGGAGATGGCTAGTAAGTAAAGCACTTGCTATGCAACCATAATAGGCTTGAGTTTGAATTCACAGTATCCACATAAAATCTGGGCATGGCAGCGTGTACTTGCACTGGGGAGGCAGAGACTGGGGATTTGCTGGCTCTAGGTTCAGTGAGAGACCCTGTCTCAAAAATAAAGTCGAGCCGGGCATGGTGGAGCACGCCTTTAATCCCAGCACTCGGGAGGCAGAGGTATGAGGATCACCGTGAGTTCAAGGCCACCCTAAGACTACCTAGTGAATTCTAGGTCAGCCTGGACTAGAGTGAAACCCTGCCTACCTCGTAAAACCAAAATAAAATTTAAAAGTCAACAGGAATTGAGGAAGACATTCAATGTTGACCTCTGGCCTCCATACTCACAAGCACACACGTGCATGCATGCCTGCAGATGGAATTGCTATAGTTTTCCCACTCCCACCCTTCTTCTTAAAATCCCCCCCATCGCCGCCCATTCCCTGACTGTACTTTGTACACACACACCCAAGGATGATAAAGGGACTTATCATGACACCATTTCTGATGTTAAAATTGTGAAGTAAAGGCCAAGGATAAAACACATATACATACACACTCAAACACAAACACACTCATAACACACACACACACATACACACATAAATAAATTTAAAGATATGGGGCTTGGAAGTTGAAAGCACTTGCTTACAAAACCTGCTGGCCCGAGTTCTAGTCCCCAGCACCCACAGCTGGATGCAAAGTGGCACATGCGTCTGTGACCCCCAACACACCTACGCCAATGGGAGGTGGAGCCAGTAGACTCAAAAGCTGGAGAGCGAGCTAGTCTGATATTCATTTATAGTCTGGCAGGTCATTTGTAGTGGCAAGAAACCTTATGTCAAGGAAAGTAGAGAAATTTGTGAAGAACTTTGAGAACTCAGAATGGTCCTCTGACCTCCATACATGAATTGTGGTGTGCGCATACACACACACACACACACACACACACACACACAATTTTTTAAGCAGATGTTTATTAAAAACTTTTAAGGGCTGGAGAGATGGCTTAGTGGTTAAGGCGCCCGCCTACCAAGCCTAAGAACACCCGTTTGATTCTCCAGGTTTCCCATTTAGCCAGACACAAAAAGTGATGCAAGGGTGCAATGCTGCACTTGCCCACAAGGGGGCACAGGCATCTGGAGTTCATTCACAGTGGCTGAGAGGCCACTGGTGTGCCCATTCTCTCTCTCTCTCTCTCTCTCTCTCTGTCTCTGTTTCTGTCTCTCTAAATAAATTAAAAAAAAAAACACTTTTAAAATATAGTATGAAGAAAGGGCAAATCTAAGTCTGCCTTTTCCAAACTGCACCCTGAGTTTCCCAGGAAAACTGGAAAGGAGAAACACCCGAAGGCTGGAAGGCTCAGACTGGTGGTGTGTGGTGGCTATGATACTCCATACACAGTCCCCCCAACACCCTCTTCCTCTCCCTGCCGTGGGACCCTTTTGACTAAGAAGTTGTTAGGCTGACACTCATTGCGATAAGAACTTGGAACTGAGGGACAGGGAAATATCAGGCACGCAGTAATGGATCTCTGGGACTTGGTGGACATACAAGCCTGGGTAAGACCAGAGAGCAGAACACAGCAAGCACTCTCCCATCTCAGCAAGCCTGGGAATGAAGAGCCAGTCCGGACAGGACATCAGAAAGCCAGAATCAAGAAAACTGAGTAGGGTCTCCAGATGTATAACAAGCACCAACACAGGAAGGTTTACTATGCAGCATCCTCTGAGCATTGGGCTAGTTGGGACTTTTCCATAGATGTGGTTCTGCGATGTTTCTGTCAACATCTTGGAAGAACTAGCAGGATAAAGATAAAGAATACAGCCTCCAATTCAGAGGTGGGGTATGGGGTGGGAGACTTCCTTTCACAGTCAGAGAGAAGAAAGATGGGGGGGCAAGATTCACAGCAGAAACAAAAGGAAGTCACTTTCTCCTTTGCCCCTGTTACTGTCCTCAGACATAAGCGTTGATGGAATTCTGAAGTTTCCTCTCTCACCTCCACTCTGCCCCATTTACGGTGCTGCTTAAGAATGGAGAATGGAATTGTTTGGTCGGTTCTGCATATTCCCTAGCATTTTCACTGTCCAGTTGACTTTGAGCTCCCAGGAAGAAAAATGGGTCCTGCTGTCAAAGTGTTATGATGATTCTTCTTCTCAAGGTCCAAAGAGACAGCTTAAATTTATGCATATGGAATGGGTTGACTTTTTTTTTTGGTTAAATTTTATAGTGAAGCATGAGCTGTAAGTGTTCTTAAGTGCCTTAGATATAGAGGTTATATAAATATAAAGCAATATTATTGAAATGAAACTTCTTTGGGGCATTTGCCAAGGGACCTGGTGTTAGGATTTTTTTTTTTACATGAGAAGATTAAATGAAGAAGTGTCTAATGAGGTCTTGCTGCTGGCAGCTCCATCAGGACCTGTTCTCAGTCCCACTAGATGGGGGGAGGGGGGGAACGCTGATTTAGAACAGGCACAAAGTGGCTAACTTTGAAGAAGAGTCTAAGAACAATTTTGCTTCCTGCCAACGTGGCCCTAATGGCTTCAGAGATTTCCCAAACTCGTTATATTAAGAAATGATCAGAAAGTCGTCAAAGAATCCTGCAGGATAGTAACACCTTAAATGTGTCCAACTTAGAAACATTACTCCTTCTTCAGCTACCAGGTAAATCCACCCACCACCACCACCACCACCACCACCCTGACTTTGAGAACTCACATTCCATTGGCTTGAGAAGAAAGTCTGTTAGTGCATTGCCTAGTCATTTGAAGATATGGAAAAGCTGTATCTGACATACGGGATCCCATCACAGGAGAGGGAAAGCAGAAACACCCCAGGACAAGGACTTACTGCAGAACTGGGAAGACAGAACTAGACTACGATTCTCCCACTGCCATGCTCCAATCCATTTCTGAGGACTGTGTGTGTGTGTGTGTGTGTTATAGGTGCATGTATGTATAAATCATCAAAACGTGTGAGCAAGGGCACGTGCATGGGGGTGGTGGGAGGTCGGAGGACAGCCTTGGTGTATTCTCCAGGAATGCCATCTTCCTCTTTTTGAGACAGGTCATTCATTGGCCTGGAGCTCATCAATCAAGCTAGAGTAGCTGGATGGAAAGACACAGGACCATCCTGTCTCTGTCTCCCCACGCTGGCATGGCAAGTGCATGCTGCCATGCCTGGCATTGTCACATGGGTGCTGGGGCTCAAACTCAAGTCCTCAGACGTGTGGCATAAGCACTTTGCCGGCTGAGCCATCTTCCAAGTCCCTAAAGTCACATTTGTGGCATCACTTTATAAAGGGAAGTCAAGAATAACTAGAAGCTAAAATTTTTTTAAATAACAATTTAATGGAGCAGCTTATACACATGAATATATAAAAACAAAGTCGTCATGCTAAAATGTAAAATAAACACTAGATTTAGAGACAAAAGGCTTTTCTTTTGTCACATTACAGATCACTTTGGTCAAGTCATCCTGGACTTTCTGGTCAAAATATCTGTACTTGGTGAATAAGAAATAAGAAATGTGAGTGGCGCCCCCTGTATCACAGTTGCTTGCCTGGTTCATACAGGTGTGACGATGCCTGGGAACGCATAAATCCTATACGAGATATAGTGGTATGTATGTATATATATATATATCTCCATCCATGAGCAGTTCAAAAGCTTCAAGGGGCCTGAGAAACACAGTTTCTATCACACTCTGCTCCTAACGCTGCCATGCACTCTGGGATCTAAACTACAGGATCACAGTGAGTGGGGACGAACTGGCTTCAGATATACAAAGGGTTAAGTATTTAATCCAAAGACAGAACAGAATTCTGTCATTTCTCCGGAGAAGCTCCCTCTTATTTTTTTCAATATGCCCTTAGCCCCAAAGGTTCCTCTTTTGTTTTGCTTATCATATAAGGTTATATAAATATGAGGTAATGTTATTTGATTTGATGTGAGCTTATATTCTATTCAATTAAAAAGACACCCCCTAGAGAAGTCTCTTCCCTGATTCTAACTTCTTTGGACCTCCCTGGCTGGGTCTTCTGAAGACTCCCACTGCAGCCTATGGCGACTAGTTTTTCTTCCCTGGTCTGCCTCTGCACTGTCCCCCCTCCAACCTTCATGGACTCCAGGCCACAGGCTCTCTACAGCTGACACTGGGTGAGGTGGTTTTGGGATCCCAGGGGAGCTTGCGCAATCTAGCTCAAGTTCTTGGCTAAGTGGAGATACTTTTGGGGGGTGTTTTCTGAACTCTCACTCTGAGCCCCAGGCCAGAGGATTCTCAGGTCACATCCCCATCAGTCATTCACATCCCCCTTCCCCAGCTACCCTGTGCCCCCGCCCCCAGAATTTCCCCAGTTGTCAGACTTGTGTCCTACACTCACTCTGGGCAGACAGCCAGGCAGCGGGCTGTGGATACAAGGCAGAAGGAGGCTCTGGGGCTCCAACCAGGGTTGTCTCACCAGCATTGGTGTGTGCCCCTCGTCATGAAAACATCTGTTCATCCGTTCTGTTGTTCTCCTCTCTGGTCTTCTCATTCCTCCTTATTTTTATTCGTACTGGGCATACGAAGCATGTAAACAGCACCTGTTGGTACCATCCTTTCCCTCATCCCTGCCCCTTTCCAAAGGGGCCCTCCTCATGGGGAATGCAGGTCCCGTCTCTCTTTTCCAAAGCTAGCACACCTGCACCTCACCGAGTGAACACAAAGCCATGGGAGTTCCGCTTCTTTCAAATCTGCAGTAGAAGTCCCTGGCTTTCTGTCTCGCTCCTCTTGGTTGCAACTCCTCCTCAGCAATTTCTTACTTTTTACAACAACATCACCAATTAAGTCCTGGGAAGGCACGAGGACTTGTATGCCTCAGGGTTTCCCTCCCATGTGCAGAAAGCCATTGGAGCGTCCTTGCTTGCCTGCTCCCCTCTCCAGCCCCTCTCCACTCTCTTCTCCTCTCTTCTCCAAAACCTTCTATTGTACCCCTTGGTGATCAGACCAGGCATTGACTTGCTCAGAGGAGGAGACTCAGCTTGAGGTCCAACAAAGGCCAGGTCTCGCTTCAGCTAAACAATTTCATACTCACCTAGGAGTACATAGTTATCAACTTCAAAATATTTTTTTCAGGGCTGAAGAGATGGCTCAGCAGTTAAGGTGCTTGCCTGCAAAGCCTAAGGACCCAGGTTCAATTCCCCAGAACCCATGTGAACCAGATGCACAAAGTGGTGCATGTGTCTGGAGTTTGTTTGCAGTCTAGAGGTCCTGGTGCACCCATTCTCTGCCCACCCCCACCATAAAATAAATAAATGTGTTTTTTTTCCAAAGAGCAACTCATCTTCTTGCCTAAAAGAAAGAGGATGAAGGTTGGGGAGTTGGCTCAGTGGTTAACTGAAGTTACTGATAACTAGAGTTCACATCTCCAGAACCCACTGACAGCTGGATGCAAGTAGCCCATGCATCTGTGATCCCCATGTGTCTACCACAATGGGGGGCTGAGTCAGGAGAATCCCAAAGCTCACAGGCTGTCTGGCATGTATAGCAGCAAGCTAGAGAGACCCTGTTTCAAACAAGGTGGAAGGCGAGGGCCAACACCCTGAGGTGTCCTCTGCCTTTCACATGCGTGCCATGGCATATTTGTGCCCGTGCATACACACATACATGCAGAAAAGAGAAGGAAGAAAGAAGGCAGTGGTTTAGCAGTTCCTTTGTGAGGTGAAAACCAGACGGTACAGATATGCTTAGGCATCCACAGGGGACTGTTCCGGGAACCCCATCACACCCAAACCTGAAGATGCTTGAATCTCTTATATAAAATACTATAGCATTACACATATCCTATGCACACCTTCTGTGCCTTTTAAATCATCTCTAGATGACATATAATGCCTCACACAATGTAAATGCTATGTAAATAGTTTTTCTACCATATGCCTAAGGGAATGATGACAAGAAAAAAATCTGCACATGTTCAACATAGATATAGATTTTTTTAATACTTTCCATCTGCAGTTGGTTGTATATGAGGATGTATAACCCACAGATACACAGTGCTGTCTGTACACGCCCAAACTGTACACGGTGCTGTCTGTACACGCCCAAACTGTACACGGTGCTGTCTGTACACGCCCAAACTGATTCTCCTAATAAATGACAAACACAAATACAGCCACGGTTGGATGTAAGAAACGGTGGAAAGAGAGGCTTTCATAGTCACATACTTCTTAGGTAAGGTTTTTGGTATTGTTCCACTCAGTTGAGAGAGAGAGAGAGAGAGAGAGAGAGAGAGAGAGAGTCATTGACTTTGGTAAGGGAGGCTAAGGTATTCCGGCCCGGGGACCCAGGCACCGATGGCTCTCTGTTGCCATCCAGTGGGCTAATGCTGCATGACCGCAAGATTCTTGGCGGAGAAGATTCCGTGCGTGAAATCCAGCCTGCATAAAATCATGCTATCTCCTCCAGAGAATTGCTAAAGCTTCCAGAATGCACCCCTCCAGCTCTCCCACCTCCCTCATTAGCTGGTTTGTTTGTCTTTGAGATAAAGGGATCTTGGCTGGCCTCTCCTTGTTGACGGAAAAATTCAATGCGCAAAAAGAACAGCTTTTGTGGCACTTGGGCCAAACCTACAGCTCCCTAATTGGTTTAAAAGATGGGGGAGCAGAGTGTGGAGAGAGAATAAATGAGAGCTAGGGAGAGAGTGAACAGAGCTGGCGTCCTGAAAGTGCCAAATGGTAAATAAGCCCTTTTTATTGACTCATTTGGTCTCAGTGCTACAAAGATTTCTCTAATTGAGGGAGGAAGCAGACCGAAGGGCACTTTTAAGTGACACCCAATGCTTACCAAGGAATGGAATGCTAAGGGAGGTGGTGGATCGCAGGATAGATAAGAGGGATTCTCCAAAGCCCTTGAAGTCCAGGGGTTAGTAACCCCAGGAAGTGTTTGGCTCTAATTAGCCCGCCATGTTCCCTAAGCTTTCCTTCAGCAGCCCTGCTTCGGAGGGTTCCTGTTCCGATGAGTTGATGCAAGGGCAGCGGTCAGGGCTCCTGGCTGGGTGAATCACCAATCAGTCACCTGTGGTCAGCTGTTGCTGGCACAGTGACGCGAGGAAACCAGTAACAATGCAGGCAGCCTCTGGCTATGCACTCCTGGACCCTAGATTGCATGGGCGTCCATAAGTATTTGGCTCAAGGGTCTTTAAAAACCAGTTTTACCTGCATAGAAAAGTTAAGGACAGTAACAACTATTTCCTAAGTCCAAATGAACTTATCAGAACTTATCAATAGACCTGTGTGTCATCTGGGCCTCTACATGGCTCCTCATGTAACATCATGCACACGTATGTTCTCTAGCCATGAGTTAACTGCCCGCTGTGACTCACAGAGGGAAGGTCACATGAAGACTCAGGAGGAGAAAGCCCACTATTTCCAAGCCAGTAGATGTCCTGTGTCCTGGCATGAGCCAGTGACAGCAGCCAGAAAAGATATGGTGAGGCTTGGGCTAACGTCCTAGCCCCACTAGCACTCACATTTATTATACATTTTTGGATGCGTTTTAGCTCCCTTATCTCTTAGTGATAAAAAAATGTTAACAGATGTTAAATATTAGTAGTCATTCCACCTCTTTTGGGCTCTGTATCCATGTGGTTGAAGAATATCCAGAGACTGAAAGATGAGCTATTTAGTTTATACTGTTATCATTGACAATCCTTATCTGCAGGAACAAGGTTTTTCTCTGTATTGCAAAGGATATAATAGAACAAAGGACATAATATACTAATAAATCTCGGTTAAAACTACACACGCACACGCACGCACGCACACACGTGCACACACACGCACGCACACATGCATTTATCAGCAGAGTTCCCGAACAGTCACAACAGTCTTCTGATGGCTAAAGAAAAGCATTCAGTAACCTCGTCTTTGGAGTCAATTATGGCCTGAACGGTGTCTATGCAAGTTCTAACCCTGACTACCTCAGAACGGAACTATGTGGGGAGATAAAGTCTTTAAGATGAGACAAAGCTAAACTAGGAGGCCAGAGAGGTGAGTCCTGGTCCACTGTGACTGGTGTTCCTACAAGAAGAGATTAGGACATGAGCACCTGCAGAGGGAAAACGGTGTGAAGACCAGGGAAAAGAACGTGGCCATTGACAAAACTCACAGGCTTCAGGAGAAACCAGCTCTGGCCTGCCAGCAACTTGATCTCAAACTTCCAGCCTCCAGAACATGAGACCTAAGAGTCAGTGGTGGAAGCCGCCCGGTGTGGACTTTGTTGTGACTGGTAGAAAGTGAAAAACAGGTCTGAAATGCCCCACTCTACCACATACTACCTTCATACTCTTGTTATTGTTTTTTAATTGCTCATTGACGTATTGTTCACACATAGAATTTATCTATCGTAGGTCTGCAAGTTAATGACTTTAGTATATTTAGAGTTGTATAATCACTACCTTGATATATAGTATATGGAAAAGACAATCCCTAGACCTCAATTTCTTCATGTGTAAAAAAGGGCTAATATTTTTCACATGGGCTTCGTTTAGAGAGTTTAAGGTTTGTGTCATAAGACATGTAACATGAGTTTGTAGGCCCTTTCTTTGACATTCTCAGAGCTCAGGGCCCCTATATATTAACACCAAGTCTGAAATATTTGATGACCAGCCACTCTGACCTTCAGATCGTTTCAAAACTTAGCACAGGGGCCACCCTTCCCTGTGACTTCCCACCAGCAGCACTGGGGCACGCTTTGGTTCCTCACTTTCCTTGGTGGCAGGCAGACTCTTAAGATGACCGCCTGATCCAGCTTCCTGTGGGCTCTCGCCCCTTCTCTTGAGGGAGTTGGATGCACCTAGGATGAACAGAACACAGAAGTGATGGGTGGCCACTGCTAAGACTGGGCACAGAAAGCTGGTTTCGTCTGGGCTTTCTCTCCGACTTTCATACTTACTGCTCTGAGGAAAACCTGCTGCCAAGGCTGCCTCACCTGCGCTTCCCTCGAGAGAGCCATGTGGTACATGAGCATCTGCTGTCTGTGGTGGGAAGACACGGGTGTGATCTTGGCCCCAGATGCCTCCCCAGCAGTTCTTCAAGGGGGCTGTGCCCACAGACATACCCCATTGCAGCCTGTGGGCAACTCCAGTCAGCAGCTGCTGATGACTCCTGGACTCCCCGAACTATGGTCATGGGCTGCTGAGTTTGAGGGTAATTTCTTACACAGCAATAGATAACCAATACACTCACCTCTTTGTACACTAGCAGGAGTAGGGTTGAATCGAGATTGACCCCTTTAAAGAAGGCCCTTGCTCAGATCAGGACCCAGCACCCTGTCAGTTGTCAACCAGAAACTTTAACTCAAACTTGGCTTGTGAGAGTCCCCTAACATTTTAGTTGCTATGGTTTTCATGCCTTGTTCCTGCACTCTGCAATGATGTACACCCCTGTGTGCCTGGCTCAGTGGCAGGCCTTCTGACTTCTCCAACTCTGCACTTGGTTCTGGCTACCTCATGACCTCTGCTCTCTGAGGGGCCCCTGGCAGGATGGAAGCAGTGGCTTTCTGCATTTGAGTAGAAATGGGATCTAAGGCTGGATTTGCATTTCGATCACTCCAATTCATTGTAATTATCTATGAGTCAGTTTCCTCATCTACTAAGGAAGTTTGCCGGGCATGGTGGCGCATGCCTTTAATCCCAACACTCACTTGGGAGGCAGAGGTAGGAGGATTGCCCTGAGTTCGAGGACACCCTGAGACTACCAGGTCAGCCTGGGCTAGAGTGACACTCTACCTCGAAAAACCAAAGGAAAAAAAGAGAGAGAGAGAAGTTTCTAGAAGATACTTCTTATGACAAGTAGAAATGAAGTTTTGAACTGAAGTGTCAGGAAAAGACTTCTGATTTGCATATGTGTGCTACTGTTGGCTCCTTCGAAGAGCCTATGGCTGTCTTGTGCTTTAAGTAGGTGAGGTAAGAAATTGGCTAGGTAAGTCTTAGGGAGTGCTAACTACATTGGTAGTAGCTATTAGTATTGTTCCAAACATGACATTTTTTAAACACAGTTTCCTTGATTCTCTCATCCCCCAATATAGAAGCTGAAAGAATGGACACATAACCTAGAGGCTAGTCAGTCCATCTTAATCCTTACTCCCTCAGCCAATAATGTTTGTTCTAAGAAAAGAACATTCTAGAGCCCTTCCTTTGGACCACTGTAAGGATCCTGGAGAAGGTGGCTTTCCTGCTCAGTTGGCACGTCACACTTAGTGAGGCTGGGACCACGTGGTGAGAGCCTCTCTGAACAGCAAAATCGTGATCAGGGCAGAAGGAGGAAAGGTTGGGCAGGGGCACTTCTAGAAGAATTACGTCTCCATTCCACTTTCTAAGACTCTGGTGCCCACAGCTCTTAGTTAGATTCTGTCAGCAAGCTCAGACTGTTCCCCACATATATGAGTCCATAAATAAGGCTGGGTGAAATGACTGCCTCACAGCTCAAACAGCCCTGGTGAATGCAGAGACTGCAAGGCCCGGGTGTCGCCTAAATAAGTTCTGAGGGATGGAGCTCAGACGAGAGGCTTCCTGGCGGGCGTGCAGGTCAAGCATGCGAGTTAGATTCCTCTCACAATGCCCTCGCCTGCTGGAGACCAACTCATTTCTTTTTTCTTTTTTTTTTTTTTCAAAGTTCTGTTCAGTGTATTATACTGTCAAGTAGATATACAGTCATTACACTGATCATTCTACTTACAGAAGGCCAACATCTAAGAGGCAAATTTTTTTCCCCCAATCCAGAGAGGTTCTCAGAATCTTCAATCTAAGATGTTAGAATTACATAGGCACAGGCATACCTCAGTCTCATTCCATTCCCTTGACCCTTGCCTGCTGGGTGCAGCTTGCTGCAAATGGGAATTTAGTTTGGAGAATGCTTTGTCATCCCATTCTCGTGGCGGTGTTACTTTTGAATGACAACTGAAAGGAATTTTGTGCATACTCTTTTCTTCACCAGCTTCTGAACTCCAAAACCAAGCGCAGCCATATACAGGGGAGATGGACTTTGGGCAAAGACAAAGTGAGCAGAGCTTCCTCACGGAATTCCACGTTGAGATTACAGTGCCATCACGGGCTGTGTAACTGGGAAAAGCAAAGATCTACGACTTGTTTTGTGGAAGATCCCAGTCAAACTCTCTGGACACAGGGTAACATAGGCCTGGCTTGGTTTTTTTTTGTTTTTTTTTTCCAAGTTATATTTGCCTGTGAGATCTGATCTGAAGAATGTCATGCATCCACGGAAGCCACTGGGAACCTACACAGGTGGCCTGTGTGTCTTACATGCAGTGGTTCCAGAGACAATGTCATTGACTGGCTTGTCACCTTACAGAAGTCTGTCACAAGTGTACTCAGAGCAATGGCATTGTGTTAGAGGGGAAAGCACGGACGTTGGAAACACATTGAGACCGGAGTGTGACACCATACTCTCTCACCCAATCTCCAGCAGGGGCAAGGGTGAAGGCTATCACCTCACATTTAGCACCAGGAGACGCTAACAGCTCCCACGGGGATGCAGCCGATTGCCTTGGCCTTGGTCTCATTAGTACCACGCTGTAGCCAGCTGAATCAATCACGGAAAGTAACACCGTTTGTGTCACACACATTTTCCCAGGACACTTAACCCCAGGCCGAAAGGGAAGTTGCACTAACAGCAATTGTCCATATTTGTGTGGAATGTATCTACCCTTCTTGCTACACACAAATGTTCAAACCTTGAACAAGTTCCCCAGAATTGCAATGTACAGAAAGTTCTGATGGCTGCCCTATGGCACCGGGTCCCCACTCTTTTTCCTGTCTCTCTTTTGCTACCCAATAACGTGAAAGCGGGCGGTCCTTGTGTCCTTTCGCCACCAGCCTTGCACAAGAATGAGGAAAACTCTTCGTCTAACTCCAAACACACACACACTTGCAAGAAACACATGTATGCACGCATCTATGCACATACATGTGCACCTGTACCTTTAGAACGTAGTGACAAGGCCAGCCAAAGAGACGTAGTGGGGTACCCAACTCTTTAGGGGACCCCTTTGTTTCTATATATAGTTTCTTTTCTTTTCTTTTCTTTTTTAATTTCCCAGGGTGGTAGATGTGAACCCAAGATGCTGACAGGGAATGAGCCTCAAGACAACGTCAGCTCCATCCTTTTCCTGCCATGAGAGTTCATCCCTCACCTGCCAAACAAACACTCGTAGGTCATACGCCTCCAGCTTCCCTTTGATGTTCTGATTTCCTGTATGACTTCTAGTTTTTAAATATTTTACTCATTTATTTGAGAGAGAGGGAAGGGGAGAGAGAGAGAGAGAAAGGAAGAAGCAGAGAGAGAGAGGAAGAGAATAGGCACGCCAGGGCCTCCAGCGAATACAAACTCCAGACATATGCACCACCTTGTGCATCTGGCTTACATGGGTACTCAGGAATTGAACCTGGGTCCTTAGGCTTCACAGGAAAGTGCCTTAACAACTAAACCATCTCTCCAGCCCCCTGATTTAGATTTTTGAATAGCCTGATAGAGTTTGAGGCCATCATAGGCTACCAAGTAAGCGCCAGGGTTAGCTTGGGCTGGAGTGAGATCCTGCCTCAAATACCCCTCCCTGCCCCTAACAACAAAGAAAAAGAGAGTGTTTGGGACTCATACAATCTCGGACTAAAGAAGTCGGGTTCAAAAAGGTCTTGGGCTACTTGGCAACTTTTTAGATTCAAATTAAAATCATAGGCACTGGGACCTGCTTATCTGCTAATCCTGCGTTTAGAACACTGTTATATACATCTATTCCATTTAATCTCTGCAATTAAACTGTGACAGAGATGATACAGGAAACACAACATTGGGTTTTGCTTTTCATCATTCTGATATTATGTGTTCAGGGTAGAAAAATTTTTGATGGAGACATCTTAAAGGACAGTACCTACACCCACTGAAAACCATTTTAAAATGTTGCTGTATTATATGTTTTCTCTGCTTTATCTTTTTCTATGTATATATAATTGAATGTAATTAAATACAATTTGATAATTTAACATTCTAATTTTAAAGCTGCTTTTATACCAAGACAATGGTGAATGTTTTCCCATAATAAGAATTATAATTCTTTTCCATAATATGCTATGCTTATACAAAATTCTATCATGTGCCGTATACTATGCTATGTTTAACCAGTTCTCTACTGTAGGAGACATAAATTTTTCCAGTCTTCAGTTATCATAAAAACGTTTTGATCAGTGTTCCGCTGGCAAAATTTTTGTACCTACTCATGACTACTTTGCTTAAATTGATTCCTATGGGCCACATATCTAGGTGATAGCACATGTGTAATTTTAGGGTTCTTTACATTGCCAAATAACCCTCTAAGAAAAGTTATAGCAACTTACACAACCACAAGTGATATGAACACACACATACTCTCTCTCTCTACCTCCTTCTCTCCCTTTCTCTTTTCCCTGCAAGGTTGCCAGCATATTTTGTTTTTTATCTTGACAATTTTTTGGAAGAAAAGTTATCTTTTACATACTTAAAATGTGCAGTTGTTAACATTTACCAAGGACATTAGATATAGTTTTAATGGATTTACTGGCCATTTTTCTTTTACTTTTTTACATTTTCTTTTACTTTTCATTTTGGCTTGTTGTAGTGGCAAAATGTTAAATTAAAATAGTCACTCCCAAACCAGTCTTCTTATTTTCTTTTGTAAAACAATGTTCATTGCTTTCATGTGTCTTCTAGTAAGTTTTCTCTTTTTCTTGATTTCCAAATGGTTTCTTATTAATTCTTCTAAATTCAATACAAAATATTTCTGGGTCGAATCTCCCCATAAGCACCAAAAAAATTTGCCTTCCAGTTTGCCTTTTCATATTATTTAGTGTTGAAATATATAAAAGTTTTCATGATAAATTTTTATGGTGTCAAGTTATTCCACCTTTACATTATGATTTGCTGTTATTCAGAGCACACCTAGAAAGGCCTTCCAAGATTATTTAAAATGACATAGAATCCTTCACAATTGTAGTGCCGCCTTCTCTTCACACTTCAATCCTTTTTAGGGTGTGGTCCGAAGCAGAAATCTACCTGTACTAAAAGGACTGAATGTTCTTTCCACTGATTTCAAAATCCAATCGTTATCTTTTTAAAAAAAAAAATTGTTTATTTACTTGCAGGTCGAGAAAGAGAATGGACACACCAGGGCCCTGCAAAGGAACTCCAGACACATGGGCCACTTTGTGCATCTGGCTTTTCATGGGTACTGGGGAATCAAACCCAGGTCATTAGGCTTTGCAGGCAAGTGCTTTAACTGCTGAGCCATCTCCCCAGCTCCACTTGTCTTTTGAGTCTGCCCCCATCTAGATGGAACATATAGGGCCCTCAATATTCAGTTTAAACCCATTCTTTCTCTGAATGGAACTCTTCATCTGTATTTAAATTTTGTTGACAAGCAGGGGATCGAAATGATAATTAACTGTGAATATCACTGTGGACTTGGATACTTTTTAAATCAAAGAGTGTTGTTTACAGGAACTCCTTCCAAGGTAATGGACTTTGACCCAGTGTGGTAGTTCCTACAAGTCATTAGCAGATGGGGGAGGGGGTCCTGTTAAGACGTTTGCTTCTCCCTTTGTTAACCCTTGTGCTGCAGGGGGAACCTCTGTAGCAAATGTGTCTAGGACAGCAAGGCTGGGTTTCCGCGTGCAGAAGTTGAGAGTAGCGTCCTATGCACTGGGGCTCCATCTGCTGCCCCTTTAACACGGGAGAGTAAGAATCCACTTATGCCATTGGGTAGTGTAAATAGGCCTTTGACCCCGAACCAAAGGCCTCTCTATCACTCACAGCTCTGAATCTGTTTCTGGTCAGCTCAGTTGGCCCCGTTGCAGCTCTAATGAGGGTGAGGTCATGGGTTCAATACCAGTGTGGTCTAATTACCAGTAAGTCAACTGTTTCACGGCCTCAGCATGTACTTCCAAAGCAAGCCAGCCATTTTGCATATGTTTGACTGTGGTCACACAGGGGACAAGCTAGGCGACCAGAGATAAATCAGAACAAATCTCCCACCATACTGACACGGGCACTCGGGCCAGCTGTTGACAGGTCAACGGCAGGGTTTGGACCTGGGCAACAAGAGTCCACTCTCATACTGGCACTAGGGCCATCTGTAATTGGCACACACTCCCCCACCCCGCATCCTGTGGAGAGGCTGTCAAACTCCCCTCTCAAAAGGCTTATTATTCTAATTTAGAGGATAGAGGGAGCCCCCACACACACACCGAGCTCTAACAGAAATGTCTCCAGTTACCACTGATGTCTAGGGGAACTTGATCAAAAAAATTAAAAGAAGAGGGAACACTTCCTTCTAGTTTCGTTACAAAGTAAATCAGAACACTTACGTTAAATATAATTCGTAGAATAAGCAATAGAAGAAAATACCCAGTGTCCCATTTTTAGACCTATGATGTCTTTCACGACTATTTAAATTCATTGTACAAATAACATGTTAATACAAACGTAACCATCTTTGGATCAAATGAAAATCTCCTAGCGTCTCTAACAAAGCTGACTATGAAATCGTTCCCAGGCACTTCCAGTCCTGACCCACAGAAGCATGTCATTTTGACCGACTCCTCATAAGAAGACAAGTTATCAAAAGCACTGACCCCCCCCCAACCTGACCAAGGCTAGCGATGAAACTTCCCACAGCCAAGAATTCTTTAATTCCAAGTATTCACTGCGCTATCATTTGGAAAGCATCAAGAGGAGAACATTTCTGCCTGCCTAAGGTGGATGCAAAAGAGTGGGTGCTTCCCTTAGGAACGTACTGTAATTTCTCATGAAAACACTTTGTGGAAAGCCAGTCATATATCGTAGCCCTAAGTATGAAACCATGGGTCCCTCTAACCACACAAAACAGCTGTGCCCTCCGAGAAAGGTCACCTGCTATAGACGTGTTTCTCTTTACTTTTAAAGAAATGTCAGACCATGTTTTATGTGGTCCTTATGACAGGGTGCTGTTTATTGTATCACCAAGCTGCCATAACTTCAGGACGAGGAAACTGCCATTACTCGGAGAGTATATATCTTCCTGACTTGCAGGAAAGATGAAAATTAAGAACGGCCCATTTTCGGAGTGGGTCTAAGTACTCTTTGACAATCTCCTACAATATTTCAAACATCTTCGTCAGACCCATAAAATCTGATGCTTGATTCCTTGAGCCCAGCGGAGGCCGAGCTGAGTGAGGACATGGATGGAAGCATTGTGCCCATGTTGCCCTTAGCCGATGATTTGACCATGGACTTTAAACCAGCGTGTCTGGTGCCCTTGAGGACACCGAGGCATACAGGCGTATGTCAAGACTTCACAGGACAGGAGGAGCTAATGATAGCCAATGGTTAGCAGGTACTGGTCCCAGGCTGGGCATGATACATTTATTATCTTAATGTGTCCTCACATGTGCAGGAAGTCCTTAGCATCCTGATGTTACAGACAAGGGAAAAGATATAAAGAAGTGAAGGAACCTGCCCTGAGATCACACCGCCGGAAAGTGAACGTGTTCAAATTTAAGTCCAGGGCCAGGCGTGGTGGTGCTCACGCCTTTCATCCCAGCACTCGGGAGGTAGAGGTAGGAGGATCGCCATGAGTTCAAGGCCACCCTGGGACTACATTAGTGAATTCCAGGTCAGCCTGAGCCAGAGTGAGACCCTACCTCAAAAAAAAAAAAAAAAAAAAAAAAAAAAAAAAAAAAAAAGATTTAAGTCCAGGGCAGAGGGTGTGGGTCAGTCAGTCAAGCACCTGCTGCAGCAGCCTGAGAACCTGAATTCAGATCCCCACGGCCCACCAAAATGCCTGGTGGTGGTGGGGGTTGTGACACCTGGAATCCCAGCACTTGGGAGGCAGAGACATGAGTCAGGGTTCCCGGGCAAGCTGGTGAGCCGGGCTAGCTGAGCCAATGAGCTCTCGGTTCAAGCCGAAGCCCATGTCTCCATAAATAAAGTGGCTAGTGATTGAGGAAGACACCAAGTTCATACGCCCACGCACACCCTGTGAACATGCAGACACAGACGCACACCACACACACATGCACATTTGAAAAGAAAATCAAGCCGGGCGTGGTGGCGCACGCCTTTAATCCCAGTACTTGGGAGGCAGAGGTAGGAGGATCGCCAAGAGTTTGAGGCCACCCTGAGACTACATAGTGAATTCCAGGTCAGCCTGAGCTAGAGTGAGACCCTACCTCAGAAAACCAAAAAAAAAAAAAAAAAAATCAACCAAAGAGTCCAGTCCAGAGGCATCACTCAAAACCATGAATCGAGGGCTGGAGAGAAGGCTTAGTGGTTTAGGCTCCTGCCTGCTAAGCCTAAGAACGTCAGTTCCAATCTCCAGGTCCCACGTTTATCCATATGCAAAATGACGCAAGGGCGCAATGCCACACTTGCCCACAAGGGGGCGCATGAGTCTGGAGTTCGTTCGCAGTGGCTGAGAGGCTGCTGGCATGCCCATTCTCTATCTGTCTTTCTCTCCCTCTCTCTCTCTGTCTCTCTGCCAAAAAAAAAAAAAAAAAAAAAAAACATGAGTCGCCATGCATGGGTCATGTGATGCTCCCCAGGCACTGTGGGTCCACAGAATCATAGTGGTCTTCACAGGCTACATGTTGCCATTGCTATCAAGTCATGCAGGAGGGGGTAAGTGCCCCCCACACAGAAATACACCCCTGTAGATGTCTGTTTGAAATCAGATCCATGTGACCTCAAACTCCACATTCACATGCCAAAGCTCTTGGTCTGGAGAGTTTTCTGGAAGTCAAGGAAAGGAATATGAAGCATTCTCACCCCCCTACTTCAGTTCTTGAACATCGACTATGAGAGCGGAGATCAGGCGGGGGGCGGCAGGGGATAAAATCATTTGAGAGTTCTGTTTAAGATCCTTGTCAAAGTCTGTGTCAGTGTGTTTTTGCATTCTAGGCTGAGTGAAATGTTAGGAATGTCAAGATGTTTCAGAAAGCAGTTTGGATCTGGACCAGGCTTACGAGGAACACATGGTCACTAAGGAAACCTGCTCATGTCAATTTATGCAGTGAGCTGAACCTCAAGCTAGCCAGAGTCTCCTGACAATTAGAATTTGGTGTGGAGGCAGGGAACTGGGGCAGCTCAGATGGGGTAGGCTAGGTGAAGTAGCTGTCAAACTCATTCTGCCGAGAAAAGAGAAAGGTACAAGGGAGGCCAATAGTCACATATGAATTAATTTTTATCCTTCCTGTAGTTTACCCTCTTTCTCTTCTACCCCTGTATCTCCTCTTCCTCATCCACATGCAAAGGACAGCTCTTCAGTCCTGTGTAGTGACATGAAGGAGTTAGGTCAGCGGACACTTCACTCCTCTGTAGTGACATGGAGGAGTTAGGTCAGTGGACACTTCAGTCCTGTGTAGTGACATGAAGGAGTTAGGTCAGCGGAACTACAGTCCTGTGTAGTGACATGAAGGAGTTAGGTCAGCGGAACTACAGTCCAGTGTAGTGACATGAAGGAGTTAGGTCAGCGGAACTACAGTCCTGTGTAGTGACATGAAGGAGTTAGGTCAGTGGACACTACAGTCCTGTGTAGTGACATGAACGAGTTAGGTCAGCGGAACTACAGTCCTGTGTAGTGACGTGAAGGAGTTAGGTCAGCGGACACTACAGTCCTGTGTAGTGCCATGAAGGAGTTAGGTCAGCGGACACTACAGTCCTGTGTAGTGACATGAAGGAGTTAGGTCAGCGGAACTACAGTCCTGTGTAGTGACATGAAGGAGTTAGGTCAGCAGTCCTGTGTAGTGGAACTACAGTCCTGTGTAGTGACATGAAGGAGTTAGGTGACATGAAGGAGCGGACACTACACAGTCCTGTGTAGTGACATGAAGGATTTATGTCAGCGGAACTTCAGTCCTGTGTAGTGACATGAAGGATTTAGCGGGTCCAGTGACATGACAGTTTCAGTCCTGTGTAGTGACATGAAGGAGTTAGGTCAGCGGAACTACAGTCCTGTGTAGTGACATGAAGGAGTTAGGTCAGCGGACACTTCAGTCCTGTGTAGTGACATGAAGGAGTTAGGTCAGCGGACACTACAGTCCTGTGTAGTGACATGAAGGATTTAGGTCAGCGGACACTTCAGTCCTGTGTAGTGACATGAGGGAGTTAGGTCAGCGGACACTACAGTCCCGTGTAGTGACATGAAGGAGTTAGGTCAGCGGACACTACAGTCCTGTGTAGTGACATGAAGGAGTTAGGTCAGCGGAACTACAGTCCTGTGTAGTGACATGAAGGAGTTAGGTCAGTGGACACTACAGTCCTGTGTAGTGACATGAAGGAGTTAGGTCAGCGGAACTACAGTCCTGTGTAGTGACATGAAGGAGTTAGGTCAGCGGAACTTCAGTCCTGTGTAGTGACATGAAGGAGTTAGGTCAGCGGACACTACAGTCCTGTGTAGTGACATGAAGGATTTAGGTCAGCGGACACTTCAGTCCTGTGTAGTGACATGAGGGAGTTAGGTCAGCGGACACTACAGTCCCGTGTAGTGACGTGAAGGAGTTAGGTCAGCGGACACTACAGTCCCGTGTAGTGACATGAAGGAGTTAGGTCAGTGACGGACACTTCAGTCCTGTGTAGTGACATGAGGAGTTAGGTCAGGACACTACAGTCCTGTGTAGTGACATGAAGGAGTTTATCAGTCAGTGACATGAAGGAGTTAGGTCAGCGGAACTTCAGTCCTGTGTAGTGACATGAAGGATTTAGGTCAGTGGACACTTCAGTCCTGTGTAGTGACATGAAGGAGTTAGGTCGGGTCAGTCCTGGAGTGACTAGGTCAGTCCTGTGTAGTGACATGAAGGAGTTAGGTCAGCGGACACTACAGTCCTGTGTAGTGACATGAAGGAGTTAGGTCAGTCCTGTGTAGTGACATGAAGGAGTTAGGTCAGTGGACAGTCCTGTGTAGTGACAGTCCTGTGTAGTGACATGAAGGAGTTTAGGTCAGTCCTGGACACATGAAGGAGTTAGGTCAGTCCTCAGTGTAGTGACATGAAGGAGTTAGGTCAGCGGACACTACAGTCCTGTGTAGTGACATGAAGGAGTTAGGTCAGCGGACACTACAGTCCTGTGTAGTGACATGAAGGAGTTAGGTCAGCGGACACTACAGTCCTGTGTAGTGACATGAAGGAGTTAGGTCAGGGAACTACAGTCCTACAGTGTAGTGTGACATGAAGGAGTTAGTGGGTCAGCGGAACTTCAGTCCTGTGTAGTGACATGAAGGAGTTAGGTCAGCGGACACTACAGTCCTGTGTAGTGACATGAAGGATTTAGGTCAGCGGACACTTCAGTCCTGTGTAGTGACATGAGGGAGTTAGGTCAGCGGACACTACAGTCCCGTGTAGTGACGTGAAGGAGTTAGGTCAGCGGACACTACAGTCCCGTGTAGTGACATGAAGGAGTTAGGTCAGTGGACACTACAGTCCTGTGTAGTGACATGAGGGAGTTAGGTCAGCGGACATTTCAGTCCAGTGTAGTAACATGAAGGAGTTAGGTCAGCGGACACTACAGTCCTGTGTAGTGACATGAAGGAGTTAGGTCAGCGGACACTTCAGTCCTGTGTAGTGACATGAAGGAGTTAGGTCAGCGGACACTTCAGTCCTGTGTAGTGACATGAAGGAGTTAGGTCAGCGGAACTTCAGTCCAGTGTAGTGACATGAAGGATTTAGGTCAGCGGACACTACAGTCTTGTGTAGTGACGTGAAGGAGTTAGGTCAGCGGACACTACAGTCTTGTGTAGTGACATGAAGGAGTTAGGTCAGCGGACATTTCAGTCCTGTGTAGTGACATGAAGGAGTTAGGTCAGCGGACACTTCAGTCCTGTGTAGTGACATGAAGGAGTTAGGTCAGTGGACACTTCAGTCCTGTGTAGTGACATGAAGGAGTTAGGTCAGCGGACATTTCAGTCCAGTGTAGTGACATGAAGGAGTT
Source organism: Orientallactaga sibirica (assembly GCA_036365145.1). Classification (NCBI taxonomy): domain Eukaryota; kingdom Metazoa; phylum Chordata; class Mammalia; order Rodentia; family Dipodidae; genus Orientallactaga; species Orientallactaga sibirica. Next base: position 5,778,919 of record JAEOAD010000037.1, read on the forward strand.
AGGTCAGTGGACACTTCAGTCCTGTGTAGTGACATGAAGGAGTTAGGTCAGTGGACACTACAGTCCCGTGTAGTGACATGAAGGAGTTAGGTCAGCGGACACTACAGTCCTGTGTAGTGACATGAAGGATTTATGTCAGCGGAACTACAGTCCAGTGTAGTGACATGAAGGAGTTAGGTCAGCGGACACTTCAGTCCTGTGTAGTGACATGAGGGAGTTAGGTCAGCGGACACTACAGTCCTGTGTAGTGACATGAAGGAGTTAGGTCAGCGGACACTACAGTCCTGTGTAGTGACATGAAGGAGTTAGGTCAGTGGACACTACAGTCCTGTGTAGTGACATGAAGGAGTTAGGTCAGTGGACACTACAGTCCTGTGTAGTGACATGAAGGAGTTAGGTCAGTGGACACTACAGTCCTGTGTAGTGACATGAAGGAGTTAGGTCAGTGGACACTACAGTCCTGTGTAGTGACATGAAGGAGTTAGGTCAGCGGACACTATAGTCCTGTCTGGTATGGAGTATGGTGTTCTCCCTCTTCCTCTCTCACCCTCTTCCTCCTCCTCTAAGTCTCTCTGGCATATGGATACATGGAAAATAATGAAAATGAAGTTGATAGAAATTTATGGATGTTTCTCTATCTTCTTTCTCCTTCAAACCCCCCCCCTTTTTTTTTTTCTGAACTTCTGCCTCGGTCTCTCTTGTGCTGGGATTATTGGTTTGTGCCAGGCCCAGCTTCTGTCTCCCTTCCTCCATTTCCATGATTCTTTTTTTCTGACTTTCCAAAGGAGTGGTTTCGGAGACTGAAAAGAGATCTCTCACTCGTGTCTTTGCTCAGTGGGATCTGGGAAGCACTGGTATATCTTGGTTTGCAAACTAGCTTTCCTTAGAGGAACAAAGGAGCATTTCCAAGGAGCACCGCAAATAAGTACTGGACTGAAACGTCACATTCTCTAGTTGGTGGCACCTGCTTGTAAGCCCAGAACCTGGGAGAAGGTTACATAGTAAATTTGTAGCCAGTCTGAACTGCGTGTGACTCTATCAAAAAGGCGGTGAAGCTGGTAATGCACGCCTTTAATCCCAGCACTCAGGAGACAGAGGCAGGAGGATCACAGAGAGTTCGAGGCCACCCTGAGACTACATAGTGAATTGCAGGTCAGCCTAAGCTAGAGTGAGACCCCACCTGGAAAAAACAAAAAAAAAAAGGGTGGGATGGGGAGATATGCTTCTCATGGTTAAAGGCAAAAGCCAACAGGCCCAGGTTCAATTGCCCAGCTCCCAGATAAAGCAGGACACAAAAAATAATTCATACATCTGGATTTCATTTACTGTAGCAAGATTCTGGCACACCCACACAAACACATGCGTACACACATGTGCGTGCATACAAACAAATAAACATTTAAGAAAAAGAGAGGGAGGGGAGGAGGGAAGAGAGAAGAAGACAGACCACTTCAGGAGTCACAGCTGTCCAGCCAAAGGAACAATTGTAAGAGGCACAAAGGACACGAATGAATGATGCCAGTGGCCTACAGGGACAGTGGCACATGCCAATCCTTTGTCAAATGACTCCATCCTTCCTTTTGGAGAAGAGTGTCTGAGGCAACAGACTTTATTTTCATCGTTTACATGTAAGTGGTCGCATGTGGCCGGCGGGTGGGTATCCGATGGGCCAATGCAATACACCGAATAGCAGAAGTTTGTACAAAAAGATGTGGGCTCCTGGATGGGATAGAGCACAGTGTGCAGAATGGAAGTCAGGTAATATATAAGATATCAAGGAAGGCTGGAGAGATGGCTTAGCGGTTAAGGTGCTTACCTGCAAAGCTTAAGGACCCAGGTTTGATTCTCTAGGTCCCACATAAGCCAAATGCACATGGTGGTGTATGCATCTGGAGTTTATTTGCAGTGACTAGAGACCCTGGCACACTCATTCTCATTTTCTATCGCTCTCTCTCTCTCTCTCTCTCTCTCTCTCTCTATATCTCTATCTCTCCCTCTTTCTGTCTCTAATAAATAAATAAAAATAAAATCTTTTAAAAAAGATATTAAGGACTTAAGGGTAAACAAACCCTGAGTCATTGAGTTCTTAAGAGGAAAAATAACAATAAAAAAAAAAAAAAGAGCTGAGGTTGGTGATGCAGCACTCAGGAGGCAGAGGTAAAAGGATCGCCATGAGTTCAAGGCCACCCTGAGATTACAGAGTGAATTCCAGGTTAGCCTGAGCTAGAGTGAGACCCTACCTTGGAAAAACAAACAACAATAAAAAAAAAAAAAAAAAAAAAAAAAAAAAACACACAACAAAAGTGTGGGTTGGGGAGATGGCTCAGTGGGTAAAGTCCTTGCCATGCAAACATGAGGACCTGAGTAGAGACCCTCAGCCTCACATAAAATGCCAGGCATGGTGGCACACGCCTGCAATCCCAATACTGTGAGGCAGAGACAAGAGAATCCCTGGGGCTCGCCAACCAAGGCTCTGAGCCCTGTTCAGTGTGAGATTCTGTTTCAAAATAAAATGGTGAAGACAGACTGAGGATGGTGCCCTGTGAGGATGGTACCATGCACCTGTACATGCACTGTGCACACACACATTTGGGCACCCACCCTCATAGGAACACACATGCACAATTACAAAGAAAGATGGGAAGGATCTTATTCTTAGACAGCTCCAGGCATCCCTGACACCAAGCAGCCCTCCGTCACTTTATTGGACGGATGAACAGCTGGTACCTCAAACAGAGACTATCATGGAACTGGTCAGGGCCAGAGAGGGATAATGGTCATTGGCTACTTGCCTGATCTTGGGGTCATTTTTTTGGGGGGGGTGGTCACAGAAGTCTCACTTGAGTAAAAGGAAATAGAAGCTGAAGTATAAGTCCTCTAAAGACCAGTCTTCTCTGAGCAAAATATCCCGTAGCAAGAGAGGGCCTTGATGTAGAAATGGCAACTTGAACTTGGCCCCTGCCGGAGTGCATATGGTGTTGGGCTTGTGTGACTGCGATAAAGCATAGACAGCCACTTGTTGGAGATGTGGCCGAATTTGGAGGTTCAAAAACCAGTGACACAAATCTTGGCAAGGAGTAGCCTGTGTTCAGCTAACTGTGAGCTGGAGATTGATCTAGTGAGATCTTGGGAGACAGTGAGTCTGTCACTAAGGAAGCAATTCTCTCCTTCTTCCTGTGATTGCTAGCCTTTGTTAAAGAATAAGAATTAGAGGCTGGAGAGATGGCTTAGCGGTTAAGGCGTTTGCCTGCAAAGCCAAAAGACCTTGGTTCAATTCTCCAGGACCCACGTAAGCCAGATGCACAAGGGGGCTCATGCGTCTGGAGTTCATTTGCAGTGGCTGGATGCCCTGGTGTACCCATTCCTTTTCTCTCTCTCTCTCTCTCTCTCTCTCTTTCTCTCTGCCTCTTTCTCTCAAGTAAATAAATAAAATATATTTTAAAAAATAATAATTAAATAGGATTGTAATTCATTTGGAAGAGTACTTGCCTAGCATGAATGAAACGGAACCCTGGGTTCAATTCCCAGAACCATATTAACTGGTCATGGTGGCACATACCTGTAATCTCAGCACCTGGGAGGCAGAGGCAGGAGGATCAGAAGTTCAAGGTCATCTTCAGCTATATAGCTAGTTCAAGGCCAGTCTAGGCTATCTGAGTCTCTGTCTCAAAAAAAATAATAATAACAAGGGCTGGGGAGACTCAGTGGTTAAATATGCTTGCAAAGCCTGCCAAACCGGGCTTCAATTCCCCAGTGGCACATGTATCTGGAGTTCATTTGCAGCAGCAAAAGACCCTGACAGGCTTATCTCTCTCCCTCTCTCTCTCTCCCCTCTCTCTCTCTCTCTCTCATAAATAAAAATTTTTTTAAAAATAAAATCTGACTAATGGAGAGAGGGAGGGGATATGATGGACATTGGAGTTCTAAAGTGGAATGGGGGGAGAGGAGGGAAATATCATGTGTTTTTTGTATGTAAGTATAGAAGTTGTCAATAAAAAATGAACAGAAAAAAAACAAAAACCAAAAAATAAAAATAAAAATTAAAAATAAAACCTGACAAGTTTGGATTTTTTAAAAATATTTTATTTATTTGAGGAGGGGCAGACAAATAGAGAAAGAATGGGTGTACCAAGGCCTCTAGCCACTGCAAACTAATTCCAGATGCATGGGCCACCCTATGCAACTAGTTTAAGTGGGTACTGAAGAATTGACTTTGCAGGGAAGCACCTTAACTACTAAGCCATCAACCCAGCCCATGTTTGGATTGTTCACTTTGAAATTGTCCTAATGGTAATCCACAGCTTTCCAGCCTGGCATGTGGAGAAGGACCGGAGTTACTCTGTGACACAAAGCAAGCAGCAATGGGTAAAAGCTACAGGACATCAGATTTCTTATAATCTTTAATACTTACAACTGTCCAAGATGGACTAGAGCTGCCTTAGGACATTCTGAAGTCCCTTTTGTGAGACTGTTATCTGTAATGTTCCAAGAATGTTTGAGCCAGAGTTCCAGGTCAGCCTGGGCTACAGTGAAACCCTGCCTCAAAAACAAAACAAAAAGAACAAAACAAGAGTGTGTGTTCTTTTCTCTCTCTCTCCAATAAATAAATAAAATATTTTTAAAGGGGCTGGAGAGATAGCTTAGTGGTTAAGGCACTTGCCTACAAAGCCAAAGGACCCAGGTTCAATTCCCCAGGACCCATGTAAGCCAGATGCCTAAGGTGGTGCATGCATCTGGAGTTTGTGTGCAGAGGCTGGAGACCCTGGCCTGCCCCTTCTCTCTCCTAAATATATAAATAAGTAAGTAAGTAAGTAAATAAATATAAATAAATAAATAAAATATTTTTTAAAAGAGTGTTTGAGCCAACATGTAGGTGACTAGAAAATCTTTAAGGCCCTTTAAGCCCAAGAATTATAATAGTATAACTATACATCTGATTTTTACTAATTTCCTCTTATCCTCATCTACTCTTCCAAGAATATATTGTACAGAAGATGTATGGTTTCTCTTTCTTAGCTTGCAAGGCCAGATAGAGAAAACTTTGGGCAAAACTAAGATTGATTCTTTTTTGAAGATAAAGCTGGTAAGCATCCTCCGGAGTATCCAAACCCCCTTCTTCATTTGTAGCAATCCTTGACCTCACTCCAGTTCCCTCGGGTTCTGTGACGTGTGGCTTCAGCCTTGTCCTGTTATCACGCTCAGCATGATAGATCCCTTTCTCTCCCAAGCCTTCCCCTTCACAGACGGGACCTAGTCCAAGACACCGTGGCCAAGCTTGCTGGAGGGGGCCTCGATTACTCACTCACTGGAGCTCACACAATGACCTGATGGACCATTTGTCCCCGATGAGAAGGGGAACATAGGAAAAAGGGAATGCTGGTGCAAAGGTGGTGAGATGGGTGTGTCCATTGTCCGGGGTCAGCCCATGGCTGTCTCACTGCTGTGCTTCTCCCATCCCTAAGCCCGCATCCCAGGCCCAGCAGCCTTGAGGTAACCGACCCCCTTGTTCCCACACTTCGGCTCATCCTTCCCAGATGAGCAGGTGGTCAGTCCAGGAGCGTCTCCGTTTCCCACCACTCATCCCTCACCTGGAAGAGGACAGGTGACTCAATTACCTTCACATGGAGAGTTAGGATTTCTTAGATTGTCATCATCACTATTTCCTAAAAACATGGAATGTCAACGCTAGAAGGTTCTATGTTTAACGGACCAGGAGAGCTGGGGAGATGTCTCGGTCAATAAAGTGTTTGCTGTGCAAGCATGAGGACCTGTGTTCAATCACCAGAACTCTCGTTTAAAATAAATAAATAAATAAGCCAGGGGCTGGAGAAATGGCTTAGCAGTTAAGGCACATGCCTGCAAAGCCTAAGGACCCAGGCTCCCAGGTCCCACGTAAGGCAGATGCACATGGTGGTGCATGCATCTGGAGTTTGTTTGCAGTGGCTAGATGCCCTCGTGTGCCCATTCTCTCTCAGTCTCTCTTTCTATCTCTCTCTCCCTCTATCTCTAATAAATAAATGAAAATAAATCTTTTTTTATTAAAAAAAAAAAAAGCCAGGCATGGGGGTACACACTTGTAATCCCAGTGCTGGGAGGTAGAGACAGATGGATTGTTGGGCTTGCTGGCCAGCCAGTCTAGCCCACTTGGTGATCATCAGAACAATGAGAGCCCTGTCTCAAAAAGATAGATAGAAGCCGGATGTGGTGGTGCACACCTTTAATTCCAGCACTCGGGAGGCAGAGGTAGGAGGATCGCCGTGAGTTTGAGGCCACCCTGAGACTACATAGTGAATTCCAGGTCAGCCTGGGCTAGAGCAAGACCTTACCTCAACCCCACCCCCCCCAAAAAAAAGGATAAAAAGATGATAGAGCCTAAGGAATGGGGAATGGCATTTGAGGTTGTCCCCTGGCCTCCATACAAATGGATATACATATACTTAGGTGCAGAGAGAGAGAGAGAAATAGGCTAAGATCAAGCATATGGAATACTCAGTTCATCTCAGAGCAGGTTCTAGAAACCAGGTGCCCATAGGAGATCCTTTCACAGGTACTTTTTTTTTTACTATGTTTATCAGTTTTTCAAGATGTCAGCACATAAGTCACATGGCCCAGGCCACAGGATCTGAGACACGATGGGAAGTAGGTGAGGAAATATGGAGGCAATACCTCTCAACTGGAAACTCATCATTCTCATGAATAAGAGAACGTCCTCGCTCAGAATTTATTGCCTCTCAGTGGCTCCTTCTCCCAGCCTTGGTTTTCTGGATTCCCAGGCAACAACAGATTGAGGAAGTCAACCATGGAGGCCATTTAGCGCTGGAGCACAGAGCTTTTGGCAGCCCAGTGGGCCTTGAGGGCCCAGAAACATGAGTGATGAACATAATAAAGATCCCAAGGCATCCTTGGAAAAGTTGAATTACCTTCCACATTCTTCATTATTGAAAGCAGATATATATATATATATATATGGAGAGAGAGAGAGAGAGATTCTCCAGGACCCACGTAAGCCAGATGCACAAGGGGGCACATGTGTCTGGAGTTTGTTTGCAGTGGCTAGAGGCCCTAGTGCACCCATTCTCTCTCTCTCACTCTGTCTCTCTCAAATAAATAAATAAAAATTGGGAAAAAAAAGTTGTTTTTTTTCTTTCTTTCTTTCTTTCTTTCTTTCTTTCTTTCTTTCTTTCTTTCCTTCCTTCCTTCCTTCCTCTCTCTCTCTTTCTTCTTTCTTTCTTTCATTCTTCTTTTCTTTCTGGTCTCACTCTAGCCTAGATTGACCTGGAATTCACTCTGTAGTCTCAGGGTGACCTCGAACTCATGGCCAACCCCTTACCTCTGCCTCCCAAGTGCTGGGATTAAAGGCATGTGCCACCAAAAAGATTATTTAAATTACAAGATGGAGAAGCTAGGAGAAAGGTGAGTTGCAACCCAGATTCAAAAGGACATACTCATTGACTGGATTTTGAAGCCTGTGAAGGATTGCATTAATTCCCTTCTCATTGCTTGGACAAACTATCCGATGAAATTAAGTTTAAGGGAGGAAGGGTTTATTTCAGCTCACAGTTCCAAGTCATAGTCCATCGTGGAGGGAAGAGCATGGCGGCAGGAGCTGGAGAGAGCTCATCACATTCAGTGCCCAGTGAGGAAGAGGGCGACAGTGACTATGGCTACCCAGCTAGTTTTCTCACTTTCATTCTGACAGGGACTCCATCCCATGGCACAGTGCCACCCATAGTTAGCATGGGTCCTCCTGTGTCAGTTAACCTACACTGAAAATCCAGTACAAATATTCCCAGAGATGCATTTCCATGGTGATTCTAAGTCCTGTCAAGTTGACAAGCAGAGACCAGCCATCACATGTGCATTCTATGGGGGCAAAATATCCCTGTAGCTTCCCCTCCCCCGGCCCCCACCCGGGCCCTGTGCTTATCAGAATGTTTGCTGGTGCATATGGACAGCCAGTGAGAAAGTGCCCTTGCCAGGGGCATGGTGGTGCATGCCTTTAATCCCAGCACTCAGAAGGCACAACTGTCGGAGGATCGCTGTGAGTTTGAGGCCAGCCTGAGACTACATATGAATTCCAGGTCAGCCTGGGATAGAGCAAGAACCAAAATAAAAATAAAAACAAAAACCAACCTGGCACCTTAATTTCTGAAATAATGGAAAGAACATAACTGTACCTTGAAGGTTCTCTCACCTCAAGGGGGAAACATAAATCACAAGGAGAGCAGGGGCCACAAGATATAGCTGTGGTTTCCTTGGTTACCAAAACCTTCCTGGGATTCCCTAATGCAGTGAAAACAAACACCCGCACTCCTTCCTCTGCTCTGCAGGGCTTCAGGCTCTGGCTTCTGTCTGTCTCCGTCCTCAGCTCATGCATCTTCGGTCATTGCTCTCCATAACCATGCTAAATTCCTTCTACCCTAAGGAACCTTGCAGGGTTCTGCCTCTTTCTAGAATGTTCTTTCCAACCATGACAATATAAACTAGCTCCTTGATCTCCAGGTCTCAGCTTCAGCACTGTATAGAACCACACAGGAGCCTGGGATGAAAGGAAAAAAAAAACTGCTCTCCTCTATACATTTTCATGTATTACATGGTTAACGTGTTCTCTGGAACGTCAGTGAAAAAGTTTTGGAAAATTGAAAAGTGTTGAAAAACTCACATCATTACTTTACACTCCAATGTTTTACTTACAACCAATTCACAACTTTTCATCGTTTCACTTTCCTGGCCTCATCAGCAACAAATTAATCAACAGAACATCTCCATAATCCATGTATATTCATAACTTCGTTGTTTGCCTCATTTTCAGTTATATAAATCGCCACATTTGACATATCTTAACAAAGTGATGATCTTAAATCATGTTTAATTAATTTACACTTACTGGTCTTGGTCATTTAAAATGTTGATGTTGGAGGTATTGACTTTATAAAATTATTGTATTAACGTAGCAATTGACTACTGGTTTTTGGTTTTTGTTTTTTTTTTTTTTTGGTGGTCCCTTAAGTTCCATGCTCACTGTCTTCTCTAGTCCCAACCCCACTCAGCTTAAAGAAACCTCCTCACAGAGGCCTTCTGTGCGACTTTGTTCTGAAGGAGGATTCAGGGCAGTGTCTACGTCAGTGGTAGAGCTCTTGCCTAGCAGGTATGAGGCCCTGGGTTCCATCACCAGCACCCAAAACCAGCACGATCAAGGCCTTCCAGCCCTATACCTACCCACTTACCTTGTCTCCCATTATTCTGAGCTCATTAATCTAAATGATCTTATTTCACTTTTAAATTTGGTCTTAGTTTTTGTCTTCAGACCCCAAGTGGAAGTACCCTGAGCCTATGTCCACCTCGCATACTACTCTATCCACGTAAGCCAGGACAGGGGCCAGCCTGTGTCTACTGTTCTCATATGTTTGGGAGTAAAAGAGAGGCGATGTAAGGGCAAAACTCAGAAACAGTGACATTGCAGAGACACCCCCAAAGGAATTAGAAAAGGTAGTTGAGAAAGCACAATGTGAGAAACAAAGGATCATTAAAAAAGCAGTTCCTAGCCGGGCGTGGTGGCGCACACCTTTAATCCCAGCACTCGGGAGGCAGAGGTAGGAGGATTGCTATGAGTTCGAGGCCACCCTGAGACTACATAGCTAATTCCAGGTCAGCCTGAGCTAGAGTGAGACCCTACCTCGAAAAACCAAAAAAAAAAAAAAAGCAGTTCCTATAAAAATCAAAAGACTGGTCCAAGAGAACATGTGATCACTGGTGACTGACGTAGCCGGGTGTCCATGTGTAACAAGGACTACAGAATATCACTTATATTGAGCCAGAGATGGAGGGGAAGCAGGGGACATGAAAGCTTTACTAGGAGAGTGTTTCCTAAAGAGTAAATCATCCTTAAGTCATGAGTCCCCAGGGCCTTGATATGTTCCACTTGCCGAGAAGAGGTTGGATAAGTGGACTGGCCTCACTAGAAGATAGCAAGAGTAATAAGCAAAGAGGTGGGCTCTCTGTGGGCAGTAGTAAGCTGCCCTATAGTGGAGGAAGTTAAGGTGATGGAAATCCCATACACTGGTTGTTTGAATGTGATGCTCCCCATAGGCTCATGTTTGGAACACTTGGTGCCCAGCAAATTGGAGCTACTTATGGAAGGCTGTGGAATATTTAGGAAATGGAGCCTCAATGGAGGAAGTGTGTCACTGGGGGCAGGCCTTGAAGTGTAACAGCCTGGCTCTGCTTGCTGTTTTCTCTGTGTGTGTGTGTGTGTGTGTGTGTGTGAGTCTTCCCTGCTCATGTGATGATGTGACACAGGCTTCCTGCTCCTGCCATGCTTTGCCCGCCATGATGGACTCTCTTAAACTGTAAGTCAAAATAAACTGTTTCATTTCCTAAGCTGCATATGGTCTGGTATTTTGTCCCAACAATGAGAAAGTAATGGATCTACCTATATACAGCTCACTACTGGAAATGTTCTTGTGAAGTCATCAGGAGAAAATGTCAATGAAAACACAGGTTCTATAGCAGTTAATTCATGACACAAAGAGTCATAATTTTAAGTGCATATGCATAAATCTCTTTTGAGTGGACTAGAGATCAGCATAGAATAAAAGCTGAAGCTTTAGATATAGAAAAGTGGCTGTCAAGTAGAATCATCATAACCAACAATATTTATGTAGCCTTGCCTCCATGCTAGACACAGCTGTAGTATTTGACATGTAGTAACTCAGCTCATCTAAATAGCACCATTAGGTACTCACTTTGTCCCATTCTGGAGACAATAAGACAAAACTTATAGTATAAAGATTCAAACTCAGAATGTACACCCTTTTTAAAAAAATTATATTTGTGTGTGTGTGTGTGTGTGTGTGTGTGTGTGTGTCTGGGTGGGTTTCAGTTGATGAAAGCTTTTGGTGTCTACTGAGTGGGTTAATGAAAGCAACTTTAACACTGGGAAAATGTATTCTGGTCCTTCTGCATTCCCAAAAGAAATTTTTAGTTAAAAAAATGATAATCACCATAATAGTAATAATTTTTCTTACTTTTTTAAGGTGGACTCCTTGTGCCCCACTGGCTAGAGCCGTGGTGGAGGGAGATCAGGGCTTACCTTAGTCCTCCTGGGCTATGAACGCTGACATGAGACTTCAGAGAAACCTTCATCCAATTTTTCCCCAAATTAAATCAAGAACATTGATAATTAGTTTCTATCAAAGACATCTAGGGGGAAATGAAAGAAACTGAAAAAGCCATAAGCTGCCTTTACTTCTTCATTAATATTTGCTCCCAAATGCAGGTCAAATAAACCACACTCGCCGTTTTAAATGAGTTGCTCGAAAGTTGATGAATTATTTTTCTCTTCGGATTTATACCACCCATTGTGGCTAATGATTCCCACTCCATTTTCATCTTTTACTTGAGGTTTCATTCAAACAAAGAAAGCAAAGCTCTGTCCCCTGGAGAGTGAACCCCACTTTACTTTCAAATTTGTTCCCGCCCTATATGCAGTTCCATACGGACGTCTCAGAGGAATGCCTTCACAATCAAAACGCCTCCTGCTTCTAACGGATGCTCTGTGAGGTCGATGGAGAGGGTGGCTTTCAGAGACCCTGAACAGTAGCAGCAGCTGGCAGGTTGCAGCCTTATAGGAAGGGCAAGCAGATCTGACCATGACTAACACCATCCTAATTTTCCTTCTTTTTACTATCCCTGAACCCCACCTTGCTTACCAGTAAGACACACACTGTGGTGGAGTCAAGGAACCACCACCACCCAACACCATGCTTCCTCTCCCCTAGTGCAGAACTGCACCTGGGAAGTAACCCTCCAGCCCAGAGCTGCCTTTGTCACCCACACTGTGGCCAAACGGAGCCATGGGACCAGCTTTCATCACACAAATGGAGGAAGATGAGAATTCACATGGGGGCATCAACTAAAGTAAAATCATGGGGGTACTTTTTATTGGTTTGTTTAATTCATTTTTTTTTAGACAGGGGCTCATGTCACCAAGGCTGGCCTTGAACTCACTATGTAAGTGATCCTGCCTTTATCTCCCTGGTGCTGGGTTACAGGTGGGCACCACCATACCTGGCCTAGAGTGGTGTTATAGTTCACTTTCTGATGCTATAACAAAATAGCTGGAGGTGGACTATTTGCATTACAAGCAAGGCTATTTCTTTCTCATGGGTTTGGAGGATCGAAATCTAAGAGTGGGTAGCCAGTACCTAGTGGCCTATGGAGAGGGCACTTGCGGTGGTCTGGGAGGCAGGTGCCAAGATGTAATCCAGAGCACCTGGGGAACGTTCTAGCACTCACCCTTTCCACGGGAATGATGTCATCAGTACTTCATGCCCTTGGCGCCCTAATGCCACCCACATATGTCTTTTGTACCTTTGGATCTGTCCCCTTGCTGGGTGGCTGAGCCTCTTGGGGAAAGCCAGGAGGTCTTACTTTAAAATCTCTCCTGATAGCTTAGTGGTTAAGGCATTTGCCTGCAAAGCCAAAGGACCCCCCATTCGACCTTCCAGGACCCAGGTAAGTTGTATGCACAAGGTGACACATGCGTCTGGAGTTCATTTGTGTTGGCTAGAATCCCTGGTATGCCCATTCTCTCTCTCTTTCTCTGTCTCTCTGCCTCTTTCTCTCTCTCTCTCTCAAATATGTAAATAAAAATAAATAAATAAATAAATAAATAAATAAATAAATAAATAAAAAAATCTTCTGCCTGTAGGAGCCAGGTAACCCATCTCCTCTGCCTCTCAGAGGGCTGCATTCTTTGGCATGGAATAATATCCCAAGGGGATTTGCAGGCTGAGTTTGGAGGGCACAGTCTGGTTTGACCCCAGATTCCCTCCAACAGCATTAGCTGTGGCTGGATCCTCACTACCAGCTAAGAGAAGGCTCCATCAAGAATTGACTGTGTTAGTGAGAAGGCTGACAAATATATACAGGAAAAAAATTTCCTAAGAAAGAAAACCATCATGGACATAACTTTGCCCATAGATGATAGAACAGCTTCTTTTCTGAGAGCCTCTAGTTTAATTTGAATTCTATGCTTTCCAAGAAAAGAGTTATTATGTTTGTAAAACCCAGAGTCCATTGAGTCGATCCTCCCACAAGCAAGGAATATTTGTCCTAAAATTTCTTCAAGACCCATCTTTTTTCTCTCTTTCTTTCTTTCTTTCTTTCTTTCTTTCTTTCTTTCTTTCTTTCTTTCTTCCTTCCTTCCTTCTTTCTTTCTTTCTTTCTTTCTTTCTTTCTTTCTTTCTTTCTTTCTTTCTTTCTTTCTTTCTTTCTTTCTTTCTTCTTTCTTCTTTCTTTCTTTCTTTCTTTCTTTCTTTTTCTTTCTTTCTTTCTTTCTTTCTTTCTTTCTTTCTTTCTTTCTTTCTTTCTTTCTTTCTTTCTTTCTTTCTTTCTTTCCTTCCTTCTGTGTATGTGTTCCTCTGTGTATAGGCACACATGAGTGCATATGTATGTGGAGCCCAGAGCTCAGTATTGACTATCTTCTTTGACTGCTATCCAGAGCTCACTGATTTGACTAGTCTAGTCTAGCTAGCCCGCTTGTTCGGGAGATCTGTTGTCTCCACTTTCCAAGCACTGAGATTGCAAGAGGGCCTCCATCTCTCATCTCTCCCCTAGCATTTACATGGGTGCTGGGGATCTGAACTCGGGTCCATGCTTGTGCAACAAGTGTTTTATCTGCTGAGCCACCCACCTCTCATCCTGAAAGCCATCTTTTTTTTATTATTGCAGAGAAAGAAGCAGAGAGAGATTGAGAGAGAGAGAGACAGAGAGAAAATGGGCCCACCAGGGCCTCCAGCCACTGCAAACAAACTCCAAATACATGTGCTACCTTTGAGCATCTGGCTTATGTGGGTTCTGGGGAATTGAACCTGGGTCCTTTGGCTTTGCAGGCAAACATCTTAACTGCTAAGCCATCTCTCCAGCCCAAAAGCCATCTTTTTTTTTTTTTTTTTTTTTTTTTTTTTGGTTTTTGGAGGTAGGGTCTCACTCTGGCCCAGGCTGACCTGGAATTCACTCTGTAGTCTCAGGGTGGCCTCGAACTCACGGTGATCCTCCTACCTCTGCCTCCCGAGTGCTGGGATTAAAGGCGTGCGCCACCATGCCCGGCTCAAAAGCCATCTTTTAAATGAAAATTTCTTCCAAGGTTTCTGAGAGCCCAGAATTAGTTCTCTGGCAGAGCTCAAGTTCATGACATCAGTATTTGCCCTTTCTCAACAGCTGTGGCAGCAAAACGTTCACCCAAGTGGGAAATATTTCTAACCAGTAACCTCAGCGGGGTAGCTGCAATCCCCAGGACACTCGCATGTCATGTAAGATGATGCGCATATAGCATGGATAATATACATTCTAGCACAGTACAGATCATGTTCCTGGCCTGGCAAGTAGCTTCAATATCAACTTCCCTCAGAAGATGTACTTTTCATAGAATGGGTCAGTCCCCACAAGAGCAGGGTGTGGGAAAAGAGTGAATCTAACCTTCTCTGACTCCTGCTTCCTGTCGGTAGCACTTCCCTTCTCATTGCTGGGACAAATATCCCACCAGAAGCTGCTTATGGGAGGAAAGGGTTTATTTCAGATTTGCAGATTCCCAGGGAAGTTCCATCATGGCAGAAGAAGCTGGCTTATTTCCATAGATTCATAGCTGAGAGAGAGGAAAAAAATAGCCAGTAAGCACTGAACAGCCAAAACTCAAACTGGCTCTTTACATAGGACACACTTCATGGCTGGACTCAAGATCCGCCCACAATGGCACACATCTTCCAGCAGGCTGCTGGAGACTTTAGTAGCAAGCTCATTAGTGGTTAAGGCACTTGCCTGCATTGCCAAAGGACCCAGGTTCAATTCCCAAGGACCCACATAAGCCAGATGCTCAAGGTAGCACATGCATCTGGAGTTTGTTTGCAGTAGCTCAAAGTCCTGGCACACCCATTCTCTCTCTCTCTCTCAGTCTCTCTCTCTTCTCTTTCTGTTTGTATCTCTCTCAAATAAATCAATAATTTTTTTAATTTAAAAAAAACCCTCAGTATAGGGCTGGAGAGATGGCTTAGCGGTTAAACGCTTGCCTATGGAGCCTAAGGACCCCGGTTCGAGGCTTGATTCTCCAGGACCCACGTAAGCCAGATGCACAATGCGGTGCATGCATCTGGAGTTCGTTTGCAGTGGCTGGAGGCCCTGGAACACCCATTTTCTCTCTGTCTCTATACCTGCCTATTTCTGTATCTCTCTCTCTCAAATAAATAAATAAATAATAAAATATTTTTTAAAAAAAGGAAATTATCTCATTAAAAAAAAAAAAACCCTCAGTATAGTGGTGAGCATAGCTGCTTTCTAAAAATACGTCTGTCTGTGGGGAACATACACCCCATTCAAAGCACCATACCCTCAACCATAGCTTATGCCTATAAATGGTTTCCTTGCCTGTCTCCCCCTTTTCCACCTCCTAATTCCTAACATTAATGCAAAGGTCCCTCTGACCAATGTTTACTCTAGCATATAAAGCAGTAATTTAACAGATACAGGAATGACTGAGCCTATCTAACTTAAGGCATGTTATTAATCAGTATTGCTATACTACAATGTACCACATAATTAATCAGTATCAATATGATATACCACATATGCATATTAATCAGTATTAATACCGTCAGCCAAGCATGTAGTAATTGCCTGCTTTCCAAAGTGTAAATTTCTAGACAAAATTATTTTATATCCCAAATAAGTAACTTTGAGCATGTCCTTCAGCTCCTTTTCATTATTCATTTATTTATTTGAGAGACACAGAAAGAAACTGCAATTGAACTCCAGATACATGTACCACTTTGTGCTTTTGCCTTTACATGGGTACTGGGAATTGAACTCTGGCTGGCAGGCTTTGCAAGCAAGCACCTTTAACCACTGAGCTATTGCCCTATGCCTTCTCATTTCCCTTATATATGTCTTCAACATACACTCCCCAGAATGTTTCCTCTCTGTACTTTGCCAAGACATAAACCATAGGCAGACTGCTCGTTCCATTGTACAGATGAAAAATGTGGAAAGCAAGCACATGAAGCAAACCAAACTGTCTTGAAGCCCAGAGCAGATTTCCCTCTGCTAAATCGTACTGCCTGGCCAATACAAACGCGCATCTTCTACATAAATAAGCAAAGACATGCAAAGAAAAGGACAGAAGGAGGGAGGGAGGAAGAGAATAGAGGGAAAAGGAGGAAGAAGAGGAGGAGAGGGATAATGAAGGAGGAGGAGGAAGAAAGCAAAAGTTGCCCAGAGACAACATTTTATTTATCACATGGCCAAGCCTAGGAGTCTGGACTTCAGAAGACCTCTACTGTGGCCAGTTGGTAACATACCATGGTTGTGCTCCAATGCAGGGAGTAAGTAACCTAAACCCAATATGACTGTGCTATGGGGTCCCTCAATCCACCAGCAACTTCCTCAGCTGAAAATGAGCTATCTAAAACCCTACATTCTCCTTCCTGGCTCCCCATCTTCCAACATTGGTGAGAGACCACCATGTTCTCTGACGCATGCCTCCCAGCTAACCTCTTGGGCTCCATTTAGGTAGAACTTCCCTGCCTGCGTTCCATTGCCTTCTTCTTCAATAATGCATCCCAGGGCGGTGCCTTCTGGGCTGGTATTTACAGGACTGTGTGGGTTATTTCCAGGCCCAGCGATCACCAGTGAATTCAATGACATTAATATGAGTCAATGCAGGAAAAGGGATGAAATAAAACATATCCTATTGAAGGAAATGAGAACTCCCTCCTTAAGAAAGGAAAACACGCATAGGAAGGACGTGGGCATATCAGGATACAAATAGGCCCCCGGGGAGCCGTGGATTCCACAGGCATGATGTTATTGAAGTACTCGATACCAGAGTAAGCACCTGCGGAGATGAATTACATCCTTGTCCAGACCGCTAACGCTGGGCACTGACATTGCAGGAAGCTCTTACGGTATATTTCAAATCCCCTGCCTGCCGCATAAATATCCAATAAATCAATCAGTGATAAAGGACACTAGTGAAAAGGCTTAACATGCTGAACAAGCCACCCCTCCCTCCTCAGAGAGACTGCCACCCTTAATTTATTGGGGGTTTCCCTAGTCACTCACACCTCCAGCCTGGGACCCAAGGAAGGCAAGATGGGCGATTAACACCTTCAGTGCTGGCTCAGGAAGAAGCAAAGGGGGCTGGGAGTTGTGCATGTGTTCCTCCTGGGCTGTTCTTTTCTTGTTGTGGTGATGGTGTTTTATTTTGTTTTGTTTTGCTTTTCGAGGTAGGGTTTCACCCTAGCTCAGGCTGACCTGGAATTCATTGCAGTCTCTGGGTGGCCTCAAACTCACTGTGCTCCTCCTGCATGCACCACCACACCCAGCATTTTTTTTTTTGCAGAGAGACAGAGAGAGAGGGAGAGGAAGACAGATAGAGAATAGGTGCGCCAGCAGCCTCTCAGCTGCTGTGAACGAAATCCAGATGCATGTGCCCCCTTGTGGTCAAGTGCGGCATTGCGCCCTTGCCTCACTTTGCATCTGGCTAAACGTGGGACCTGGAGATTGGAACCAGCGTTCTTAGGCTTAGGAGGCAGGCGCCTTAACTACTAAGCCATCTCTCCAGCCCCCGCCGCTTTTTATAAATGGAGGCATATTTGTGCAACTTGATGGGCACAATATGATTATTCCATTCTAAAGTATATAACATATAATCATCAAAATCTAAGGGATAAACAGATCCATCTCTTGGTACCCCATGGTGTCTTCTGGAAATTATTTATATCCATCCTCTTCCCAGCTCCCTCTAACTTATTTGGCATATGTTTGAGTGCTTAGCATTATTGTATTGGAAACTAGATCAATTTTAATTCTATACTCACATCACTTGTCTTCAGTAATTTTTAAATCAACGAAAGCAAAAGTCTTAGCTTTGCTCTCAAGAAAAAGCTGGGTTTCAGCACAGACTTGAAGGGCGCATGGTAGGAGACCAGCCGGCAGTAACAGCAACAGCCAGCTTTGAGCAGGTGCTGGGTCGGCGGTCTCTGGGGTCCTCCTCACCAGCCTGTCTCGGTCCACACATCACTGAGCACAGAAAGGTGGCCGAGGGAGCCGCGGGTGACCCACTGAAGGTCGCCTAGGCTCTCAGGTAGCAGCGCCAGGCTCAGTGCTGTCTGTGATGCTTCCCTGTGCAGAGGGACACCATCTTCCTGCTGGCAGAATGGCTGTCAGGCCAAGATGGATACCCAGGAAACAGCAGAAGAGTATACGATTAAGCGTTAAATCTGAGTGGTATTTTCATCGACTTTCATCAATTATGGCAAGTCTCGTCTGACGTGTTCCAATTTTAGAACCCAGGTTCAAAGCTGGGAAATAATTCACCTCGTAGTTGGTGGTCATTCCACAAAGTGAGCCCTGGAAGGATAGCTTGTGTTCCTAATGAGGCGTAAACGCATGGAGCCCAGCCCGCCAAAGGAGGCAAGCCCACATGAAGGCTGTCCTCCTCCTCGGCCCAGATGCTCAGAATAGAACCAAGCGTCAGGATTCTGGGGGGAGAAGCTTTTGTTTGACTGTTGATGTTTATGAAGTCTTTATGAAATCAGGGCTTCCCTTCAGAGTCCTCAACACCATTGACGACTTCTGCATAGACCCCCAAGAACCTTGAAAAATTATCTCACTGCAGAGTGGAGGTGGGCGGTGAGGAGGGCGTGGGAAGAGAAGGAGAAAGTGAAAAAGCAGAGAGGCAGAAGGAAAAAAAAGGAGCAGAGAAAGGAAAAGAGCAGAAGGTAAAACATCAGTTTTTCCCTGTTCAACTTCATCTTTTCTTTAAGTGCATATGTGTATACTATGCCTGTGTTTGTATGTGTTTGTATGCGTGTGAGTGCACATGTGTTTACATGTGAGTTGAGGCCAGAGATGGAGGTTACCACCCTTTTATTTAAAAAAAAATAAAACTTTTTTATTGACAACCTCCATAATTATAGACAATAAGCCGTGATAATTCCCTCCCCTCCCCATCTTGCCTCTTCACAAATCCACCCTCCATCATATGCACTACCTTTCTCAATTGATCTCTCTTTTATTTTGATGTCTGTAGTGTGTGTGTGTGTGTGTGTGTGTGTGTGTGTGTGTATGCGCATGCGCACGAGAGTTTCTTGCCACTGCATAGAAATACCAGATGCTCACTGCTCGCATTACTTTTTATGCCCTTTAACTGTTGAGCCATCTTGTCAGACCCTCCATTCTTTTTTTTTTTTTTCAAGGTAGGGTCTTTAGCTCAGGTTGACCTGTCAGTTTGTAGACCCAAACTGGCCTCAAACCCACAGTGATCCTCCTACCTCAGCCTCCTGAATGTTGGGATTAAAAATGTATGTCAACATACCCGGCTCCTATTTTTTTTCTCTTCTTTTATTTTGCTTGTGTATGTGCATGTGCATGAATATGGGTGTAATGTGGGGTGTGTGTGTGTCATATATGCACATATATGTTCCCTAGCTGTGCCCCGTATACTTGCCTGCTATGGGGGGATCACTCACTTGATAGAACATGGGTGTCCCACTCCATCACTCTTCTACCTGGTCTTTTGAGCTGGAGTGTCCTTCTTTTCTTTTTTTTTAATTTTAATTTATTTATTAGCAACAGACAGATAAAGAGGTAGAGAGAGAAAGAGAATGAGTGCACCAAGGCCTCCAGCCACTGCAAACGAACTCCAGCTGCATGCGCCCCCTTGTGCATCTGGCTTACATGGGTACTGGGGAATTGAGCCTTGAACTGGGGTCCTTAGGCTTCACAGGCAAGTGCTTAACCACTAAACCATCTCTCCAGCCCGAGTGTCCTCATTTTCAAGTCAGGTTTTCTCAATGAACCTGGAGCTCATCTATTTAGCTAGGATAGCCAGTCAGTGCTAAGATTACAGGTATACGCCACCACACTAGGCTTTTACGTGGTTCAAACTCAGGTCTCCATGTTTGCATAGCAAGCATTTTATCACTGAGCTATCCCCAAAGCCCCTTGATTTTATTTTTATTTTTAATTTTAATTTTCTATCATAGTATGAAATTTTCTAAGGAACAGGATCTGCCCTGTTTTTTTTTTTTTTTTAATGTCCACTACTCAGATCTCTTTGCCATCATTTGAGATTAACTTGCTCAGTACCACACAGCTAAATTTTGGAACTGTGATCCAAAGCCAGTCCAGTACGACCCCAGGTCCCAGGTATACAGAAGTGTTTTCCCCTATCCAAGTTACATAGACATGGACGGACCCCAAATATTCCCGGTGCTCTTTCTCAGCTTGGCCAATTTTATGGCTAACCAGAAGTTCCCAAACTACTTGGAATTCTTTCCTCCAGAGCATGGTCTGTGAATGAAGACTTTTTTTTTTTTCCTATTGAATTTTCATGCAACCAACGGCCAAAACTTCTGGTTCAAGCACAGTATTTTATTGAAGGAGAACTAATGCTGGTTCCAAAGAGGCCCAGCCAGAATTCCCCGGCACTAAAACTTTCTGAAGGATAAGTCACCCCAATAAATTGTGTCCCTTTTGCTGTTCCTAGATTTAGGCGTAAGAGGACTGGTCCAGGCCCATCAGTTCCGTTTAGCTGGTAAAGTAGAGAACAAGACAGCCCTCCTGCTGGACTCTCAAGCAGGCCAGCATCCTCCGGTGCTAAAGGAAGTCTAACCGCTCCCCATGTTACAAACTCAGGTCTCCATGTTTGCATAGCAAGCATTTTACTCACTGAGCTATCCCCAAAGCCTCTTGATTTTATTTTTAATTTCAATTTTCTATCATAGTATGAAATTTTCTAAGGAACAGGATCTGCCCTGTTTGTTTTTTTTTTTTTAAATGTCCACTACTCAGATCTCTTTGCCATCATTTGAGATTAACTTGCTCAGTACCACACAGCTAAATTTTGGAACTGTGATCCAAAGCCAGTCCAGTATGACCCCAGGTCCCAGGTATACAGAAGTGTTTTCCCCTATCCAAGTTACATAGACATGGACATACCCCAAATATTCCCAGTGCTCTTTCTCAGCTTGGCCAATTTTATGGCTAACCAGAAGTTCCCAAACTACTTGGAATTCTTTCCTCCAGAGCATGGTCTGTGAATGAAGACTTTTTTTTTTTCCTATTGAATTTTCATGCAACCAATGGCCAAAACTTCTGGTTCAAGCACAGTATTTTATTGAAGGAGAACTAATGCTGGTTCCAAAGAGGCCCAGCCAGAATTCCCCGGCACTAAAACTTTCTGAAGGATAAGTCACCCCAATAAATTGTGTCCCTTTTGCTGTTCCTAGATTTAGGCGTAAGAGGACTGGTCCAGGCCCATCAGTTCCGTTTAGCTGGTAAAGTAGAGAACAAGACAGCCCTCCTGCTGGACTCTCAAGCAGGCCAGCATCCTCCGGTGCTAAAGGAAGTCTAACCGCTCCCCATGTTAACACTTTCCTCATGCTCCCTGGGAAAAGAAACCTTCATTTCCAAAACAAACTTGACTCAAGGTATCTAAAGATTTAAAAAAAAAAAAGAGTTGGTTTGTAGCCAGTCACAAAACTGGGCTAATGACTGAAAGTTCTGGAGCACTCTTCAGAGTTAGGAATTGTGAAAACAAAACCTTCACAGCTCCGAGCCCAGGAGGGCGTGGCACCGTTCAGGCGGATGGATAAACATACACCTGTTCAGGGGGTCTCTGCAGGAGTCTTTCTTGTTTGCTCTAAATAGTTTCTCATTTAGAAGATACTTTTTAAAAATTTTTATTTATTTATTTGAGAGAGGGAAAGAGGCAGAGTGAGAGAGAGAATGGGAGCGCCAGGGCTTCCAGCCACTGCAAATGAACTCCAGATGCATGTGCCACCTTGTGCATCTGGCTTACATGGGTACTGGGGAAGTGAACCAAGGTCCTTTGGTTTTGCAGGCAAGTGCCTTATCTGCTAAGCCATCTCTACAGCCCTAGAAGGTAATTTTATGGTCTGGAGAGAAGCCTAAGGACCCAGGTTTGATTCCCCGGTGCCAACATAAGCCAGAAGCACAAGGTGGTGCATGCATCTGGAGTTCATTTGCAGTGGCTGGAAGCCCTGGCACTCCCATTCTTTCTCTGGTGCATCCATGCTCTCTCCCTCTGTCTCTACCTGTCTCTCTCTGTCAAATAATTTAATAATATCATTTAAACATTTTGTTTATTTTTACTTGTGTCTCACTCTAGCCCAGGCTGACCTGAACTCTCAGCAATCCTTTTACCTCTGCCTCCCGAGTGCTGGGATTAAAGGTGTGCACTACCATGCCTGGCTCTTGAGTGGCCTTCTTTTCTTTTTTTCTTTTCTTTTCTTTTCTTT
Source organism: Orientallactaga sibirica (assembly GCA_036365145.1). Classification (NCBI taxonomy): domain Eukaryota; kingdom Metazoa; phylum Chordata; class Mammalia; order Rodentia; family Dipodidae; genus Orientallactaga; species Orientallactaga sibirica. The sequence continues at coordinate 5,801,238 of JAEOAD010000037.1, forward strand.
TCTTTATTTTATTATTTTTTTTTTGAGGCAAGCCCAATGGACTGCCTTTTTTTTTAATGCAAGAGAGACAGAGAGAGACAATTGGCATACCAGGTCCTCCAACCACTACAAATGAACTCCAGACATGTGCGCCCCCTTGTGTGCATGTGCAAATGTACAATCCTATGCACTAGTATTACTGTGTGTCTGGCTTATGTGGGACCTGGAGAGTTGAACATGAGTCCTTAGGCTTTGTAGGCAAGCACCTTAATCGCTAACCCATCTCTCCAGCCCTGGAGTGTCCTTCTTGATTGTGCTTCCACATTGTTTCCTTGAGACAGAATCTCTCACCACTGAATCCAAAGCTGTCATTTTCCAGTGGACTTGTTAACCAGTGAGCACCAGTGCTTCTCTGGTCTCTACCACCCCACCAGACTGGATTGCAGCATGTGTGCCATGCTCATCTCTCTACATGGGTGCTAAGGACCAAACTCAGACCATGTCAGGTCTTCGTGCCTGCATAGCAACACTGTGACCTGCTGAGCCATCTCCCTAGCCCAGAGTTTAAGAAATTTTAGTGAAAGTTACCTGTACTAGCCCTAGAACTTTTCTTCAAAACAAACAAACAAACAAACAAACAAACAAACAAACAAACACCAATTGAATCCCTACTTACTACATGCCAAACACTTAAAAAAAGAAAAGGAACTCAGCATATGTTACCAACACATAATTCAACTCTCACACTAATTCTAATAGCAAAATCCTATACCTGTGCAAGCGGAAACCTTTTAGAAATACTGGACTACCTAGTGCCCACCCCCATGACTGTCCCAAGGATGGCAAGTTCATGTGGGTTCCTCTTTACAAGGCAGGCATACTACCCTTCATTCCACAAGCTCTTCTTTTGTGCACAGAAGTGAGCTGGTTACAGGAAGCTTTCATTTTCCAGATGATGAAACACTGGCCAGTGACAGGCTGTCATGGCATACACCTGCAACATGTATAAGGAAAGCTATGCTCTCTGACCAGGAGACCAGGTCGCAGCCTAGCCCTTGGAAGCTGCGTGACCTTGGCAACAACTCCCCAGCTATCAGTTTACCCATCTGTAAAATGGGACAACTGGAAACGTAGTCCATGCCCATTTTGCTTCTCATCTCAGCCATTCCAATTATATACAATTGTTGCATATGTGGTGAGTCTTTCAAATTATAAGCACAAAATAACATACCCTGAAACATTACAGCAGACATTTGGCCACGGCAATGCCCACACATAGGAACATGTTGCAGGGAGAATGGGGAATGAGGCAATACTGAAGTCTAAATTTGTTGGTGTACATAGGTGCACATGTGCGACAGCATGTGTATGGTGGTCACTGAGGACAACCTTGGGGTGTTCGTCCTTTCTTTCTACCTTGCTTGTGACAGAGGCTCTCTCGTTTGCTGCTTCAGATGCCAGTCTAGCTGCCCTACGAGCCTCAGGAGTCTCACTCCACTTGGCACTGCCTTAGGTGCCTTGGCATCAAAGACACAACACACGTGCTGCTTGTGTCTGGCTTTGCATGCATTCGGGGGTCTGAACTCAGGACACGGGCTTTCTTTCCCACAAGTGCTTTTAACCACTCAATCCTCTCCCCAGACCCTATAATCAACTTTGAAAAAGATGTATGTGGAAGCTGCCAGAGAAAGAAGGGTTAGCTTTCCCTCAGTTTGGAGACTCACTCCTTTAGGAGAGAAATCTTATTTTCTCCCCTCCCCCTGACGTTTCCTGGTGCCACTGTAGAAGCCAGAGAGCAAGGAGCTAGAGCGACTCCCCCACCCTTCATTTTAATAAGCCTCTCTGCTTAAGGCAGGCATGCCAACTCAAATTGGGATCTACACTCTGCCTGGTAATTAATTATCACTCACCAAACGTTTCTTTTGGCACTTGCTGTCCTAAGCCCTCAGGACAGGACCTGTGCCAGCTGCACCTCAGGACCTCCCTACAGAAATGGGAATGGTTGCCCATCGCTCATACATCTCCTCCTGGACTTGGAGATCCTGCCCAGCAGGATACCAGGGGTGACTACTCAGCTTGAATTACCCATTCACCATTCTGAGGACAGGGCAGGATCCCCAGTGGACACTCAGCTCCTCTGCCAGCCTCTGCTAAGAGCCTCCTGGCCATTTTCCTTCATCCTTGGCTAATACCCAATTTTTTTTACCTCTCCTGCTAGCTGCAGGTGGATGCACATTGGGTGGCAAAAAAAGACTCGTGTATTCGATTTTCATAGCTGAAGGACAAATCCAGTAAGGCTGGGAGTTTTCAACGGGGATATAGAAAGAATTATGGTGACGCGTATCTGGAATCCCAGCACTCTCGAGGCTGAGGCAGGAGGAGTGTGAGTTCAAGGCCAGCCTGGGATACGTAGTGAGTTTGAGACCATCTTGGGCTACCCAGCATGTTGCCAAAGATGGTGCTTTTAATACCAGACTGCACATATCAGTGTCCCACAATTGGGTGGTAACTCCTCTGGAACTCAGTGGACTGTGCAGTGGTTGGCAGGACAGTTAGTAAGACTAGCTGCCTCGCAGGAAGGCAGGTTAGGACTAAGAGAAATGGATGGGACCACAAGCCTGGGAGTGGGAAGGAGTACCCCGGATGGAGCAGAGAGGCAGGTCAGGCCTCAGGTTATGCAGGAGATGGCAGCGCTCCACTCAGGGCATTTCTGCTGATGTCAGGCAGTCTGGCACACAGAAAATCTGCATCGTCCTGCACCATGACTCTTCTCTTTTACTCCCCACCCCCCACATCGTGCCCTCGACCATTACAGCACTTGCCTGGGAGATAAAGACTTGGAGAAGCAAGCAGTCACTTAATCAGCTCTCTGGTCTTAGATGGGCCCTAGCAGCTCTTCAAGACTCAGGCTTCTTGACCTATCACGTGGGCGCAATAGTGTGATGACATAAAGGGAGGGCCCGCGGGCTGGGGAGCTGGCTCGGTGAGTGAAGTGCTTGCTGTGCAAGCATAAAGTCCTGAGCTTGGAACCCCAGCCTCCAGGTAAGAGCCCAGCATGGTGGCATACCTCTGTGATGCCAGCACTGGAAAAGCAGAGACAAATTGTCTCTGGGGCTCACTGGCTAGTTAATCTAGCAGAATCCATGAGCCATAGGTTGTGAGAGACCCTGTCTCAAAGAATAAGGTGGAGAGCAACTGAGGAAGCCCCTCTGTGTTGACTATTGGGCATCCCACCCACATTTGTTCATGTGTACCCATGCACATACTTGCCCACACATATGTGCAAATGTACTCATTCCATACACCCAAACACACACAAACACAAAAGTGAGGGCAGGCTAGGGAGATGGCTCAGTGGTTAAAGGTGCTTGTTTGCAAAGCGGAATAGACTGGTTTCCATTCCCCAGTACTCATGTAAAAGGTAGATGGCCCGCACATTGGCAGTTTGTTTGAAGGAGGCTCTGGCAAACCCATTCTTCCATTCTTTCTCTCAAATCATAAATAAATAAAAAATACTAGTTTTTCTTTAAAGTGAGAGTATGTTGTAAAATATCTGCTAGCTGCAGTGGCAGCCCTGCAGATCAAAATCCAGCTAATTACTCTTGTTTTCCTGAACCTCTGTCCAAAGGAATGAACGTCTGGAATAAGGTGTTGGATGATGGGCTGACAAGAACAAGGCATATATCAGTTACTTTTCTGTTTTATGTGGTGCTGGGGTTTGCACTCAGAACCTCATACATACTAGGCAAGCACTCTATCATGTAGCTATACCCCAGCCCAATATCTACACGACTTATCTTTCCTCACAGCCGCACAAAGTTGGGATTGTTATTCCTGCGTTCCATGCTTTGGTTGCAGGACACTGAAACTTCAAGTGGAACTGAGCTGGAAGCCTCCTCCCTGTTGAGTAGCTGTCTCAGTGCTAGCAAGTGCTCCACGCAGGCTTCTGAGGGAGAAACGTCACTAACGGTCTAACCCAGCAGTGGAACCTCGTGAGCTTCCCAACTGACCAGCCAGGCAAGACAGGTACCCTGGTGCAATAGTGGTATAACTGTTATGGGGACAACCAACTGAGGAGACTCAAAACTCATCAAAGAGCTGAGAATAAGTGACTATTGAGTGCTCCGTGCTGCATCTTCCAAGGCTCAGGGAAATTTGTAGAGGAGGTGGTGAGAAGAAGGCAAGAGGCAGAATGGGGAGGAACACTTTGAACTTGAAGTGGCTACTGCATTCATGAGCTCAGGGCAGCTGATGTTACCTGTACATGACCTGCATGATACCAGATCCATCAACTTTCTGTCATCGATGTTGGAGCAGGGCAACAAGAAAAAAAAAGACATGAAAGTAGAGGGGGGACTAGTTGCAGAGAAGAAGGGGTACAGTGGAAGAGGGACAGGGAGGAAGGACGAGAGAAGGTAATAGGAGGGGACTGTGATTAAAATACATTCTATACATGTATGAAATTTGTCAATTAAAAAGTTAAATAAATCGGGCGTGGTGGTGCACGCCTTTAATCCCAGCACTCGGGAGGCAGAGGTAGGAGGATTGCCATGAGTTCAAGGCCACCCTGAGTCTACATAGTGAATTCCAGTTCAGCCTGGGCTAGAGTGAGACCCTGCCTCAAAAAAAAAAAAAAAAAGAAAAGAAAAGAAAAGTTAAATATTCCTAAATTACAGCCGAGGTAACTGAGGCGAACAGGATTTTGTGATGGTTGTTTTAAGCACTTTGCTTTTTCAAAATTATTTATTTTGAAGTGAAAAAAAAAAAAATATATATATATATATATATATATCCAAGAAAGCTGCCAAAATAGTAAAGAAGTCCCGTGCACACTTCCTGGCTTACCTCCCACCGTCCACTAGGGGTTCTGACCCATGCCTCAGAGGGACAGCTCGGAAATGGAGCTGAAAGCTCTAGGCTGAGTCAGGGGCCTGGTTGGAGCCATGGAGGGATTGTATATGGATAAAGGAATATAGAGCAGCGCCCTGGGGAGCCTGTGCTAATCTGCTGAGTGGAGATTTATGAGACAAGACAATAATTGAGATTCGCTGACATGCTCAGGAAGAGAAATGCCCCACCCACACGATTTTCATGGGTTCTGCCAAGCCAGCCAGCCAAGTCACTTCATGGTCCTCTAATCTGTTAAGTAGGCTCTGGACACTGACGGGCTTCCAGTCACCAGCTGGGCACCCGGTGATGAAAGGCTTTTCTGAGGTTACAGTCCTGCAGGCTCCTGGGTCTTTCCATGTCCTCCCAACTCCAAGTGACCATCTCTGGGGCCAGTAGAGCCCCACAGCCAAGTCTGTCCTGCCCCTTCTCCACTCCAACTTGTGAACTTGGAAAGGAAAACAGCTCCCACATTTTTTACGGCACTAGTTATTGGATGGGAGTTATTCCATCAATCATTAAACATCCTTTCTGAGAAGCAGTTCCCAAGAATGAAGAAATTTGATCCTCTGCTTTAGCAAGGAGATGGCTTGCAAGGCCACACTAGCCCCATGGCCACGGGATGTTATACCTTCCAGACACTTAACGAAGGCTGTCTTCTCTTGTGTTAGGCACGGTGCCCAGGAGCACCAAAATGCCTGGAGGAAATTTAGATATATTAAGCACCCTGGCTGCCTCACTCAGGCCCCTTTTGGCTCATTGGGAGAACTGGTTTACACACGGTAAGGACACTCTTGGGGGACTGCTGGAGCCTAACATGGTCCAGGGTCTACTGAGAAAGCTGGGTACACAAACCTGTGCAAAAGTAATTATAAGCACAAAGAATATTTGTATCCTCAAAAGGAAAAAAAAATACTGCTTTCTCTATGAGCCCCACTAAAACAAAAACTTTGAGAGAAAAAAAGTTCCCTGCTCAGCTGCACGAAGGTGAAAGGTTAAATGTGGACAGAGGAGTAATATATAAGCAGTTTCTAAGTTTTCTGCTGGGAATACTTAACCACCTCAGTATGTTTCCCCAAGAGGTAATCTATTATATTTTGTCCAATTTCTTCCTCCAAGAGCTGAATCAATTCATGATGTAATGCCCAAGGGAGAACAATCTTTTGGAAACAGAGTATCTTTCTGGGGACAAGGTTGAGGAAAACATCTTAATAGTGTTACAGCTTTTGGCCTGGTGGCTCCAGCTCTTTGCTGGGGGAATGGCAGAGCAAGAGAGGAGAAGGCAGGAGAAAAGTCAAAAGGGCACAGCTTCCAAAGTGTCTGCAAGATGCCTGCGATTGCTTTCTTCTCTTGGAGAAATACAGGGAATAAATCCACTCGGACATTTACAGGACGGCTGTGGCACTGGGCACATGTTTTAGGGAAGTCCTGAGAATAATGCGTACTTGGTGTTGGCTCGTGAATGTGGAAAAGTCCTGACTCCTGACTTAAACAGGGTGTCTTCTGGATCCTTCTCTGTTCCCAAGTCCACCTCCCCTCTACAAATCTATTGGAGGGAAAACAGTAAAACAGTCATCATTCAGTTACTTGGCAGATAATAGACACAACTTCTGACAGTTTTTGAGAGATGCTAAGGGGCTCCCTGTAGCTCTTCACTCATTGTCTCCCCAAACTAAACTTTTCTTGGAACAGCCAGCAAATATCTCAGGTGCTGGGTAAAGCGTCGCCATGCAGAGTATTAGAAGGCTTCCAGTGGCTTCCATGTCTGACCATTGCTTACTGCCTCAGTGGCTTCCCTCTGGTTCTAACTTCTAAGGAAAAGCACTCCATCTCCTTCTATATTTCTTTTTCTTTTTGTTTTTGTTTTTGGTTTTTTTTTTGTTGTTGTTGTTGTTTTTGAGGTAGGGTCTCACTCCGGCCCAGGCTGACCTGGAATTAACTATGTAGTCTCAGGGTGGCCTCGAACTCTCGGCGATCCTCCTACCTCTGCCTCCCGAGTGCTGGGATTAAAGGCGTGCGCCACCACGCCTGGCTCCTTCTATATTTAGAGAGACAGAACATACAATAGCCGAGACATAAAATATCCAGAACATGTTGCTCTTGTGTGGGTTGCAAAAAAAAGAAGAAAATTTGAAAAAGGAGGGACGACGCCTTGATTAAGGTTATAAGGCTATTTATTTGAAGGGGAGTTGGCTTGTCTCTCCAGCAGGGAAAGGAAACCACAGTGGAACTTGTTTAAAAGGCTCTAATTTGATTGGGGGGGGGGTCAATTATTTTTAAAATCCAAAAATAAGTTTGCTTAAATTAAAAAGGAACCCCGAAGCTCCCAGAGGGTTAAAAGTTTGGATAGAGCAGTGTTCAATTAGTCCCTTGTTACTAAGGCACTTTGCACATCCACTTATTTAAGTTTGGATGCTAAGCACTTAAAGTGCCATTTAAAAAACATGTTTATTAACAATTTTTGTACAAAATGAGTTTTGATTATAATCCCCTCCCACGACATTCCTGAGCCCCCCAGCCCCTTCCACCAAACCCTTCTTTCTAACCAATCCCTCTTACAGTGTTATTTTAAAATATTCCAAGAAATTTCTAGTATCCCTTCCTCCTCATTTTGAATCACAGGTTCACATTTTGACAGCTTGAGTACCAGGGGCCTCAGCAAATCCTCTTACCCACTCAGGACTACAGAAAACAAAATCCCACTCCTTAAAAGGCTATACATGTGGGGCTAGGGACATGGCTTGGTGGTTGCAGGCACTGGTTGCAGGGCTTGTCTGTGTGGGTTCAATTCCCAGGAACCCACATCAAAGCTACATGTACAATACGGCACCGTGCTTCTGAAGTTCATGTGTGGTGGCGGGAGTCCTGGCATGCCCATTCTCTCTCTTTCTCTGCTTGCAAATAAATAAATGGAAATATTTTTTAAAAATCATGGTTTACACATGCAGAATTGTCAGCCAGGCTGGCTTGAAGGACTTCCATGGTATTTAGCGAGTGGACATTTGGGCATCAATATGCAAGGTTCCCAATTAAAGATTCAAGAAGCAGGTAGCATTTCATCTAGTGTTATTAACTGGAACGTTTACAATGACATTATCTGCTGGCTTCTTTCCCATTCACAAGTGCTTAGGCAAAACACTTGGTGAAAGCTGGGATTTCTAGTTCAAAAGGGAACACCTGAAAGGTGTGTTAAATCTTTGCTGTCTGACCCAGAGAAACAGAGTGCCTGTCTTGTGTATTTGCTTCCACTTGGTTCAGACACCAAGAGCCTGTGGATCTGCGGAGATCATAAATCCTAAGTTATATTATTGTGATTCATAGTAAATATATTTTGTCAGGGTCCAGAAGTGTGATGGCACATTACAAAATGAATTATCTTGATTGCGCCCAGTATTTTCTCCCGGTGGAGGCAAAAGAACACTTCATGTGAGGAGGGAGGGAACAATGTCGGGAGCTGCATCATAAAGGAACCATTGATGCTTGCTAGAGGGAACTCTTTGGGAGGCACAGAAGGCTGCTATCAAGGGGCTTTTCCTGCATACTTGCTGGGTCTGATGGCCTCCAAATTCTCAGATTCTTAGTGGCTCTCAATGTTTAAATACTTAAATTCAAACATTTATCACTCTTTAGGGATCACTGCAGAATTATTTACATTGGGAGTTAGTATTATCAGAGAGTTCATTTTTAAAATATTAGCAAAAGTAGTCTAGTTAAAAGCATTACCAAAAATGCAATTTCTTAAGACAAATCTTTAACTTTTAAGAAAAAAAAAGTCACCTGCAAGCTGTAAATATATACATTAATTTTTCCCCATGGTGTTTGCTTTGGCTGTGACCTTTCCTAATATTCAGTTGAACAAGGGCTAAAAATTGTCAAACCAAATTTTTGTTTGAGAGCTGAACTCTACTGCCAGTTTGAGCATACAGGTTTAGGGAATCTGTTGTTTGTTTTGGCTATGACACAGGGCAGAACGGTTTCCATCCCATTCGAGTGCATTCAAGAGTTTGAAATATTGCACAATAAAAGCCATTCATTATATCTGTCTCCTTTCCCTTCCAAAAACAAAAATGGCTGCCCAGTTCCAAATCTACACAGGGGGCAGGAAGAAGGAGGCAGAGGGTCACTGGAAATCACCCAAAACTAATACCAGGTTTTTCAGGTTTGAGTTAGGGAACACTTCTGAAATCTTCATTCCCAATTTGTACTTTAAAACAAGAAAAGACAACATGGGTTGCTTTGGATTATTTACTCCGTTTGGAAGAAGCAGAAAAGGGACACACTGCTGTTGTTCAAATGTTAGGAAGAAAACCATATATTTTACATTCTGAAAAAATCCTCTTTGGCCCCTTTCCTTGATGAAGTTTTAACTGCCTGATGTCAACTTCACACAAAAGAAAAAGTTTTGCAAACACCTGATGCTACTTGCCAGGTATCTGAGCTGTTTTCTTCACAGAGTGACATTTATCTTGTGTTTGCAAGCAGGCACTCTGGGTATGAGAACACTAGAAATGCAGTTTACTTTTAAGTGGCATAAACAGAAATGCCACTACCAAATTACTGTGTAAGGTTATAGAATATCATCAGTGTGCCAAGCTTTTATAAATAAATGTAAGTGGGGTGATGAAGGCCATAAAATCAATTAGATGCTAGCATAGCTAATAGTTGCCTTTAAATTTTGGAATTGAAAAATTCACACAAGGCCAAGGAGATGGCTCTGGTTAAAAGCTTGTTGTGTGAGCATGGAGACTGGAGTGCGGATCTCCAGCACCTATATAAAAGCTGGATGCTGTGACTGGCATCTGGAATTCTAGTGTTCCTCCTGTGAAATGGAAGAGACTGGAAGTCCACAGGCCAGCAGTGAATAACAGAGACCCTGCCTCAAATCAAGGTGGAAAGTGATGCCTGAAACTCAAAATTACCCTCTGACCTCCACACATAATGTGGCAGACTCACATACCACCCACTCACACCACCCACTCACACCACCCACTCACACCATCTCTCTTTCTCACACGCACACAATAAAAAATTCCACATACGGTCATGTAAGGATTTGGAAATTTGAAATTTCTATTACATCTAAACCCCAAATGCCAGATACTAGTATTGCTGTAGGACACTTTCATCACACGATGCAAACTAAACAAGTTAATGAATTTATACATTTTGGACAAATGAGAAAAAAAGACTTAGGGGGAAAAAAACGACTACATTTCAACTGGTCATTGGAAATTTTTATGATGAAACCCCAACCTGCCCTTACAAAACATAAGTTTGTACTTTTCTTTAATGGTCATGCTCATTTATTTTCCCTTTCACATGTGACATAATGTCTAAAGTACCAGAAATTAGAAAGTTTCCAGAAAATACTTGAATCTCAATTTCTCAAATATTTTCAAAAAACTTTCCTAATCAGTCTTTAAGGTCTTAAGCAGGCTGGTGTCATGGTGCTGGACGACGTGGAAGGAAACACATGTCTGTCCTGCGAGGCAGCCATCACTCATCTCTCCCATAATGGCATTCCTGGGCTCAGTTTCATGAAAAGCAGAAAAGCAGCGAAGAATGTACAAAAATGAAATACCAGGCCCCTAGAAGCATTTGACATTGTTAGGAGATAGAACACTAACGGTCAGTTTATTGTAGAGCCAAATCAAGGCCACACAATAATCTCCAAGTAGGTTTAAGACAAAAACCCTGCTATTTTTGTGTGCACGATTATTTAATAAACGCTACACATTTGATCTAGGATTTTGCAGTCAGAGTAAAACCCTTCAGGGGGGCAAAGAGATCTGGCAACATAAGACATACAAATGCCCAAGAATTTTGCTTTAAAATTTTAGGTACCCCCATTCTCTCTCTCTCCCTCTTTCTCTCTGCCAAACAAATAAATAAATAAAATATTTTTTAAAAATTAAGAGGGCTGGAAGGATGGCTTAGCAGTTAAGGCATTTGCCTGCAAAGCCAAAGGACCCAGGTTTGGTTCCCCAGGACCCACGTTAGCCAGATGCACAAGGGGGTGCATGTCTCTGGAGTTCATTTGCCGTGGCTGGAGGCCCTGGCATGCCTGTTCTCTCTTTCTCTCTCCCTCTTTCTGTCAAATAAATAAATAAAATATTTTTAAAAATTTTAAGTACCATTCACAAGAAGGTGAGTTTCAAATTTATGTTTTGCTCATTCAGATGTACTCAGTGGTCCAAAGATAAGTTCAGAAAATTACCCCAAACAAAACCTTACATGACATAAAGCAATTACACCCACAGCCTATACTGAGTAATAATGAGAGGGAACTGGCCTTTTTAGACCTTCACCCACCTAAATCTGACCAGTGACCTTGTTCAAACCTTAGTTCCTGTGGACCTGAAGTTTGTGCCAGCTGGAAGGAGGATGGGTCTGGGGTTCCTTTAGAACCTTTCAGATAGGGACAATCTGCCACTTACAGGAAAAAGCATGTAAAGAGGGTGCCAGGTACATAGCAGGTAGGTAAACTGCTGCCTAACGTGTTAACAAACCTATAATCTTCCTACCTGGGACTCAGTGCAGATAAGTCTTCCCATGTTAAGAAATAATTCTCAGATACTATGGAGTGACAATTAGCCATCTCTTCCAGCCTGAAGTGACAACTTTTATACTAAACCAAATTGTAATACTTTATGAATGTAAACCAACACTATTTAAAAAGAAAACAATTTTGAATCCCCCTTTATTTTCTCACTGCTTTCTAGAAGGCAGTGTTCAGAAAGACAGATTACTCAACAATCTTTCAGTGATAGGGTTGTAATCTATTTAAATTGTGAACCGCAGTGACTAGCATACACAAGACTGCACAAAATTAGCGGCTCCTAAGAAAGATGGTTTCACTCCTCTGAGTGCTTCTCGGACTTGCCATCCAGCCTCTAAAAGGTAGTGCATTCTCTCTTCTCTATCTGCCTCTCAAAATAAATAATGTTTAAGAAAAGGGCTAGAGATGGCCTAGTGGTTACGGTGTTTGCCTGTGACGCCTACAGTCCCAAGTTAAGATCCCCCAGTACCCATGTAAGCCAGATGCACAAAGGGGTACGTGCATCTGGAGTTCGATTGCAGTGGCTGGAGGCCCTGGCATACCAATTCTCTCATAAAAGAAATTACAAAAAAAATGACCTCACAGTGCCTACACTACCTACACAAGACCATCATAATAGGAGGAAAAGATGATGACATCAAAATGGAGAGACTGAGAGGGGGAGGTGATATGATGAAGAGTGGTTTCAAAGGGGAAAGTGGGGGGAGGGAGGGAAGTACCATGGGATATTGTCTACAATTAAGAAATTTGTCAATTAAAAAAATACAAAAACAAATCTCAGCAGAGGGGAAAAATTTCTTTCAACAAAAAGCTGTGATATTTAGTATAAGAATAAAAACCATATATAGAACTATGCTCATGATTTCAATGTAATTCAATAAGGATCACCTTCACCTTGAACAACACAGGAAAATTAACTCAAAGTAGATCAGACTTGAGAAATAAAAAAACTTTTTTTTTTTTTTTTTTGAGGTAGGGTCTCACTCTAGCTCAGGCTGACCTGGAATTCACTATGTCGTCTCAGGGTGGCCTCGAACTCATGGCAATCCTCCTACCTCTGCCTCCCAAGTGCATGCGCCACCACGCCTGGCTGAGAAATAAAAAAACTTTTAAGAGAATAACTGTGCTCTTGAGCCCAAGTTTTTTTTTTTTTTTTAAGAAATACTTGGTGTGTGGGTTTGAGTACAGGTACACGTGTGCCAGTGTGTGTTCAGAGGGAAACTTCTGGTTTGGTTCTAGTCTTTCTACCTTGTTTGAGGCAAGGTCTCATTACTTACTGTTCTGCTCATGAGCTTCCAAAATTATGGGGCTGAAGATAGCTTAGCAGTTAAGGCACTCACTTGTGAAGCCTAAGGACCCATGTTTGACTCCCCAGATCACATGTAAGCCAGACGCACAAGGAGATGCATCCGCAAGATCTCACATGTGCACAAGGTGGTGCACATGTCTGGAGTTCAACTGCAGTGGCTGGAGGTCCTGGCGCACGAATTCTTTCATACACACACACATACATATATATATGAAAATTCTGTTTCTGCCTCCCTTCTCAACCTAGGTCCTTTGGGATTACAGAAGCCTACCAGTTTCTGGCTTTTATGTACTCAGGGGTTCCAAATTCAGGTACTCAGCCACATAGCAAGTGCTTTTTCCACTGAACCATCTCTAAAACCTTTTTTTTTTTTTTTTTTTGAGGCAGGATCTCACTTTGGCTAAGGGTGGCTGGGAACTCACTATGTAGGCCAGAATGACCTTGAACTTGCAGCAATCATCTTGCTGCAGATTTCCAGGTTGAGATAATATAGGCATGAACCTCAACATATCTGGCTATTCTTGTGACACTAAAAGCCTGAACCATCAAAAAAAAAAAAAAAAAGATAGTATTTCAACAAAATGAAAACATGTTCTCCAAAGTGACTAAGGAAAAAATTCATGAACTGGGAAAAATATTTTTTAAGGAAAATATCCACTAAAGGACTTGTAACAAATATACAAAGAACTTCTTTTAACTCAGTGATTCCAAGACAATAAAAAGTCTTGGTAAGATGAGCAGACAGCTCAACAAGGAAGATACGGGAGGCAAATAAGCATAGAAAAAATGTTGGATGTGCCTTGGAAATCGAATTAAGATCACAATAAAACATCACTGGCATGCCCACTGATGGCTAAAATGAGAATGACAGGCCACGTGGTGGTGAAGATGCGGAACAAAGGCAGCTCCATGCATTGGTGCAGGAATAAAAAATGTTGTCACTACAGAAGAGCTTGGCAATCTTAAAGTTGGGACATATACCAATCTTAAGTAAATGAAAACGTGTCTGTAAAAAAGAATCCTGTGAACTTGGCAATTTTATTCATAAAAATAAAGTTGTTATACATAATCCAGATATCCAAAGTGGAATACTACCCAGCAATAAACAGAAATATACTACAACACACAACATGGAAGAATTTCAAAAGTCTATTGGTGTTACAAACAAAACACATGCACGCTAGGATACATACAGCATGATTTATTTCTGTCACGGTGTGGTAAAGGAGAACTGCAGTGGAAATGAGACAGGCAGTCGTGAAGGGCTGTGGTGGGGAGGGATTGGCCGGACTGGTGGAAATGCTCCACTAGGCAACTGTCATCATGGGACATGGCCATATACAATTTCCAAAATTCAAACTGGATAGTCTTTTGAGCCAACATTACTGGGAGTTATTTTACCTCAATAAGCAGAACTTTTAAAAAGCTCTTTCACTTAAGCAAGAATCAGGCATTACTAAGCATTTTCTCCTTCTTCCAGCTCTAAGGCTCATCCTCAACACGACAGCTCTACTGAGAGTTGAAGGGTAAAAGATGCGCAGAAGGGCAGGCACTGAGTGGCAAGTGAAAACAGAAGAGAAGGCTGGGATGCTGCTATGGGTAAGGGGAGCTTGCTAGCCAGTATTTATAGAAAAAACACAATAACCATTTCATTTCCTTTTTCTTACTGGTATTTCCACAACATGGTAAGATTTTCAGTAGCACAAGAGGGGATTGGCAACCTATGCTACAGATATACAAGGTATGTAATTTCACATAGGGCTTGAGAAGCTGGATGTGATACTAGGCTTGTTTGTATTAAGACTGAAGTACATTCATGGATATTTTGTGGGATATAGAAGTCACATAATGGTACATATTGACCCCCACTGGCAACCAATAAAACCATACTTGTGGGTACACAGGAAAGTCTGGATGACACATGTCAGTTGTGTTTGCACGCAGAGCCCTGTGAAGGGAAGGAGTAATGTTCATGTGGTACAGGGAAAGGAAGGAAATTGTATTTACTCTTGTGCTGTTCTCTGCCTTCTTCATACACACTATTTCTGTGATAAACACACAGGGAAGAACAACCCAAAGCAAGTTATGTGCAGCCCTGGTCTTTAGATTCTGCAGAGGGAAACTTCAAGTGCCACACTGCCATCTTGTGGAAGAAACGAGAATCTGCAGGAACAGAAGCAGATGATGCAGTCAAGACAATTGTCAGGGGAGATGTCAAGGGTTTGGTTACTTCTGCAGAAACGATAAGGCAGTAAAAAACATTCTGAAGCCAGGTTTTTGATCTACATATTAATGAAAAGAAATAGGAAAGCAAACAGAGAAAGAAATAAATATTTTTTTGTTACAAATCTTTTGATACAAGTTGAAACTTAGATAAAATATGCCTTTACTTTTTCAGACCTATTCCTTCTTTAGGAAAATTGCCTACTGGATATTTATAAATATTAGCCAAATATTTATAATGGAATGGCCTGAAACCAATGGAGCTTGTAGCCAGGTTTGTATTTTTAACTCTAGGTGCTCAAAAACAAGAACATATTTTCACAAGAAAAACCAAGTGAGAACCAGATGGAATCTGCCCCACATCCTCACAAGCACACTGAAGAAAACTAAGCATGTGATATTGCTACCATCCAAACCCAGCTGAGATGCTGCTGCAGTAACATAGACAAGGAGACAAATGCCAGACAACAGTTTTGAACCTTCAACAGTTTGAATCTTAAACTCTGTAACAAGCTTCTAAAGTTTATTTTCTTTTTTTAAGAATCGCCCAAATCAAAAAGCTTCATCAGAAGTTAGTTAAGTCTTGGGGGTGGAGGTAGTGGTACTGATTTGGTGACCAAACCAAACTATACATGGGAGAGGAAGTCCATAAATGATTTACATGCAAAGATAAAAGACATTTTTAGACAATCCGCCCTTGAGCAGAAGAAACTAGGCTCACTTTGCGTGTTAATGTAAAATACATTAGCCTGTAGCAGCAGGAGCTCCAGACCTGGTGGTGCCAAGGCGTAACAAATCGTCTCCGTCTCCAGGGGGGAGCTGGGCGCTCTACAGGAGCTTTCTTCCCATATGTTATTTATAGGGAGCTCTATTTGTTAACATGTTTCTGCTATCATGCTGAGGAAGCACAGTGACTTAAAGGATGGCTGAAACCATTGTAACTATACAAGGTCTTTATATACAGGCACAAGTTCCAGATCCATAGCAATTTAGACTTTCAAACTGCCTCCACAGAAACAGCAACAGGGAGCACTGCAGAGCTGCATGAAGGGCCAAGGCAAGCTTACAAACGAGGAAGACGTAGTTCAGTCAGTGACCCACCACCATGCTCTATGTTTCTACATGAACTTTTACAACACCTTTGAACCTCTGCTTTTCAAAAGCAATTTTTTAAATGAAAAACTATGACTGAATCCCAAATCACCTGCAATTAACTTGAATAATCTGAAATTTGAGATTTAAAAAAAAAAAACCAACATCTTCCCAGCCAGCTGAACAATCTTGTTTGAAGAATGATTTCACATTTGTTATTTCTAAATTACACATTCATTTGTAACAATGGATTTACAAAATTCTAGTTACTGAAACAATTTTTATGAAATGTCATGAAGGATTTGATTTTAACTTAACTGCTATGGTCAACGTTCATGTAGGACAGATTAGGCAAGTCAAGTAATTAAGAGTCTTTGTCTAATCCAAACAGAAAAGTAACTGTAATTTCTATTTTCCCAATTCTTAAATTTTAACTGTATGTAAAAAAAAAAAAAAAAAACCATGTCTAACCCTACTATGGCTTCATGTTTCTAACCTTCATTTTCATTAAGTACAAATATTATGTCAATTTGTCTTTTGTACACACACAAATGATACAAACAGTCAATTCTAAAGGATGTTTTTGACAACAGAGTGTAATAAAAATTCAGATGTAATGTTGGGTCTAAGACAAACTTTTTAACAAGACTGATAAAAGCATCTAGCATTTGAGGGAAAAACACATATAATAGAATGTTTTCCTTTTGAATGATGAAGAAATTACTTATTTCTACTTTAAAGTCATCTCAAATCAAAGGATTTTATTAGAAACATGTAAGGCACTCAAGCTGGACAGGAATGGGACGGGAAAGGAATAAACTCAGAACCCTTCCTCCTGCCAACGCCCAGCGGGAACCACCATTACTGCTTCAGCTCTTTGCTGTGGGCCCTGGGAGGGCAGCCGAGAGTTTTCCCCCTTCTCCTTCTGAGGCTCTCCGGAGGCTTGCTGGCTCAGCAGCACTTGGAGCATCTAATAGTGTGGACACACAAAAGCTCTTCCTTCTCTTCCCGGGGGGCCTGGAAGAACCAGCAGCCAGGCTCTGGCTGCTCTCACTACCTGAGATGGAGGGTAAGGCACCTGGTTTTTGTGATGATGACACAGTTTCTTCTCTGGGGCACATGCTTTCAAATTCCCTGTTATCAAATGCACATATCGTTCTCCTTTTGGTTTTCTGGGAAGTGGAAGGAGCTGGGAGTGACATCCAAACAAGCCCCCGACTTTCTACGCCTCCCTGGAGCCTTGTGCTCCTCCGCACTTTGGTTTCTCTGTTTGTTCTCTGAAAGCTTTGCTCAATGGCATCAGATAAATCTTTGTACAGCTCGGAACTTTCTAAACTAACTTCGGCAGAGCTTCCCACACTGCAAGAAGGTGTGTGGTTCCCAGTTTGCTCCAAATGTAAACTGTGACTGTCAGAATAACACACAGAGCGCCTCCTGTGTTTCTTTACTTTACAGCTCACACTGCAGCCACTTTCTGCACATTTTCTTCTCGTGTTCTCACTGTGACTTGTTGGTGCTTTTGTATTTCCAATCAGAGCATCTTCTAAGCAACTGAGTTCTTTTTCTGAGTCAGATAGGAGATGGCTGCACTGGAGTTTCCCCCCCACAGTTACTGAGAACTCGCTGTCATTCCCTTCTTCTGAGATGTGAAGGCCTCCACAAAATTTTTCTGCATATCGACCGGCATTAGTGCAGCACTCCCTGCCCTGCTCTGGGTGATCTGACACAAGTTCCTCGACCGCAGAGGCACCAGGAAGGTGACTGCTCTCAGGCCTGGGCTCCTCCACACTTTGCAGTTGACTTTCGGCTCTAGGAGAACTGTCACGGTCTTCAGTGTCCATGTGGTGCATATTGGATCCTCTCCCAGAAGCAATACCGCCAGGCAACCAGGAGCAGACTTCAGACTCGGCCAACCCATCCAACACTGGAAGTGTGGGCCAATCTTCTGAGTTCTGAGACCAGGTTTTCTTTCCTTTCTCTGAAATTTCAGGAGGGCTCACTTCTTCTACTTTTCCACTTGAGTAGAAATCATCTGTGGGAAAGTGAACAAGTTTAACCCTACTAATAAAGGAACAAAGGAAACAAACTTTGTCTATTTAACACTGTGTTTTCAGAAACCACAAGACCTACAAACGTGACACTGTTCCTGTCCTCATCTGTCATTCTCTGTCCGAGTTCACAGGTTAAGAAAATAGGGGTTCAACGCATGACTTAATAAAGGACACAACCTCAGACCATGAAAATGAAACAGGTATCTTAAATTATTTCCTGTACTCTAACATACTTCCCACACTACAAGGTCCATTAGCAGGAAACAGCTCCATTTCCCTGTTCCTTGAAAATAAAATTTCTGTCAATGTCTTTGCTATGGGTGTCTTCTGGAAACACGGAGGAAAAAAAATGGAATTTGGGGGGATATGAGGATACAGGAGCTAAAATGGCACCTAGCTGTCTTGTCCCATGTTTAAGAATTTCTGTAACCTTATCTATATTCTCAGATAGAGCCAGGACTATGGCACTGTTAAATGTCCGGCCACTACTCCTGCGTCTGCTGACGCTTATTCCTCCAGGCAGGATGCCATGGGCAGCCCTGCATGCAGCTGTAGCACTTCCTGGGCGCCAAGCCCATCAGGAAGGTCTCATTAAGGTGGGTTAGAAGAATGTCCTAAAGGAATTCCAGCTTTATGAATTCCCAATCTCAATGCTATTAGATACCATCTGTGGTGGTTTGATTTAGGTGTCCCCCATAAACTTAAGTGTTCTGAATGCTAGGTTCCCAGCTGATGGCAATTTGGGAATTAACACCTCCTGGAGGCAGAGTATTGTTGGGGGTGGGCTTATGGGTATTACAGTCAGCTTCCCCTTACCAGTGTTTGGCACACTCTCCTGTTGCTGTTGTCCACCTTATGTTGACCAGAGAGTGATGTCCACCCTCTGCTCATGCCATCGTTTTTCCTGCCATCATGGAGCTTCCCCCTCAAGCCTGTAAGCCAAAATAAACCTCTTTTTTCCCACAAGCTGCTCTTAGTTGGGTGATTTCTGCCAGCAATGCGAACCTGACTACAACAGTAAAGTGGTACCGAGGAGTGGGGTTGCTGCTAGACACCTGACTGTGTGGCTTTGGCCTTTTGGAGCTGATTTTCAAGAGGAATGTGGAAGGATTTGAAATCTTGGCCTAAGAGATGCCTTGCAGTGCTGTAAGTACAGCTTGATGGACTATTCTGGTCAGAGCTGAAAGACCTGAATGCAGTAAGAACTATGAACTGTGAGGTTTGGCTTATGAGGGTGAGAAAGAGCTTTGCTTGGACTGGGCTAGCAGTTTGTGTGAGAAGCGTCCTGTCCTGAGAAGATGTGCAGGGTTGCTTTGTGTAGAAATGAACTGGTGTGAGCAGAGGGATATGGCACAGAAAAAATGAAATCTTTGGGTGAATTCTACCTGTTCAGCGGCAATTGAGAGATTACAACCTTTGAGATTGGGCCAGCTGACCTGCAATGGGGCAACAGGAAGAATGCAGACTCTTTTGAAGGGGCCTGAATGCTGAAGGAGTGTCCTGTTCTTCAAAGTCTGATTTATTCCCCCCTGGATTAACAAATTGGCACCCTACCTGGTATTATGGAGTATAACAAATGCAGGAAAGAGAGGGTCATTGAGTTTTTAACGCAGTCTTGTGTTTTGGAAATGGCCATGGGCAGTGTGAACCAGGTTTGCTGGATGCCTGCATGGAGATCCCATGGGGCCATGAGGATGGACCGTGGGTTGCAGTGGAGACCCAGTAGAGATGCCAGGACTATGAGATGGCTGCCAAGGAGAGCTGCCGGCCCTGGATGAAGTTTTCCAGGACTGTGAGTAGCCTAGCTGGAGGGGCAGAATTGGAACTCCAGAGACTTGTTGCTGGTCAGAATGATCAGACTTGGAGATTTGTCACTAAGTAGTTGTTGGATTGGAATTACAGAGTATGACGTTTGCCCTGGTTGTTTTAAATCTTGTATTAGTTGAATATTTCTTTGCTTTGCCCAATGTTATCCTTTGCAGTGTGAATGTTTATTCTGTGCCATTATGGGTTTTGGGGGGGGATATTTTTGGTATTATGGCTCAGTTAAAAGACCTTGGATTATGGGGACGTATGAACATCATTGGAATTGATAAAAACTATGGGATTTTTAAATTTGCATGAATGTATTACATTTTACATCATGTACGGTTATCAGTTTATGGGGGCCAGAGGCGGAATGTGGTGGTTTGATTTAGGTGTCCCCCATAAACTTAAGTGTTCTGAATGCTAGGTTCCCAGCTGATGGCAATTTGGGAATTAACACCTCCTGGAGGCAGAGTATTGTTGGGGGCGGGCTTATGGGTATTATAGTCAGCTTCCCCTTGCCAGTGTTTGGCACACTCTCCTGTTGCTGTTGTCCACCTTATGTTGACCAGAGAGTGATGTCCACCCTCTGCTCATGCCATCGTTTTTCCTGCCATCATGGAGCTTCCCCCTCGAGCCTGTAAGCCAAAATAAACCTCTTTTTTCCCACAAGCTGCCCTTAGTCGAGTGATTTCTGCCAGCAATGCGAACCTGACTGCAACACCATCTCTCCTAACATCTCAAATATAGAGTTCAATTGGCCCTCAATTGAGTATAAAAATGTTGTAAACAGAATCAAAACTATAAGATATACAAAATAAACTAAACCAAGCCTACAAAAAATGTTTTGATCTGAAAATGTATCCATGACTAGAGACAGGTAAAACAATGTTGTATAAAGAATATTCACACAGTTCAGGGTCTATTCAAGGTCAACTAACAAATAAATCAGCTGGGCTGTTTTGTAGCTTTAAAATTAGTAATGAAGATTGTCGGGAATGGTGGCGCACACCCTTAATCCCAGCACTCGGGAGGCAGAGGTAGGAGGATCACCATGAGTTTGAGGCCACCCTGAGAATTCCAGGTCAGCCTGAGCTAGAGTGAGACCCTACCTCAAAAACAAAAGAAAACTTGGATGTTATATCCATTTTTCACCTAGCCAAATATATTAACCAACTTTATCTTTGCTTACAAATATTAAGGTCATCAAGGTCAATTTATAACTATTTCTACAAGATTACAGCTTTAACCACGGGACAAGTTTTTTTTGTTTGCTTTTGTTGTAACTTTTTTCTCAACTCCTAAATTATATCACTACGCCATCACCTTGCTCACTTTTAATGATGACTCATACACTGAATGAAATTCACCTACTTCAACAAAATAAGTTAAAAAAAAATTCACCTGAAATTACATGTGAAATCAAGTACCTTGAGCTTTTCTGGAAAAGGAATCAAGAATCAAATTCCAAAAAGAGTCCAAGTCATCAAGTTACAAGCTCAAAATTCTCACTGTAATAAGGAAGTGTCTCTTTTGTTTTTAATACAGCCTTTCCATAGTGAATAGGCAAAGGAAAGAGTGATGCAGTGACAGAGGGTGAAAAGAAGAGAAGCGATGGCAGATGGTAGGGAGAACAAACAACATTTAACCCCAACGACAAGAACCAGGTAGGTACCTGAGTAGAACTTTCGGGGGCCTGGGACTGAGGGCGTTGTCTCAGAGAGCTCGGGCACCTCAGGAATAGGGCTCAGGAGGGGCTTCTTGGAAGCCATGTCTCTTTCCCCATATAAAGACTTCTGAAAACCCTTCTTCCCCTTTCCTTTCTTCTTTCTGCAGCTATTTGAAACCTGAAGATATTAAGACACTGTAATTAGAAATACAAATAATTTTGAAAAAACAGTATTTACAGAAAAACTCTTATCAGTTATTCCATTTAAAAATTTATGCACAACCACCCTGAATAGAGAGTAGGACCACTTATGAACAGGTAGACAAAATATGAAGTAGAATTCAACTGTAAATCACACAGTGGCTTTCTCTGTTTCCAGCAAGCACTGCCACAGTAAGTGCTAGCTGAGAGAAAAGTCAGATCAGATGCCCTGCACGAACCTGAAACATTGGTGACTAGGGTGCAGCCAAGACACCTAGAACTTAGAGAACACAAGTCATTCACTGATATGTCATGGAGGCTATCTTCACCTTGCAGGTGGGGAACAGTCAACAGGTGTTTAGAGAACTGGAACATAACACAAATTTATATGAACTGATTCAAACAATAAGTGATTAAAATGAAGATGTCATAAGGGCTTGTGGGTGCTGGGGTGTAGGTAAGTGGAAGAACACCTGTAAAAGCACTATAAAAGAAAAAAGGGTCAGAGGAGAATATCCAAGATTTTAACAAACATAAGAAGGCAAAAACAGTTTAGCAATTATACTTTTAAAAAGCGACTCATTTGCAGGGAGCTATTACTTTACTTTTGCTTCTCAAAAAACCTCATTTGCTTGTCCTCCAAAAAAGTGTATTACCAAAATTTAAAAAATGCTTTTTGCTTAAAAAATGCAAAATTGTTTAATTCTGAATGCCTTATGAACAACTGAGAAATAGTTGTTTAAAAAAAGTTATACATAGAAAAGACATTAGGCACACTGATGCACTACAGTCAAAAGAAAAAGGAAAGTAATATACTAAGACTTAACATGAAACAGGCTTGTGACAATGTTTCCAGAAAGAAAAATACATTTATTTATGGTGAAAATACTCTGTGCCAAATGGTAACACATGTGATTGTAGATCTAAAATTAGGGCGTGGTCTTCAAGGAGCTCCTGTTCTAGAGGCAAATGGCCTCCATACTTCTGAACCATTACAGATTCCAGCTAGACTGAGAAGGTGGTACCCAGCCTGCAGAGGTGTTCAAGATAAGACCCACAGAAACTCTTATGTCCCACTCAAACCTCAGGACCACTCCTTTGGCAGTTGTAATGGAGGGGCAGGGAAGGGCTTTAGAAAGAGAGGGGAACAGTATGTAGTAACCCAAGAGTGGCAGTGGGCAGTATCCGGTCCTGACATTAGAAGAGCAGCCAAGTAGCAGAGGGCCAGTACATGTAGTGAGTCCACAGCAAGGAGCACTCCGTGTATGTCTTGGGAAATGTGAACATCTTTGAGCTTACAGTGAAGGAACAGTATCTTGATGACAGCATACAATGAGTTAGGCAGGTGCAGATGACAATCATAAACCAGAAATGGCACAGAACTGTGCTCCTTGAGATGTCTATAGATACTTGTAAAAACAAAACCGAACACATTCCACAGAAAGATAATTTGAGAGCTCTACAGGATGAATGTTCCTCTTAGTGATATATCATATAGACTTAGTATAAAACTCTGTGAGAAGTTCTCACCATAAATAATCTATACACAGAGAGAAAATGCTGGCCTGGTCAATCCATGGAGAAGCCAAGAGAAAAAGAAAAATCCCAAGGTGGGGCTCAGATCAGTTAGAAAAGAGAAACATTTGGCCTCCGGGCTCAAATCTTATGTTGACCCATTTGCTAGGCACGAGCTATTGTTCTTTCATATGTTTCCCTGTTACTTTGAAAAACAGGAAGGAAGATTTAGATAACATGCTTGTGTACAATCTAAAGTTTTCATACCTGAATGCATGTTACTTTCTCATTGCTGTGACGCACACCTGACCAAAATTTGCATTTTATACCCAAGTACAAGAGTGTTTCTTACAGTGTAGTAACAAGATACATATATATGGCCAGATTCTTTGTGTGTGGTTTATTTCTTCACTCTATAAAAAGGAATTAACGTTGTTATGTACGGTTAGTTCATCTTTGAGGTCTCTCTTTCGCCTGCAGATAGCTTCCCCATGACCTTAAACTATCTTTCCTTGCGCAGATACATCCCTAATGTCTGTATCCAAACTTTCTCTTCTTATAAGGGAAACAGATTAGATTAGGGCCTCCCTAATGATCTCATTTGAATGTATCATTTCGTAAAGATTATATTCCAAATACAGTCACATTTCCAAGTAGCAGGAATTAGGACTTCAACATTTAAGTGGGAGAGAAAGTAATTCAGTCAATACTGGTCATTTTCTATATAGTTTTATAATTTTTTTTTTTTTTTTTTTTTTTTTGCATAATATTAAGACTACCCTGGCATCACTCCATAGCAACACATGGAACTCGTCTTCACTATTCCCTATAGCTTCAAATTGTCATGCTGTGGACAAATTGCAGTCAACTCAACAAGTCTCGTTTGCTGACCTTGGCTGTGAACTTTCTGCTTCATGAATAGTGGTGCATTAAGAAACTCTGGCACATACCTATCTGGGTTTACTTCAGTGGATCACTGAGAGAGAAGCCTAAAACAAGAACTAAATTTGGCTAGAAACTGCCCAATTCTCCTCTGTGGAGACCTGCATTCCCAGTATACTTTTTTCCTCCAGCTTCAGCAGCACTGCATCCACCAGCTTCTATTTTTTAATAATCTAGAGGTTAGGCATGGATCTCAATGCAATCTCATGTTTAAGGTTCATTTCAATGTTATGACCTATTTTCCATGTGTTTGTGACTTTTCTATAGTCATACATTGTTTTAATAACACAGAACTCTTAATACTAGTGACATTAATCCTCAGATAAGACTGTAAATCCTTTATCCGGGAATGTCTTCTAAATTTTCTTGCAGTTTTTTTTTTCTTATATAGGATTCATAGATTTATGTCTGGTACAAAAGCTTCCAAACTTGTCACTCTGCTCTCGATGTTTCTCATTTTTTAGTCAATTTTGGAAATTTTTTCATTTCAGGTTCCATAGGGATTCACTCTTGAGGGTTTTAATGCTGCTTCTAATTTAGTGATTGTTAGGTTTACTCCCTCTCTATTATAAAAGGAAAAAATACTGTTCATTTAAACTAAACGTTTCCTGTATCAGTTTTGGTTCTTCTATTGGTTAAGTTTGGACATATATATCTCTTGAATTCTAATTTGTAAAATGATAATACTCATTGAACAAGCTTCTAATACAAGTATTATTACAATCATTTACAGAGTAGTCAAGAATCTGATCTAGCCATCCACTGGCAGGGAGTAGTGAAGCCAGGTGTCCAAGCTCTAGAACCTGCACACTTGGCCTCTATCTTTTCCCTGTACGTTATTAATGCATTATCCTCAGCAAATAGCCTACACCATTATGAATGCACATGCATTTCCCAGTACTCTGCCAAACACACAGCTCAAATTCCTCTTCTTTCTCTGGGCCCCTTGTGGGAGAGTCTGTTCCAAGCACTGTATGATTTACTTTTCCTCATACACCACCCTAAACTGAAGTTTGTTTTTTTAAAATGGCATGTAATGTCCACTTTCCTTACATGACAGTCTAGCTTCTCAGTCCCAGGTCTTTTGGTTTTCCCTTAGGAGACTTTCCTTGGCGCACAGTTCCTCTTGTCAAGCTTGGACTGGCTGCATTTCCTGGTTGCTTTAGTGCTGCTACCATCAAGCATTAATGCTCTCAACTCACTCTCATGTATTGTTAAGGCACTCTTTTTTTCAAGTCCCAAGTTCTCAAGCTTCCTTCCTTATTTTGATAGAGTATCTCCTCCAGTAATATCCAAAGAAAGTAACTTTTAGAGTCTTCAACTGTCTTTATTGTATTCTTTTACACTTAAGAACTGGCTAGGTGTCTTGTTGAATGACTCTGAGCAGCACGCTGGCTGTTATCATCAGCCAGTTTAGTTTCACAGTGGCATGTCTAATTCTGCCTTTTTACTGCACCAGGCACGGACTAGGCTATTTTAATTTGAAAAGTCCTTTATTCAGTTTGAGAAACCTTTCATTTTGGATTCTTCCATTTGATTTTACCTCCTTTTTCTGAGTTTGAGTGAAGTCTCGTAGATCAGTTTTCCATGTCTCTTATGACCAGTCTTTCTTGTGCTCTAACTTCAGGGACATCCCTTAACAGTATTCTCCAGTATGACTACTAAATTGTGTATGTGTACGTGTATGTGTGTTCAGATAAATATAAAATGTAAGGGGGATATAACCATTTTTTAAAAAAACCTTTTATTGTGCTGGAGAGACATGGCTTAGCAGTTAAGGCGTTTGTCTGCAAAGCCAAAGGACCTAGGTTCAATTCTCCAGGACCCACATAAGCCAGATGCATAAGGGGCGCATGTATCTGGAGTTGGTTTGCAGTGGCTGAATGCCCTGGCGCACCCATTCTTTCGCTCTGTCTTTGCCTCTTTCTCTCAAATAAATAAATAAAATTTAAAAAAAAAAAAAAAATTTTTTAAACTTTTATTCAATTATCAGCAAACAGCAGAGTTAACACAACATTAAGTAACTTTTTCTGTATCGTTTTCACCAAGGATGAGTGATCCATTTGACAGGCTTAGAATTTCAACCCCTGCCACCCAGCATTGCAGGCGCCCATGCCTAGTCCTCACCAATAGCAAAGCTACCCTCCCTACTTCTTTTTGGGGGCCAAAACAGAGCAAAACTTCTGATAGGCCATCTGAGATACACCATATTGGGGCTCAGCAGACACACACTTCTGGTCATGTTGGTAAGAAAACACTGTGAGCCCTCACACAAGACTCAAGATGCCATAGTGCACAACCTGGTCTCAGGACCAAAAAAGGCAGAGCTCGTGAGTCTTCGATTCGTATGCTTCTCTTAATGATCTTTCTCCTGATACAGTGATGCTTTCCTTTAAATCTGTTCTTTTTCCTTTCACTTGGACAATTTTCTTTCATAAATTTTGGGCCACTATTCTTACATGAACTATCTGATGACATTATTACAGTACCAAATGTCCCTCAATGGGGCTAAAATGTGATCAAAACCATAATGAAAACATACGACTAGAATGTCACCATGAAGTAACCCTAAACCACCCTGACAGTTCAGGTCTCACCAGTGGGTGGGGCAGGAAAACAGAAATCTTTGTGTCATGGACTGAAGCACACTGCTCAGGTCCTCAGGGACCTCTTGTATCTCCAGCTCCCCCTACACCTTGGACAGCTGCTCAGTTTGGGCATATTTTATTCCACTCAGCCTGGCAACATATGCCAGCCCCTTGGGGGGCTCCCACCTTAAATTTGTCCCAGTGGTGGTTTACAAGTAAGTTGCATGGAATACACTCGGCCTGCTTCAGTGGCCTGTCCTGCTTAGAACCAGACAGATACAATTGAACACCAGAGCTGACCAGAGATGGCCATGTCTCTGCTAATGGCAGTGCCCTTTCCCTAGACCACAAGGAAATGGTGTCACTTTCTGACAGCCTACTATTTGAGAACATTTAGGTCTATCAAAACCAAGATGGAGCTGTTCCCTATGACAGAAACATCCCCCACTTTCATCTCTGTCCTGGTGTGGGTGACCTACCAAAGGTATTGTGCCTGCCTGTCAACTTCCTGTGGCTCCGCAAGATAGGTAGGGTATAAGGCTGCAAGAGCAACGGCAAGTAGGTGCAGGCCAGCAGTACTACCTCAGAACTGCCTGCAACCTCTTCAGTTTGCACTTTACAATCCATTTTCAGTTTCTATTTTAGAGTACTCCCTTCTTAAATCGGTACAGGTATTTTCTTACACCAGACCTAACAGAGTAACAGTGTGTACTTCTCCCATTCCCTGAATAATGTATTTTCCCAAAGTCAGTTCTGATCTTGTCTCTTTAACATTACTGGCTTTGTTAAATGACTGGATTCTTAAATAAGACTGGATAGCATAGTACAAAGTTCACCTACATTTCAATCCAGTCTCTTTCCTACAAGGAAATTCTCCTTGGGAACTCCATGTCAAGCATGGCAGGGTGTCAATTGTTAGGCTTTGGTTCAGGGTAAGAGCTGTCAATACTGTGGGATGTTCCCAATACCACAATGGGGCTTTAACCTGGATAACATCTGTTCTGAGCACCAGGGTGGGAAGGGGGCGGGGGCAGGCATGCCAACTGGTGCTGACAGTTCCACATATAGGACTTCAGTTAATACAGTTTTGTGTGTTTTTTCGGTACTATTTCTCATGCTCCCCATCCATAGTACCTGCCAATTCTGGGCTTGGAGTCTCTTGGGATTCCCACAGGCAGACTGCTTCCCAGATCCTTCTCTCCTAGCACATTCTGAGCTGTAAATCTTTCCACTTCTTGAAACCGTCAACATGTTCCCATCTGCTTTGTCTTCTAGAAATTCATTGAAGGCTGTCATCTGTTGCTTAACACCCCTCCTCAGTCCCTCATTTTCTCTTTGGTACTATTTTCTCTTCACTACTCTAAGGTCTATTCCTTTTATTACAAAAATTAGACTGATTCAGAAGGGGCTGGAACAATCCAATGCCCAATCCTTGAAATTTCCAGCTATTGACTTGATAGGAAGGATGCATGCATAGCTTTAAACAATGTTTTTAAAGGTATAGCTATGAAGGGCTGGAGAAATGGCTTAGTGGTTAAGGCACATGCCTGTGAAGCCTAAGGACCCAGGTTTGATTCTCCAGGTCCCACGTAAGCCAGATGCACATGGTGGTGCATGTGTCTGGAGTTCATTTGCAGTGGCACCCATTCTCTCTCTCTCTCTCTCTCTCTAAATAAATAAATAAATAAATAAATAAATAAAAATAAATAAATCTTTTTTTTAGAAAAAGCTATAGCTATGAAGGAAATCAATTTATAAGACAACAAGTTGTATATATATTGTGATTTTTTTAAAAGCAGAGGATCTTTCACTATTTGACTAAAAACATGGTTTATAACAGGAAATAAAAAGGGAAATTCCCAGTTTCTTCTGGATTTGATGACACTAGAACATCTGTTTCACTCTACCAAGAAAATATTTGGTGTGAGTATGTACAAGGGCAAAATTAATGAATTTATTTTTGGAAATGTTCATTGTAATAGGCTTATAGGGAGGTGTATGAAGATATCCAATAGACAGTTGGACATATATTTGTGCATCAGGAAGATCTGGTTTGCAAATTTGTTAATAACCATGAGACATATGAAGCCACCCAGAAAGCAAATCATTTATAAGGGCAAAGAGCAGAGTTGCAGAGAATACCCTTGCTAAGGATAGGTGGACAACAACCAGCCTTTAGCAGAGATTATAGTGTAGTGCTGCATATATCAAAAGCTGCTGAGTTGTCTAGCAACAAGGACTCACCAGGATGCATGATCACAGAAACTAAGTACTCCACTTGTGGGAAGAGTGATGCCAAGTGAAAGGGAAACGAGATGCAAGATGAGGTCAGACCTCCGTGGTGTGTTACCAGATGACAGGAGGAATGACTGGGCCACAGGGACATTTTCACTAGGTAGAATGAAGACCTGAGATTACTGATGAGGACTGCTGAGAACAATGCAAGCAGTTCAGGATAAACAGGGAAATGAGAGGATTCTGAAAGCTTAGGAGAACATAGAGTGCCAGAGATCACTAATAAGAGAGTGAATAAGGAGGCTGGGGTCAAAGAAGGACCTAAGTGTGTATTCCTGGAAATTAAGGTGAGGAAGTGACAAGGGGCAGGTATGGCAGTTGGAATAGCAGCTGATTTCAGAGAAGTAGAGGCCGATGGTAAAAGGATTAGAGAAGCATATGGATGGTGAAGACATCTGAAAGCTGGTTTTTAATTTTTTTCCTTAGATATAGAAGTGACTCTGTGAGTATTAGACTAACTGGTAGGAGATGGCACCCTCACCCATATCTGAGATAACCACGAGGTCATGGCTTGCTGTAAGAAGAGTTTAAAGAGGCACAGGTTGAGGGTACCCACTCCCTTAGGGTCAGGGTTATGAGCCGCCCACTATGGAAGAGCTGAAAGTACAGAAAGCAGACAAAACTCCACTGTGGAGCCTTTTACAGATGACCAGACCTGCATCCAATTATTTGTGACAGTTATTTTGTCACTTTCACAAACAACAGAAGTTTGATATGGACAAACTGGGTTGAGCCTGGCCAAACGTAGGAGAATTATAAACACAACCAAAGTGAAGACAAGTAGCCTTTACTGTTGAATACCTATCATTTAAGATGAAAACTAGAGGGGTGTAGGGAGATGGTTCCACAGGGAAAATGCTTACTGAATAAGTAATGAATAAGTAATGAGTTTTTAGAACTAGCCACATAAAAGTCAGGCACAGTGTAACACATATTTGTAACCCAAATGCTAGGGAGGGGGAGTCAAGAGGGTCCCTTGGGTTTGTTGGCTAACTACTCTAACCAAATCAGTGAACTCTGGGTTCAACAAGAGACTCTGTCTCAAAAAATATGGTGGAAGAAGGTAATGGGAGGGTATTCAAAATAAATTACACATTTAAAACCTGTTGATTAAAAAAAATAAGGTAGAAAATGTTTGAGGAAGATTTCTGATTTTAACCTCTGGCCTCCACAAGCATATATACACCTACACACATATAAACATACAAAGGAGCCCCCACCCTGCCCTGCCTAAACACACAGATCAACACAAGAGCCCAAGTCTTAAAGGAGATCAGAAGCCTGCGCCAAACTTGGCAGCTTCATTTTCTGGACTGCATAAAGACTCATGGCTCACACCCAGGGAGAAAAGAAAATAAATGGTGAAGATACCCATGCAGCCTACATCATGTGGTAGTGTGTTATCTCAAGCAGTATCAAGCATTAACAAAAAAGATAGTTTATGTGACTTGGCAGTTATTCTATTTTCTGAAGATTAAACGTTTCAGAAGGGCCAGGCACAGTAGCTCAGACTTATAATCCTAACCCTGGGGAAGCTGAGTCAGGAAGACTAAGTCCAGGACCAGTATGGGCTACACAGTGAAATGCTGTCTCAAAAAACAAAAACAAAAAGATCTAAAAGGGAGAAAAAAGGGCAGGATTTTCAATAGGATGAGATGCTAGATGAGAACCAATTACATACTGATGTTTTATTATTTTTGTTTGTTTGTTTTCTCAAGGCAAAGTCTCATTCTAGTCCAAGCTGACCTGGATCTCACTCTGTAGTCCCAGGCTGGCCTCAAACTCACAGCAATCCTCCTACCTCTGCTTCGTGCACCACCATGCCTGGCCATGTTTTATTATTTATTGCACTAAAATCTATTTAAAGATGAGGCAGGTGCAAAACTATCCCTTAGTTAGTTTACAGTTGAATACATAAATTATGGCCTGTTCTACCGTATTTATTTATTTATTTATTTATTTATTTATTTATTTATTTATTGAAGCAGGGTCTCACCCTAGCCCAGGTTGACCAGGAACTCATTCTGTAGCCCCAGGCTGGCCTTGAACTCATGGCAATCCTCCTACCTCAGCCTTTCAAGTGGTGGGACTAAAGGCATGTGTCACCAAGCCTGGCTCTGTTCTACCCTTGTAAAGGATGACTTTAGTAATCTCAGCCCCAATAATAACTAGAAAAAAATTGTTTCCACATTTTCCTCATCATATAAATGAAGAAATGTACATTTTAATATACATTGTAATTTTTATTTTTAATTATTTTGAGAAAGAGGCAGAGAGAGAGAGAGAGAGGGAGGGAGAGAATGGGCACACCAGGGCCTCCAACCACTGCAAATGAACTTCAGACACATGTGCTGCCCTGTAGCTTACATGAGTACTGGGAAGTCATGGAACCTGGGGAATCAAATGTGGGTCCTTATGCTTCACAGGTAAGTGCCTTTACTGCTAAGCCATCTCTCCAGCCCACATTGAATTTTTTTAGTATATGTGCTGCTGAAGCGAGCACTCCACAATGAATTTTTTAAAACACACTTGCCTGTTTCTTTTTAGGAAGTGTTCTGTTTCTACATTTGGTTTCTTGAGATCTCTTTCTGTTAGTTCTCTTCTCTTTACAAGGTTTAACTTCTGTATTATGTGAGTTACCAGCATTCTCTTCTGTACAACCCATCAACTGCTATAAAGGAAAATAAATAAGGACACATAGAACAATTTTGGTTCTCTTCCCATGATATACATACTTTCCCCTTTGATGCTAGGTATTAAACTAGGACTGTGCATGCTAAGCCAGTGCTCAACGAATGAGCCCCATGTCCAGCCTGTCTACCATGTTACATCCTGTTGCTTCTTAATTCTCATCTTCCATTAGATGCACTTTAACCAAAATTGAGAGGATGGAAATGGTAATTACCAATTTCTAATAGATCAAATATAGATCCAGAAGCATATGGTATCTACCTAATTATGTTAAGGAGAAAGCAAAAATGATTTAAGAATTAGTTAATTTATTAATTCAAATACTTATAGAGAACCTAAACTTTAGTAATTAAGTTATAGGGTTATGGAAAAGAAGGTCATGAACTGTTAGAAAATCTAAGCTAGATTTTGAACTTACCATCCAACTATAAAATGATAGCATAATGTTAATGTGTTTGTGTAATATAATGCTGGAGCAAAAAATCCATTTATATATTTTCTTTTGCATTTACATGTGTGTGCACATGTGGTTTAGTGTTACATGCCACTGCAAATGGAACACCACATATTTGTACCATTTTTGCATCAGGCTTCATATGGGTGACTAGGAAACTGAACCTGGGCTGGCAGGATTGGTAAGAGCCTTTAACACACACCCGTCTCCCTAGCCCCATGGAGAACTTTTTCTAATTTTTAAAAAATTATTTTTAGTACATTTATACACATACGAAATGTCTTTTGATTATAATCATTGTCCCATCACCTCATCTTGATCCTCATGCCTGCGGATTCCAAGTATATCTAATTTAATACACTATAGAAAAAATATGCATTCAGTGAAGTTATGCTCTTAACTTCCAATCAAAACCTAGTGTTTAAAAGACAACAAATTGGAACACAGTTTAAGAAAGTATTTATGAGGCTTGGGAGATGTCTCAGTGAATAAATCACTTTCTGCGCATGCATGTGGAAGTGAGTTTGGACACGTAGCACTCAGGAAATGCCTGCTGCACATGGCAGCCCACCCATAATCTCTGTACTTAGGAGGTAAAGACAGCTGTCCCTGAGCGGGCAAGCTAGCTACCTGAGTCAGCTAGCTCTAGGTACAATGGAAAGACCCTGCCTAAGTAAGTGAAGTAGAGAGCAGTCAAGAAAGACACCCAAAGTCAACCTCTAGCCTCCAGGCATGCCCACACACATGCGCAGCCCTATGTGCACATATGTGCACACACACACATGCACACACTGAAAAAGTATTTAAGTCATTTTATGACCCTTAATTATATGCTGATCTTACCCACATTTACCTTAATAAGGTTCATAAAATCATACAGATCTGAAACAAGCTAAGAGATTGCCTTCCACTGTGACAAAGCTCAGAGTGTTTTAGCACATCTCTCTTCTAAGCAGAATTAAACTCAGCTTACTAAAATATTATTCTGAATTATACAATAAGTAGAACAAAATATTGGTCAAACCAGGATTTTAGCCATTATCACATGCTTACATGGTGTAGGACTTAACTATAAACACTTACCTTTCTTCTGCTAGATGTCCGTGTGGGTCTGTCAACTTTACAGGAGGCTGTTTTCTCATGGTTGTTGGAAGGAATAAAGGTATCAGTGCCTAATAAACAAGAAACAAGCAAAACTGGGTGAGCACAAAATTATAACACATATTACCTTCCATATCACTGTTGCTTTTAATATCAATTTAAAACAAATAATCAAGAATTTTGAAACCAAAGTAATTTTTAATAAAGCTAAGTTTACTAGATGTCCAGGAACTCTTACCATTTTCCATAGTGAGTACTTATCATAACACCATGCTAAAATAATGAGACTAAAAATCATGCTACAATAAATATAGGTAGACAGTAAATGCATTTATATTTATTTCAAACTATATTTTGTATAATAAAATTGCAATAAGAGCATTAATATTAAGTAAACAATTTAAAAAAGCTTAGGAGAATCTTGATTTAGTTGCATTTAGTGGCCTAAATGAAAGGCAGTGTAATGTGTGAGGGTGATAGACTCTGGTTAAAATTTAGCTCTAACTTGCTAACATATAGCTTGGATTTTTTTTTTTTTTTTTTTTTTTTTTTGGTTTTTGCAAGGTAGGGTCTCACTCTGGTCCAGGTTGACCTGGAATTAACTATGTAGTCTCAGGGTGGCCTCGAACTCTCGGTGATCCTCCTACCTCTGCCACCCGAGTGCTGGGATTAAAGGCGTGCGCCACCACGCCCAGCCCTATAGCTTGGATTTTATGTTCACAAACCAAGCTGCATCAATGGGAAGCCACTAAAGGATTTCAGAAGAGAAGACACATGATTGAAGGTTATGACCCAAGCACTTGCTCCATGGCATTTGCCATTCAAATCTTATGTGTATGAAAAATTGGGAGAAATTTTGTTGTTATGATAAGAAAATCTTTTGGAAGTATATGGTCCAAAAAGGTCACATTAATATTATATAATAATGACTGTTTTAACCCAACGCATATCACTTGTGCAAACTCTGGACAGGAGTTTATCAGTAATATTTAAGAGTGTATCAATAAATATATACATTTTAAAGAGAGTTAAAAAACCAACAACATTGTTTTGATACCCATCTAGCTTCTCATAAGCTTTTCTAAAGTACATTATTAGGGACTTTTTTGAATCAAGAATATATTGCTCTACCACATATAAAATAAGTAGAAATTTAAGGGACTTAAGTTTAACATATTGAAAACTTCATTTATTATTGTAAGATAAACAAAAGTTAGAATTTACCTGATAGGGCCTCAGAGATTGAAGCTTTATTAGGACTCAGTACTGCAAATGATAACTGCAGTGGTTCTATGTTTTCCTAAATAAGGGAAAAGGCTATACAAATTAGAATTCCTCAAATTCGGTAAATGGGCCCAAAGAAGCATAAGGACATTTTGGTAGCAAGAACTGTAAGCATAAAGATGAAAGAATCAACAGAAAATGAAAACATCTAAAGAAAAGAAAGGTAACTCTACAATAGTGACTTATCATCTTTCTCATGAAATGCTTATCAATGACAATCCACCCAAAACAGAAATTCACTGAAAAAGTTAAAGTAGCTATAATAATCCATTGGTACTTACTTTTGGATTTATTTTAAAATCCCATGTTCTAACCCCTAACAAGCAAATAAAAGAATTCATTAGTACACACAATCTAGGCAGGGGAGATGGCTCAGTGAGTAAGTAAAGCGTTGGCCACATAAGTATTAAGTACCTGAGTTCAGACCCCAGAACCCATATAAAAGCCAACTGTTGTAGTGAGTGAGTGTCTGTAATTCCAGCCTTCCTATGGCAAGATGGAAGATGACAAGAATGACTGAAATTGGGGCTGGAGAAATGGCTTAGCATTTAAGGCGCTTGCCTGTGAAGCCTAAGGACCCAGGTTTGATCCCCCAGTACCCACATGAACCACATGCACTAGATGGCACATGTGTCTGGAATTCATTTGCAGTGGCTGGAGGCTCTGGCAGATCCATTCTCTCTCTATCTGCCCCTCTCTCAAATAAATAAATAATAAAACTTTTGTTTTCTAAAAAGAAAAAAAAAAGAACGGCAGAAGATGGCAGGCCAGGTAGCCTGGTGTACAGCAGAAAACAATAATAGAGACCATGCCTCAAACAAGGCAAAGCTGGGTAGAAGGCAAGACCAACACCAGAAAGTTGTCCTCGGACTTCTGCATGTGCACTATGGCACATGCACACACACACACACACACACACAAAACAAAACCTAACATGGCAATATTATCTGGGAACTTCGTGGTAAAATGACAGTATAAACATAGATAGCAAACTTATCTCCAAAAATTGCCAGTAATATAGCAGCTGTTGTTTTGTAGATAAAATCTCTCCATTTGAAGAAAGTCCCTTTCTTACCAGTTTGCCAACACTATTTTGTTTTAATGAAGTGGACACTGTACCTCAGAAAATGCTTTTTCAGCATCTACTGAGATGATCATTTGGTTTTTCTGTGTTAGTCTCTTAACATGGTAAATTGCACTCTTTTTCAAATGGTAAGCAATCTCCAACCCTCACTTGATTAAACTACATGGTATGATGGATTTATCTTATATATTCACGAAGATGCTGGGGCCAGTTAAAAGACTAATGCAAGCACTAATCAATGTGCAAGAGTCCCTCTTTGGTTGCAGAAGTACGTGTAGAATTAGTATGGTCACATGCTCAGACATTTGGCAGATTTTACCTGTAAAAACTGGAGGTAACTTTTTGGGAGATTTCTAGTGAAATTAAATTTTCTTTAATAAAGGGCTTTGAAATAATGTATTTTAAGTGAATTTTAGTACGCTAAATGTTTTAAGGAAAATATCTGATTAAACTAAGCTGCTAAATTTACTGAAGTTTATAATATTCCTAATTGCCCTTTAATATTTGATAGGATAAGTAGTTATGTCACCTGTCCTTCCTGATAATTTTTTTTAGATTTTTCTGATTAATCTGATTCAAGGTTCTGCCCCAGATTTCTGATTATATCTTCCAATTCCCAGTGTTTTTAATTTCCATCACTTTCTAAAAGTAAGTGCTTTTAATCACTAAGCCAGCTCTGCAGCCCCATTCAGCACTTTTCCTTAGTGATACATACATAAAAAGTACATCTTAACACTCATTTCATGAAAATATTGTTCGCAATAGAAAAAAAATAAAAACACACAAATAGATTGAAACATGGCAGGTTGTTGGTCCATTTCACCATTTTAAATCATAATTAATGCTCAAGGAAAAAGACTAGAGAAAGCCAGAAGCAAAAGTAAGTTTTCCCATGTTCTTCACACTTACAAGATTCTCTCCCTTATCATCAAAATCTGGTTGAAGAAGCAAAGGACTGGTATCACTTGAATCCTTTGGACGGACAGGTGTTCCCCCTTTACGCAGTGGAGTATTCGCTGGTAAGGATTCATCAAACAGTTCAGGGCTCAAGTCTTCTCCAAAAGTAACTCTCTTCCTCTTCCTCACATTTGTACAGGTTAATGCTTTAACATTTTCTTGATCTATAGCAATATATGAGAATGTTAAAAAGAAGCTGTCGGAGCTGGAGAGATGGCTTAGGGGTTAAGGCGTTTGCCTGCAAAGCCAAAGGACCCAGGTTCGACTCTCCAGGACCCACAGAAACCAGATGCACAAGGGAGCACATATATCTGGAGTTCGTTTGCAGTGGCTGGAGGCCCTAGAGGCCCATTTCTCTCCCTACCCCCACCACTCTTTCTCTCTCTCAAATAAATAAATAAAATATATTTTTAAAAACCTATCATTTCTAACCAAAAAAAAAAAAAAAAAGTAAATAAGGTGTATTCAACTAGTAACTGTATTATTAACAAAAACACAGTTGTAGAGCAAATTAAAAATGGAAACGAGGAACAAACTTTCAACTAAAATATGGCAATGATTTTTAAGGCAAAATTATTTGTAACAATTTAAAGTTTTTAAAAATTGGAACATAAAGTTCTTTACATAAAAATATGGATAGGTGGGCCAGGCATGGTGGCGCACGCCTTTAATCCCAGCACTCGGGAGGCAGAGGTAGGAGGATCGCCGTGAGTTCAAGGCCACCCTGAGACTACATCATGAATTCCAGATCAGCCTGGACTAGAGTGAGACCCTACCTCGAAAAAACAAAACAAAACAAAAAACAAAAATTAAATATATGGATAGGTGAAATAAGCCAATTATTTGTGTGTGGGTGAAGTTCATTGCAGATAGAATCCAGAGCTCAGCATGCTAGCACAGAGCTACATCCTCAACTCAAAACCAATGACACTGTCCTGTCCAAAGAGATTCTTCTCTTCCCAAGTATTCTTTATTTCCATGTAACTTCAGAATCACCAAGTAGATGAGATCACTGAAAATGTGATGCTATATCGAGTTTTATTAACAAGAAAATGATATTCTTAGGCTTAAAATAAATATCCCACCTGGTTTTTGTTCTTTGCAATTTGAGATTAAACTTGGATGAGTCCCACCATCACAGATGTTGTGGTGTTCCTAATCAACATAAACATCAATGAAAAATTTCACCTTTTACATAAACATGCGGTCATTAAAAAGAATGGTAATATTCAATTTTCCCTGTCAAGGATAGCTACTATACAGTACACATGATTACATTTATTTTCTTGTTCTTGCTTAAGAAACCATGCTATCTGGCACAAGTAAAGAGTGGTATTTTATACCACCATTATAGATCAAAAATCCATAAATGTGGATCAAAGCCATCCCAGTTTTAAGCAAATTTAGCAAATGAGTTAAAATAAAATAAAAATATGAGTGGTGGGAATGATAGTGTGCTGTACTGAAATTTCCTTTTTGCATTCCCATATTCTTGAGGAAGAAACAAGACACAGTAGTTCTGTCTAACCCGTGTCCAGTACTTGCTCTCAAGAATTACTCATTTTCCCCATTACATCTAGCCGATACTAGCATAGTCCCAATGTAACTCTCTTCTTACCTGTAAGCTCTCTGAAAGCAGCTTTCCAGCAGGCCTTTTCAGGACAGAACGAAGTACAAAAGTCTCAGGGAATGAGATGTTGCTCCTGCACACGGGGGTAGCTGGTGATGTGACATCAAGGGTGGTCTCTGAGCTCACCAGTGCTGTTGGGGGGAGGGGTGCCAAGTGGAACAGCATCAGTTGACTTTGTGCCTTCAACTTCATCATTCTTCAAGATGAACACAAGGTGAAAAACATCCAAATCTGCTTATATGATATACTTGAAAGACTGTAACATGTTTATGAGATTAAAGTGAAATCACTGTAGTATATGTCCAGTACAGTGCAGGGAACTATAGAAGCCACAGGGGCAGGCGAGGAAACTGAGTCAGTTTGAAAATTTCTATAGCATGAGAGGCTATGCAATACTAACATTCAGAAGACTGTGAGAAGCTAAGAATGTATAGGGAAATCACAGAGCAACAATAAAAATAGGAAGGAGGTATAGCTTAAAAGGTAGTATCAAGCAGGGTGGTGGCACATGCCTTTAATCCCAGCACTCAGAAGGAGGTAGGAGGATCACTGTAAGATTGAGGCCAGTTGGGACCTGGGACTATGAAGTGAGTTCTAGGGGCTGGAGAAATGGCTTAGTAGTTAAGGCGTTTGCCTGTGAAGCCAAAGAATCTCAGTTCGATTCTCTAGGACCCACGTAAGCCAGATGCACAAGGGGGCACATGCATCTGGAGTTTGTTTGCAGTGGCTAGAGGCCCTGGTGTGCCCATTCTCTCTCTGTCTGCCTCTCTTCTCTCTCTCTGCTTGCAAATAAATTTTTTTAAAAAAGGTAGTGAGTTCTAGGTCAGCCTGGGCTAAAGTGAAACTCTATTAAAAAAAAAAAAGGAAGTATCAAATAAATCAAATAGAATTCCAATTCTAAACAAACATTCAAACAAACACAAAAATCAAGAACAAAGGGGAAGAAACTGGAGTAAGCATATGACAAAACAGTAGATGTAAATCAAACCATGTTAATAATTATTTGAAAGTTTCATAGGTTAAATTCTACAATTAAAAGACAGAACTCAGAGCTGGGCATGGTGGCACACGCCTTTAATCCCAGCACTCGGGAGGCAGATATAGGAGGATCACTGTGAGTTTGAGGCCACCCTGAGACTACATAGTGAATTCCAGGTCAGCCTAAGCTAGAGTGAGATCCTGCATCGAAAAACTAAAATAAGACAACTCAGGCTGGAGAGGTGAGTTAGTGGTTAAAGCACTTGCTTGCAAAGCCAAAAGAGCCAGGTTCAATAACCCAGTACCCATGCAAAGCCAGATGTACAAGGTGGTGCATGCATTGGAATTTGTTTTCAGTGACTAAAGGACCTAGCACACCCACTCGCTCTATCTGCCTCTCTCTCTCAAATAAATAATACATTAAAAGAAAGAAAGCAAGAAAAAAAAAAAAAAGAAAAGAAAAAGACAGAACAACTTGAGCTAGAGATGGCTTAGTGGTTAAGGTGCTTGCCTGTGAAGCCTAAGGACCCAGGTTCAATTAGCCAGTACCCACATAGGCCAGATGCCCAAGGTGGCACATATATCTGTAATTTGTTTGCAGTGGCTAAAGGATCTAGCACCCCCATTCTCTCTACCTGCCTCTTTCTCAATAAATAAAAAAAAAATATATATTTTTTTTAAAAAGACAAAACTCAAGCTGGAGGTGGTAGCCCATGTCTATAAGGAATAGATTGGGTTATATTAGACTCCGGCTCATAAAGAAATTATCACAATAGATTAAAAAATGTTTTAAAAAACCTACCTATGTCTAAAAGAACTTTACTTTAAAAGCAAATCCAAAACTATGCTAGTACCTTTCATCCAATAAAAACATACTGATTTTGGAAAAGAATAAATAACTTCTGAATCACAATAAAACTTTCCATACACTTGAAGTTATATATAGCATTTCACTTATAACGAACGTTAAAATATGCATCGGCCCTACTCTATTTTTTTTTTGCCCTGAAAGAGGGTCTCAATCGGCTACTGACTGTGAATAATCAATCGAGATAACTCACTATCTTCGGACCAGCCTGAAAGAGGGTCTCAATGATGTCCAGGTTGGTTTGGAACTCATGATCTTCTTGCCTCACCCTCCCATGCACTGGCATCATAGGCATGAGTGGCATTGCCTGGCTGATCCTAAGCTTTATACTGCAGTCCATCACCTTAGAAGTATTTCACTTATTCTTCTTGACAGCAGTTCAATACAGAAAAGAATAGTCACAATAGTTCCAAAACATTTCTACTAGATCAATAGCTTCTAAAACATAGTAAGCCCACCTTTCCCCAATGTTTGCTTTTAGGCATGCTAATCACACATGTCTACGAATGGGGAAACCAACAACTGTACTAAAGAAGTACACACTTACCACTTGAAGCCTCTGTGAACTCTGAAGTGGGAGCAGATTCTGCAGTCTTAGATCCTGTCAGGGCTGAACCAAGTTCAGATGACTTCTGGGGAAAACATTCAAAGAGTAAAAAAGCACTACATTTATTGCTGATACCTTTATATAGATTGCAGTCAGTTATGGAATGCTGTTTAATTAGTCCTCTCATTAACTGTTAGGCTCAAAAGTTTATAAGGGGCTGGAGAGACGGTTCAGCAGTTAAGGAGCTTGCATTCAAAGCCTAAGGACCTGGGTTCGATTCACAAGTACCCATGTAAAGTCAGATGCACAAGGAGGCACGTGGTCTGGAGTTCATTTGCCATGAATAGAGACCCTGGTATGCCCATTCTCTATTTGCCTCTCTCAAATAAATAGATAAATAAAAATATTCACAAGGAACTACCAACTGAGGATGCTCTGCCCAACTGTATGTGAAAGATCCCTCAAAACAATTTTTTCTTTTTTATATTTATTTATTTTTAGATAGAGATATTTATTGATGGGGGCGGGGGAAGCGCACGCACCAAGGCCTCTAGCCACTGCAAACAAATTCCAAATACTTGCAACATTTGCACTTCTGGTTTTATGAGGGTACTGGGGAATTGAGCCCAGGTCATTAGGCTTTGCAGTAAAGTGCCTTAACCGCTGAGCCATCTCTCCGCAGCCCTCCCTCAAAATTATGTTCAATCCCAGAGGAAAGGTTCTAGTAAATTCTAAACCAATGGCCAACAAAAATTAACATGTAGGAGATGGACATGGACACACACACACAAGCTGTAGCAACAAAATAGAAAATCTGGGAAGCACCACTAAAGGCCATGCCAGTGTTAAGCTGTCTACTCAAAGCTGACCCGGAGAGTCATCACCTCAGTCAGACGTACAGTAGCGTCCACAGCACGAGCTCTGTCCTCGTCTGTCCTGACATGCACACCCACGCTTCCTCCTGCACTGCCGAGCTGCTCGTCAGAACTGCTCTGTGAGGATAATCTCCGACGTTTCGTTGACAAGTTTACAGGGAACCCGGACTGCTGATATTTAACAACACCTTCCTTTTTGGCTGCATACACAAAACAAAAATGCAATAAAATGACATGGAAATATTTTCTTTCACAGCATCATTTAAAATTATTGTATATTACATTTTAATAACTTTATGACAATTCAGTATTTGCATGCAAGCCACCAAAGCAAAAGAGTATCTGTCCCTGCTTTCCGTTTGCTAGTGTGTGTTGTGATGGGTGCACATGTATGTGCTCATGAGATGCCCCATGCATTGGCCTGTGGCAGGGTGCACTTGCCTGCAGTGACCAGAATAGAATGTGAGATGCCTGCTCCATTGCTCTTCTGCCCATTCTTATTTAAGCCAGAGGTGTTTCAAACTGATCCTGAAGCTGCTAACCTTTTATTTTTAACACAAGTTCCAGCATTTCTTGGATCTCTGCTCCTATGAGACTCATGTGGCCACATCCACACTTTCTGTAGGTCCTGGGCTCACACCCAAGTGGTCTCTCAGGCTTCCTCAGGAAGTTTTCTTAACTGTTGAGCCATCTATCCAGCCCAAGATCTACTATTCTTCCACTCATAAAAGGAAATCTAAGGCTAGGTGGGTGTGGTGACACACGCTTGTAATCCCAGCACTTTGGAGGCTGAGGTGAGAGACTGGTGTAGTGGGCTCAAGGCCATCCTGGGCTACACAATGAGTACCAGACTAGCCAAGGTTATGGAGCAAGATGCTGTACCGAAACAAAACAAAACAAAAATAACTAAATAAATCAACAAAAAGGGAAAACAGAAGAGTAGGGTAGAGCTGGGGATGTGACTCAGTGAGCAACACAGATGAAGCCCAGAGGTCGACCTCCAGCACTGCATGTACTAGGCCTGATGGTGAAGACTTCCAATGCCAGCACTCTCCAAGTGGAAGCAGGAGGATCAGAAGTTCAAGTTCAATCTTAGCTACAGAAAGTTTGAGGTCACCGTACACTATACAAACAAGACTGTCTCAAGAAAACAAAACAAAACATGAAATATGAAAATATGAGTACAACAAATATAAAAATAAATTTAATTATTAGAACTAAGGTTTTTTAGACTTTAGTATTTTGTTTTGAAGCAGGGTCTTGCTGCTGTTCAGGCTGACATGGAACTAACTCACTGTAGCCCCAGGCTGGCCCCAAACTCAATGATCCTTCTGCCTCAGCCACTGAGTGCTGGAATTTAAGGTGTGTACCACTCGTGGCTGGTTTTCTAGACTTTAAAAGTATACAGACAATACACTTACATTTCTAATATTGGATCTCACTTTCTAAATTTTCCATGAAGCATTTTGATTTGAACATTTAAAAGAAAGTGGTCATGTTCTAATACTGTTCTATTTTGACTGTGTATGATTTTTTGTGAAAAACAATGCAACTTATATTTGCTTCGGTTATTTCTAGCTAGCTACAAAAACAGCATTTTACCAACAGCAGAATTATAATAATGACATGAAGAAAAATTTAAAGCCTAGGTAACAATACAAATAATGGGTAAGTCAGGAATTAGGTCATCTGAATGGACCATGTACCATGAAAGTGGATGGACTGGACCTGTGTTAACTTGTACACACATACTGAAGTGTTGAAATGTAACTGAACATAGTTTTAGAAGTGACAACAGAAATATGTGGAACCTTAGAGTGTAAAGCACCAGAACAATGGTTATGATGGCAGTCAGGCTAAAATTCTGTCAAGGTCTTGTATTTGAAAACCTTGTGACTACAAAATACAGGGACAACTAAAGTCATAACATTGAACATTATCATGGCTAACATCAGGGTTGGGGAAGTGGAGCCTTAGACCACTGAGCCACTCTGACATCTTGAGGGTTGGGTATCTGGAACTCAGATAATTTTTTGTCGAGCTTGACAATTATTCTATAAAAATCAACACTAGTAAACCCAAATTTGCCACATGCTTTATTCTTAGGTTGAAATGAGCTTCAAAACTTAATTGCAGGCCGGGCGTGGTGGCACATGCCTTTAATCCCAGCACTCGGGAGGCAGAGGTAGGAGGATCACCGTGAGTTCAAGGCCACCCTGAGACTACATAGTGAATTCCAGGCAAGCCTGGGCCACAGTGAGACCCTATCAAGCACTGGGAAAGCAGAGGTTAGTATCGCCATGAGTTCAGGACCCTGGATTTAATCCTCAAAACACACACACCACACACACACACACACTTGAAATCCAGATTTAATGTCCCAAATTAGACTCAATTTACAGGCACAACTCTGAAAAAATTGCTTTCATACCATGGAACTGAATCTTTTTCTTATCATGCAAGTATCCAAGTCACAACTATGTAAATCAGGATGGAGAGATGGCTTAGCAGTTAAGGCACATGTCTGCAAAGCCTAAAGACCCAGGTTCGATTTTCCACGTCTGAAGAAAGCTGGATACACATGGTGTCACATGCGTCTGGAGTTCGTTTGCAGTGGCTAGAGGCCCTGGTGCCCATTCTCACTCTCTCTCCCTCCCCCATCCCTCTATCTCAAATAAATAAATAAATAAATAAATAAATAAATAAATAAATAAATAAATCCTTTCTACTTACTCAAACCTGATGTCTTGGACCCTCTGTCTGCTTCTGAACAACCAGCCATTTTCTCAGTTTCCTGAATGGAGTGAAAAGCTGCCCGGAAAGCAGATATTCGCTCTCTGAATGAATTCCCATTTCTATACAGGCCTGGGCTGCCCTGATAAAAAGTACAAAATACACACATTATAAATCAAATAGTTTCTATATCTAGGCCTCTAACCCTGGAATCCAAAACAGAGTTCATAGGCTTACTGCACGAGAGAGGCAATGAGCTAGTGTAGCAGAGCCTCTTTTCCCAGGACACATTTTCCATCTATGATCACTTTACATCACACTCCTGCTCCTCCCTAATTTTCAAAATCTGAGCAGAGGGACCACTGAGTGGTATCCACAGTACATAGGTATAGACTGGCTAATACTAATATCCATGGGGCCTTGTGTCAGGCTAAGAGAAGCCTAGAAT
Source organism: Orientallactaga sibirica (assembly GCA_036365145.1). NCBI lineage: Eukaryota > Metazoa > Chordata > Mammalia > Rodentia > Dipodidae > Orientallactaga > Orientallactaga sibirica. Next base: position 5,846,004 of record JAEOAD010000037.1, read on the forward strand.
GGGTAGAAAGGGCTTTATACAGGGCCACAGACCAAAATGTATCCCTAGATATTTGTGAAAACCCTTAAAAGGATTCTGAGGGGCTTAAAAGGTGTTCTTTCAATGGCAGCATCCATTACCTGAGAAAGTTTCACCAAACCAGGTTTGAAAGGGAAAGAAAATGGAATTTAGCACAAAAATGTTTACAAGAAGCTAGCTTCAGCTACCAGGGAGGGAGGCACTGAATCCCAGAGCTGAGGCAAGGAGGAAGGGGCAGAAGGAAAATTTGTCCAAGTTTGTGATGAAAGAACCCAGTGGATGTCATTGGTGCCTGACACTTTCTTCAACTCCAGCTGGCCTCTTTACTCATCCTCACTATAAAGAAGGTCTCTACCCTGAAGGCCATGACAAGACCTGAGGCTCCACAGGAGTGCTAACACCCCCTCTTACATTACCTCTGGCACTCCCTGCCTAATTTCCCCTTATTTTATGGGACCTGGAGGATACTTCCTCCCTTAGGGCTACTCACTTCAGATATAAAGGTATATGGCCTAAGCCCAGGAGCTCTGTGGAAACCTTGCTCATGAGATTTCAGGCAAAGACTAATTAAGTGACCTTTATACTACCAAATACAGAAGTATCAGATAAAGGCAAGTGACATAAAATTTAAGCTATCTGGACATTTAAAAAATAAGTTACCAATTACATCCTTTGTCCAAATTTCTTTTCTTACTTAGACTCAATATATTTTCACCAATTGGAAACTTGTGGTAATTTTAACATTCTTACCAATAGACAAAAGAAAAGTAAACTCTACCTCCTTTTAAGATATCATATGGAGAAAGAAGCTGTTAAAGTCTTGAAATCATGTTTGATAATCTGTTCACATATTCGAATTGATCCCCAGTTTAAATATATTCATAAACAACATTACATCATAATAGAGCACTCAAATACATTTGATGATGTAAACCTCTATGACCTGAGCAGCACACAGTACACTGGCTTGTAGGCAGCTCATGTACACAGGTGGTAAGGTGTACCTCAAAGGCACACAACTTACCTGGAATGTGCTGCTACTCCAATCCTTGAACATTTAAGGCTAGTTTGAGATCACCAGGAAGAGTACTTTGAAATATTGCTTAATACAAGAATCAAGATTCCCTAGTCAAAACTGTTTTCCAGTTTCCACTGGAAGAAGAGAACAATGTTCATAAACAAAAAAACAAAAACAAAAAAAGTCAAAAATAAATAGGTTTTTGATGTTTTGGTCTCATGATTGACATTGTTAATCCAACATTCCTTTCACATATCAGAAACTGTTCTAGCAGCTCAAGGCCCAAGAAGTTGGGCAAGGGAATACTCTCCAGTGAGATTTAAGAACTGAGGTGGGAGACATTCCTTAAACACTGATGCACGTGAGCCATGGAACGTGCCACTTCTACAGCCCAGACAGAACTGTCTGAAGTAGCATTTGAATGCAAACCACAAAGAAAGATGGTCTGAGACGATACCTGTGGAAGAAGGCCCTCGGTGGAAAGAGCAGCAAGCAGAAAGATGGCCTATATGACACTGCCTGGAGGGAGAGAGGGTTGAGGCCAGAGGTGGATAAGGCTCAGACTAGGGGGAAATGGAGGCTTCTGTAAAGAGTCTGAGTTTAATCTGAGGAATAACAGAAAGTCAAAGGAAGGTTTTAACCAGCAGAGGCAATGATGTATACTGATGTTTACTGAAACATCTCTGAGCTGCAGAACAGTGGGTGGATTAGGGAAAGGGAAGCAAGGAGACCAGTTAGGAAAGTAAATAGAGACAGGAAGTAATATATAAGTAAAACCGGAAAAATAGTTTTGATTTCATGGACCTCCTGATAGGGACACAGAAATCCTAGAGGTCTTCTTATTGCTACCTGAAAAAGAAAATTAGTCTCATTCATGGATCATGTCAGAAACTAAACAACGAAGTGGCAGTGTAAGTGAATTATTTTAAATAGGAAGGCCAATACCAAAATTGTCCTTTAAGAAAGGTAAGCTGGGGGCCTCTGTCTTTCATAAAAAAATCTTGAAGTACTATTTGATTTTTTAGGGACATGTATTGTTTTTATATTTAAAAAAAAAAAAAAAAGAAGAAGTCGCTTGCTCCTACTTCTACAAAGTGACCCAATTATATTCTGCTCTAGGACCTTGCATCTATACATCAGCACACAGTTGTTACGAAAATATTGGAAACATGACCTTTGGCTTTCCTGCTCTGATAGCTCGTCCCCTTCTCTGCCCTGCTCTTTCTCTTTCCCATACTCTCTTGGGCCCTATTATGCTGTTCCTGGTGCACACCACTTTCTTCTTCTCCTCATCTTCTACCTGCTCCCTCTCTCCCTTCTCTCTCACCCATTACAATCTCTTAAGTCATACCACACCCATGCTCAACACCATCACTTAGGCTAACTATATATTCTCTGTAAGACAATAAACATTGTCTCTCCAGATCCAAACCCGGAGATGTTCTAGAAAGAACCGTTGCACCACAGCCTCATAACAGAGAAAAAACATTGGCTTAGCAGAACTGATTAGAACTCAGGAGCATATATACCTGAAAAGGGGAATTATGTGCCAATGGAGACCTCTCAGTTGTCTTTAAATTTCGGTGCTGAGCAATGAAACGGATCAGATGATTTGTTTCAGGAGAACCTCGTGCACCAACTGCAGAACGCCGTCTGGACTTTTTAAGGTGAGATGGTGACTTTCCTGTAATGAAACTCTCTTATGAAATGGAATAAAACATGACACTTGCCATTAATCAGGTCCAAGGCTGGTGATGGACCAACCTGAGAAAACACAATAAACACATGCTACAGAAAACTCAGTAGAAAATTACTAGCACAGTTGTTCATGTACAATCAGATAGACAGGGTCTTTTGTCTACTGCTTTAATACATGCTCCTGGAACAGTGCTTAACACAGAAGGCATTTATTAAATGTGATGACTGAATAAATGAATGAACTTTATTTTCATTTTGTTTCATTTTTTGCAGACAGAGGCAGGTAACAACTTGATTATGTAATTTTACTTTTTATTATTTATTTATTAGAGACAGAAACAGTGAGAATGGGCGCACAAGGGCCTCTAGCCACTGCAAATGAACTCCAGACGCATGTGCCACCAGGTGTATCTGGCTTACGTGGGACCTAGAGAATCGAACCAGAGTCCTTAGACTTCACAGGTATGTATCTTAACCACTAAGCCATCTCTCCAGCCCACAACTTGTTTTCAAAAATCTCTTCTTGGAGCCAGGCATGGTGGTGTACATCTTTAATCCCAGTACTCAGGACGCAGAGGTAACAGGCCAGCCTGGGACTACAGAGAGTTTTTCAGGTCAGCCTGGGCTAGAATAAAGGCAATATCACCAAAAAAAAAAAAAAAAATATATATATATATATATATATATATATATATATATATATATAATTAAAAATAAATAATCTCTTCTTGGGGCTGGAGAGATGGCTCAGTGGTTAAAGGTGTTTCCTGGTAAATCCTGACAGCCCAGGGGATTCCCCAGTACCCACGTAAAGCCAGATACACAAAGTGATACATGTGTCGGAGTTTGTGTACAGCCACAGAAAGCCCTGGCATGCCCATTCTCTGTCTCTTGCCTTCTCTCAAATAACTAGATACTTAAAAAAAAAAAAAAAATTCTCTTCTTACCATGGGATATTGTCTACAATTAAAGTTTTCAATAAAAATAAAAATTTTTTTAAAAACCTCTTCTTGTATTTTCCAGGACATAAAGAAAGGCTCTCCAACCATGCACCTATACAGTAGTGCCCCCTTATCCATGATTTCCCTTTCTAGAGCTTCATTTAACTGTGGTCTTCCAAAGTCTGAAAATTTCATATGAAGAATTCAAGAAACAAATAATTCACAATTTAGAGGACATGCCATTCTAAGAACATGATAAAATCTTTTGCTATCTAGCAACATGTGGCACAGAACCTTTTTGCACCATATCCACAACTGTATGTTACCCACTTATTAAGCACTGCTATCCAGACATTTACACACACTCAAGGTCTGATGGTGTTTGTCAAGTAAACTTTATTTTACTAAATGGCTCCAACCTGAGAAAGCAGTGCTGCTTAGCAATTCAGGCACGCCAAAAAGAATGTGTAAGTGCTTCTTTCAAGTGAGAAGGCAAGATGTTTAGATATGGAACTTATTTTATGATTGTAAACTTGACTGAGGTAAGAGAGCCACCGAGATGAGTAAGGCCCATTTCTGGGCAGGTCTGAGGACATTTCCAGAGATAATTAGATGGTGAAAGCTTTCCTTAATCAGTGAAGTAATTCTTAATGGATTCAGAATACAGTGGCATTGTGGGGGATAGGGCCTATTTGGGGGTCACTGGAAGCATACCCTGGAAAGGGGTGCTTAGTCCCTGGCTCCTCCCTGATTCTTCCTCTCTGCCTGACTGCTATGAGATGAGCAATTCTGTTCCACCCCATACTCCTTACCACAGGCCAACAGCAAGCCCACCAAGCAAAATTAATCTTTCCTCCTTTAAACTGTTTCAAGTATCTGTCATAGCAACAAAGGTCTAATACTCACCTAATTCTTAGTACATTATGTTGTTAAAATTGATTTACTTTGTGTTTTGTTAATTTCTTACTATGTCTAATTTTAATTATTGGCATCAGTATGTCAATTTCATTCCAATTTTTTTTGTATTGTTTTGTTTTTTTGAGGTAGGATCTCACGCTAGCCCAGGCTGACCTGAAATTCACTATGTAATCTCAGGGTGGCCTCAAATTCATGGTGATCCTTGTACCTCTGCCTCCTGAGTGCTGGGACTAAAGGTGTGAACCACCACATCCAGCTTCATTCCTACTTTTAACAGGTTCTTACTTATTTAAGAAAGATGAAATAGGAGTGTGCCAGGACCTCAAAAACTCCAGATGCATGTGCCACTTTGTGTGTCTGATTTTACGTGGGTACTGGGGAATAGAACCCAGACCAGCAGGTTTTGCAGGCAGACACCTTTAACCACTGAGCCATCTCTCCAGCCTTCACTCATGATTTTGTCTCCAGAAATCCACTAGGGATCTTGGGATGTCCTTTGAAATTTTCTTTAGCTAACCTATTTACCTTCAGCATACTACTTAGAATTCTGCCTACATACCTAAACACATAGAGTAAATTTAGAGTGATGGTCCTGAGCAGCAAAACCAGTGCCATGGTGGCCTAGTGTCCCGCATGTCCTGTCTAGTGCAGTGTTACTGGTTTCTCGAGGCCCCGTTATATTGCTCGCTTTATCACTGCTGCTCTGCAACCCAGTGACCTTCATTCCCACATTTCTTTTTTTCCACCTAAGTCACACCACAGATTAACACTTGAAGATTAGCCTTTTCTGTCTGTGATTTTCAAACGAGTCACACACCAATCCGTCAGTTCTTCTCTTTTCCATTCTTCAGCTTCTTAGTTTTGCCATACATGAGCATAAACTGTACCATTTATTCATTTTCTATGTCTTCTTAGATTCCGTGCGTCAGATTAAAGAATAATTCATGCACGTTCTTTCCCAGAGTGGGCAGGAAGCAGAAGGTTATCATTCATGGATGGCTGCCCTGGGACCCTATTGTCCCTGCTGTGTTGGATGAGGCCTGAAGTCTCCCTCAACAAGCAACTTTTCAGTCAGTATACTATAGTTCCAAGCCAGTACTGTTGTGTTCAGTAGGATTCTACTACCACTATGCTTAAACCAGAAATGCCACGCAATGGAATGAGTGCTTTTCTTACCTGCAGAGTTCCTAACAAAGCTTTCAGGTGTAATTCCCAACTGCTCTACTGTTATGGTGGAAAAGTTCAAAGGCGACTTAAAAGTATCTGGGTTGCAAAGACTAGGAGTCACTTCTGCTACATGCTTCTGAGGAGTGACAAGCTTCCCGGTTCCCAGGATGAAAGAGGCATTTTCTGAAAAGAAACATGTTGTAGGGATAACGATCACAGTCCATATAAACAGTTAAAAAGATAAACTTCAGGGCTGGAGGGATGGCTTAGCAGTTAAGGTGTTTGCCTGCAAAGCCAAAGGACCCAGGTTCAATTCCCCAGGACCCATATTAGCCAGATGCACAAAGGGGAGCACGCGTCTGGAGTTCATTTGCAGTGGCTGGAGGCCCTGGCATGCCCATTTTCTCTCTCCCCCCCGCCCCGTGTCAAATAAATAAACAAAAGCAATAAACTTCAAAGAGGGCAACAGATCAACACATACCAGAATTACTAACAGCACACGCCTTGGGTTCAGGGGTCTGCTTGTCGTGTGAATTGGTATCCATCTTAAAGACAAGGGGGTCAAAAGCAGAAAGAAAAAAAAAAGTGAAAAACTAACCCTCACCTATTGCACCGCAATGCATGTCATCGGACAAACCTCCTCCAGTCATGCCATCTGTCTTGGCCTGCTGATATATGTCAAGTATGGGGTTGGAGTTAAAGAGAAAGACAGGGAGGGAGGGAGGGAAGAAAGGAGAGAAGGAGGGAGGAAGGGAGGGGTCCAGGAAGAAACAAAGCCAAGCCCCTTGCACACGCCAAGGCTTTGGGATCTTCAGGGGCATGGGGGACCATCCGATCACCCACTGTGTGCACGTCCACACGTCCGGTGCTCCCTCGACGGGCCTGGGGAGAACGGAGGGTGCCCGGAAGTGTGCCCTTCACGGACGATCCGAAAGAGGACTGCCACCCCCCTGAGGGATTTCTCGGGCTTCGGACGCCGGACGCCGGCCTCTCACGCCCACCGGCACCTGCCGGCCGACGACGAGTGTGGCGCCGTGCGGCCCTCTAGACCCCAACCCGGCCGCGCAGCGTCGGCTTCCCGGCGTCGCACACACCAGCCACCGGCCCGAAGCCCGCCGCCAGATTCAAACAGCGGCCCCGCCCCTCCTCGCCGCCACGCGGCGAATCCCTACGCGCCGCGCCGGACACGTGTCAGCGCGCGCCCCTAGCGGAGGGGCCCCGCGGCCCTCACGCTCACCGTCTCAGGGCCGGCGGAGACCTGCGGGCATCCGGGAAACAGCGACCCGCTAGCCGTGGACGGTGCCCTACGGGGACCAAAACACCTTCCGCGGCACGTTGGGAATGCCGGGGACTACTTTTCTTCGAAGAGTCTCGAGGGGCAACACTTCGGTTAGCCCGACAAGCCCCGCCTCCTGCCTTTTGGATTGGATGGAGCAAACTTCGAAAAAGAATCATTGGACCAATCAGGATAGAAGCCTGGGATGTCTAGTTTACCTACCAACCAATGGCGACAGCAGCCGTTTCCCCCCTCCCCCCACACACCCCGTGGGTTGGGCGAGTGGGCGGAGTCAAAGACACGCCAGACGCTAAATGGTGCTTCCTCTAGCGTTCCGCCCCCTTCCTTAAGCACCGCCTCCCCGTGCAGACAAGCGCTCCCCTTGAGCGTGCGCCTGCTCAGTGACGCTCAGAGCGGCCGAGTGCCTGTAGCTTCTGCTCTGATTGGCCGATACCCCTTTCCGTCTACCAGCCTTCAGCCTGTCAGCCCTCCCTGCACCCGAGTGGGTTAGTCTGAGCTCACCCGATGCAGGACGCTGATTGGTTAATTGCTGTCCGACCCTGCGAGTTGATTGGCGAAACTGACTGTCGGTCCCCGGGAGCCTTCGGTGGTTGGGGGAAGAAAGGGTCCCAGGGGCAGGCTTGCGACTCCTTAAGGGGCGGGGTGGGAAGGAGGACGGGCCAAGCCCTGGGGGTGTGGGGCTGGGCGTGCGTGTGTGTGCGTGGTGTGTTTCCCCCTCCACACCCCCAGAGAAGGAAGGTGGCGAAGGGCGGAGAGTCCGAGTGGGTGGAGGGAGGGGACGGGCGAGGGGGGGAGGAGGAGGAGAGGAAGGTGGGTGGAGGGCGAGGCGGGAGGGTGGCGGCTCCCTCGGGACCCGGCGCGATGCGGAGGGTCACCCTGTTCCTGAACGGCAGCCCCAAGAACGGAAAGGTAAAGGGGTCCGGGGCGCTGCGGGGACGTGGCTGGCGGGACACCGGCGGGCTGCGGGGCTTGGGCTGAAGTTGGGCAGCGGCGGGATGAGGCTTGCGCCCGGGACCGCCTGCAACGACGGGGCTGGAATGGAGGGGGTCGGAGGGTGGGGGACCCTCGGGCCAAGCTGCCCCGGGGATCCGCGCACCGCCGCCCGCGCCGCTCGCATTGCGGTTCATGGGGGTTGGACACACGTCCAGGGCCGTTGTCACCTGAGTGCCCGGGCCGAGGTGCCCTCCCCACCTTCCCGCTACGCCCTGTCCCCGCCGCCGTGCAGCCTGAGCTAGGCGCCTTGGGGGGGGTGGGGTGGGATCGGGGGTGGCTTGGTGGGGGGACACCGTGGTGCTGTGTAATGGTCTGCCCAGGAAAGCGGTTGGTGGTCACTGAAGGCGGGTGACACAGGTCAGGTAGGAAGAATCAAACTAGTAGGGGGACAGATCAGTGACACACGCTAACATCCAGCCCCATAGAGGATGGAAGAATGGGACAACTTTCTTAAAGGGTTTCCTCCTCTTGGAGGTGCCCCTGTCCCCCAGCTCTGCCGCTGTGCAAACTTCTTACAGAGGGGTTTAGTTTGTCGCCTTTATTTGATTCCTCGGAGGATGGTGACAGCACGTCAGAATGACTTGATGTGACTTGAATCTTCTCTCGCTGCCTTAGGCCTCTGTGGAGGGTGTGGTGTTAAGTATTTTTTTTCCCCCAACATTAGTACAAGCCCAGTGCCTTCTCAGCCTCTTGCCCCACCCATGAAAGTTGCTCAGCTTCTTTGGAAATGTTGACTGTTCAAGGCAGATCTGCATTGTGTGGCCAAATATTACCCAGAAGTAACCAAGCCCTCAAAGTCTCAAGTCAAGGTTGGATTGGCCTCCATTACTAATACTTTGATTCTTGCCCATTTCTGGAAATGTAAACTTTTAAATAACAAGTGGCTTTTCAACCACTCTGCAGTTTTGAGTAAACATACACTGGAAATCTGATCCCTAGTGAAGATTTATGAGCTATAATTTTGTGTTCTGGTCTTAATACTCATACACAATCAGTAGTGGCTTAACTTCCACCAGTACCAAGTAGGCTTCACAAAGTTTATGTTATTTCTGACCATGATTAACTTTTTCCTAACTCAGTTTGTAGTTAGCAGTATTTATAAGCTGACATTTATGTTAATGGGAAATTGACTGTGTCCATTGCCATGCCCTCAAAAGTAAACCTTGATTGACATTTTCATCCATCATTTTCATGAAGGTAAAATGTGTAGACCAAGTCATAAGTATTTAACCATGTTCCAGATCAGTGAATTTTATCAAAGATTGGCTGTATGTATTGTTTTTAAATTCCCTGTCTTTTTAAAACCTATCTTGGTTTTTGACTGGGATAGAGTTTTGTATTTTTTTAATTTCCTTTAAAATATCTTTTGCTGGGGGCTGGAGAAATGGCTTAGTGGTTAAGGCACTTGCCTGCGAAGCCTAAAGGACCCAGGTTCGATTCTCCAGGTCCCACGTTAGCCAGATGCACAAGATGGCGCATGCATCTGGAGTTCATTTGCAGTGACTGGAGGCCCTGGTGCACCCATTCTTTCTCTCTCCCTCTCTCTCTTCCTCTGCTTCATTCTCTCTTTCTCAAGTAAACAAGTAAATAAATATCTTTTGCTAAAGATTCCCAGAAGATCAGGAAAAATGAATGTCAAATAATTATAGGTACATATGTTTTATGTACAAAGATCAGAAAAATCTAAACTGGAGGATGCTAGTATGATTTAATATTTAAATAAAAACAGTAACATAGTCCTTGATACTCAACTGGAAAAACGTGCTCCAAACAAGCATTTTTGCTCCTTTGAACTGATTAAAAATGGTGATTGTTAGGATTATATATGCATATGTAGTGTATCACAATAAAAAAAAACTTTAAAAGTTTTAAAAAGTTAAAATGACAGGAACAAGATAATATGTAACCTGTAATTATTGATGTTATGTATAGAAATTATCTTTAATCTGGATTGACATGGTCATGACAAAGATGTACATTAAGAATATACTGAAGCAGAGCTGGCAGATGGCTCAGTGGGCAGAGTGCCTGCCATGTAAGTCTTGAGGGCCTGACTTCAGCACCCATGTGAACTATCAGGCATTGTGTGCTGTAGGGAGGTGGGGGGCAGAGACAAGGAATCCCTGGGGCTCACAGGCCGGTACTTGGACCAAATGAGGAGGACTCTTGAGGTGACACACCTGTGACCTTCACAAGCACATACACATACGTGAACATGTATATATGCATGCATACACACACACACACACACACAAGAATGCTGAAACAAAGTGCTACTCCAAAACAGTTTGATTTCCTGTCTATAAATCTCTTTTACATATATTACCTCTTTATCTACCTAGTTTTTACTTGTTTTTTCCTAGTCATAAGAATAATCTCTTTTTTTTTTGTTTTTTTTTTTTTTTTTGTTGTTGTTGTTGTTGTTGTTTTTCAAGGTAGGGTCTCACTGTAGCCCAGACTGACCTGGAATTCACTATGAAGCCCAAGGGTGGCCTCGAACTCACAGTGATCCTACTACCTCTGCCTCCTGAGTGCTGGGATTAAAGGCGTGTGCCACCAAGCCCGGCTTAATTTCTGCATCTTCAAGTGGGCTTCCCTCTTAGAGCTTGTTTCTGGTTGTCATACTATGGGCCAATGAGCTGGAGGTGGGAAGACAGAGTTCTTCCCAGAGACCAGAGATGTGCATCTGGGACGGGCTCACCACGGACTTGTTTGAGTGTGCTGTGACGTGATGCTGATGAGAGGCCTCTGTTTTTCCAAGAGAGAGAACATTCCACTGAGGAAGTGCAGGGTGAGCAGTTGGCCTTTAGTATGAAATATACCTATTTATAGTTTTATTTAAAAATATAAAACAATATGAAGCCCTGTCTTTCTAATCTGGAGAACATATCAAGCTGGTTTTGTCTTCTTGGAGAAGTGAGGTCTTCACATGGGAAGAAGTTGAGAGCAACTTCATCTCTGTCTGGTCTTTGACATATTATATGGAAGTGGTGAGATTTACATCACTCAGTCTTAACTGAATTAATCTTCACCAAAATGCCAAGTCTTAAAAAGATTAAAAACTTAAAAAGATTGCTTCAAAGAAACTGCAGGTTCAAGACTGTGAATTTTGTAAGCCCAGTAAACACTGAGAAAATGGCATAGCTGTGGTTTCTCCTAGCAAAGATTTCAAAAACAAAAGGATGTCAGAACTCAGGGTCCCAGATTTTAAAGAATATTTGAAATTGTACCTTGAAACTGTAATGAATAATCAGCCTCTCCTTAGTGCATATTGTTCTTTGAACTATTAGCCAAAGATACGATTCGGTCATCATAATTACTAAGATAATTAAAAATTGTTTCCTGCACATTGGGAGCTAGGGCGATAGCTCAGTCAGTCAAGTCCTGCTTTGCAAGCATGATAACCTGAATTCAGCACCTACGTAAAATGCTGGGTCTTGTGACACGTTTGTAATCCCAGCCCATGGGAGGTGGAGACAGGAGGATCTGTGCTACTCACTGGCCAGCCAGACGAGGTTACTTGTTGAGTTCCAGGCTCATGCGACCCTGTCAACTTCAAAGGTGGATGACATTCCTGAGGATGATGTCTCCAGCTGTCTTCTGGCCTCCATATACATCAAGAAAAAGTATTTTCCTGCACACAAAAACAAATGGCGTTGTATCTTTTCTCTTTGCCTTCTTTAAAAAAAACAACAACTTTTTTTAATTGTATAAAACCAATCTTGTATTTAGCAGCATCTCATTAAGTTTAGTGACACATGCTTCAGAGATTCTTACTGGCCAATTTATAGTCTAAGTAAATGAAAGTCCTTGTACCATTTGGGAAAGCTTGTACTTTCTGACAGCGGCACACAGTTTGTAAATAGATATACTAATGTTTGAGCACGTATCCAAGATGGGGTGCATGGTCAAAAGCACTTGAAGACCACAATCCTAAAACACTGGGGTGCTTCAGTTACTGAGTGGGTTTGTTTTTTTTCTTCAATTGTTCCAAAATGTTTAGTTATGCATGCACCTTCCATCCTTTCTCCATATGCCTCACAGTTCCATCACTTTCTTTTTCATAATTCTTGTCAGGGCTTGGCATTAAGGAAATGAAGGTGCAGGTGTCTAAAGGTAGAATGTGGCTTCTGAGTTATCTGACTTTAATGCCATCAATAACGAGTTGTGAAAATCACTGGCTATCTGTAAAGGGTATTCATTCAGCTGCCATTAGCCAAGTACCTTTTGATGTGAGCCAACATGCCAAATGGTACAGACCTAGTGGGCAAGAAACATCTGCATCTGTGCTGTTTACATTCTTGGCCAGAAAATAACTGTTCTCTTCGGACTTTGATGTTAGGCCAAGAATATATTGTTAGTATTATATGTTCAGACCTGACATTATTGCTGAAGAAAGGCAAAAGTCTGTGTTAACTTTTGCCTTGTGAAATCTAATCATCAGTAAGGACTCTTGGTCTTTTAACTTGTTTCTAAACATGTTGGTCTTACAAATTCAGATTTGAACCCCAGACAGTATGAGAGCTGAAGAAGTAAATGTGGTTGCTTTTCTTCTGTATATGACCAGTACTGCTATGAATACCCCTGTGTGTGCACAGACACACTTTTCCTAGGGCAGTCGTTTATACATCTAAACCCCCAGGAGGACTTTGGAAAACATAGTGCTCACTGTATTCCCAGTAAGTCTAGATGATTCTAACATTATAGGTTTTGAGCCACATCTTTTTGAACAACCACTTTAAGGTCTTTTCATTAGAAAACAACCCATGAGAAAAGTCATATGGAAATGGACAGTAATTTAATTTGATGCATTTTGAAAAGTAAGTTACATAAAGCTTAACATCTAAGATTTAGTACAGGAGCTACTATAGATAGATAATGTTAATCTTAAGTTCATTTTCTATTACAGTCAAAAGAGGAAAAATGGTTGTTGACAGAAAGTTGGTGTCTGGTCAAGGAAGGATAATATCAGGCAAAAGAAAGCAGAAATAAATATGAGGAGAAAGGAAATTCTTAGTATAGTAGCAACTGTGGCAAGAGTGCTGATGTTGGAAGGAGCAGCTCTCACCCTCCCATTGAGCGCCTTCTGTCAGAGGCATTTTGCATGTCTTTAGCAATCTTCTGCCCCATTGCATTGCATTTTTGTTCTTTTCTTTCTCTTTACTCTCTCCATCCCCTTTCCCTTAACACAGAAGATTTGCTGGACATAATCCCCTCTGTGCCATATTTCTCTTCCTTTCAAGAGCATGGATATGCAGTGAACAAACCCCGGGCTGTTTTGCAGAGGGGAAAAGTGATAGGGAATAGACATCCATTTTATTTAGGTTTTAATCATTTCTGACATACTTGATGTGTGCAAGGCACCATGCCAAGATCTTTACATTGTTTCATTTTATGGTAAAATGTACCCAACATAATTATCACTTCAACTATTTTAAGTGATTGAGACTAAGTACATTCACGGTATCCGTTTTCCCAAATAGACTGTGCATTAAGCAATAACTCCGTTCCCATTTCTACTTTAGTTACCTCTCTTACTTTCTGTCTATGAATTTGCCTGTCCTAGTTACCTCTGTGTAAGACATAAAATACTTGTTCATTTATTGTCTGCTTTCTGCTTACTGCTTACTGTTTCCAAGGCTCATCCATGTGGCATGGGCCAGAGTTTTGTTCTTCTTTTTTTTTTTTTTTAATAGCATTCGCTTGTCTACACGGGTCGTGCACTACTTCTTATCATCCACCTTAGCTCCCTTCCAGGGTGCTTCCCATCAGCCATTCCCTGGAATGCCCCAGCTTGCAGCACCCTTCAGGCCCATGTCCTTCAGAGCCAAGAGGAAAAAGCTGGCATGTGAATGCTGTGCCCTTAAAACATTCCACACTGCTGTGTCGCAGATAACTCCCTCCCCACCCTCCTGTTCATCCACTCATGTGCTAAAAAATGTCAACTGTGCTTGAGTCAGTCAGTCACTGGTAGACAGAGGACCAGCCTGTCCTCGTGTCATGTGGCATTTTAACAGTGTTCTTGGGAAGTCCATTAGTTGTTCACACTTTATGTTGAACTGTTTTCCTAGTTTTTATTGACAACTGTCAGAGGTCCTGACTGTAACATGACTACCATGTCACAGCTATGACCAGAGCATAAGAGACCATCAGCTCCGGCTTATGCACTTGCATGTTTCCGCAGATACTATACTCTTGCCTGGTTCAGTTTATTGTCACCCATCTGTGTTGTATTCAGAATGCGAGATGCTGTAATCTGGCTTTGTGACATAATAAATATAAGTAGTTACTGAAGAATTGATGAGGTGGAAGGTTGTTACCTTTTCTCTGATGGTGTGGTGAATGGCGTCTTACACAAACCGTCCCTGTTCTGCAAACAACTTACTGCTAGAACATAGGAATAATGTAAGACTACATCATAGAGACTTGGGACCCTCAGACACAGAGGTCTGTGCATCAGTTCATTTCATCCTCATAGTAACCTGTGGGAGATGCTGTGGCTTTCTTCTTACCTAGGTAAAGCAATGAAGCCTGAAGAATTTGTCTCCACATGACAGCTAGAAAATGCCAGATTCTAGGTCCAAGTGCATACCTTGTTCAGAACAAGAGGACTTTTTCACACTGATTCTAGACTGTGGACTGGCAAGGTGGCTCATTGGTTAAAGAGTTTGCCATGCAAGTGTGAGGACCAGAATTAGACCCCCAACATCCATGTAAATGCCAGCTGGGTGTGGTAGAGATCCCTGGGCCAAGCTGCTCTGGGTTCAAGTGAGAGATCCTTCCTCAGTATACTAAATAGAGAGTGATAGATGCATGTGCACACACACACACACACACGCAGAAAAAAGAATCTAGATTGGTTTTGGTTGGTGGCATTTTTTATTTTCTAGTTTTTGGGCCCTGTAGTGTGAGGCACTAAGTATATAATGTAAAAGGGATACTGTTAACAAACTCTTACATGAAATTCTGATTGTTTAGTCCTGTTGATAGTGTGATTGTTTTTAATCTTATCGGTGATGAGATTATTGTATAAGTTGTTTAAATTAATCTGATGTGTTTGCAGGTGGTTGCTGTATATGGAACTTTGTCTGATTTGCTTTCTGTGGCCAGCAGTAAACTCGGCATAAAAGCCACCAGTGTGTATAATGGGAAAGGTGGACTGATTGATGACATTGCTCTGATCAGGTAAGCATCCCCTTTTTCACAAGCATGAACAGTATGCGCTTGGCTTCTTGGTGCTGTGCTGTGTTCCCTTATGCAGTAGTTCCATTCCTGCTGGGAAGACGGGCTTTTGTTCTGGCAAGTGATTGTCTAGTACTAGCTATTGGAGTTTAAGTCACTTAGGCTTAAGATATATTAATCAGATAGCAAACCCGCAGTATATTTCAGTATATGGATAGTCTTAGATATCTACAAAAACTTACTCTTTCTGACACTTGAGATAAATACGTAAGACATGACATTTTCATTATTTTAGATCTCATATGCATTTGTTTATTGTTAAATCCATGTTAAGAATGCTTTGAATTTTATTTACATCACAAAGAACTAATTTGTGAAAATGTGCTAAACAAGATGACATTCTCAGTAGAGATAGTACAAGACTCCCACCACATAGTACTTTTTTTGGAGCTGCATTTTGTTTTCATTTTTTGAGGTAGGGTCTCACTCTGGCCCAGGCTGACCTGGAATTCACTAAGTAGCCTCAAGGTGACCTTGAACTCATGGCCATCCTACTACCTCTGCCTCCCAGAGTGCTGGGATTAAAGGCATGCACTGCCATGCCGGGCTCCTGCATTTTGTTTTTTAAATATGTCAGGCAGATGATCACTTTAAAAAACAAGTCTCAGGTTCCCCTCATTCCTTTCTGAAAACTGGGAGGAAGTTTAACAAAAGGATGGCAAAGGAAACAAATGTAGGTAATGACTACACCACTGATAGAATTGCTTTGCTTGAGTTACCTCATTTAATTGAGAAAGCCTGAGATTTTTACAGTAAATGAGGTGAAGATGGTGATGCTTTAAATTACAGTGGTATAATAGACAACAGCTAATTCCTGTGACTTCTAGATTTTGATGGTGGCTTTTTAAATTTTTATTTTCCCAGGGATGATGATGTTTTGTTTGTGTGTGAAGGAGAGCCATTTATTGGTAAGTGACTTTCTTAAAAACCAAATTTGCTTGCCAGAAATTTTTTGAAAATGAAATAATAAATATTTTACACAGTGTTATATGACTTAAAATGGAAAAGAATTTTGTGGCTATACCTAGATCTTCACATTCTTTTTCATTCCACACTGGGTTTATGTTAAAGTACATTTTAAATTTAAATTTTATGATAATATTTTAGTATGGATACTCCTTTTATATGCCTTTAAGATGCTCTAGATTTGTACATATTTGTTAACTATGAGGTGTGTGATAATTTTGAGGATAGAAACTGCACCTGTTTTAGTTTAAAATTTTCTCTTTGGTGGTCATTGTTAAAATTTCCCTTAGTGTTGTCACTTATTTGTAACCATGTATTTATCCTGGCAGTAGGATCTGACAGTCCTCGACTGCTGATCAACTCAGAGCAATGAGAACATGACTGGATGTCAAGAGCTGTTTTTTGGTTTGGAGCAAAGTGTATATATATAATTGACTGTCTCAAAAGAAAAGGCCAAAGCATGAGTTAGCACACATTCTTTAACAAGGGCCTTATTTAGTTCTATGCAAGCACACCGGGGTGTGTGCGACAATACTGTTTGAAGCATCATGGGAATTGTATGTGGTTAGGAGATCCTTGCTTAAGCAGTTGCCAAAGGTTAAAATTAAATATATATTTGTCTGGGCTGGAGAGATGACTCAGCTTTTGAAGGTGCTTGCTTGTAAGGCTTGGCAGCCTGGGTCGGATTCCCCAGTGACCACATGGAGACGATGCACAAGGTGGTGCATGTCTCTAGAGATGACGTGCAGTGGCAGGAGGCCCTGGCACACCCATATTCATTCGTAGTCTCTCTCTTGATCTCTCTCGAGTAATTATGTACATACATTCGCACACGCGCACGCGCACACACATACACACACACTCTTCTTTGTCTCCACTTTAAAATTGAGTAAAACCTCTTTGTTGCCTTCTTGTATCCCTTGACCTAACAGAGGGTTAGCAGTCAGTGCTTGCTTACTGGTTCACTGCATGGACACAAGAAGCAGTGAGTCATGGAACAGCGGTCGGGCTAGCATGTAGTTGGTGGCATAGGTCAGTGCTTACCATGTTTAAAGGTCCCGAGTTAATCTTCCAGCACCAACAATCAGACAATATGAAGGTTTGTTTATAGCTATGGATTCTTAGATTTTAAAATATTTGGTATGTTTACATCCTCTGTGTTTATAGATTCTTAAATTGTCTTACCTTTGCCAGTGGAAAACCCTCTATCTTGTTAATACAACCTCATTCATCTATGATTTCTTTACTATCTTGAATAAGAGATATTCATCGTATACTTTCCCTTGTCCCATGCCTATGTCAACATTATTGCTAAGACCACCATCACGTGTCACCCCATTTCATCCTGATGTAAAGTGTTGGAAGCAAAATAAATCTGGTCTTAAATGACTATTTTCCTAGATCACCCAAAGGATTTTTTGTTCCCAAAGTACAGTGTTTTAGTAGACTGTTGATGTTCTGGGTTGGCTTTCTCAGGTATTTGATTGGCCCTTTTCACATGTACTGTATGTATGTTTTTTAATTTCAGGAAAGCTCTCTTGAACTTGAAATCACACATTTTATCTTCTTGCTCCAACCTCCTCCTCTTGTGCCATTTGGATCTTCCACGGTTACCTCACACGTTTGAACCTCCTACTATAAATCCCATTTGTCTCTTTGTTTTTTTTCTTGCATGTGTGTGTTATGTGGTGTATGTGTGCAGAGTGTGTGCAGTATATGTGTGTGCAGATACATGCACATTCCAAAGGCCAGACACTATCTGGTGTTTTATCTCTTTTGCATTGTTTCCTTGGGGCAGAGTCTCTGAGCCTGGAGCAGCTGTATTTCAGTCAGACTGATCTGAGAGCTCCAGGGATTCTGCTGTCACCACCCGCACCCCCACACTCAGGACTGGGGTTACAGACACACGTGACCACACCTAGCTTTTTATCTAGATGCAAGGGATCAATATCGGGCCCTAATCCTTGCACAGTAAGTGGCGTTTCTTACTGAGCCATCTCCCCAGCCTCTAATTTCTTACTTATTTTTAAAGTTCTCTTATTTTTTTAACAATTTAATTCCCTTAGGCATTTATTACCTGTTGTGCTTAATCATGTTTCTTGTAGTTTATTTTCTTCATTCCCAAAATTGTTCTTGTTTCTTATTCTTTCCAGAGCTCCTTACCTCGTGTCTGAATTTTATGATCCTGTGTTTTTTTCACACTTACATGTAGCATGTCTTGTAGTATTAGTTTTTATCTGTTTTACAGGCGGTTCCGTCCGGCATGGTTTTTCACTGTCTTTCTGGGTTTGACTCTTCAGACTGTTAGCCTTTCTTTTGATTTAATGCTTCGTGTGGATTTGATCTCAGTCCTTTCTTACTGCTCATTCTTCCTTACATTGTGAACATTGGGAACATCTTTTCTAATTTTATGACTTTAGAATTTCTGTCTCTTATTTTTTGTTCACTGTTAAATACTGCAGGACTCATTTCCTGGTATGATCCAGTCTGTTAGAGCTTCTTAGCTTTGATCTGCACTCATTTCTCTTTTGTCCCTTGTTCAAGTTACATTCTTAGTGTGTTACTGTCACATGTGACCTTTTCCTTGGGAGGAGCTTAGGCTGGTTTGAGAGAGAATGTCCACTGTTGGCATGATCCATATGGAGTGGACAAGCTATCTGCTGTTGTCCACAGGCTTGTTGGGGTATGAAGTCAACACTTCTGGGTTGCCGTGGGAATTGGCTTCTTCATAATAAACACCCTGTGGCTTCTCTCTGCTTTTTCATCATGGCTGCTGATGGCGTGTGCTGTTAGAGCTGTCGGTGGTGGGCGGACCTGGTCACCTAGTTTTCTTCTAGGTTCCAGGACAAGCATGGTCCTGGTAGCTTTGACATCATTTGATGGAGGATTTAGTTTTAAAGTTATCCTATTGTCTTCTACCCAGAATCTTCAGTCTTAAGGTTTTTTTCCACGTGTCATCTCTAGATCCACAGACAGATTCTCCACCACCTGGAAGGCTCATAGGCTCTCACACAGATTGGCTAACATTGAATGTTGGAGGGCGGTACTTCACAACTACACGGTAAGAAAGAGAGTGTGTGTGTCTTAGAGCAAAAGAGGGTGAAAAGGGTTGATTGTGTACTGTTGGTTCTTTCCTTCAATTTCTTGATTTCCTTAAAAGATACCCAAATGAGCCGGGCGTGGTGGCGCACGCCTTTAATCCCAGCACTTGGGAGGCAGAGGTAGGAGGATCACCGTGAGTTTGAGGCCACCCTGAGACTACAGAGTGAATTCCAGGTCAGCCTGAGCTAGAGTGAGACCCTACCTCCAAAAAACAAACAAACAAACAAAAAGATACCCAAATGATTCTTAACTATGTCATGGGATTTAAAGTTTTTAGAAAGTTTTTTGAAGAAAAAAAGTAGAACAAAGTTCACATCTCAGTCCAGAAAAAGCATAAAAAGCCTTCAGCTTTAGAATGTGCTGTTTAGATATCAGTGGTAGACATGGAATGCAAGCAGAAATTAACAGCATTGAAATTGTAGAGACTACAACAACTTAAGTTCAGAGGGATCAGGAAAATGTATGACCAATCAAGAATGGTGTGGTATATCTTGCTATAAGGATACGTTACTATTTAAAATAAATTAAAACAGTATTTGAATCACAGGAAGTGTCAGAATAGAAGAGGTTTGGATAAGTGGCAACTTACTGCACATTTTTGTCTCCCAGCATTGCTCCTACCAGGTTGTAGCATGCATCTTTTTGAGAGAACAGCTGAAATCAAGTATACTCTTGACTTAAATATGTTTGTTTATAAAGACACATGAAGAAATCCATTTTTTTCCCTGAATTCTTAGGAGCACTTTAGTGAATAAAGAACCAGACAGTATGCTGGCCCACATGTTCAAGGACAAAGGTGAGTATGACACACTGTTTTCAGTTTTATGATCTGTATCTGTGTTGATTGATTTTATAACTCTGGGCCTTCTGTACTTTTCAGAAGTATAGTAACTTTTACAAGAGTAAAAACTTGCTGGTATATGATTTTTCTTCCATAAATTCTGATTTTGTGTTCTGTTTATGGGGGCTTGTAATGACATCACAGGTGTCTGGGGAAATAAGCAAGATCACAGAGGAGCTTTCTTAATAGACCGGAGCCCTGAATACTTTGAACCCATTTTGAACTACTTGCGTCATGGACAGCTCATTGTGAATGACGGCATTAATTTACTGGGTGAGCTTTTCACACATGTGTGTGTGTACTATGTATAGGCGTAGACATTGTTTGGCACAAGTAGGTAGTCATTCAAGTCTATAGTCTTTGTATATATTCATAGAGGATATTTCATATCTAAACATCCCACCTCTGACCCCAGTGAACATCACAGAATGCAAAATACATTTAGTCCCACTTCAAAAGTTCCCATAATTGGCTGAAGAGATGGCTTAATGGTTAAAGGCACTTGCCTGCAAAGCCAGAGGACCCAGTTTTGATTCCCCAGTACCCATGTAAGCCAGGTGCACAAGGGGACACATGCATCTGGAGTTTGTTTGCAGTGGCTAGAAGCCCTGGCACACCCATTCTCTCTCTGTGTATCTGCCTCTTCCTCTCCCTTCCTCTTACTGTCTCTCTCAAATAAATTTTTTTTTTTAAGTTTTGGTTTTTCAAGGTAGGGTTTTGCTCTAGCCCAGGCTGACCTGGAATTCACTATGTAGTCTCAGAGTAGCCTCGAACTCATGACAATCTTCCTGCTTCTGCCTCCTGAGTGCTGGGATTAAAGGCGTGCACCTCCATGCCTGGCTAAAATATATTTTTTTAAGTTCCCATAGTTATAACAGTTCAGCATTGTTAGGTTCTAAGTCCAGAGTCTCAACTCAGACCCAGAGTAATCTCTTATTTGTGAGTTTCTGAAAGATCAAAAGGAAGATTACGTACTTCCAAGATACACTGGAATAGTCTACATTCTCATTCAAAAAGAAAATAATATGACCATAGAGAGGAGGAATGAGACCAAAGCCAGCAAGGCAGACCTTAGCTCCTCCTGCTCCATGTGTGGCAGCATCCAGGCATCCCACAGTGTGACATGAGCTCCCCGGCATGGCAGCCTGACGTCCGTGGCCTTGTCCTCTCCTGGGCTGGCTGTGCTTACTCCCTGCAGCTCCCTTGACAGACATTCCATGTTCCTGTCTTGTCCAACTTACTGGGGCCTCCATTCCATCTTTGGCTTCTGTCTCAAAGCCTCACACATTCCCTCTCAAGTCTGCCTGCACAGATTCTACCTTCACCACATCTGCCTGGCCTCCCAGGCCTTCCTTTGAAATCTAGGTAGGAGCCAGATTCATGCATTCTGTGTTCCTGCAAAGACCACATTATGTAGATGACGCCAAGGTGTGCTGCCACTCACACGGTATCTGGGCTCCACTGGTCCATGGCTACAGTGGAGTTCGAGTACTCAGTTGGCTGGATCTGGGAAAACAATTTGCCGGGGGGGTGTAGACATCTCTTCTAGAAACAAAGTCTTTCAGATGAGTTAAAACCCTTACAATTCTATGCATCCTGCTCTGGGTAAAGTCTAGTCAGTTCCTGAGATGCCAAGAGTCCAGTACAAAATGCTTAATTTCTTTTTAATGATGCTAATCTGCTCTGCAGCTTGTCAGCAAGGTTAAACACCCTCCTTTTTTGGCCAGAATGCTGAATTCACAAAGCATGGCTCTGTTTTATCCTCCCAGTTCTCACATTAAGCCAGACTACAAGCCACCAGCTGTCTTTGTTCTAGTCTGAAGGATACCTTATCTTGAAATCCCACCACCAAATTCATTAGTCCATTACTTTTAAATTGAGCCTCACTCAAAATCTCAGGACATGGGCAAAATACAGAAAAATCCTTTTCCAGAATGTGACCTGACTGACCTGTCCTCTTTCCAGTGTAGTCCTGATCCCATCTTGGGCCTTCACTGTCTGCTTTCATGTTGATGTTCTGGTCTTCTTGGCTCACAGCAGAATTGCCTGTTAAGCTCTGAAACACCAATTATAAATATTTTTGAATGCTCTGTATGAACATTCTAATACTAGTTACTTGTCTGACAGTAATAGCCTACTTGTTGAATGTTGGTGCTGTTGTGAGACTAACTTAACGAATTCTATAATTATCAACACAAATCATTTTCTGTAAAAGTCATGCTTTCTGCTCTTATAGGTGTGTTAGAAGAAGCCAGGTTTTTTGGCATTGACTCACTGATTGAACACCTAGAAGTGGCCATAAAGGTGAGGTTTTTTTTTTTTTTTAACTTTGAGCAGTATTACATTGTAGGTATCACCCCAAAAGCCCTATTAATTTTTAATTCCTTTTTCAAGAATTCTCAACCACCAGAGGATCATTCACCAATATCCCGAAAGGAATTTGTTCGATTTCTGCTAGCAACTCCAACCAAGTCAGAACTGCGTTGCCAGGTAACTAAAACAGATTTCACATGACTTGTTTGTGTCATCAAATCTTTTTTTAAAATTTTTGTTTATTTTTATTTATTTATTAGCAATAGAGAGAAAGAGAGAGAGAGAGAGAGAGAGAGAGAGAGAGAGGGAGGGAGGGAGAGAGAATGGACACACCAGGACCTCCAGCCACTGCAAATGAACTCCAGATGTATGAGCCACCTTGTGCATCTGGCTTACGTGGGTCCTGGGGAGGTGAGCCTCAAACCCAGGTCCTTAGGCTTCATAGGCAAGTGCTTAACCGTTAAGCCATCTCTCCAGCCTGTGTCAGCAAATCTGAGTAGTTTAACATCTGTACATCCATAGGTTGGCTTTGTTTTGTTGTTGTCTATTTTTCTTTTTCTTGCAATATCTAATCTAGTTATATGCCATAGAATTGTAAAATGGTCAGTTGAAAAGAGACTCAGTGGTCTTTTTTTCTGCCTAATTATGCTTCATGCCACAGTTTTTGAGCAATGCATGGAAACTGCAGCAGCTTCTAGAACATATTTACACAGTTGCTGTGTGTGACTGGCCAGTGGTGGGTGCTTTTGCTTTTGTGTATTGTAGGTTTCAAAGCCACAATACCTATTTTTTTCTTAATGGTATATTGAATTTGGGAATTTACAAAATAATTATAGTTCAGTTAAAGTGAAAGAATGGCACCTGTCACAGCTATGTGACTAAAGGGGATCCCTTTCTGGACACTTCCAAACATAATGGAAGTGTAGCCAACTATCTCCTAAGGTTTGTGGAGATGAAGTTCTTTATACAAGGAACATGTTAAAGACACATGCTTCATGTATCTAGGTTCCACTTGCCTATATTTAATAATAAACTCCCAAGTGACTAAAAACCTTGGTGCTTAGTTATAGTAATTAATTGATCTAGTTCAGAGAGATAGTTTGGTTGCTGTGACAGCTTGTGCTTTTAATTCCAGGGTTTGAACTTCAGCGGGGCTGATCTTTCTCGTTTGGACCTTCGGTACATTAACTTCAAAATGGCCAATTTAAGCCGCTGCAACCTTGCACATGCAAATCTGTGTTGTGCAAACCTTGAGCGAGCTGATCTTTCTGGATCAGTGCTGGACGTAAGAATTATGTTTCAGTTACAAGCAGCAAGAAAGTTAAATGCGTAGGCTATTGAGCAATCTCAGAGAGCAGGAATTAATACCTGTTTCTTACTGGAATTTTTACTTCAAAGCAGAAGTTAACCATGTGCATGAAACTCAAGAGTCTAAAACTAGAGTGGGCTCATTTTATAACTTTGATATTCTTCATGAAACAGACCTAAAAGTTCAGCAATTAATAGGAAATTAAGTCTTAAGCTCTTCAGTATAGTGTACCAAAATTTAGCTGAGCCTTAATTTTCTGTAAATTATATGTAAAACTGAAAAGAACCTTTGAAATCCATTGACCTTCATTCCTGGAATGGGGAAGTGTAATCACTCCAGAAGCATTTGGCATACCCCCACACACACAGAGTTTATATTTATTAAGTAGAAAGTTGTATGGATACATCATGTGTTAGTACCATCATTTCCCCCCTCCCTGCCCCCATTCCACTAAGGGCCCTCCTCAGTGGGATTGCTGGTATTTCCCCGAGCTTGCAGGTTGTGAGATGTGAGAGAATCAGTCATTGTAAGTGGGTGAAAGGCAGTGCCTGTGGGCATTCCCTTCCACTCTGTGGTTCTTACATTCTTTCCACCCTTTCTGCAAAATTCCCTGAGCTGTGGTAGATGTGTTTTAAGTCTACTTTAGTGTTGTGCTCTCAGCAGGTTCTGGATTTCTGCTTTGGTGCATTCTGAGTGTCCTCTGTATCTGTCTCCATGACTGTGGCACTGGTTGACAGGCTCGCCATGGAAGCAGCACTCTGGCTCATTATAATTCCCCTGTGGTCTTACCTGGGCCCTGGGTGATGTGTGATGAGTGATTTATCTCCTCATTCTAGCTGCCTTCTGAAAAAGAAAAACAGATTCTCCAAAAGAGACTGAGGTCAGCATAGGTTCCATGTGATAAGCATTATTATTACTATTATTATTATTATTTTGGTTTTTCTGAGGTAGGGTCTCACTCTAGCTCAGGCTGACCTGGAATTCACTATGTAGTCTCAGGGTGGCCTCGAACCCACTGCGATCCTCCTACCTCTGCCTCCTGAGTGCTGGGATTAAAGGCGTGCGCCACCTCGCCCGGCTGGGATAAGCATTATTAATCAAGAGAGATTTAGATGGATGTAACCTCTCTTGGCTAAAGACGAGTGGTCTCTGCAGGATTTGGAGTATAGCTTTAGATCAGGTATGGTGAGAACTCCAGAGGTGTTTCTTTTGCTGAGGATGTTTTTGGATAGCTGAGACCTTGGCAGAGATATTTTGAAAAGAACAGCGTGCATCAGTGTAGAAATTAGCATCTGTCTCAGTTGCTCTTCCTGTGTATGTCTGTGTGTACATTCATGTTCACATTTATATGCACGTGTGTGTATGTATATAAGTAACAGTCACCTGGGTTCATTTGCGATTAGAAAATACAGACTGAAACAGTGACAACTACAAAATCCTTCTACCTAGGTTCTGTGCTGCTCTGTTTCACCAAGTACAGAGTCATGCTTTGATAGCCATTTGTTACTATCATATTAGTTTTATTCCTTAGTTCAGCCTACCGTGACCTTTTATATCAAATCTAGTTTATAAAATGTACCAGTATTTTGAGTACCATCACTCTGTTCTTTCATCTCATGATGAAGGGTCCAGTTATTTGCAAAATGGACAAAAGGCTAACAGTATAAAGAAAACATGAGAAGATCTTACAGTCTCTGGTGAAATGTTGAAAGACTGCTTTGTTTTGGTAAAGATTTTTTAATTTGTTTTTATTTATTTGTAAGCAGAGAGAATGAGTGAATATGGGCATGTCAGGACCTCTTGCCACTGCAAACAAACTCCAGATACATGCACCACTTTGTGCATCTGGCTTTACATGGGTACTGGGGAGTAGACCTGGACAGGCAGGCTCTGCACACTAGTGCCTTACACACTGAGCTGCCTTCCCCAGCCCTTGCTGCTTGGTTTTCTTTAGGGATATACATGACAACAGAGACAGACTGGCTCATATCAATCAGCTGGCTTTCAGGTCTGTTTAATTACAGTGCTACTATCAACCTGAGCCATACTTTTCCTCACTGTACACTATGACTCATAATTCTTATGCTGTCTATTTCATGTAGTTGATGTGAAGGCATGTGTGTGTGTATATCTCATAAACAGAATTATCGGGTTGGGCTGGAGAGATGGCTTAGCGGTTAAGGCGCCTGCCTGCTATGCCTGAGAACGCTGGTTCCAATCTCCAGCGGTTCCAATCTCCAGGTCCCACGTTTAGCCAGATGCAAAGTGACACAAGGATGCAATGCCGCACTTGCCCACAAGGGGGTGCACACATCTGGATTTCGTTCATAGCAGCTGAGAGACTGCTGGCATGCCCATTCTCTATCTGTCTTCCTCTCCGTCTCTGTCTGTCTCTCTCTGTCTCTCTCCAAAAATAAATAAAATAAAAATTTAAAAAAATTTTTAAAAAAAGAATTATCGGGTTAATTTTATTATTTTAATGAGAGAGAGAAAATTGGCACACCAGGGCCTCCAGCTATTGCAATGAACTCCAGACATGTGTGCATGTGCAGTCTTGCGCTTGTATATCTTGTGTGTTTGGCTTATGTGGGACCTGGGGAGTCAAACATGGGTTCTTAGCCTTTGCAGGCAAGCGCCTTAACTGCTAAGCCATCTCTCCAGCCCACAGGTTAATGAATCACAATAAGACTGACTCATTCTGAAGAACGGTTGTTCAGAGTATGTAAGCTCTGAAGGTCCATTGACTTTGGATTTGAAGGTGGTGCTGATTAATGGCTGGTACACCATAGTGTCCACAGACATGGTGCATGCTAAGCATTCTGTCATATCAGCCGCCCCTGTGCCTCCCTCTCCTCTTGCTGATTTGCTTGCCCAGTTTATAATTGTGTTTCTCTCCTGGTCTGTGAAACCTTTCCGTAGGATTCCTCCACTTCTGTTATAATCCAGGATGGTCCCAGTTGCTGTCCTGTTACACAGCCTGTGCCTGCCCTGCTATCTGTTCTGTCCACATGCTGTAGTTTAGAGTTTGTTCTGTGAGTTCTGCTGCTGTTATTGACAGCGAATGTGAGAGGCCTGTGCTAATTCAGCTGTCACCTCTCATTGCCTATCCCCAGCTTGAGCCTATGGAACAGTAGTAGCTTGGAATGGTGAGGAAGAGGGGATATCAGAGGGTAACACAAGGGACATCTGAAATGGTTGTTTTGTATGACTGATTGTTTCACAGACTGACAATCTGCAACCTAGATATTTGCCGAAAGCCAAAAAGGCCAGTTATTAACAGAGTTGCAACTAGTCCAAAGTGTGTGATTTCATTTTTTACTTTTTCTCTGGAAAAATGTCGAATACTTTCTAAAATAGAATGGTGTCATAAATCTTCCTTATACCGTTGTCACTCATCCTTAACAAATAATCTGAAGAAGCCATCTTTCTTCTGTTTGGACCTCACCACAGAGAACTGTGAACAACTCATTATGCCAACTTAAAAACATTTGTTTTATCTCTTAAAGATAAGGGCCAGTTAAAGAATATAATATTAATATCATACTTTAAAAATAACAGTAAGTGGGGCTTGAGAGATGGCTTAGTGAATGCAGCACTTGCCACACAAGCATGGGGGCTGGAGTTCAGAGCCCCAGAACCCACCTAAGAGCCAGATGTGATAGCTGCCTGTGGCAGGAGAAGGGTGGAGACAGGAGAATCAGCATGTTGGGGGCCAGCTTGCCTCCTGAATGGAACAGCAAATGAGAGAAACTGCCGGCCCGTTTCAAACAAGGTGGATGGCAAGCACCAACATCGTAAGCTTCCTTCAGCCTCCGTGCACACCAGCAGTCACATGCATCATACATGTGCACAGCTCTACAAGCCTAGTTTCCCAAGTCGGATCCCAGTGCTTGTATCATCCCAGTGCGCCCACAGCAATGGGAGCCAGAGCCAAGAGAATTCAGAAGCTGCAGGCCAGCTAGACTGGTCTTCTCAGAGACCAAATAATACCATACAAGACCCTGTCTCAAACAAGGTAGAAGTAGAGAACCAACATCCCAGGCTTGTCCTCCGGTCCCTATACATGCGTGTGGCATGCACACCCATACACATGTTTATATGCACACATAATAAAGTCCATAAAGATAGAAAATTTCATTTCATTCTTTCCCTGTGCTTCCTTGTAAGATTCTGTAGTATAACCCTGGCTATAGACTGGTCCCTATATAAATGCCCTGAACAGTTTGTTTTATTTAGCAGTATTAAAGAGAACCACAGACATTCATGTGCATGTGTAACTCCCTGTCCGATGATCGTTTAAGTGCATAAAATCTGGTCGTCCTTTAGTTATTTGGGCACTTCCAGATCTTCATTAACTCACCTACCTAGGCAGAGTCTTTGCAGTGTCTCCTTAAGGCTTAGGCATGGATAGATTGGAACAAGCGAGCATCTGTACACTGGCTATTAAATATATGATCTCTGCCTCATCTTCCTTTTACTGGAATTGACTGTGAGAAAGTAAGTTGCATCTGTAAAAGATTCTTGTTAAAGCTTTACTTACATTATGCCTTGTAATTTTTAAAACACTTTCACCATCAGCTTTTGTTTTGTCACAATTATGAAGAATAAGAACAAGGTGATGTTAACAGCTTTATAATAATATAAATGTTACAATAATAGATAAGAGCTAAAAGAATTGGTTCATGTGGCCTTTAACATGAAGGGGGCACCAAGATTTTCACTTCTTGATTCCTATAGTGAGAGAAGGAGAAAATGCAAACCCCTAACAAGTGCATGTCCTCCTTGCCCTTACCTCTTGACTGCTATTTTGTCAGGCCTAGGGCTATTTTTAAAAATAGAATAGCTGTCATAGTTCAGTCTTCTCTGGCTTATCTAAACCGTTGTTTTTATTTTAGTTTCAAGCAGAGAGAGAGAATAAATATATGGGCTTGCCAGAGCCTCTAATTGCTGTAAACACATTCCAGATGCATGTGCCACTTTGTGTATCTGGCTTTATGTGGGTACTAGGGAATCGAACCTGGGTTGTTTGGCTTTGCAGGCAAGCACCTTAACTGCTGAGCTATCTCTCCAGCCCTAAACAGTTAGGTTTTATTTGAATTGGACATGTTTAATTTGGTGTTCATTTCTTTTTAAACCGTTCTTTAAAAAAGAACTTTAAATAGTTCCCAGTTCTTACTAGGTTCCTCTTTGTTATAAATAGAAAACAATAATTGATTGCAAATGTATTGAATTAGGCCTTTTCTTCCCTTTTCTGTTGTTTTATTTACACACAATAGGAAAGATCATGAATCTTAAAGTCAACGCTTTTTTCTTTGCAGTGCGCAAATCTCCAGGGAGTGAAGATGCTCTGTTCTAACGCAGAAGGTGCGTCCCTGAAGCTGTGTAACTTTGAGGATCCTTCCGGTCTTAAAGCCAATTTAGAGGGTAAGAGCCTGTCTGCAAATGCTGGTTCTAAGGTAGAAGCAGACCATGAAGAAAAAATTCCAGCCCCATCATTGTTCACATGAAACAGGAATGCCAGAGGGGCAGGCTCCTTGTAGCAGTCATTCATATCTGGCTTGCAAAGGTCATACGCTTCCTGGGCCTCGATTCTTGAGTGCCCAGGAGAAATAAAGCTTCAAATACTTAAGGAGGCTTTTGCTGAGGGATTAAATAGCATTGACCAGAAGGAAGCATTTCAGTTTGCACAAAGCCCCAAATTTTTCTGTTGGATTTGAATACTTCATTCATACTTTGCTGTTTGGATTGGGCACCCGGGTTCCTGGGCTATTGAGGAGGGCGCTTCTCTGTCTCCCTGGTCATGAGCTATGTGGGCATATTACTAAAGTGCTGGTCATCATTAGATAGCACTGATGATGTGCTCTAGAGTATTGCTGAAAAATGCTAATTTATATCATCAGCCAGTTGTCACCACTAAGCGACATACTTTCATTTTGGTTGAAAGATTGAGATTTGGAGTTGTTGTTTTTTTTTTTTTTTTTTTGGCAAAAGTTGCAGGAATTTGTCCTCATTCCTCTCCACTAAATCATCGTGTATTTTTTTAGAACAAAAATTTATTTATTTATTTATTTGAGAGAGGGAGAGAAAGAGGCAGGCATATAAAGAGAGAGAATGGGCTCACCAGGGCCTCTAGTCACTGCAAATGAACTCCAGACACATGTGCTACCTTGTACATCTGGCTTACATGGGTACTGGGGAATCAAATCTGGGTCCTTAGGCTTTGCAGGCAAGTACCTTAACCACTAAGCCATCTCTCTATCCCTCCTCTTGTACTTTTGCAGCAGGTGAATAACTATAAATAATTTTAGGTTAAATTGCTTTCACAATTTGCTCTCTGTAGGTGCTAACCTGAAAGGTGTGGATATGGAAGGAAGTCAGATGACAGGAATTAACCTGAGAGTTGCCACCTTAAAAAATGCAAAATTGAAGAACTGTAATCTCCGAGGAGCAACCTTAGCAGGAACTGATTTAGAGGTGAGCTCTCCCACATGGAAAGAGCTTTAGGAGTCTAGAGGTTCTGAGTGTATCTGGCAGCAAGTATTGAAATTGTGAGCACAGCAGAGGGACCAGCCTGGGCTACATGGAGACCCTGTCTCCAAAACAGTAAAAAGAAAAGTTGATTTCTTGTTTGAACTAATTTCAGCTCAGAGCAGGATCCATCACCTGAGTCACAAATGCCCAAGGCGAGGATATTCACTGCCCAGCTTTCAGGTCCTTTCCTGTGGCCTTTCACAAGCGGAGAAGTTCAGTAGAGGTTTTCCAGTCTTGTTCCCAAACAGAATGTAATGGACCAGATTGTTTCCTGAACTACTTGGGAATTTAAGAAAAGGCCATTTTAACTTGGTACCATGCTCATTTTGAATCTCAGTTTGAGATTTTATTTTTATCTGCTTATCTTTCTCATAAAAGTATTCTAGAAATTTTTTATGATCTGCAAATTGAAGTAACCAGTTCAGTATTTGGGATTTAGGTCCTCACTGTTTAGCCCAAGTTGGCCTCAAACTTGTCTTATTCTGCTTCAGGTGCCCCCCCCCGTACCCCCCTCCCGCCGCCACCACCACCACGAGTTCAGGGATGATGCCAGGGATACGCTTCCACGCCTGCTTCCACACCTGACTCGATCACTACTACTAGGTCTCCACAGTGCCGCTGGGTCATGCTTTCTGCATGTACTGTTCAGTGCAGTAGCTAACTAAACACACACACTTGCTGAGCACTTGAGCTCAGGGACAACTGGCATTGGTTGTTTTTCTATTTTACTTCATTTGAAGTTATTCAAATTTAAATAGCCACACATTTCTGGTGGCCGTTACATGAACAGTACAGCTTTACGTGAGGAAATCTGGCCCAGGTAGAATTGTATGTGAAAATGTAGTTTGCTGTGGACTTTTTGTTGTTATGTTTTAGCCTTGATCTCTGTTGTTTTTGGGAGCAGACCAGAAGGATCCTTTAAATGTCAAGGAGAAAGGAACCAGTCTATAGCCAACTGTTTGGTCCTTTTATGAGCACAGGCATTAAGTATTGTTGTTACCTGAGATCCTAGGTGTTCCCTTGCTCTCATAACACGTAGTGAGTGTGGATTTGTGGGAGAAGTCTCCTGACCAGTTGATCGTGAAGGCTGTGGGGTTAGCTGCTGGCGTCTGACCCACCTGCCTCAGAGACAAAGTGCAGTCACCCTTCTTTCTGGCCATCATCCCCTAACCTCAGGGATTTGAGTACAGTCTCCACCTTATCTTTTCTTGGGTAATGTGGAGCGAAGTTAACATACAGCTCCTAGTTGCAGTGGTTAAGCCACTGTCCACGTCTACCTAAAGTCATTGAATTGTACACAGACTTGGCCTTAAGTGAAAGGCAATTTCTTGTTGTAAAAATGTTAGAGTTACCAGACATGGTGGCGCACGCCTTTAATCCCAGCACTCGGGAGACAGAGGTAGGAGGATCGCTGTGGGTTTGAAGCCAAGAGTGAATTCCAGGTCAGCCTGGGCTACATTAAGACCCTACCTCAAAACATGTTAGAGCTACATAATGGATAAATCCCCTAAACAAAATAATAAGTAAAATCTCAGATGTTTTTAAAAGCAGTCTTACCCATACATTCCTTTTATTGTTTTTACTTTGAGATTATTGTAAATTTGTTTAGATAATTGTTACTACATTGGAATCCATTCTGGAATTTAAATGTCTCCTTATAAAATATATGAACAGCCAGGCATGGTGGTGTTGCTTATAAACCCAGTACTTGGGAGATGGAAGCAAAGAGGTTCAGGACTTTGAGGCAACCCTCAGATATTCAGAGAATTCAAGGCCAGCCAGGACTACATGAGTCCCTGTTTCAAAAAATGAAAAATAACAACATATGCCCTCCCAGTCCCCCCCCACCACCACACATACACACAAGTAGAAGAGATGGCTTCCTCCTTAACCTGTGCTTATACGTATCTGTGGTCTGCCTGGGCCTTGGCCAGAAAAAAAAAACAAAAACAGCGTAGTTTAGCTTGGAGATACACAAGTAGTGTTCTAGAAGTTGAATTTCACAATACAGGAATATTGTCCCACTCTGCCCTGACATCATTTTGAGAGGAACCATATAAAGCCCTCAGTCACTTGAGCTACACGTCTTATTTTATCTTACAGAACTGCGATCTGTCTGGATGTGACCTTCAGGAAGCCAACCTGAGAGGCTCCAACGTGAAGGGGGCCATATTCGAGGAGATGCTGACACCACTCCATATGTCACAGAGCGTCAGATGAGCGTCGGGCTGGAGGAGTGTGTCAAGGAGGAAAAATGTTCTCTTGTCATTTTCTTTCTCCACCCACTCAGCTGTCCACTTGAAATAACTCTAAGGGGATTAAGACAAACCAGTTTGAGGCTTACGCTTTTTCTCAGAGGTGCATAAGGAGCAAAGTTGAACTGTCCCCTGATTCTGATTTGACAGACACTCATCTAATAGACATAGTGGAGCTAGGTCATCCTGTGCCTTTTGAGTCAGGTTGGAGCCTTCATCTGGTTATGATCAGGAATAGTATCTATTATACTCTGCTTTCAAATAGGCATGATGTGGAAATTCCATCTTGGTTTAAGATGCGTTTGAGAATTTTAATTTATGAAAAGCACAACATATGCAATTATATTTATTGAATACCTAGATGCAGTAAGGATATTTAAATTGTTAAACTTTATGAAAACTTTGAAAGGTTGTTCAGGTTTATAAATAGCTTTAGTGATGCCTTCCCTCCCTCTTTAAATACCTGTCGCCCCGGATGAGGATGGTGATGTCAGATCCCTAACTAAGGCTCTCTTTTCAGGTTCATTTTTTGTAATGTTTACTTTTAAAATGAAAACGGGACCTAAATTCAAGAAATTAGCCTCTTCTTACTTTTTGAGAGCCAGTGGAAGGGAAGACATGGCTGTGCACCCCTGTCTGCAGGTGGAGGGAGGGATGGCCTGCAGCCACTGCTTATGAATGAGCATTCCTCAGTCATTGTAGGCAAGTGCATGTCACACCAGACTAGGCAGTTCTGCCCATTCGCAACGCCAGTTTTCTCATGTAATCACACAGATGTAGGAAAATACTTCAGAACCAAAACACCAAGGTGCACCATTAATACTCGCTTAATGCAAATGCCGAATAGTGCTTAGAAATGGACATTATATTTAATCCCAGAGCAGCTAAAGCTACAAAATAGGAATAGACCTGGCAGAGTCACCTTTTAGGAGGCAACATACTATAACTGCAGCTAAAGAACTTTAAACTGACAGTTTATTATGGCCAGCAAAAAAAAATAAGGCATTTGATGAGTCTAAGCTATAATACCAGTCAGCACCTGTAGTTTCTTTTTTTAAATTTCCTGTTATGTATCTTGGTTTGTTTTGCTTGGAAGTCAAATTTCAGCCTAGTTTTTCTGAGTTATTATCTCTGTAGCAGCAGAGGTGGGGCCTTTACTTCACTACCAGTGTCCTGATGTCCTTATATGTGCCCCAAGAGCAGGGATGTAAGCTGTGTCCAAATCCTACAGACTCGTCAGCGTGAGGCAAGGAATCCTTACCCACCGCCTTGTCTCCTTTGGGAGAATGACATATCTTCAGTATTCTGTAGCTTACTCTTATATATCTACATATGCAAAGCTTTCCTTCACAGTAAAGGGCTCATATGCACACTGGCCGGAGATGGCTCCTTTATGTGGGAAGGAAAGTGACTTTAAAAATGAATTATTTTCTTTGCTTTATTATTTTTACCAAGACAGAGAAGTATTGTATTGAGAAATATCTATTTTCATAATCAATATGTGCCTAAATTATATTTCAATCATTTTACTCTGTACTATATTTTCAGTAATTATAGACTATGCTCTTCATTCACTCAAAGGCTCCTCTGTAGGCCAATGTCAATTGCAGAGGATCTGAATGCTCTAAACACGGTGTGCGTGGAGCTGCAGGGCTTGGGTCTGATAGATACTGTGTTAATAAATGATATGAACCATCTCTTTGCTTGTTCTTGGAAATCGGCACTATCTGAATCTCCCTTGTACTTCTTTCTGTAGCTTGACAACCAGGATACAACATTGTTCCTATGTGGATTTGTTTCTTTTATAGTGCCTGAGGAGCTGAGGAGAAGGCTCAGCGGGTAGGGGTTACCCTAGTCCTGGGGAGGAGAGGCCAGAGAATCTCTGGTCAGCCAGTCTGACAAAATGGCAGCTCTGGGCTCAGTGAGAAACTCACTCAAGGAAACACACAAGTGAAAGACTCTCTCGGGACTGGAGAGATGGTTTAGCAGTTAAGGCGCTTGCCTGCGAAGCCTAAGGACCCAGGTTCGAATCTATAGTACCCACATAAGCCAGATGCACTAGGTGGCACATGCATCTTGAGTTTGTAG
This sequence comes from Orientallactaga sibirica, assembly GCA_036365145.1. Taxonomy (NCBI): domain Eukaryota; kingdom Metazoa; phylum Chordata; class Mammalia; order Rodentia; family Dipodidae; genus Orientallactaga; species Orientallactaga sibirica. Next base: position 5,880,701 of record JAEOAD010000037.1, read on the forward strand.
TAGCTAGAGACCCTGTCATGCCAATTCTTTCTCTTTATCTGCCTGTTTCCCTCTCTCAAATATTAAGAAAAAAAATACTTTCTCAATGAAAACAGTGTCATTAACATAAACTCACTTTGGACATATTTTATGATCTTTTACAAAATCCATCATGTTCACATGAAAACCTAGATTTTTTGCTTTCATTCTAAAGACATCTGATGATACGGTTTGTATTAAGCTCTACCTGATAAGTTGTCCCCGTTTGCCTAAGAGTTGAGTAAATAACATGCCCCAAAACTTTTTTTTATTTGACAGAGGGAGAGAATGGAGAGAGAGAATGGGCACACCAGGGCCTTCAGCCACTGCCAGTGAACTCCGGATGCATGTGCTCCCTTGTGCATCTGGCAAACATGGGTCCTGGAGAATCAAACCTGGATCCTTTGGCTTTGCAGGCAAATGCCTTAACTGCTAAGCCATCCCTCGAGCCCCCTAAACTTTTATTGTTTTAACTTGTCATCTAGGAGAGAGAATTCTAAGGCGGGAGGAAGTTTCAGAGCAGCAGAACTTCCTTGCCCTCCTGATGAAACACATACACTAGGCTAACAGATTTTTGTTGGGGGAGGGCACAGGGAAAGCTAAACCCAAATTGGTTGGGTGATTAGCATTGGTAAAATTCAGTCTCTACTTGAGTAACCGGTTGAAGGCAACACACACTGGGCTCTGATGTGCTCTGGTTTTAGTAGGAAATGTGACAAAGTCATTCTTAAGGCTTCCATGATAAATCAAGACGTTTCCTCTGGTTCGTTTTTATGACTGTTACTTACACTGCTACTCTGCCCCCAAGTCAAGTTTAAAATCATCTTTAATATATGAAAACCCAGGGATTTTTACTAAATCCCCAAAGGAGATAGTATACTTCAAATTAGAACCTTCACCCTGCAAAGAAGAATGGTTACATTATTTGAGGAGAAAGTGCCTTACCTGAGGTTTTGTCCTGAGACCCTTTTGCACAGTGACGAGCCCTGTCAGCTGTCATTAGCCTGGGTTTCCTCCCGCTGAGATTTTCCATTAGGGCAGGAAAGAGGTTTCTCAGCTGTCATTCAGTGAGGTTACAAAATCATTATTTGAATCATTTTGAGGTGTTTTAATGTTGAAAATGAAGCCTTTTCCCTATAAAACTACTTTCTCCGATTTAGGGGGGAAATTTGACAACTCCCAAGTCCAGTTATTTAAACTCAATTTATCAAATTGAACTCTCGGTAAATTGGCCTAAGCATAGAATTATGAACGGTCTCAACGTGTTCCCAGGCATCAAAAATTCACTGGCTGCATAGTGACTTAATAGCCTATTTGGTTTACCCTTAAGACCTATGTGACCCAGGACAAGACTGAGCAGACATAGGGGACATAGAGCAGACTGGATAATTTCACAGGCCATGTTGCTATGTTCATAAACACATCACAGCATTTCAGCAAAAGGTGAAGACCAGCTGATAGAACAACCTACAAGAACCCAGAGGCAAGTGGCCCAACAATAAGGTTCACATGTCTTTTTAACTTCTGTTTCATTGTTTCATTAATCCTAATCAAAGGCCACATTGTTGTGCTTGGGTGACAGAAGCACATCCCTCAGCCAGCTTAAAATCCATTGGACAGATTGAGCAGGCATTGCTTAAACCCCAGGGACTCTTACTGAAGAGTCACCTCCTCTTACTTGCACAATACTGGAAGCCGAGAGTCCACTGTTTGTGCCAGAATGGCCTGTTAGCGAAGGTACCCAAATGAAAGTTGAGCCGATCATTGCTGATTTATTTTGAAATTCCCCTCTATTTGCAGTTACGCTAACGTTTACAACTTCTCTATCACAAGGACTGGACAGCCTCCGCAGAGATAGCTAAGCAAACCAAGGAACATTATTTGAGTAAGACACTTGTTCTTGAAAGGCTTGCAAACTGAATGATTTCAGAAGACACTGGACAATGACCGATGGGGTTATCATCCTACCAGAAGTTGCCAATCTAAGCTCTAAAATGAACAAATCCCTAGTTATGTTTTTAAGCATCTTGTGGCTTAGCTAGTCTAGCAGGCTTTGCAACATACTGTGTGCAAGGGGTTCTTTCTATATCATGTAAAACATCTTTGAAGCAGAAATATAGGACTCATTGGTTAAAATGTCCTTGATTCATGAACTAACATTGACTCACTTTATCAAATGCTGACCAGATGCCAAAGATTATTACCATGGATGACTAAATAGAATAGAATCCCTGATGCTGCATAATGAGATTTCCAAGGTAAGGAAGGAATCTGGTGGGTAGGAGACAGGATGTTGACATTCACCTCTGGAATTCTATGTAGACATGGCATAGTGCCAATAATCACACATCAATACATCAGACTTAGGGGCCTGGCGATATTGCTCAGTGGGTAAAACACTTACTGCACAACCAGGAGGACCTGAGTTCGGATCCCGAGTACCCACAGAAAACGCCAGGCATGGTGGTGGGGAGGCAGAAACCAGAAGCTCCCTAGGGGTCACACCAGTCTAGCCAAATCAGGTAAGCTCTAGGTTCAATCTTAAACATCAAGGTTGAGGGGCTGGGGAGATTGCTCAGTAGTTTGTGCAAAGCCTATTGGCACAAGCTCAACCTCCCCAGCACCCACATAAAACCAGACTCCCAAAGTGCCCAAGACGATGGGAGGTGGAGCCAGGAGAATCCAACACTCATGTGCCAGCTAGACAATGGTTTGCAGTATCAAGAGAACTTGTCTCAAAGAAAACACAAACACCTCAAGGTTATCCTCTCACCCCCCCACACACTATGACATGCATATACACAGATAAATAATAAATAATATAAAGCTTGCTGGCCCACGTTCAATTCCCAGCTACCCATGAGAAGTTGGACACTGCAGTAACAAGAGATCTGAGTGTACCCATACACACACATGTAAGCAAATATTAAAATTTTTAATGAGGTGTAGAGTGACTAAGGAATATACCCAACCTACATCATCCTCTGGCCTCCCAGTGAATCTGCACACATGTATACATACTATTGCACTCTCATGGACACACACACCATACATGCACATGCATGCACATGAATAAAATCAGATTTTTTAAAAAATTGGTAACAACTCGGGATTCTCTGGTTCAAGTCCCTCCTTTTACAAATAAAGCATCTAAAAGCTGAAACTAGCTAATGCTAGTCTTGCCTCACCTTGTAAAAGTTGTGTGTTGATTTCACTTACATAAACTAAGGCATCTGTTTTCCTTGAACTCTTGGTAGAGCTACTTGGTTTCCTCCAGGGAATCCAACCTAGCTGTGTTTTAATCCCTTTGAATGGTGACCTCCGCTATAGACATTTTCATTTAGATTTTAATGGCCAGACTTAAGCCCAGGTAACAGACACAGGCCAGTGGGTGTTCCAGTTACATCTATCATTAAAGGCTTTGGGTGAGGATTTGAAAAATGACTATTAAAAACCACGATCCATGGGTTGCATCTTTTACCAGCAGGGAAGATTTCAATGTCCTGCAAAATTTCATATAAAAAGGAAGCTAAGAGACTAGAAAAAAATCACAGTAACTCAACACGCCCTAAAGGAAGCTTGGAATCCTTTCGATTTTTACCCCCACACAGGTAAAATACTCTATTTTGTTTTTAATGTTGTATGTCTACAGGATATTTTAACCCCAAGGGCTAAGTCCAAGTGTGATGGCATGGGGCATGGAAAGTTGCTTCGGCCTGCGCTGGCCTGATCGCCGCCAGCCGCAGAGATCCAGCCATGGGGACCCCAGCAGGCATGCACCAGTGTTTCACCTTGACCTTTGCTTCTTCCCTATCAAATGAACTTGGAAGCACTCTTCATCAGAAAATTAGAGGTTCCCTTGGAAAGGGAGGCAGCTGCTCTGGGAACCACCACCTCTATCAGGGTCACATCTCACAGCACAACTACTGCTTGAAAGACGGTATGACAGTGGGCAAAATGCTATCGGTGCCACGGTGTAGCTACCAGCACCATGGTATAGCCATCAGTGCCTTGGTGGTATAGCCACGAAAAGTTAAGCAACTTTGTATTAACCAGAGATACCTGGGAGGGGCTACTTATCAGGGCAGATGATCCATATTTATTAATCTCATGAATGATAATGCTGACAGCCTGTCTACAAGGGAGGGAAGATGAAGGCAGAAATGTGAATTTGCTAAGAGCTAAATCATGGGTTGTGAATAGCCGGATAAATAATAAAATTAAAATCCGACTGCCTTAGCACAAGAAAGTAGTGAAAATGACAGCTTGAAGTACTGACACTTGCTCTGTTTGGCTAAGAAACCCAAGGCAAGCAAGCAGATGTCTGGGTTCCAGTGTCTCTGTGTAAAAATGATTACATGACTCCCACTTCCATCTCGTGTATGGTTGCTAATCGGCACATGTGGGGATTTTCACTGTGAGTTCTTCGTCTCTGCCAGTTCTCTGCCTGGGTCCGCTTTGACAGTGTGTTAATACTCCTGAGAATGGAGCCCATTCCAAAACTCGTGGCTGTGATCCTTCTGCTGACCTTGTGTGTGGAGGGCTGCTCCAGCCAGCACTGGTCCTATGGATTGCGCCCTGGAGGAAAGAGGAACGCTGAACACATGGTTGACTCTTTCCAGGAGGTAAGATTCCTTTTGCTGACTTGCTTCAACTGAGCTGGGTGCTCCCTGCAGAGCTAGCCAGGGATGGCACCTCTGAGCTCACCGAGCTGCCAGGCGGGATGTTCAGAGTAGAGGCCAAATTCTAACTTTCACTTCAGACAGGGACCAACCAAATGAAGGGTGGGATAAGGGCCAAGAGAATGGAACCACAAGACAGCACACTCTCAGATATCTAGGATATTAAATCACTACACATTTTATAGTTCTTGAGTAAATTTCCTCATCAAGGATTGTGTGTGTGAGGGGGTGTCTATCATTTCTTGTCACTGATAGAGGAATTTAAGCCAAGAACTTGGAGAGTGCTGGACCCAGTAATTATCAAACTTAAGGTAAGAAGATCATCAAGATGGAAAAGATACTGGATTTAATCTCACATCGATTTGATAACACTACTGGCACCTGCATCAACATGGGGGTATTGATTTAGCTACAAATGTGACTTTTTAAGGATGAGTGACGATTATGTGAGAGAAACCATTTACGTTATTTGATTATTCTAAAAAGTAACGTTGGGCTAAGAGTGGGAAATGTAGCTGAGGAAACAAGGCCACCTAGTTTTCATCAGAAAGAAGTATCTCCTTTTGAAGAAATAATTTCAAAATAAGCCCTAGAATCTGAAGCTCCCTCTCCGTGGATTTGACGTGAAACAAATCACACGGAGCTATGACATAGTACAAGCTAGAAAACACAGACGAAGCTAGCCAGAGAAGAGGACTCACATCTGTAATCCCAGTATTTGGGAGGCTAAGTAAGGCAAGAGGGGTGCTGCTGCTCGTTTGAGGCCAGTCTGGGATACATAGTGAGCCTCGGGGCTAATCTGAACCACAGAGTGAGACCCTATCTGAAAAAAAACAAAAGTGAGGCAACTTCAAAGTCAGTCAAGCAAACAAAAATCTCAGTCTTTCCACTAGAAACTTTTGCACTTTTTAAGAAAATATTTTATTTATTTATTTGAAAGACAAAGAGCAAGAGAGAGGAAGAGGCAGAGAGAGAGAGAATGGGCATGTGCCAGGGCCTCCAGCCACTGCCAACGAACTCTAGATGCATGCGCCTTGTGCATCTGGCTTACGTGGGGTATGGGGAATTGAACCAGGGTCCTTAGGCTTCACAGCCAAATGCCTTCACCACTAAGCCATTTCCCCAGCCCCTCTTGCACTTTTCTGTGTAGTTTTGCTCCTGAGGCTGGGAGCGTTCCTCTCTCATTACCTCTGATTTCCTCTTAACTGTCCCTGTTACCTCCACAGATTGGGTACATTGGTTAAAATTGTTTCCTAACACCCCCAATCCTATTCCTGCAGCTTCCCAAGAACCACACACTTAGCCTCTCTCTCCACAGACAAATTTTGATGTTAGGGGGGGATATTTTCCTGTTTTTTCTTTTTCTTTTTTTTCTCTCCATCTCTGAGCATGTTCTTTTTCTGTAGATGGCCAAGGAGGTAGACCAGATGTCAGAACCGCAGCGCTTTGAGTGTACTTTGCATCAGCCTCACTCACCCCTGAGGGATCTGAGGGGAGCTCTGGTGAGTTTCAGTGACCTTGATACTGCGCTGTACAGATGGTATCACTTCTGATGACCACCACTGAGCCACTAGGGGTAGGGGCTTGCCTTCCTGACCTCTGGCCCCCCTCGTGGGGCAGGGCCTTCACTATCTCCTGATGTTCCCACTCTGCATCAACAGCACTTCTGGTTGGAGAATTTTTCCTTGAATTGCAATCTCTAACTTTTATTTGCCTATCCTGGCTTCAGCCTTGGGGATGACTGACAAATTCCTTCCCACTGCTGTCCTCTAATTCTTCCAGAATATTCATCCATCTCTCAACTACTCCTTTCTAAGCTGACCCACCCCCTCCACATGGTTGAATAATTGTTTAATTGAACAAAATGAACAATGTGGTTTCCCAGGATCCTGGGAAATACAGAAACCAAACATAGGCCTCGAGGTCATTTCCCCCAAGTTTGTTCTACAACATGACAAACAGAACTCTGTAATTCAGAACCACAGATTTGATTTCCACTTTCCTGTAAGGACTTAATTCCAACCAGAAACAGTGTATTTGCTAAATATCAGTGTGTGTGTGTGTGTGTGTGTGTGTGTGTGTGTGTGTGTGTGTGCATTTTACTAAGGTTTAAACCTGGGTGTAGCAGACAGCTTCAGGTTCGCTGAGATGAACTTCCAGACTGGGCACAGTTATGGAGGAAGGGATATTATTTATTGAAGCTTACAGATCCAGGGGAAGTTCCATAATGGCAGAAGAAGTTGGCCTTTCTTCACAGGGCCAAGCAGAGAGAGAAAAAGCCAACCAGCCACCACAGCACACAGAGCAAAACTAACTACAGCCAAAAGGTCACACAGCAGACTTCAGGAACTCCTGCTAGACACATTTGCATATCTTTACAATGGAATCTCAAACCCATCACCACACCTTAAGACCGGCCCCCAGTGACCTTGCCTCTAGGAAGGTGATTGCAGATGCAAACTATAAAGTAATAAAACATTGAATATATTGGGGGACATATATTCAAACTACCACATTCCGCCCCTGGCCCCCAATATATTTAGCTTCTGGCCCCCAATAGATTTATAACTATCACACATTGTAAATTGTACTCAGTCCAATTTCAAAGGTTCTCATAGTCTTGACCAACTTAAGATAGTCCTGTAAAATCAAACAAGTTAAATACTTTCAACATGTCAAGGCACAGAGTAAACATTTTAACTGATATAAGGCATAGCAAGGAGAGACTAGAATAATGCAAACTCAACCAATATCAACAGTCATCAAACTTCTGCAGTTCAAGTTCAATATAACCATAGACTGACAGTCTCCAGTTTTTTCAATCCCGTCCCTCCAGCTGGGCAGAGTCTCCAGGGAAAACTTTCATAACATGCCAACACTGCACTCCATGGTAGCCCTTTTGCACAGTCCTGGTATATCCAAAACATCTTCAGGTCTCCATGCAAACCACGGTCCATCTTCCAAAAGGCTCTTCCAGCCTATTCCTGAGGGTCTTCATGCCCTGCCTCATGCCGCATCTCAGCAGCGGCTTCTGGAACCGTGTGCAACTCATGACCACTCCACGCATTTTTCATATTTCCAAAACTAATACCAGGTGTGCAGGACACAGCCATATTCTAAACCCAGGGACAAAATAAACCATAGCCTTGAAAAGCAGGTTCCTTCTCCAGTAAACACTCTTTCCAAAAGTTTGCATTTCTAACAGTCTTTCCTCAGGCATCCTCTCCATTGTTTTAATGTAAATCAAGTCAGGCCACCTTCCTTCCACCTTCCTTAAGATTGCTAATGTGTCAACAATAGCAGCTTAACCAGTCTCAGTGCCTCTACTTTTAGCTTGCTTCAGGTTTTCCAACTCAAAATCTTAAAATCTCAGTCCGATATCTTTAGCCAAGCACATCAGTCCATTACAAATTTAACCTTGATCAAACTTTCTGGGCCTGGATAGCGGAACGTAGCCATCCCTTATGCCAGTAGCCCAGTTCCAACAAAGTCCTCTGCCGTCTTTCCTTCCCCTTAGAAACCTCATAAGCCAAGCCTCGAAATTCAATACTGTCTGCACCTAGCATTCTAAAACTCTCATCAGAATAGTCCATAAAACTTGGCTTACCACTCCAGAAGGCACCTTCAGTTGCAAGCACCAAGTCCATGCCCATTCCTCCAAAACAAAGGTTCCAAAAGACGAATATCCACACGGTCAGGTTCATCTCACCCCACACTCCTCGGTACCACTTTAATGTTGCAGACAGCTTCAGGTTCGCTGAGATGAACTTCCAGACTGGGCACAGTTATGGAGGAAGGGATATTATTTATTGAAGCTTACAGATCCAGGGGAAGTTCCATAATGGCAGAAGAAGTTGGCCTTTCTTCACAGGGCCAAGCAGAGAGAGAAAAAGCCAACCAGCCACCACAGCACACAGAGCAAAACTAACTACAGCCAAAAGGTCACACAGCAGACTTCAGGAACTCCTGCTAGACACATTTGCATATCTTTACAATGGAATCTCAAACCCATCACCACACCTTAAGACCGGCCCCCAGTGACCTTGCCTCTAGGAAGGTGATTGCAGATGCAAACTATAAAGTAATAAAACATTGAATATATTGGGGGACATATATTCAAACTACCACACTGGGGTTTTGTGTAAACTAGACAAGCACCCCGCCACTAAGGTACATCCCCAGCCCTTTAAAAAATTATTTCATTTTAGTCTCCCTAAATTTCCCAGGCTGGCCTCAAACTTGTACAGCCTAGGAGGAACTTGCAATCTTCCTCCTTAGCCTCTCAGAAGCCCAGAGTATGTGGGTGTGGCACCATTTTTGGCTCTAATATAGTTTAAAACAGAAGTAAAAACAAACCAAATGCAGAACCAAATGCAGAAACTGAATCTTGAATTCAGTATCTTTTTTTTTTTTTTTTTTTTTTTTTTGGGCCACGCCATTCAGAAAGCATATGGCCAATTGCTAACTTATGCTAGCAAGGAGATTCTGAATAGACCAGATATGAAGAAAAGATTGCTTTTATTTATTTTTATTTATTTATTGGAGAGAGAAAGAGGTAGAGAGAGGGAAAGAGAGAGGGAGGAGAGAATGGGCGTGCCAGAGCATCCAGTCACTGCAAACAAACTCCAGACACATGCGCCACCTTGTGCATCTGGCTTATGTGGGTCCTGGGGAATCGAACCTGGGTCCTTTGGTTTTGCAGGCAAGCGCCTTAACCACTAAGACATCTCTCCTGCCCAGATTTATTTTTAATATTCTCCAGTAACTTCAACTTCCATGCCTACCAGACAAAAGAGAAAGTGGGTAGATATTTTTCTTTTATTCTCTGTTCTCTCTCTCCGTCTCTCTCTCTTTCTTTCTCTCTCTCTCTCTCTCTCTCTCTCACACACACACACACACGCCCCCTTGGCACCCTGTATGCTCACTTGCCTGTGGCCTACAGTGGCACAAGTGGAACATTAGTTACTCTATGCCAGTATTCTTCTGATTGGTCTGTTTTGACCCTGGGTCTCTTTCTCTTTCTCTCTTTTCTGCTACTCTGAATCTTGGGTGATTCTGACTATTCTTGCATCTCTGCTCCCCTGTGGGACTAGAGTTACAGGCACGTGTGGCTATGCCCAACTGTTTATATGAGTTCTAGAGACTCAAACTCTGGCAGTTTCAGGCCCCTCAATCCCTCATACTTGGGTAGAAAGTGAGTCTAACCTCTGAGCTATGTCTTCAGCCCATTTCTATCTTTTTTTTTTTTTTTTTAGACAGACAGAGAGAGAGAGAGAGAGAGAGAGAATGGGCATGCCTCTCAGCTGCTGTGAACAAATTCCAGACGCATGAGCCCCCTTGTGTACATGTGTGACATTGTGTGCTTGCATAACTTTTGCGTCTGGCCAAAGGTGGGACCTGGAGATTTGAACAAGCGTTCTTAGGCTTCGCAGGCAGGCACCTCCATCACTAAGCCATCTCTCCAGTCTCATTTCTGTCTTTTTAAAATCTAGTTTACTGGTACATTAAAAAGCAAAATAAACAAACAAAAATTAAGAATAAAAACCAAGCACTAAAATTCCCTAAGCAGGGACTGTGGGAAGATGGCTCAGCAGTTAAAGGTGCTTGCTTGCAATGCCCAAGCAACCCAGGTAAGCTGGACACCCCAAAAGTGGCACAAGTATCTGGTGTTCATTTGTAGTACCAAGAACAAGAGGCCCTGGCATGCTCATACACACACACACACACACACACACACACACACACACACACGTGCAAATAAATAAATAAAATAATAAAATACCCTAACCGTGACCTTATGAAAGGATTGAAGGGAAAGTTGGTTGGGTTAAAATGACTGAACAGACTTTTCTTTCAGCTCTTCCCTCGGTGCTGTCTTTAACCCATTATTATGTAGATTTGATGGGAATGTACTGCTTAAGAAAGACCCTACCTGCCATCTCTCTAGCACCTGCTAGGGCATGGTAAAAAATGGACCTGTTGCCCTAGATTCATAAAAACATAATGAATTCAGCTAGTCAAAAAAACTCTGATCCTTACCTAAGATTACTGAAAAAGCTGTAAAATCTGCTTTACCCATAGTAACCTACTGACCTGGTCTTCCTCACGCCACTGCTCATAAAAAACCCAGATCTGAATCTTGAGGTGGGTTTCTCAAACCCCCTCTTGCCTCTCTTAGCAAGAGCTCTGCCCTTTTCCCTTATGGGGCTGCTCAAACCCCCTTTTGCCTCCCTGGGCAAGAACTCCACCTTGCTTCTTTCTGCCATGTTTTAGGCTTAAACCCTCTTCTCTTTGTCCTCCTACTAGACTTCAGCCCCCTTGTCTTCATCCTCCTAAAGCTTTAAGCTATAATAAAACCCTACCCTCTGTGCATTTCATTCTTTGAATTCATAGGTCAAGGATCTGGGAACACCCCAAATTGTTGGTGCATTGGCATACAAGGAACCCAAAAATTCCTGTATCAAAGTGAAACTTGACATATTTGTTATATATTTCAGGAAAGCCTGCTTGAAGAGGAAACCGGGCAGAAGAAGATGTAAAACCTTTGGCCAGGGATCAACCCGCATCTATATTTAACATCAACGTTGAAATCTGTGACCCATTATATGTATGTATCTGCGAAGTGTGTGATATTTCAGAAGTTCTTGCACCAAGCAGCAGATATTTCATGATAAAGAATGTGTTGTGGATCAAGGCATGTAAATGTGACATCTTTCTCCGACTCTGAGCCCCATAGTCATACCTTTTACATGTGTATATGGGTGGGGGTGGAAAAGAAAAGAAAATGACATAAGGCATTTATTGTTGACAGAAGAGACAGACAGAGCCCATGGCTCACACCCACCCATGGCTGAAGTCGCGGGCCACAGAGGGGCCATGTTGGTGGAATTGAACCCAGGTTGTTAGGCTCTGCAGGCATCTTAACAGCTGAGCCATCTCGCCAGCCCCCTTCTTTCTTTCTTTCTTTCTTTCTTTCTTTCTTTCTTTCTTTCTTTCTTTCTTTCTTTTTTTTTTTTTTGGTTTTTTGAGGTAGGGTGTCACTCTGGCTCAAGGCTGACCTGGAATTCACCATGCAGTCTCAGGGTGGCCTCGAACTCTCTGCGATCCTCCTACCTCTGCCTCCCTGAGTGCTGGGATTAAAGGCATGTGCTACCACGCCCAGCCTCCTTTCACTTATTTATTTATTTATTTATTTATTTATTTATTTATTTGGTTTTTCAAGGTAGGGTCTTTCTCTGGCCCAGGCTGACCTGGAATTAACTATGTAGTCTCAGGGTGGCCTCGAACTTTCGGCGATCCTCCCACCTCTGCCTCCCGAGTGCTGGGATTAAAGGGCGTGCGCTACCACGCCCAGCCTCCTTTCACTTATTTTTAACAATGTCTATCAACCAATTGGCATGAGAAAGTTCTAGACCTTTGTTTTCCTCATTTCATTAGATAAAGGAAGTCTTTCTAGCTCCTCCAGACACTTGCATCACTTTTTGTATCCAGCTTATATGTGGGTGGCTTGTGAACTGAACCCAGGCTGGTTGGCTTTCACCCCTGAGCCATGTTCTCAGCCAATTGTAGTGTACAATCTTCAGTGTAGTGTGTGTGGCCAAAGGACCTTGGGTGTCAGATTCAGAAATGCTCTGTACTTAAAAAAAAATTAATTATTTATTTATTTATTTGAGGGGGGGGAGAGGGAGAGGCAGATGAGAGAAAGAGAGAATGGGCACACCAGAACCTCTAGCCAGCACAAACGAACTCCACTCGGATGCACCTCCTTGTAAATCTGGCTTATGTGGGTACTGGGGAATCGATCTGGGCTCCATAGGCAAATGCCTTAACTGCTAAGCCATTTCCCCACCCTCCACTTTTTTTTCTTTTTTGGTTTTTTCATTTTTTGGTTTTTCAAGGTAAGGTCTCACTCTAGCCCAGGCTGACCTGGCATTCACTAGGTAATCTCAGGGTGGCCTTGAACTCATGGAGATCCTCCTATCTTTGCCTCCCGAATGCTGGGATTAAAGACGTGCACCACCACACCCAGCCACTTTTTTTTTTTTTGACAGAGTTTCTCACTGACTTGGAGTTCACCAATTAGGGTAGACTAGTGAGTGAATCTCAAGGATCTTTTACTTCTGTCTCTTCAACACAGGGACTACAGAGGCATGCCACCATGCCTGGCATTTTTACTTGGTTCAGACTTGGATCAGACTTTAGTTCTTGCGCTTACATAACCAACACTTTACTGACTGAACCATCTCTTCTAGTCCTTTTATATATATGTAATTATTTTTTTCTGAGGTAGGGTCTGACCCTAGCTCAGCTGATCTGGAATTCACTCTATTCTTAGGGTGGCCTCAAACTCATGGCGATCCTCCTTCCTCTACCTCCTGAGTGCTGGGATCAAAGGTGTGTGCCACCACGTCCGGCCCTTTATATTTTTTTGAGCCAGGGTCTCATGTTACCCAGGTTGGCCTTGAACTTACTATTAAAGAACACTTTTTTTTTTTTTTTGGTTTTTTGAGGTAGGGTCTCACTCTGGTCCAGGCTGACCTGGAATTAGCTATGTAGTCTCGGGGTGGCCTTGAACTCATGGCAATCCTCCAACCTCTGCCTCTTGAGTGCTGGATTAAAGGCGTGTGCCACCATGCCCGGCTAAAGAACACATTTTTTTTTTAAGGTCAATGTCCCCGCTTTGTTTATATATGTGCTTGGAGCATAAGGTGTCTGTTGTCAAATCTTGTCTCTGAGGCATTTTTTAAAAGATTTTAAAAAAATTTAATGAATTAATTTCTTAGAGATAGAGAGAGTGAGAATGGGCATGGCAGGGCCTCCAACCACTGCAAACGAACTTCAGATGCATGTGCCCCTTTGTGCATCTGGTTCTGGAGAATTAAACCAGGATCCTTTGGCTTTGCAGGCAGATGCCTTAACTGCTAAGCCATCTCTCCACCCCCCTCCCCGCTAGTTTGGAACCAGCTGTTGGGCTCTCTGAATGGGATTCAGAAGATGCTCCCCCAGCTCTCTGATGCTGCTGTTATGATGTTGCTCTTCCTGTTGCTTACAACATAGCCAACCACATTAGGTCGACTTAATCTATAAATGCCCCAAAAGACAAAAGTGAACCGGGAGTGACAGCTCTGCCTGTATTAAAATGCCAAGTCCTCTCCAAAAAGTCTGAAGACTTAAGAAACAGGCTGTATGTGACCTTTCAAACAAAAGATGGATAAGCACATTTCATGACATGAGTTCTTCACTGTACGTGACATTTACATGATCAAGTAGCAAGAAGAGTGGCACAAGGTGCACACCTTTAAGCCCAGCACTCGGGAGGCAGAGTTAAGGACAATCACTGTGAATCGGCGGCTAGCCTGAGACTACAAAGTGAGTGCCAGGTCAGCCTGCGCTAGAGTGAGACCCTACCTTGAAAGAAGAAAAAGAAAAAAAAAAAAAAGATCCATCATTTAAGCAAGAGTTTTAGATGTTGTAACGTTGTGGTCAGAAGTGAGGAAAAGCCAAAAAAGAAAAAGCCGTGCGTGGTGGTGCACACCTTTAATCCCAGCACTGGGGAGGCAGAAGTAGGAGGATTGCTGTGAGTTCAAGGCCACCCTGAGACTACATAGTGAATTCTAGGTTCCAGGTCAGCCTGGGCTAGAGTGAGAACCCCCACCTCGAAAAAACAAAACAAAACAAAAAGCGAGGAAAAGCTACTATTTCAAGCGTGGGGTGAGCACTCAGTGATGCTGACTGTGGACAGAGATAGACTTTTTCAATGGGGATACCAGATCCCAAGAGATAACCCAGGCCTGTACATTCCTTCTGGCCTTGGAGCCCGAGGCATCTTTTTTTTTTTTAATTTCTAAATTGGAAACTTTATTATATAAATACTCTGTAATTTGGTTGTTCCCATCACATGATCCTCTTGTTTCCTCTCCCCCATTCCACTGAGGGATCCTCTTTCAAGGTCGTCAGATTCCCTTTGTTCTCCATCCTGCACAGACTCAGGACAGTGCAGTATCGCAGGGTATCGGTAATCACTGTGGGGTCATAAAAGCACCAGCAGTTCTTGTCGGAGGACAGTGCCCAGTGGTACGCGTTCCCATCCTGTGGATCTTACATTCTTTCTGCCCTTCTTCTGCAATGTTCCCTGAGCCTTACAGAGTTGTGAGGAAACTCCTATAGTGTCAAGATTTGCACGTGTACTATGTGTGTGTGTGTGTGAGTGTGACAAATGAATGCCCAGGGTCTCTTGTTGCTACAAATGAATGCCCATTCGGCTTTATGTGAGTGGCTGGGGAATTGAACCGTGAGCTAGCAAGCTTTGCAAGCAAGTACCTTTAACCACTGGACCCTGTCCCCTCCCAGCCCCTGCCATCCACTCCTTTAGTAAGCATGTGGGTAATTCTTAAGCACGGACACATCACTAGTGGAACATTAATTACTCTTTAAAAAAGTAACACATTCCAGGGCCCCAGCTGAAACCATAGAGTAATGGGGGAAATGAGCAAGAGTGATGCTTTCTTGGTGAACCTGGTACCAACACAAGGGTGAAGGACATAGACACAGGAAACACTCAACTCCTACCAAACCAGATATCCAGAGACACAGAGGCTCCCAAGACCTCATCACTGAAGTAGACGTAAAACGATCACAACATGGCTCAGGGAAATTCACGGAAGAGGGGGAGGAAAGATCGTTAGAGCGACAAGTTGGAACATTATGCACAGAGACATTGCCTCTTCCCCATAACTGATGGCTACCCCCACAATGCACGACCCACATTCTCCAACAAGGAGGGTCTCTTCGGAGGGGGGAGGACAGGGAGGAGGCTAATGATGGTACCAGCATGACTGTATACACACTATCTACATAACTAATTAAAAAAAAAGAGTTAATGGTTAAAAAAAAAAAAAGTAACACATTAACTGGGCCCAGCCTAGGCACTTTTGCTTAACTTCGTAACCTCTGCCTAATTAGCTGTGAAGTTTTCACAAAGAACCTATGTTCAATAAATAAATTCCTACAAGAAAGTTCTCAGCGCAGACACCAAAGGCATGGATGGGTGAGAAGGGCAGAAAGAAACACAATGGTTTGCAGTTTTTATTAGTCCTGAGCCAAAAAAAACCAAAAAAAACCAGACCCCAGGACCCCACAGTACAAGCTCCAACTAACAGGACCTGAGAATCAAACAAGCCAGAGGGGTCCTGGCTGTGACGTACCTTGAAGGAGAAGTATCCATCGGGAAGAATTACAATGTTCATAATTCCATTTTATTAATTGAAGAGCAATAACAAACTGAACACATAATAAACTTGAAAATACATTTCCATTTTTTAATTTACAAAATAAATAACAGCAAATCTGAACACAACTCTTCTACTTCAACATGTTATCTTCCTAACCGTCCAGGCATGAAACCCAACGAGGTAAAAAAAAAAAAAAATTATGGGATTTTGATAGTTTGGGTGGACACCCCACAAAAGGTGACTAAGAGATGAGTTTGGACAGTGCCTATGGGAGACCAGCTTCAGACTGGGTCTGAAGAGGCAGCTAGGAGTCAATCTGAAAGGAAACCTCATTCCACTTTTAATTTTTTAAATTTTTTTTATTTTTGGAGGGAGACAGAGAGAGAATGAGCGCGCCAGCAGCCTCTCAGCTGCTGTGAACGAAATCCAGGTGTGTGCGCCCCCTTGTGGGCAAGTATGGCATTGCACCCTTGCGTCACTTTGCATCTGGTTAAACGTGGGACCTGGAGATTGGAACCGGGTTCTTAGGCTTAGCAGGAAGGTGCCTTAACCGCTAAGCCATCTCTCCAGCCCTTCTCATTCCACTTTTAGATTGTAACCAATTGAATTTTTATTTCTTTTGCAGTATTGGTGATTGACCCAAACCAGGGCTTCATGCTTACCACGTAAGCCCTCTACCACTGAGCTATTGCCCCTCTACAGCCCCAGCCCTTCCAATTTAATTTTAAACGGACTTATTGTGGAAGTGATATTTATCAACTTCCTAAAGTACCACAGGGACCAAAGTGTGATTTTTTTTTTTTTAACATTAAATTGGAAGCCCAGTCAATGGCGGCCCAGGTTGCTAAAGTCTGCAGATTATTATGGACATGACACTGTCTACAGGAAGCTTCAGAGCGTGATGGCAATTTGTAGCAATTATCTCAAATTCCATGCTAGATTCATTACTTTACCATTCACAACTCTTTCGATCTTAATAGCCAAGATATGGGAGAATCAAAGCACCAATATGGGATGAAAACTAGTGATTCCAAGAGACACTGATTGAGAGGGGAGGGGATATGATGGACAGT
The DNA here is from genome assembly GCA_036365145.1 of Orientallactaga sibirica. NCBI lineage: Eukaryota > Metazoa > Chordata > Mammalia > Rodentia > Dipodidae > Orientallactaga > Orientallactaga sibirica. Next base: position 5,897,705 of record JAEOAD010000037.1, read on the forward strand.
GGAGTTGTGAGAGGGAAAGTGGCGGGGGTAGAGAATTACCATGGTTTATTGTCAACAATTATGGAAGTTGTCAACAATAAAAAAAAAAAAAAGAAAGAAAAAGAAAAATGGGGATTCCAATGCGTGGGTCAGAAAGCCTTTGCGGACAAGTTTCACCTTTTCTTTGGGTTCATTTAGAGTAAAGGAAGCCAGGGTGGAAGGGACCAGAACAACTCATGCAGCCTCACAAATATAATGTGTAGTTTTGACAGAAGGGGAAAGTGAGGCCCAGGGAGCAAGCACAGATGAACCTTCCAGAAGTTACTTCATCCCCATAGCCCTGGTTTGTGTTGATGGTAGGCTCTTTGTCCCCCTTTCGTTATACCTGAGAAGTGTGAGGAGTGAAGGCACAAACCTGGAAGGTCCTGTTTAAGTACCTTTCACCCAGTGGAGCCTCAGGCACATGGGCACGCTCTAGGAAGCTGGAGTCCGCTCTGCATCTGAGAGAAGGCCACCAGGCTATCTGGCTGTCTGAAAATACATTCGTCCGCACTCCTCAAAGTGCTGTGCTCAACTGCACATCAGTTCTATCTCAATGGCAACATGATGAATCGTCCTTTGATCTGGAGGCAACCAGAGGGGAGAGGCTCCTGGAGAAGGTAAACAAGGTAGTGATTGTCTCTGGTCCACATGACACCAGCGTGGTTTTAGTGGGTGTCTTCCGCAGGAGAGACTAACTGCAACTTTGGGGTCAAGGGGTAGAGGAAATAGACGTTTTACCCAGAAGCCTCATTTATAAGATCTTCAATCTCATGGAGTGCCCTGACTTTCCAGCCCTATAGCACATCAGAGCGAGCTGCTATCTTTTGTATACTGAGCTTTCCCACTGAACACAGTGGGTTACTGAATGGCTCGTCTCCCGGCCAGCCTTCAGTAAGAACTCAGAATCTGTTGCATGGAGTCGTTCTTTAAAAACTAATCTCAAAGCAAGCAAGTCACCAGGGCACAGAGGGAGAGGAAAAACAGAAGTGATTTGGTATCACAAAGCCACAAACCAAAAGCCAGTATTCATTCACACAGGCTGTGACAATTTCAGGGCTCACTCCTTCTGCCTCGCGTCTCTTCTAGGGCAAACACATCACAAGTCTTCCTTTCTGACTTCAGGGCAGACATTTATGAGTTTGTTTTTTTTCCCAAACATGCCTCCTTCCTAATCCATAGCTTCCCAAGAAACCAAACCTTCTGATGTCCTCTGTAAACTGTGATCCACAGTACTTCCTGGAATCCTTCATATCCAGGCAGATGAGACTGTTAATTTTCATTAGCATAGAAAGGGAACTCTATGGAATGTGCCTGGGCACGGGTGCATACAGTTGTCCAGGTTCTGCTTGTAGACCAAGCTGGGGGAATCCCTTCTCGGCTCTGCAAGCATAGGCTGGAGGCTTTCTTTTCTCTTTTTGAGCCATTATACATCTTTTTAATGTCAACAGTAGCCTGCAAAGTAGGGTGAGGTGAGAAAACTCCTTTTCATCAATCTGCTAGGGGACTCTTCAGAACCTCCAATCTCCACAGAAGTCCTCCATCACTCTTCTGGGGTCTCTTTTAGTCTCCGCTGGGCTTGATTCCTGCCACATTTGAAATCCTCTTCAATTTTTACGAACACTTCTTCTGGGCATGAATGAACAAGACTCCAAAAGCTTCCACCTCTGGGCAAAGGGCTGTGTGTACAGAGCTAACCTGCACTCACCCTCAAATACTTTGAGTCAAAATAGTGTCAAACACACCTACAGAGTTCTAGATCTCACTGGAGCCCAGCAGAGCAAAAAAAGCCATCCACTGCATGAGTACCGACTCCTGCATGTCTGTGGCCCCTGCACGATCTGAGGGGCTCGTTCTAAAAAGTGAGAGAATGAAAACTCAAGAGAATGTCAAGGGCCTTTGTGGGCGTTTTCAAAGTTAACGGTGACATCTGGGAGTAGAGTCCAAAGGCGTGCCAAATTTTAGAGTCTGGTCTGTGTGTGTATGTTTTTTTTTTCTTCCTGTGCTCACACGGTAAGTTCTCCCGGATGGGGTTCAAGGACACAGATATCCATGCTACTTCTAGAAGAATCTGCATACTTGAGTAATGTGGTTGGCATGTCTCAGTGGTTTTGTTTCCTTGGACTGTGTGATGCTGTAGGCATGGCTCTCCTAACAGGGGTGGCGAAGGAAACACGCTACAGAAGCAGAGAGGCAGGCAGGCAAATGGAGAGTCTCACACGTGAAAGCGTCCTCTCTTCAGCTTGGAGGAAAGGGTTCTGCGCAAGATCACTGAGAGACTCCCGGGCGCCCCTTCCCCTGCTCAACCAGGTTGACCTGAGTCCCAGCCAAAAGGTTGCCTTGCCATCACACGTAAGTATGACAGAAATGTCTGGGATGTTTCACATACTGTTCCAACGAGGCCAAGGCACTGAACACCTTGTCAGAGAATCCTTCCAGATCTGTGTGTTATCTTCGGTATGGCCTAAGCGAGTGACCTGGACGATTAGTAAGAATCTATAGTACCACGTTCTCTGGGCGGCCTTAGTTTCCTTATCTCAAAAATTAGTGTGTGTGTATGTCCTTTAAAACCCTTCTAGCTCAAAACACCCGTAACTTCTTGTGGTTATTTATGTGGATATATATATATATATATAATATTTGGTCATCGAAATCACCCTATTTTTTTCCTTCTGAAAGGAGTATCATTAGTAATTAATCCAATGAATTCTATGAATAAGAGGAATAAATAATCAAAGGGCAATATTGCACTGTATTCTCCAAGGTAAAAATCAGGCAGAGGCAGGGGCTACTAAGTCATTCATGTGGGATCTAGAAATGAAGTTGATTGGACCGGGACCCTGACGTCCTTTTCAGCCTGGGCTTTGAGCTCAGAGGAGAGAACAGGGTGAGAACTACTTCAGAGGAATCCAGGGTAGTACAAGGAGCAGCTACTGCACGGTGAGGGGCATTCGGAGTGTGACAGACGTAAGCCCCATTGTCTTAGTCGTGAAAAGCCATCCACACCTGAGTGCAGTCCAGCCCCATGACAAAGGTGTGCTCTTGCCCCCCAAAGAGGACATAGCAGACATGAGAGAAAGAACTGTCAGCTCCCAGATGGGACTTGGCATTTGTCTCTTCCAAGAGGGACATGCACAGGAGAGAAGTAACTAAGCCTTAAGCATGGCTTTCCAGAACCAAAGCAAGAAATCCACCCAGGAGTCGATTCCTGGGTCAGCTGCTCCGCCATCAGTGTACAGACACTGTGGAAGCATCTGCAGACCCTGATGTGTCTGTGCTTGAGGCTGAAATGTAATCGAGGGGAAGAGGGCTCCTTTGAAAACACAGGCAGATGGCCATGGGCTGCAGAGGATGTGGTATGGCCCCAGACATCTACCGAAAAGAGGCCTTCAAAAGAACAAACCCAGTTTTGAGCTGGCAAACATCTCTGGCTAGGCAGCGCAAGCAGCAGGGAGCCCCGTGCAATGAGGCCGCAGTCTCCTGGGGACCATCTTCAGGCAACAGCGGTCCAAGGCACTCGGAGGTGGCAGAGCCAGGACCACAGCCTCACTGGGATCCAGGCTCGGAAGACAGAATGCCCGATTTCCGAGCTTTGGGAGGGGTGGTGGGGGCTTTGGCTTCTCTTCGGACAGGAAGTGGAGGTGCAATCTGGGAAACAGACACACAGAGTTGGAAATGGTCCTTTTCTTTCTTCTTGGTTCCACTTTATCCCCATTACACGCATTTGACTTTAGTTTTGAATTAATCTGCATTTATCTACCCAGCCTGTACTACCACACATAGAGTCATGACTCTATCTCCAATACTTGGGTATATGGCATATATCTAAGGGTATCAGGAAGTATTTGATGAATGAAGGATGCAATGTTATCTCCCGAGATCACTCCAGAATGACTGCCTGTCACTCAGAAGTGACTCTTCAGAATGAACTTGAACGCATCCATCTCACCCCCAGTGTGGGAGGAAGAAAATGGCTCTTCCTTCAGCCATAGGAAGTGGTCTTTGGACCATCCTTCCCATCTCCTGTGGTTTCAAGGAGGAGCTGAGGACTCAGTACAGTGACAAGTACATAGGAAAGCCTGTCCCTTCAACCATGTGGACAGCCCTACGCTGTCTTCCCAGCAGTGGCCTCCTGTGGATTCCCTACCTCCGTGGAGTTCCTCTGGCTGCTCTCATAGGGCTTGCTTTTGGGGGGAGGTGGAGGTGGAACAGACGTCACCAGCCCATCTATCTGCAAAGACGGGGAACCTGGAAATGAGACAAAGGAGATGAAGGGAAGGGTGTACCCAGGTCACATCACAGAACTCCTACTTGCCTCTGTGGTACCTAAGCGAGCCTGCTCACTCGCAGCACGAGAGTGCGTTCCTGTGGCTTCTATGGAGAGAATGAAGGGCTCTCACCCTTCCTCACAGAGCTGGCTCCCTCCGTGCACCAGAAGGCCTCACACAGAATTCTGAAGTCAAAATTCTAGCTTTTACTGCTAAGCTGCAGATGAGAACATTTTTTTGGAATTTAGGAAATCACTGCTCTCTGATGTATCCCAAGTGCTTAGGAAATATCCTCAAGCTGGGAAACTGCCTCTGGTTCTCACTCTTGTGGACTTTGTCTTCTCATTTTTCTCAAGCACTGCTGGGTCTGACTGTCAGTAATATATGCAAGGGGTCTACTTTCCTTGATGGGCTTAACTACTCAATGAAAATTTCTTTGTTAAAACAATTATTTATTAGCTGGGCGTGGTGGCGCATGCTTTTAATCCCAGCACTAGGGAGGCAGAGGTAGGAGGATCACCGTGAGTTTGAGGCCACCCTGAGACTACATAATGAACTGCAGGTTAGCCTGGGCTAGAGTGAGACCCTACCTCAAAAAACCAGAAAATAAATAAATAAATAAATAAATAAATAAATAAATAAATAAATTCTTTATTTGCAAGCAGAGACAGAAAGCGAGAGAGAGAATATGAATGGGTGCACTAGGGCCTAGTGCCACTGCAAACAAACTCTGAATGCATGCACCACTTTGTGCATCCACCTTTACATGGGTAGTAGGGAACTGAACTCGGGTGGGTCATTAGGCTTTGCAGCCAAATGCCTTAACCACTGAGTCATCTCTCCAGCTCCAACTTCTTTCTTTTTAAAAATGTATTTATTTCTTCATTTGCAAGGAGAGACAGAGAATGGGCACTCCAGGGCCTCTTGTTGCTGCAAATGAACTCTAGACGCACGCACCACTTTGCACATCTGGCTTTACATGGGTACTGGGGAATCAAACCCAGGTCACTGGGCTTTGCAAGCAAGTACCTTTAACTGCTGTACCATTTCCTGGCCCCCTTGGTGATAACTTCCTAAGTGACTTGCTTTCTGTGCAGTCCCAGCCTGAATCAACTTCATTTGTACCTTCGTAGCTATTCAAAGGACATTGGGATCCCTTGGACTGAGGGTCGGAGAAGAGGGCAGCCCTAGATTCCATCTACTCTATGAGTTCCAGGACCACTGAGCTGAATCGACTTCATCACAGTCTTAAACATTTGGGGGTTGGTTTGGCCCAGATTCATGCCCATACTCTAGTCCCAGCAGAACAAACGTAGGAACACAGGAAAACTTACTTAGCGTCCTGGTGGCTTTAGGAGTCAGTGGAGGTGGGCTCAAGGCGGTAGACGGGGGAGATGAGGAACCATGGAACGGTGTGAGCCGGTTGTCCAGCAGCTGGAGGCTCTTCGGCCTTTGCACTTTTCTGACTGGGCTCTGGGAGCAGAGGGAAAACACAGCGACATAGTCTCACAGAGCTCAGCTGATTGTATCGGGCTCTGAGCAGCCTTGGCTGCTGATCAGAAATTGATGGAAGGGCTTGATTCTAGGAGTCACTCCCCACCCCCCACTTTTCTTTGTGTGTGCAGGTGCACATGAACATGTGTGGGGCACCGCAGGCGGAGGCCAGAAAACAACCTTGGGTGCTGTTCCTCAGGCACTGCCCATCTTTTTCTAAGACAGCATCTCTCATTCACCTAGACCTCACCAGGTAGGCTACACTGACTAGCCAGCAAGCTCCTGGCATCCTACAGTGATGCACTTACCTTCACATTGCTAGCACAAAATGCCCGACCAAAAGCAGCTGATGGGAGGAAAGGGTTTATTTTGGTTTACCGGTTCAAGTGGAAACTTCATGATGGCAGGAAAAACGGCATGAGCAGAGGCTGACATCACCTCCTGGTCAACATCAGGTGGGCAACGGCAGCGGGGAAATGTGCCAAACACCAGCAAGGGGAAGCTGGCTATAATACCCATAAGCCCACACCTAACAAGACATCTCCTGAGGAGGCTGAAATGACCAAATTGCCACCAGCTGGGGACCTAGCATTCAGAACACATGAGTTTATGGTGGGGGGCATCTAGTTCAAACCACCACATCCAGTCCTGCCTTTCCAGTGCCCTAATCAAACATGTGCCACCATGACTTTTTTTTTTTTTAACATAGGTTTTGAGGATTGAACTCAGGTCATCATACTTGTGTGGCAAGTACTTTACTGAATGAGCTATCACTCCAGCCTCCAAGGAGTCACTTTTAAGGCTACTGGCATTGTCACATGGTGGGGCAAAGGCCGAGATACCGTGGTGGTTTGAATGTAACCGGTCCCCACAGCCTGTGGTGTTTATGATTAAGCCTCTTTCTTGTTTAGTGGGTGGCGCCTCTGGGAGGTGGAGCCCTGCAGGCAGAGGTGTGTTGCTGGGGCAGACCCTGGGGTGGTTAGTCCTGTCCCCCTGAGTGCTGAGAGCTCACTCACTCCCGCTGCTCTTTCTCCTGGCTGCTGATATGTGTGTGACGTGAGCTGCTTGCCGAACTTTCTCCACCGTGGTGAAGCTTTTCCCTGAAACTGTCAGTCGGAAATAAACCCTTTCCTCCCAAATGCTGCTTCCGGTCCAGTATTTTGTCTCGGCAATGAGTAGGGAACTGCTACAGATACTCACTGGAAGTCACCAAACCCTGGGGTGACTTTCTGGTTGGCCATTGGCTTGATTCTGACCATATACTGAGTCATTTAGGTTGGCAGGAAGCCACCTTGATTTTCAGTGAAACCTGGTCTTGTCATGCTTAAAAACTTGAAATGGCTTATGAAATGAAAAAAAAAAAAAAAGCTCTTTCTTTTTTTTTTTTTTTTTTTTGTAAAGTTAAGAAACAAAATGCAAAATGTGTTTACGTTGTGGGTACGAGATCTCATGCCAATACTGACTTAGAGACTCAAAACTCTCCTTTCACGCTTTTCCTCCCACCTTCTGTGATCTGGCACTGCTGTAGGCGGCTGTGTCCTGAGACCAGCCACCAGTCGTCCGTGTGTGATGTGACTCACTGCTCTGCAGCGAGTGGGGCTGAGCCTGCTACAGGGTGGGCGGAGGCACAGTGCCAGCCCTTGCTGGCTTGCTTGCTCTTTCTTTTTATTACCATCATCGTGTCGGGTTCCGGAGCTGCTTTCTCTGCGATCACTTGGGACTTGCTCAGACTCCAGTCTTTCCTCTTGTACTTGCTGATCCGGTTTTCGCCGTCCTCTTTGAGTGACTGATCTTCAACTCTGGCGCCGGATGAGGCCCTGCGCTCAAAGAGTGGCTCCAGGATGGACCTGCGGCCAGGAAGAAGGATATGAAAAATGATCACCAAACCCTGCCCCCAGGATGGTCAGAATTCACTCCAAAGAACCCATGGCTATGGTTTGTTTAGCTTATCTTTGCCCAGAACTCTACTCGTAGGTTCTCGATCTGAGCTTTCAGTTGCTGAGTAAGCATCTCAAGGTACCTGGTACAGAAATGAGACCATCAAATGAAAGGGAGCTAGAATAAGTGACTATTTATCTTACCCTTGGAAGCGATTCCAGGAAGGTCCCGGAAAGCAGAACATTATGGGTACATAGCTTTGTTCAATACATTACAGCTCATGCTCTGAAGCCAGAGTGCTACATTCCAATTCTACTTCGTCCTTACATGTTGGGTGATCCTGGGCATACTAACTCAATTTCCTTATAAAATGTAGAAATGATGATGATGATGATGATGATGATAATGCCTTCTTTACTGTTTATACAAATACTTAGAACAGTGCTTGGCGCTCATGAATACTGTTAGTTACAGTGGTAGAGTTCCAATACCATGATGAAAAGTTATCCACTCCCTTAAACAGGGCTGGGTAGATGGTCTCAGTGGATAAAGGGCTTGCCATGCAAGCATAAGGACCTGAGATCAGAGCTCCAGGACCTACGGAAAGCCGGATGTGGTAGAATAAGCACCTGAAATCCTGGCACTCCTATTGCAAGATGGGAGGCAGAGCCAGGAGAATTTCCAGAAGCTCGCGGGCTAGTTGACCTGACAGCGACAGTGGCAAACAACAAAAAGATCCAACAAAATGGAAGGCAAGGGTGCATGCTGAAGGTTGACCTCTGACCTCCACATGTGCACAGTGGCACATGCATGTTCTCCCACCGCCAATATCACCATAAATTACTTAGGAATTACAAAAGGAAACATGGGAATTATGCCAAGAATGAGGAAACGGACAAAACCTTAACTAAGAGGCCAATTCATGTCACCCATTGGGGGCAAATGGAGACCATGTGGTGCTGGAAGACATGCTACGGGAAAAGAGAGCATCACGTGACAACAGGTCACATGCACGCTCAGTCTGAAGACACAGCACATCAACTCAAGGGACATTCTTTTAAAAATTGTTGTGTGTGTGTGTGTGTGTGTGTGTGTATGCGCGTAAATGTGGAGGTCAGAGTACAACTTGCAGGTTTCTGTGTTCCACCTTCTTTAAGACATGGTCATGGTCTCTTGCCTGACTGCAGATGAACGCCAGCAGAACTAGCCGTGAGCTTTAGAGTCTCCTGGCTCCATCTCCCACATGATGTCACAGGCATGGAGAGTCTCAATCTGTAGCTCAGAATGGCCTTGAGCTGGCCGCAATCCCCGTCTTACCTTTTGAGTGCTGGGATTATAGGCATGAGCCACTACACCTGGATGAACGTACTTTTTCTCACTTGAAATTCTTTCATCCTTTAAATTAGTATCTATTATCTCTCACTCCACTTATTTAACTATTTCGTGGCTGAATCTTTTCTAGGAATATTGTCCAGTTAATAGTTTTTATGTTTTTGTATGAACTATTTATTTTGCTTTTTCTGTTCATTCATGTATTGAATGAACATGTTTTTGGTAATTTGTCATTTAATAATACATTTGGTTATATCTGTCACTTTCACAGAGCAAAACTCTGTATTTTTATTTATTTGGTTTAAATTGTCAAATAAAAATTGTGTCGGTTGTTAATTCATTTAGGAGGATGCCATTCTGTAGTAATCTCAAATATGTACCTTTTTAGTTTAAGAAGTTCTGAATAACTCAGTTTGACTAGCTGTCTCTTAGTAGGTACCAGTGGAAGAGATCATGGTGCAGACATGTGAGATGCCTGCAGATAAAGAAAGCTGTTCTTTTTTAAACATGTGTGGTGTGGCGTATGCTGGTGTGTGCGATGTGTGTGCATGGTGCACATGTGCTTGGATGCCTTCTCTCCCGCTCATCTGGGAACTTACTTCTCTGCGGTGAGGTCTCCTCCTCAACATGGAGCTGCTGCTGTTTTCAGTCAGCCAACCCTAGAACTTCTCCAGTCTCTGCTCCCCTTACTCCCATCACAGACCAGGGTCACAGAAGTGTGTGGCCACATCTAGCATTTTATGTGGGTTCTGGGAGTTCAAATTCAGGTGGTCTCAGGCCTTCCCAGGCACTCACACTTGAACATTAAATGGCAAGCCATTTCCCTATCTCTGCGTTCTTGACCATGATGATTTTCAAGATATGTTAAATGAAAGGGCCATATAGAGAATGCACACAGGAGACTGTGTATTTAGGCACCACTTGTGTTTCCCTGAGGAGCTGTCAGAGAGCTCCCGACAGCCTGAATGCTCATGTCAGTCACCGTTGGGGTGTGAAGGAAGAGTTGTTGAAGGAAGAGTTTTAAAACTATATAATTTTCTACCTTCGGAATTTTGGGCCCACATAAAGCCAGACCCAGGAAGTGGCACCTGTGTCTGGAGTTCATTTTCAGTGGCAAGAGGCCCTAGTGGGCCCATACTCTCTCTTTGTTTCTTAAATGAATAACCCCAAAGACTTTGCTTATTGGAACATACATGCAAGTTATGAGATGTGCATTAAAAAATTCCAAATGGTGAAAAATTAGACAGCACTTATAAAGGACATAGGTAATAGGGTGGTAGGATTATAAATTGGTTTTCTGTTTCTGATCTTTAGTAACTATTATCATTAACGATGATATTTCTTATGAGGAAGAGCTTGAGAATGACCTGAGCACTCTGAGTCACTTTGCTCACAGGAGTGACATACCAACACACACCAAGTCTCACTTCGGTAGCCAGAAGCTAACCTTATAAGGCACCGTCCCATCCCCCAGCAGAGCAAAGACCCAGCCTTACCCATCAGACCCTGGCCTAGAGGGGGCGTTGTCAGAGGAGTTGGACGAGGTGGAGACCACTGAGGATGTCACTGAGGTGACGGACAGCCTGCGCAATGTGGAGGACATGATGTAGGGCAGCACCATGGAGCCCGTGCGGCTCTGCTTCCTCTCCGTCAGGCTGGGTGGCTGAAACACACACGAGCCCTCACGGTTACGAGCCTGAAGTGCATCCCATCCTGTTTGGTTTATAAAAATATGGAATACTGGGCTGGAGAGATGGCTTAGCGGTTAAGGCGCCTGCCTGCTAAGCCTAAGAACCCGGTCCCAATCTCCAGATCCCACATTTAGCCAGATGCAAAGTGACGCAAGGGCGCAATGCCACACTTGACCACAAGGGGGCGCACGCATCTGGAGTTTGTTCACAGCAGCTGAGACTGCTGGCACGCCCATCTCTATCTGTCTCCCTCTCCCTCTCTGTCTCTCCCTCTCTGTCTCTCTCCAAAAATAAATAAAATAATTAAAAAAAATTTTTAAATATGGAATACTGACCTTGGGAAAGAATTAGGGGGCTTTGTAGGCCGATACTGTCAGGACAAATGTTACCAGGGAATGAGCTCCATGTAATATCATATCAAATTTACTTGTTAATATTGGCTCGGTTCTAATAAAAACAACTAAATTCCATAGGTCCTAGGCCTGCTGCCTTGGAACCTGTGTACAAAAGATAAATGTTCACAGGTCACAGAAAATGAGGAGACAAATTCTCAGGATGAAAACAGGACTGGGCACTCTTTATTGTTTTATTGTTTCTTTTGTAATTTTTTAAATTTAAATTTTATTTTATTTATTTTATTTTATGAGAGAGAGAATATTGGTGTGCCAGGGCCTCCATCCACTGCAATCGAATCCCAGACATGCATGCCACCTTGTGCGCATATGGGACCTTGCATGCTTGTATCATCTTGTGCATCTGGCTTACATGTAACCTGGAAAGTTGAACATGGTCCTTAGGCTTCACAGGCAAGTGCCTTAACTATTAAGCCATCTTTCCAGTCCTACTTTGTTGTCTCTTTTTTAATATAGTGGGAAAAAAAGTGTATTTAGAATTAAGCAGCTGGGTCCAGTTTAGAGCATCACAATGGGGAGGCAGCCGAATGTACGTTTTCTTCTCACCATCAGGCTTGGTCAGCGTGGTGACTTTGGCCACGTCAGTGTCATAGTTTCTTCACAGCTTGTCTGATCTGGTGCTTGTTGGCCTTGACATCCACGTGAACACCAGGGTGTTGTCTTCCATCTTCTTCATGGCCGGCTCAGCGGTCAGGGGAACTTGATGGTGGCACAGCAGTCAAGCTTGTTTGTCCTGGGGGCGCTCTGCCCAGGCTGCCTGCGGAGGCGCAGTGTCTCGGGTCTCCGGTGACGTGCGGGTCTTCTTTGTTTTGTGGCTGTGGACGCCTTTCAGCACCACTTTCTTGGCTTTCAGAGCCTTTGCTTTGCCTTCAGCTTTGGGAGGGGCAGAAGCTGCCTTCTTCCCCTTTGGTGACATCTTGGCAAAAAGGCTATTTTAGTGTTCCTTGAGCTTGGGTCTAGCTATGTAACCTTAGCTTGTGTCAAGCCCATAGCATCTTCCTGCCCATTTCCTGACTGCTGGGATTATAGATATGTACCACCAGAACTGGCAGGACTGGGTACTCTGACAACTGAAAGAGTGTCAGGAAGGTCACCTGGAGGGAACTGTAGCGGGGATACATGCAGAGCTTGACTTGAGGAAAAGTCTGAAATCAGGGGTTCAAGAGTAAGATTATTAGGGAGGGTAAGATGAACTAACTCAGGGAAAATGAGCAGAGAAATGAATCAGAACCAATCATACCATCAACTGAGGGAGAGAATGGGCTTATAGTACATCCCACCACCTATTGCCTCAGGAGGAAAAAAGAAACTTGTAGCCACACTCAGCTGCATGCCTTGAAAAATGTAGTTTACAATTCTTTCTCTCTTTTAAAGGTGTGACAATTAAACTTTACCAAAACAGAAGATATTTTGGAAAAGCTGAAGTTAGGCAACACAGGACAGGAATGACAACTGCATGAGACCTGGAAGGTCTCAAGTGTTTGGACAGTGTCTGCGGAGTGCTCTATCAGGCCAATTGCCCTGATAAGCAGCATCCGGGAATGTGCTAGAGATGTTAAACGTGGGTCCTGCCCATCTCTAAACTCTGAAGCTCTGTAGTCAGGCCCAGAAATCTGTTTGCACAAGCTCTCCCAATAATCCTGACCATTGCCAAGTTAGAAAATCTCTACCTGGCCCAAGGACATTTCAAGATCATCAAAAGCAGGACATGGACTGGAGAGATGGCTTAGTGGTTAAGACACTTGCCTGCGAAGCCCAAGGACCCCGGTTCAATCCCTCAATAGCCACCTAAACAAGATGCATAAGGTGGCGCATGCATCTGTAGTTCATTTGCAGTGGTTGGAGGCCCTGGTGTGCCCATTCTATCTTCTACTTCCTCTTTCTTCTTTTCCTATCTCCCTCTCTCAAATAAATAAAAAAAAATTTTTTTTTTAAAAGCAGAACATGTTCCTTTTCTCCTGCCCCCTGTTTTCATGTGATTTATATACTGTAGGCATCTGAAAGCCTGATTTGTGTCACAAAAGGTAAGAGACGAGGAGACACTTGGGGGCTACTTCGACGAAACCTACCAGTGTTATAACCCCGTAGAGCTTTTCTACTTTCTCCTTGAGTTCCCGGAAGCATGAAGACAGCCGGTCATGCAGTGGCTTGAGCTGCTCCGTGAGCTTCTCCCCGTGGAGGCGGATCCCTTCTGTGAGCAGAGGCATCTGGAAGGAAGGGCATAACCAGGAATTGAACACGGACTTGGGAAGGGGAATACGGAGGTGGGGCAGGGTGGGATGGAGCTGGGGACAGGCTATATGGTAGACACGGAACCATACGAGGAGAATGCCACTTCTCCAGGGAGAGCTTGGGACGTGCCATCCTGACATAGAGAACTCTGCACACCGAAGACTCTGGAAAGGCTAATAGGCCAATGCTCATCCAGCTGACTAGCCTTGGGCATTTCCATGGACAGGCAGTGGGTGAGTGTTGGCCTTACACCGAATTTGATGGCTGCATTTTCTACTGTGTGCACTGAAATAGTGCGGGAGGAAAATGAGGCTAACATCTGTCAGCTAGAAACACTGGCCAGGGAAACAGTTTATGGACTTCCTTTTCAGCTCTCAGGAGGCTCCTATCAACATGGTGGGGCTGAGTTAAATGCCTCTCTCTCTCTCTCTCTCTCACACACACACACACACACACACACACACACACACACACAGGGAAAAAGGACACACATAGACTGTGTGGTTCCATAGGCTTCCATTTGCTCAGTAATAAGACACCTTTATCACCCTGTCCAGGCCTCAGGGAATACCACAGAAAAGGGGGCAGAAAAAATATTCCAGATCCAGAGGACAGGCAGAAGTGATGTGGGACCCTGTCTTCTGGACATGAAGAAAGTGCTGCATCATGACCTCATGGCGGAGGTGGCTGACACCATAAGGCATGTACAATCTTGAGCCCTTCTATGTTCTGACATAAACGTGGGAGGTGGGTGCGCACACACAAAAGGAATGAGACATCATAAAGGAAGGAAGACAGACTACTTGTAAACAAGAGATGGGTCACTGGGAGAGGGGGAGGGGAGGGAAACAGAGAAGGGTAATGGGAGGAAATTATGATCAAATTATTGTATGTTCACCTATTAAATATTCTCAATTAAAAAACATTTTTTTAAGAGAAAAGAAGGTAAAAAGATATCCTAGAAAGTAGGCCGTGCGGAAAGAAGTGCCAGAGACTTTGTTGGAGGTGGGCACCGTGGCCACCCGTGGGAAGCCCCAAGTACTGGGCATCCACACGCCTCTCCTGCCACCGTGTACCTGCAGTGCGATCAGTCGTTTCAGGAGCTCCACCTTCTCCTGGTCCTCAGGATGTTCCTGTAAGTACTTTTCTGTAAAAAATGCCTAAAAGTAGAGCATAGACAAGCATTACTTAGAACATATTCCTGAGATGGAATGCCTTGACAAACAGAAAAGCGTCTTCTGTTCTGATAAACCAGGAATGTCTAACCCAAAGTTCACCGCTTTCCTAGGATGGCCTTGACCCCGTAAGGGATGATTCAGGGCAGTTTGCTAAATGATGGCGTCTATGGACAGGACAGCTATCTGAATCCTGACGTCCATCCTGTAAGTTGGGATGTTCCTTCCCTTTTCAGGTTCCTGTTGCTCAGAGAGGTGACAGGTTGTCTAAGAGCAAAGGGTGGCCAGTAAGAAAGCCAGAGTGGAGTCACCGAGTGATGGGGTTCAAGCCCCCACTCTTCTAGAACATTGTATGAATGGAAACAAGAAGTCCAGCCCACATGTCATGTTTTCACTCCTTTTCTTTCTACCCACTCTCCTTGCTTACTCCAAGAGGTCTCCTTGCCAAGTGTTTATTTATATTCAAGACAACTCCAAAACTATTTGGCCACTGAGCACGTACCAGAACAATGGCCTCCATTACTTCTGTTTGGGCTCCAGTATAAAGATGCTCTAACAAACCCTAAGTGGACTCAATGTGGAGAGTGTGCCTCTCATGCTTCTGCTGTGTAACAGATGTAACACGCAGAGGAATTTCACGGTAAGTAGGGGACTGTCATATGTCTGTGCATCTTGGCGCAAGTTGAGATGGAGTTCTTAGTAAACCACACTACATAGTGTCTCTAGTCTCCCTGTATGTGGCTTCCCTTAGCCACCTGTGATCTCTATCTCCCAGGGGAGAGAAACAGGCACACCAACAGAGGCGCTTGAAGCCTGTGTGCTATTTTCTTGATGCTTTACATGACAGTGGCTGGTCCCTACTGGACTGGGGCTTCCCACTTAAGAGGTGAGAGGTCAGACAATTCTTCTTAAAAAGAACACTTTTTTGAAATACTTTTATTTATTTGCAAGCAGAGATAGAAGAGAGGCAGACAGAGAGAATGGGTGCTCCAGGGCCTCCAGCCACTATAAACGTACCCCAGGCTGCACGCACCACTTAGTGCATCTGGCTTTACGTGGGTACTGGGGAATCGAACCTGGGTCATTAAGCTGTGTGGCAAGTACCTTAAGTGCTGAGCCTTCTCTCCAGCCTTCAAAAACAGGTTTTAATTTTTTTTAAAACTAATTTTGTTTGCCCATGTAGAGGGGAGAGTGAAAACTCAGAGCAATTGTAAGAAACAAGCAGAGTGGCAGAGAGGGAGGCCCTGCTAGGAGTCCTGTGAGATTCCAGGAGTGGACCCACCTTTTCATAGTTTGAGAATCCCCCCATGACAGCTGGGTCCACAATGCCACTGAGCAACATGGACAGTGGGTGCACGGAGAGGGACCTGTCCCAGGCATGCTGCTGCACACAGTTGCTGATCTTCTCATTGGTCAGTTCCATGGTTTCTATGGCGTTCTCCAGAGGGCTGATTTCCTCCTGAGGAATGGAGCACATGGAGAAGGAAGGTCCCTGTGTGGGCGCCACAGCAAAAGACTGAAACAAACTTAACCATTCCTCTCAAGGGGCATCAAACACCCACAAGTGTGGGAGAGTAATCGTCAAGATTAACTGTACTAGGGTAATACACTTTTCCAGTATGGTGTTGGTCAGTGTAACATAAGCTACTGTGAAATCTCCTTAGGAGATAGAAGGCAGACTAAATAGTTGGGCTAAGGCGCACAAAATGGTGCATACATCTGGAGTTTGCAATGGCAGGAGGCCCTGGCACACCCATTTTCTCTTTCTTTCTCTTCCTGCAAGGAAAGAGAGAGAGAGAGAAAAAGAGAAAGGGAGAAAGGAAGGGAGGGAGAAAGGGAAGGAAAGAAGGAAGGAAAAAAGAAAGGAAGGCTGGGTTAAGGAAATGAATGCTCTTCAGAGCAAGATGTCTACATAAAACATGACAAGAGAGAACACAGCGGCAGCAAGCACGCTTTCCAGGTCCACCTTTCTCTGAAGTTTGAGATGGCTGTTGACAGTGAAGAGCAGATCTGACATTTCCATGCTATCAGAAATGTCCACTGGCAAACTCTGATACATTCTTGGTGAGGAAAAGGAAATGATCTTGGAAGTCCTACATTCAGACCATACTTAAGTCCCCTTAGAATAGAAAGATTCTGCAACTAACGGAAGTCACAAACGATAAGATGTGTGAGAATTCAGGCTGAGTTTTGGATGAAAATGAAAATCACAGGCACTCAGATTCCTCCTATGGAAATGTCTTCAAAACCAGGTTTCCAGGAAGAAAACAGACAAACAACTTTGCCTGTTTTTTTTTTTTTTTTTTTTTTTTTTTTTGGCCACATGACCTCCTACTTCAGACTTCGTTTCAAAAGTCTCTACCCATAAATCATTTAGACTTGGAGAATAATGATTTCTTACTAACACCAAGGAACATGTCAAACTTCAGTTCCCGTTGATCAGGAAATATTTCTATAGTTGTCGTTTTGAGACAGGCTCTTGCTAACTAGCTCCGGCTGGGTTGGAACTTGCCGTGTAGAACTTGCCATGAGTCTCTTGCCTCAGCTTGTAAGAAATGCCTGGTTCCAAGAAATGTCTCCCTCCCTTTTTCCCTCCTTTCTCCTTGCACTGGGGATGGAAAGCATAACTTATGCATAGTAGACCATTGATTTAACTTTGTATGAAATACCCAGCCCAAGAAAAATTTCTTAAATACCTACTTTGAAGCACCATGCTGAATACTATAGTTACAAAAGATAGACATTATTAGTATCTCTGAGGGGGTGGGGAAGACCGGTTCCAGGACTCTTGAGGAGGGGGAAATCTGTGGGCACTTGAGTGCCTGCTTTGAAGTGGCTTAGTGTTTGCATATAACGTGTACATATCTTTCTAGATACTTAAATCATCACTAGATTGCTTCTGGTACCTAAGGCGATGCACATGCTATGTAATTGGGGGTTATATGATAGCATCTAGGGAAAAATAACCAAGAAAATGTCTGTACGTATTCAGTGTCAAAGGCTGCAGGAGCGTATAGCTTTAGTGGTAACTCACAGCTTACAAGGATGGTAATTTAGAACCATGACCACAGTGTTACACCACTAAAAGCACAGACACCACAAAAGACATCTAACCTTGGTTGGGTATTGCAGAGATGGCTTCACAGAGAAGGGAGGCTCCACCCTAAAACTAGGTGGGAGTTACTGTAAGAAGTGGTGAGAGAACATTTGAGTCTAAGTTTAGTTCCAAAAGATTCCCTAACAAGTGATGGAGGTGGATGGAGATGGACACAGATAGCAGAGGTGGATGGAGATGGATGAGCATGGATGGAGGTGGATGGAGGAGGAAAGAAGTGGATGGAGAGAGGTGGAGGCTGGACAGAGGTGGAAGGAGATGGACAGAGGTGGATGGAATTGGCAAAGCACATCACCATGCCCCTGTGCGTTTGTGTAAATACTGAGGTCCTAGCAGCCATGGCAGTGCTAGAGCATCAGAACACATTAAATGTCAGCTTTTCTCAATGGGATCCACATGCCGAGGCAATGAGGAACACAGGCTGGGAAGGCCAAGGCAGGGAAGCAACAAGAAGCCTCTTTAGTGGCACCGCTCAGAGATGAACAAGGAAATGAGAAACAGGGCTGTTGCATAGAAGTTGGAGATAAGACATTAAATAAATATTATAGAGGAAAGCGGGCAGCTATGGAGAGTAAGGACAGGGCAGGAGCTATGGTGAGTGACTCATAGTTATGATTAGCTATGAAAGAAAGAACAGTCTTTGGAGGAGAAGATATGGCAGCCAGGACCCTCCCAAGAGGCATTCCAGCAATGTCTGTGCACATTGGCAAAATCATGGAAGAGACGACTCTTCTCAGGCCATGAAAGAACCATTCACTGCCAGTGACCTTTAGGGTTGATATTGTAACATCAGGTTTACAAAGCGGCCCTATCATACAAGTGTGCCTTTTATTTCTTCTCTGAAAAACAGAGTTGGCCTGAGGAGACTGGCCAAGCTGGTGTGGAATGCAAGGGAACTTAACAAAGGCTGTTATTATATTTGTAAGACAGCAAGGATTTTTTTTTCCTTCCCTGAGTTACAACTTGAAATGACTCACTGTTGAAATTTGTTTGACTTCAAACCACTTGAGAATCCCAGGGAAGGTATAAGCAGTCGTGTACGTGGTCCGTTCAATCCACATGGTCTGACGTAAGAAAGAGAAACAAAATGAAACCCTGGTCAGTTCCCGGGTCAAAAAGCAAAACCCTTGGGTCAGTCAAGCGATCCCTCCATTCCCACATGCCTCCCGGGAAATGGACCACAATTCCTCGTACAAGTTTAGGATTCTGGACTTTGTTGGGGGATATTCTGTCTGGTCCCCTCCCACTCTGAAGATGGAAACGTTGAGGTCAGGGCAGCATGGGGGTGACGCATCCACGGTTATGTCAGCAGCAGAAGACGAAGCCCAGCCCAGCTTTGGAGCCCTCAGTGGCTTCCACTGACATGACAGCTTACTGCGTCATTCATTAGCAGGTAAAGCTGAGGCTATCAAGGATGCACTGTGGAAAGAGGTTGGAAGGCATTTAGGGTGAACTCACAGCAAACTCATTGTCTGGGTCTTTCTCTCCTTTCCGGAATGGCCGGGAGTATCTGAACTGCTGAACTTCATTGGCCCGGTAGTAGCTGGGGAAGGACAGAGAGATCATGCTGGACCTCCTTCTGGGCACAACCACCTTGCTTCTGATGCCCACAGCATGAATGGCACCTGAGGCTGAGGTTCACCCATCCTACACACATCTCACAGCCAGTGGTACCACATGGAGAGCTGGGGGCGGGGGCGGGTTCTGCATACCTCATTCTATATCTACTTTTCAGTATTTATGTTTACTTTATCGCTTATAATTTTACAAAGGCACCCACATTTGTGATCTTATTTACATAGCCTGGGAAGAGTGCTGTCAAGCGATCACACTAGCATGATTGCTTCCCGAAGACAGGAATCATGATGAAACACCAGGACAAGCCAGTCCACAGGGACGCTTCTGAGTTGGGAATAAGAGCCAAGGGAGGGCTACAGAGGTAGCTCAGTGGTGAGGTCTACTTCCTGCACAACATGAAGGCCTGAGGTGACCTGAGACTGCTTGAGGAGTTTCAAATCTCCAGATGCCATGCAAAATAGCTGGGTGTGGCCACATGCGCCTATAACCCCAGTCCTCCTGTAGGGGAGCAGAACTGATGAGAATTGATGGAGCCCTGCAAGCTCTGGAAACAGTAAAAGGGGACTCTGGCTCAAACATGAGACCAGGCAGAACAGCAACAGAGTGAGACACCCGGCAGTCCACTCCGGCCACTGCAGGTGGGCAGTACACATGTGCACACGCATACGCCCCCACTAACAGCGAAGGGATCTTGTGCCTGAGGGAAGTTCTGATTTCTCTGTCTGGAAGAAAAATCCCGAATAGCTAAACTCTCACCTTACTTTTAAAACAGACTAAGTAGTAGGTCTTCCAAACTATAATGAACTTAGGCATTCATTTTGAAGTACTCCAAATAAGAGAGGCTTTTTTGTTTTGTTTCGTTTTTTGGTGTATCTTTTAAAAAATATTTATTTATTTGAGAGAGAGAGAGAAAGAGGCAGATAGAGAGAAAGAATGGGCATGCCAGGGCCCCTAGTCACTACAAACCAACTCCAGACACAAAGTGCCCCCTTGTGCATTTGGCTTACATGGGTTCTGGGGAATCAAACTAGAGTCCTTAGGCTTCACAGGCAAGCGCCTTAACCATTAAGCCATTTCCCCAGCACCCCCCCCCCCCCAGCTTTTTTTGAGACAAGGTTTTATTATGGGGCTGACTTTGAACCTGCCCTCCCCTTCAGCCCTCTAATGCTAGGTATACAGGCATGTACCATGGCCAGACTGATAATTTTCCTTTAAAAAAAGGAAAATCCCTTACTTTAAGATCTGCTCCGGCACTGGTTTATCCTTATAGCTGGCTGGCAGGCTCATCACGGGCTTCACGGTGAAGCACTGGAAGTCTGAGGGCTCATTAAGGAGAGAAGCTGGTTCTGCAGGCGTCATAGACAGCAAGGTTCCTGACCGTCTTGCCATCTCCCATCACTGGGGCCAGCACTGCACTGACAATGGGGCTTCCTCATGCATCACCACACTGTGATTACATGATCACCAGCCCGGGATACTTCTTGTGGTCAAGCATCCATGCCTCATAAGACACGGTGTCAGTGAAATAGCAGGAAGAAAAGATGGTCAGAAATGGTTTTAGGGCTGGGGAGATGTCTCAGTGGAGAAAGTGTTTGAGGACTTGAGCTCTGATCCCCAGAACTCATTCAAGCTGGATGCTATAGCCGGCATCTGTCATCCCAGCACATACAGGTTAAGAAGGGAGGCAGAGACAGAATCATCTGGAAGTTCATGGGTCAGCTAACCTGGCTGTCAGAGCATGAACAAGAGCCTCAAAGAAGGTGGAAGGCCAGAGCCAACATATGAAGTTGTCCTCTGACCTCCACATGCCTGTCATAGCAAGTGTGTGCCCTTACACACGAACACATGGGCATGTGCACACACTTAAAATCAAAACAGAGAAAGAAGTGGTTTGAAATGAATTTTTTTTTTTGAACAGACAAGTCTCTGAAACAGCCAGACTTCGGAACTCGGGCAACAGGAATGACCATTTTCTTTGGGCTTCATGTGTTTTCAAAGGCTCATTTGCTGGGGATGTGCTGGTGCTCAGAACTTATCTCTGATCCACACAGTGGCCCTACAAGATGTGTGGTCTTCTCTTTCAGCAGTGGGAGGACAAGAGAAGCTAAAACTCAAGGTGCCACAATTGAGAAGTGGCAAAGTCAGGCCTCAAAAGCAGCTTGGGGGTCGGCGTTAGTACTTGGATTGAATGAATAGTCTTAGAGATGGCTTCTCCAGTGTACCCTGTCAGTCCAGACACGGCCCGCCCTCCACACCCACCGGCTCTGCATCCGAAGACTCGACCGAATGCAGAATCCCATTTGGACTGAACATTTAGACTTCATCTTGTCATTTTTATCTGAACAATGCAATGTGACACCATTTATGCAGCGTTTACATCGTGTTAGGGATTTTTTTTTTTTTTTTTTTTTCGGGGTAGGGTCTCACTCTGGTCCAGGCTGACCTGGAATTAACTATGTAGTCTCAGGGTGGCCTCGAACTCTCAGCGATCCTCCTATCTCTGCCTCCCGAGTGCTGGGACTAAAGGCGTGCGCCACCACGCCCGGCTGTGTTGGGGATTCTTAGTCATCTAGAGATGAAATGAACCCAGGAGGATATACGCAGGTTATATGCAAATACTACACCACATTGGGAAGGTGTCCTGAATTCCTAGAATACTGAGTGAGCAGTGTGTGTGGGGTGTGTGTATGTGTGTGCATATTTGTATGTGTGTTGTGGTGGTTTGATTCAGGGGTCCCCCATAAACTAGGTGTTCTGAATGCTAGGTTCCCAGCTGATGGAGATTTGGGAAGGCAGTGTGTGGTTGGGGGCAGGCTTATGGGTGTTATGGCCAGTCTCCCCTTGCCAGTGTTTGGCACACTCTCATATTCCTGTTGTCTACCTGATGTTGGCCAGGAGGTGATATCCCCCTTTGCTCATGACATTGTTTTCCCCTACCATCATGGAGATTCCTCCTTGAGCCTGCAAGCCAAAATAAACCTTTTTTTGTTTGTTTGTTTTAACTACAAGCTACTCTTGGTCGGGCGATTTGTACCAGCAATGCCAACCTGACTGCAACAGTGAAGTGGTACTAAGAAGTGGTGTTATTTGCTGCTAGACTGTGTGGCTTTGGCCTTTTGGAGCTGATTTTTAAGAGGAATATGAAAGGATTTGAAACCTTGGCCTAAGATATGCCTTGAAGTGCTGTAAGTACAGCTTGATGGACTATTCTGGTCAGAGTTGAAAGATCTGAATGCAGTAAGAACTACGGACTGTGAGGTTTGGCTTATGAGGGTGAGAAAGAGCTTTGCCTGCACTGGGCTAGAAGCAGTTTGTGTGAGAGGCTTGCTGTTATGCCTGTGTCCTGAGAAGTTGTGTAGGGTTGCTTTGTGTAGAAATGGACTGGTATGAGCAGAGTGATATGGCATAGAAAGAAATATTTAGGCCAAAACTGCTGCCTATTCAGCTGCAATTGAGAGATTACAACCATTGAGATTTGTCCAGCTGACCTGCATTGGGACAACAGAAAGAATGCAGTTTTTGGAAGGGGCTCAAGGAATGTCCTGTTTTCAAAGTCAGCTTTATTCCCCCATGGATTAACAAAATGGCACACCACCTGGTATTGAGGAGTATAAGAAATGCAGGAAAGAGAGGGTCATTGAATTTGAAACATGGTCTTGTGTTTTGGAAATGGCCATGGGCAATGTGAAGCATGTTTGAAGAGCTATGAGGATGAACCGTGGTTGCAGTGGAGACCCAGTGGAGATGCTGGGACCACAAAATGGCTGCTAAGAAGAGCTGCCGGCCCCGGATGGAGTTTTCCCGGACTGTGAGTAGCCTAGCTGGAGGGGCAGAATTGGAACTCCAGAGACTTGTTGCTGGTTAGAATTATCAGACTTGGAGATTTGTCACTGACTAGAGTTGTTGGACTTGGAACTACAGAGTTTGATGTTTGCCCTGTTTAAATCTTGTATTGGTTGAATATTTATTTGCTATGCCCAATGCCATCTTTTGCAGTATGAGTGTTTATTCTGTGCCATTATGGGTTTTGGGGGGATTTTCTGGTATTATGGGTTAGTTAAAAGATCTTGGATTATGGAAATGTTTGAACATCATTAGGATTGATAAAAACTATGGGGACTTTTAAAGTTGAACTGAATACATTGCATTTTACATCATGGATGGTTATCAGTTTATGGGGGTCAGGGGTGGAATATGGTGGTTTGATTCAGGTGTTCTGAATGCTAGGTTCCCAGCTGGTGGAGATTTGGGAATTAATGTCTCCTGGAGGCAGTGTATTGTTGGGGGCAGGCTTATGGGTATTATAGCCAGCTTCCCTTTGCCAGTGTTTGGCATACTCTCCTGTTCCTGTTGTCCACCTGATGTTGGCCAGGGGGTGGTGTCCACTCTCTGCTCATGCCATCATTTTCCCTGCCATCATGAAGCTTCCTCTGGAGCCTGAAAGCCAAAATAAACTTCTTTTTTCCCACAAGCTGCTCTTGATTGGATGATTTCTACCAGCAGTGTGAACCTGACTGCAACATCTGTGAATGCATCTGGAGACTGGAGGACAACTTCAGTGTTAATCTTAAGGTACATTGTTCACCTCTTTTTTTGAGACGAGGTCTCTCATTGGCCTGGAGCTTACTAATTTGGAGCTGGCCCTGGGGATCCTCCTGCCCTGCCTTCCCAGTGCCGGGATTACAGGCATGCGCTTCCATGACTGGCATTTTACCTGGGTGTTGGGGGTTGAACTTAGGTCCTCATGCTTGAGAAGCAAGCGTTTTACTGATTTAGCTGTATCCTCAGACCTGAGTCTAAAACAGCATCCTAAATTCAGAAAAGAAATCTCTAGCCCCCTCAGGCTCTCTATCTGGCTATAAAATATATTCCTTTGTATTCAAGATTTGCAGCACAAATACAATGATACTAGGGTACTATAAGAATACTGCGGGGGGGGGGGCTGTAGAGATGGCTTATTGGTTAATGCACTTGCCTGCAAAGCCAAAGGACCCACATAAGCCAGATGGTCAAGGGGGCACATGCATCTGGAGTTTGTTTGCAGTGGTTGGAGGCCCTGGTGCACCCATTCTTTCTCTCTACCTGCCTATTTCTCTCTCTCAAATAAAGAAAAATAAAACGGGCTGGAGAGATGGCTTAGCCATGAAGCTCTTGCCTGTGAAGCCTAAGGACCCCTATTCGAGGGTCAATTCCCCAGGATCCATGTAAGCCAGATGTACAAAGTGGTGCATGCATCTGGAGTTCATTTGCAGTGGCTAGAGGCCCTGGTGTGCCCGTTCTCTCTCTCTCTGTCTCTTTCTCTCTCTGTATGTTGCTCATAAATAAATAAAAATAAAACAACAAAAAATAAAAATAAAATATTTTCTTAAAAAAATAAATCTAGGGTCCTAGAGATCCTCAGACTGAATGGAAACCTGAGTAAGAATGGTTGAAGGAGGGGTGCACAGACTGAGGGCACAGCTGCCTGCACAAGAGGGGTTCCGATCATGAGCATCTCTGGCTTGCCCCCTGGGCCGGTCTCCTCAAGGCAAGGATACACTGCTTCGGGGATGACTTGATGTCCTCTCCGGGGGCTGTAGTGCTGGTCATCTTCTCAGCGCTGGGGAACTGGGTCAGCAACCGCAGGCTGAAGTCTTCTCGCCTCTCATACTCCTTTCCTCGGTAGATGAAAATTTTATTCTGCAGGTCGAGGATGGCAGGGGAAATCATGAGATACGAAAGCTCAAGGGAGGCCTGGAGCTGTCGACTCCCAGCCTAAGTTCCTTCCCCTACCAAGGACTCGGTGAATATCACCTGCGCCCCCAACAGGAGCCCTCACACGTGACAAGAGCTTCGGGTTTGTTTAAGGAATCAACTCGCAGGGAAAGAGAATAGAATGACAAGGACAGAGAGGGTCAGGAAGGGAGCCTTGCATGATAGTTTCAGTATTTTTGTCATTAATCTGATGAGGACAAGAAAGCTACTTGTTACCCATGCCCATTGTATTCATGGCAGCATTGTATTCATGAGGTCTTCATGTATAGGTGAACCAGGAGGCAATCAGAAAACTGAAGATTCAAAATTCAAGTTTCTGAGAAATCTGAGACTGTTTGAGGATTATGTTGGTGCTCTGAAAGTTTCAAATTTTGGAGCATCTGAGATCTTTGTGTCTTGTTCTCAGAGACAGTGCTGTTTAAAGTGCTGGTCCACACAGTGGTACTGGTTCTTGATGACACAAATAGGAATTTGCGCCCAAGCACACGTTAATGCTTGCTAGGAAATGGCCGCCTATGAAAAATACCAGCAAAATTAAACAGCATGCCTGTTGATGCTGTGGACTCAAATTAGGATACAAACTACTTCTTTCCTTGCAAATCTCTGCAGACTCTCAGCACAGCCAAAAACAAGACAAAACAAACCAAACCTTCAACTCTTCCCCAACATCTGCAATGGTTTCCTAGGGGCACAACTTCCCACGCATGCTCCACATGGAGGCCAGATGACCTTTCCATCCCAGAAATCTGCAACGTGTCTCGTTGCTCTCAGATGCAGACAACACGCCTATGTAACCAACCCTAAGGCCCTGCCCACGCTTTCTGCTTCCCCTCCTGGTCCCCACTTCTGTGCCTGAGGAACTAGTCTTTTATTCCTAAACCTTGCCAGCCTCCCACCTGCCATTTCCTCTGCCCGGAATGCCTTTTCTCCAGCCCCTTTACCTCCTCAACTCTCAGCTCCCCTTTTAGACTGCATGTTAAGCGAAAATTCCCTGGAGCATTTTCCTGACTCCTCCAACAATGAATGTACCACGGACATTCAATAAAACGGACTCTTTTCGCATAAAATCATGTGGTTTTGGCAATCATAACCAGACCACATTCAAGATAGAAGTTTCATCATTACCAGAAATTTCCCCGTGCCTTTTTGCAGGCAAAAGATAACCACTGATCTGTTCTCTGCTTTGGCAAGAATGTCACATACCTAAGAAAGGACCACGAAGCCCTTAAGGCCTAACTTCCACATGAAGCACCATGCACTTGACCTATGTGCTTGTGTCGTGGGACTTGACTCATGTTTTTTGCTGAGTAGCACCCGTAGGGGTGGACTACAGTTTACTCCTTCCACAGCTGATGGACATTTGAGCTGGACCCAGCCTTTGGTGCTTAAGCTGTCAACATCCCCCACAGCATTTGGGAAGGGGCGGGTTCTGCTTCACACCCTGGTTACAAGCTCTTGCAGCCCAGGCCACTTTTCTTTTCTTGGTTAAAGTATAAATGTTACGTTCTTGGGCGGAGGAGGTGGCTCAGTGGTTAAAGGCACTCACTAACAAAGCCTGCCGGCCCTGGTTCAATTCCCCAGGACCCATGTAAAGCCAGATGCAGAAAGTGGTGCATGCATCTGGCATTTGATCATAGTGCCAAGAAACCCTGGCACACACATTGACACACATATCTACAAATAAGTAAATACATTTTCATTTTTATATTCATGTGTAATTATCTCATTCTTCCCCATTAGCAGGAAAAATCACCGAGGGGAGGCAGGTGTCCAGTGGCAGGGTATTTCCGCTGTCCCCCCATGTCTGGCACTGAGTAGACCATCAGGAAATAGATATTGTATATAATTGTTAGGAATGTAAATGGACTTCTTTTGTCAGTAATTTTTTTTATTCAGAGGAAGGATGATTCCCTCTCTCTGTCTTTCTCTCTCTCTATATATATTTTCAAACAAACAAAACTCAGAGGCAATGGCAGGGGAGGTCATGAGCCTTAGGGGTATAAAGCCTGCTCTTCTCTGGCTAAATATATATATTATTCCCACCAAGCTGCCCTGAAAGCACTACAGTTAATGTTCATATTCACATATTAATGCTACTCTCACTTCTGGTTAGAGAAGCTTCTCTTTTCAGATGGCGATGACCACTGGGATGACCCAAAAGGCAACATGGTGCTGAGAAGAAGGGATGGAGGAGTGCCTAGCAATGAAACATCTCTGTCACATCCTCCAAGGCTCAGGGTCCATTGCGGAAGAGGGGGTGGAAAGAATGTAAGAACCAAAGGAAGGGTACGACATCTTACAATGTAACTGTCCAGACAGAAATTGGCCTCCATATCCATGACCTTGCAGTGCCTAGCAATACCTTCGCAAGACCCTCATAATAGGAGAAAAAGATGATGACATCAAATTAAAAGAGAGACTAATGGAGAGAGGGAGGGGATATGACAGAGAATGGAGTTCTGAAGGGGAATGGGGGGAGGGGAGGAAAATATCATGGTATTTTTGTATGTAAGTATAGAAGTTGTCAATAAAAAAAAATTTAAATAAAATATTTTTAAAAAACCTCAGAAGCATTCTCTTTTAGGAGGTAAGAGTTTTTGTTTCTTAAACTATAAACCAGTGTCATATTATAGACATGAAGAAAAGAATCACCCTTGTCACTACCTCAGCAGACCTGTTCTATTTTATTTTTAATTAATTTATTTATCTTTTTGTTTCGGGGACATGCTCGCCGTCTTGTTTTGGGGATATTTGCTTTCAAAGGCACTCTGCCTGGAAATGACATGAGCAACTAAACACATCACTCCACAACTAAACAAACACATCACTCCACACCGTCCTCGGCTTCACCAGTGGAGGAGCTCTGATTCAGTTTTTCCCTTTCTCATTGCACCTGGGGAAGGTCACGGAACGATGATGGATCTGTCAGAAGACCTGTGGTGATGGGGGCGTGGGGTGAAGAGGCCAGGCTTCAGGAAGAGGTCTCCCTGCCTGACCCGACCTCCCACAGTGGACACAGGTCGGCAGCTGCGAACCCAACCCGCTGCTGGTGTCCATCTGGAAGGGAGATGAGAATCTTCCATTCATGGGACCCCACCCACGCCTAATTGCCCTGGAGACCACCCCCAGGCTCCTCACCCGCAGGAAAGAAGGAAAGCCTTGTCCGTAGTATCCCACTGCAAAGTATTCAGGCTGGGGCCTCATGGCCTTAATGATGTTCTCATAAAATGAGGCTCTTTTTTTCTGAAAAAACAAAACAACACATTCCACTGAGAGGTTATAAGGACACTCTTGGGAGGTGGGGATAAAGAGAGAGAGAGAGAGATCAGCTTATTGCTTTGTTGTTTCCCCTGGAACGCAGAGAAACAGAATGTATTTCGGATCCCAGAATGGAACCATCCCACGTGGGCCTGCGGGATGGCTCTGTTCTGGCATCAGAGGTTTGGGTCTAGGAATTCAGGCACTGGCCTTGGAGGCTGGGATCCCTGAGGCTGCATACAGGGGCAGAGTGTGGACAGGCTTTCATCTAGGCAGCCACAGAGGCATGTCAGCCATGGGGGCTGGGGGATGGTTTAGCGTGGGAGCTGGGCCCTGTGACACAGGCCTGTATCCCAACTGCTCCGTTGAGAGAGGCAGCACACCACTTGCAGTGGTTTCACAAAGGGGGCTCAGGCCTCCATGAGGTCAACAAGCACTTTCTGAGGTTCACGGGAGGAGGGAGGCGGCTGAGCTTCATCAGACACGTGGGAGAAGGAGAGGAAGCTGCTCTTTGGGGCAGATGGCTCAGACGGGTGTTTTTGGTTAAGCTTCAAGTGTCCAGAAGTGGTGGCGAACCTTCTGCTTTTCAATATCTCGTTCTACCTCTGCCAGTTCTTCACCATGAATTCTTTAATTTTTTTTTTTTAATCAAGAGGCATGGCTTCCCAACTTGGACACATATGAGTGGGCCTTCCTTAAAGAAAGCCAGATAAGTAGCTAGATATGGGGAACTATTTTATTTTCCTGTAGTGCTAAGAAGTGAATTCAGGGCCTTGTGCATGTTGGGGAAGTGCTCTCTCACTAAGCCATATCCCCAGGTGTGTGCCTGACTGACTTCCTTTCCTTCCTCCCTCCCTCCCTTTCTCCCTCCCTCCCTCCCTTCCTTTCCGAGATAGGGTCTCATTCTAGCCCAGGCTGACCTGGAATTCACTATGTGGTCTCAGGGTGGACTTGAATTCATGGCAATCCTCCTACCTCTGCCTCCTGAGTGTTGGGACTAAAGGCGTGCGCCACCACGCTCGGGTCTCTCTCTTATTTCTGATAGTGGTGATTACAACCAGGGCCCAGGTGCGCTAGGCAAGCATTCTACCATCAACCTATCCCCACCACTCTCTCAACTTTTCTTTTTACTTTGAATTTGGGGACAGGGTTACACAAGTTACCCCAGATGGACCTGAACTTGCTCTGCAAGCCAGGCAGACCTTGAAATTGCCATCCTGCTGCCTCAGCCTCTTAAGTACTTGGGATTACAGGCCTGGTCCACTGGGCCTGGCTTTGACTTGGGAAGTGTTGAGGGATGACTCTAACACATACCCAGCCACGGCTGGCATGCCTTTGTGACAACTCTATCTAGATGAAGGTCCATATGTTGACGTGGACATGTGGTGCGTCCTGTTCAGGCCTGTCAGGCTTTCCCCACCATGGTGAAACTTCCCCTAGAGACTGTAGGCTGAAGTAAACCCTTTCCTCTCATTGGCTGCTTCTAACCAGCTGTTTTGTCTCAGCAACAAGAAGGTGATTGCCAGAGGAAGTGAGCCAGGAACGCAGAGTGTCAAGCACAAAGACTGAGTTCCATGTGGATGGGGGCTCCTGGCAGTTGTACCAGACCAGGGTGCCATCTCGGGGGCTCGGCATCTCATCTCCCCTCTTGGGAAGGTCCTCCTTCCCAGTCCCAGCCTTGTGGGACTAACAACCTGGATGCCAATGGTCCAAGCTTCTCATTTTCAAGTCAAGCAAGATTTCCTGTTCCATCAGAAAGACTAACCTTGACCCTGGCCTTTCTCAACCACCTTACAGCAGCCTTTTCTGAGTGCTCACTTCAGCAGTCCCAATGGCCCCCACTCACCAGGAGACTGCCCAGGCCTTCGTAGTCGAACACTTTACTTTCGTAGGTCTCGGCCAGCTCCTTGCTCAGTTTGATGGCCTTCTCCCACATCTGCAGAACAAGAGAAGCAGTGAGAGGCACCGTGGACAGAGGAGTCGTTGTCCTTACTGGCTTTTAAGGTTCCTGAAGAGTGTCTGCAACTAAGCAGTCAAGCCAGATGCTTGTGGGCTGGTTATACGTTCCCTGGGCAGCCAGAAAGAATGAAAGTGGGCACCTTGTGAACGCGAAGGAACCTGAAAGTAACCACGTCCGTCTCAGAGGCACTCTACACAGTACCAGGATGATCAGGAAGTTCCATCTGGGGGTGGGGGTGGAGGTGCAGTCTCAGGAACCAAATATGTGCATAAGGCTGAAACCGACATCGATGCCTTAGCATGTTAACGTATTTCCTAAAGCTCACAAAGTAGCTAGCTCTGACACTGAAAAAGCCAGATGAACACCTACAGGTGACCCTGAGCTGTCAAAACCCTGGACTAAATATCTCTTTCCTTTCTGATGACACAAGGACGCTACAGGCTGATAACTTTTATCTGAAATACTTGGAGCAACAAGTGCTTCAGATTTTAACTTTTCTGTTTTAAATTTTGAAACCACTTCCATAGACTTTAGCCAAAACGTGAAACTTTCTTAGGGTTGCGTTGGTGCGGAACCATTTCCGATTTCAGAACGTTTTGTCGTTTTTGTATTAAGGTTGCTCAAATTTGTCTGTCTTGTGTCTCCATCAAAGCACTGTTGGGTTTTACAGGGCAAAGTAGTAATGACACCTGAAAGGCGAGAAAAGTCATTTCCAAGCCTAATCTGAGAAAGTGAGTCTTAGTATAGGGGAGAGGCAGCTGCTGTGGGACTCTGGAGTGAGTGTGTGTATGTGTGAACACACATGCAGGTAGGTTGTTTAGCGGTATGGAAAAGGGCCTGATGGCATGGTAATGTGGAATCTGACAAACTTATCCCACGGAGGGCACTAATTTTTCAGTGTCTCTCCGAGCTACCTTCTCTGTGAGCTTTAGGAAATACGCTAACATGCTAAGGCATCGATGTCGGTTACAGCCTTAGGCACATATTTGGTTCCTGAGACTGCACCTCCACCCCCCCCCCCGAGATGGAACTTCCTGTTCATCCTGGTACTGTGTAGAGTGCCTCTGAGACGGACGTGGTTACTTTCGGGTTCCTTCGCGTTCACAAAGTGCCCAGGGAACGTATAACCAGCCCACAAGCAACAGCAGACATTTTCCAGTTGAATCTTTGAAGAATCATCATCTGCCTAATTATCACCTCTGAAATTTCAGGGCCTGGAGGGCATCAAAGGCTGTGCAACATGCCAGACGGAAACCAGTCTAGACTAGCTGGGCTCTATAGTTAAGTGAGCGAGCCCAGAACTCAAGCAAGGCTCCTCTCCCCTGAATGCGATACTAAGGAAGGAACAGTAGGCCTGTGTAGCATAGCTGGTCACCAAGCCAGAGGGCCCCAAGACCCTTTCAGGGGTCCATGAGTCCAGAATTATTTCCATAACAATTCTCACAGCATGCCACAGAACAACCTCAAGGTGTCCACCTTCTGAGACAGTGTCTCTTGCTGCTTCTGCTATGAGCTTCGGTGGGATTGCCTCTGCTTTACATGGGAGCCCCTGATCATTTTTTTAAGGGTTATAGGAGCTTTCAATGAAAACAGAGTCCAGGAAAAGGACTCTAGACTGTGCAAGAAGGGACAAGGCAGCTGGGCACAATGGTGCATGCCTTTAATCCTAGCACTTGGGAGGCAGAAGTAGGAAGATTGACATGAGTTTCAGGCCACCCTGAGAGTACATAGTGAATTCCAGGTCAGCCTGGGTTAGAGCAAAACCCTACCTCAAATAAAAAAGGGGGGGGGGACAAGGTGGGACAACCAGGAGAAGGACAAAGAACCAATTGCTGGTCCTGATAATTATTTTGTTTATTTACTTAGTAATCCAATTATTAGGTTTCCCTGATAAAATAAATATGAATGGGAAAGGCAATCTGGAAGTATTATCTTGATTGAATCCAGGGCCTGTTTTGTTTGGCTAGCACAATGCATTTTTCTTCCTTTCTTTGCTAGTTCCATTTTCCCCCTCCTCAGTCGTTAGTTAAAAATCTTTTCTCCCGGACATGCTTACCCAGCTGGCCATAGGCCACACAGCTTCCTGGCCTAGCACAGGTCTGTTTCCTGTTCGTGTTCCTGCAGGCATTTATATTCTCTGTTACCTGCAGCCTCTGGCATCAAGCAAGTTGACTTGGATAAGGATGTGCCGGCCATGTGCCCACCACTACCTAGCTCTTGAGAATGGATAGAAAATGATGCCCCCCTCTCCCTTGAGTAATATTAGAAAGGTAAAATTATGGGCTCTGGTGTTCCCACTCTCTTCTTTACCGGGTTATGTCTCTTCACATATGTATTGACACTCACAGCTTAATTCTTTCTCTGCAGTAACAGTAGGAATTCAAAGACATACCGGGAAATAGTAAAGTGGTGTCACAGAGAGCTCATCTGCTCTTTGTCCAGGGCGGATGCCTTCAAACGCTAATCTCCTATCCAGGGAGAGGACTTGTGATTTCTAGCGAGCCCCACAGATTGTTCTAGAGTCTATGCTAATGCGGAGACCCATGGGCCCTCCCTAGGCACGTGAGTAAAGAGTCAGAGCTATAAGATGGCCATGGTGGCTAGCTAGCTCTGAAACCCTAGTGCTTTAGAGGCTGAGGCATGATAACTGTAAGGTAAGGTCAGCCCGGGCAAGACAGCGAAATTCTGTCTCAAGAAAAACAGAAGTGCAGCATTGAACCACACCTTACATCAGCCCCATCTTCAGAGAGGCGAGCGGGGGCTGGAGATGGAGTTCCATCATGTAATGATAATTCAATCACGTGAGTTTTCCGGTTGGTTCTGTGTGTGGATGCGTGTGGCATGCACGTGTGTATGTGTGCCATGTGCATTGTGGGAGTGTGCGCACACGTGTGAGCTCCTGTGGATGCCAGAGGTTGATGTCTGGTGTCTTTCCCAGTTGAGCTCCACCACAGCTTTGGAGGCAAGGTCTCTCACTGGACCCAGAGCTCACTGATTCAGCTACAGCAGCTAGCCAGCAAGCCCTGGGGATCCCCCATCTCCGCCTCTCCAGCACTGAAATTACACGACTGTACCACCACGCTCAGCTTTGATGTGGGTGCTGGGGATTCAAACTTAAATCCTCATGCTTGCGTGGCAAGTACCTTACCCACTGAGCTATCTCTTCAGCCCCAGTTTTTTAAATTTACTTATTATTTATTTACTTTGGAGACTAGCTTTGTATTATTGCCCAGGCTAGTCTCAAACTTCTGGGCGTTAGCCATTCTCCTGCCTTCGTCTTCTGAATAGCTGGGATTACAGGTTCATAGCACAGAATATAATGAACATGTCAACTTTCTAGTGAGGGAGAGGACACCGAAGCTCCGTGGAACTCCACTAGATTAATACAACATCATTTGACTGGTTCTGGTTTGGGTCCTTTATAATGACACTTTAATAATTAAATGTAGTACTTGAGTTTTGATAGTCATTTCAGCAAATTTCAGCCAACTTAAAATCCTAGCCTATTGATCAGAAATGGGAATAGCCTGGGGGCCCCCACCTCTGTGGCTGCCATCAAAATGAGTGCCGTTTCATTGAGTTCAGTTCTCTGAACCTGTGTGTGCCCAGCTGCCTCACAGCTTCGCCCGGGAAATGTACTGATTTCCAGTCTCTTTTCTCTCTCCACTGGCACAAAAACAAAGATTCTAACACTCACTTTGCCTTTGTCAAAATATGATATGATTTCTTGATACAACTTCTCCTTCAGCTCTTGCTGGGTGTAAACATAGTAACTGTCCCTCTGAAGCAAATGGGGCGCGCAGGGCTTGTCCGACCACTAAAAGGGAACAAAACCAGTACAAGGGGTTAAGACAACACTTTAATTCATTAAAAGAGATCAATGCAACAAATGTACGGACCAAAAAAGTCAGGAAAAATACTTCTTTGCCTATGTTCGACTCATCCATATTGTGTTTTAAGTTATTTACTAAACAGAAAAATTCCATACACACGGAGAGCCATATGTCAGCTCGGAAACAAGTGTCACGCCAAATGGACGAGCACTCGCGGCACTCCCAGGGTGGGGCTGTTAGCCCATGTGACGACTGTGCTGAAGGCACCGTGAACACAATCTGATGAGAGAATCAGGTTAGGAATATAAAAATGGCAGGAGGAGGTTAAAAACACCCCCTTTTGCAAACTGTTATATTCCTCACAACACAAGGCAGGCCACTGGAAAATCAACGCACTCGGTAGGGGAACTAAGTAGGAAAATATGAAAACATTTGAAAGCGCACAGACCTCAGCTATGAAGCTAAAAGCCACAGAAGAGATACATATACATGCACACTCATGTTTAATGCAGATCTGTTAACAACAGCTAAGACTTGGAAATGGCCTAGATGCCCAGCAACAGATGAATGGGTAACAAAAATATGCCATATACACACAATGGAACTCTACTCAGCAGTACAGAAAAATGAAATCGTGAAAGTTGCCAGGGAATGGATGGATCTGGAAAGAATTATATTAAGTGAAGTGACTCAAACTCAGAATGACCCAAATTGTATGTTCTCTGTGATATATGGGTCTCAGCTTGCAGTATCTATAAGTATGTGTATATAGGCGGTATATGTGGGGAAAACCTACAGAGCCTGAACTGCAACCAAAAGTGAACATAAAGAGCCAGGCGTGGTGGAGAACGCCTTTAATCCCAGCACTCGGGAGGCAGAGGTAGGAGGATTGCCAAGAGTTTGAGGCCACCCTGAGATGACATAGTTAATTCCAGGTCAGCCTGGACCAGAGTGAGACCCTACCTTGAAAAACCAAAAAAAAAAAAAAAAAAAAAAAAAAAAAAACAGTGAACATAAAGAGATGAGCTGGAAGTGGGGGAGGGATGGGCAAAAGGATATTCATGACAGCTAAACAGAAGGAAGAAAAATATAGAGAGGAGATGAGAGGGAGAGAGGCTTAGGAGAAAGGATGGGAATCAACAAAACCAAATTGTATTTTAAAGTGCCATAAATGAGAAAACCACTGAGGAAAAGACAAAGTAAAATACTTCATCACAAATAAACCCTAGTCTGGGCGTGGTGGCACACGCCTTTAATCCCAGCACTTGGGAAGCAGAGGTAGGAGGATCGCCGTGAGTTTGAGGCCACCCTGAGACTACGTAGTGAATTCCAGGTCAGCCTGAGCTAGAGTGAGACCCTACCTCAAAAAACCAAAATAATAATCATAATAAATAAATAAAAAATAAAAATAAACCCTAATCTTGGGTGTTTGGGTTAAATGTCTTACAAGAATCATAGCCCTGCTCCCCATGTTAATCCTAGAGCAGTTAATGAGGTCAGAATCTAACAAGCAATATAATAAATAAAATAATAAGCAATAATGAATGCCTTGAAGAGTTGAGGGCCTTATCATGGGGAACAAGAATCCTAGCTCTGACAGAATCTACTCAAGTTTAGTTGTGCAATAAACAAACCAACCAACCACCCCATCAGATAAGATAGATCAGAGTCAATGACAACCAGGGTTATGGAAGACGTGTATTCACGGAACTTGAACACACCACTCAGGGGCACGCCGGCAGGCATGGAGCAAGGTAAACTCAAACCACCTCGGATGAGAACACTGTTTCATAACCATGCAATACGGCTTTGCGAGCACTGTGGGTTGAATCCAGCCAGGACGTCAAGCCTGTTAGGCAAGTCCACCATGCTGAGCTACATCCCCTCTTTTCAAATTTTGAGAGGGGGTCTCACTAAGTTGCCCAAGCAAGCCTTGAACTCACTGTGCTTCTCTCCTCTCTCTCTCTCATGACATTGAATGATATGGTGAGAAAGGGGAGGTAGAGAATGGTTGGGAAGCAAAAAATAAGTAAGTAAATGTTTTGGTTAAGTTTGTGTCAACTTGATTTGTTTAGGAATCCACAGACATTCCTCATAAGTGTGTTTCTGAGGCTGCCTCTAGGAAGGATTAACTAAAGGAAGAATCCTTCCCCCAGGGGTAAGCCTTCCCCCAGAGTGGGCGGCCCAGAGTGGGCGGCTCCTCTTGGAGGAGGGGGCTGGTTGATAAAAAGGAGCTCTGGGAAGAAAGGCTCTCTCTCCCACCTGGCTGCCGGTGCTACTAGCTGCTTGGTGTTTTCTGCTTGGTACCTGCTGCTTGGTGTTGCTGCTCTCCAGTGTGGACTGAAGACCAGGGTGGACTGAAGAGCAGCGTCTCTCCAGGAAGCCTTCAGGCCTTCAGTGCCGGATTGGGACTGCTGAGGCCTCCAGCCTCGTGCAAAAAGCTACCGGGTTTCTTGACTCTCGGACCTGTAACCTGCTATTGCTGGACTGTGTAAGCTAATCCAATAAATCCCCTTTTAAGACAATTCATTCTGTTCCTCTAGAGAACCCTGACTAATACAGTAAATAAATAAATAAATAAATAATAAATGAAGGAAGGAAGGAAGGAAGGAAGGAAGGAAGGAAAGAAGGAAGGAAGGAAGGAAGGAAGGCCAGCCTGGAGAGATGGCTTAGTGGTTAAGTGCTTGCCTGTGAAGTCTAAGGATCCTGGTTCGAGGCTCGATTCCCCAGGACCCACATAAGCCAGATGCACAAGGTGGCACATGCATCTGGAGTTCGTTTGCAGTGGCTGGAGGCCCTGGTGTGCCCATTCTCTCTTTATCTATCTCTTTCTCTCTGTGTGTGTGTGTCACTCTCAAATAAATAAATAAATAATTTTAAAAAGTTGGAAATACAGTAAGCACTTCTCTTAATATCCACACCCATATATTAATGCTGCTCTCACTTTTGGTTAGAGAAGCTTCTCTTTTCAGATGATGGCAACCTTGGGATGATTCAGAAGACACCATGGTGCTAAGAAGAAGGGACAGAGGAGTGCTCAGCACTGAAACATCTCAAACTCACCTTCCAAGGCTCAGGGTCCATTGCGGAAGAGGGGGCAGAAAGAATGTAAGAGTCAAAGGAAGAGTAGGACTCCTTACAACGTGCTCCTCCAGACACAAAATGGCCTGGATATCCATGACCTCACAGTGCCTGACACTACCTGCATAAGACCATCATAATAGGAGGAAAAGATCATGACATCAAACTGAAAAGAGAGACTGACTGAGGGGGGAGGGGATATGATGGAGAGTGAAGTTTCAAAGGGGAAAGTGTGTGTGGGGGGAAACAACATGGAATACTGTCTACAATTAAAGAAGTTGTCAATAAAAATAATTTTAAAAAAGAACAAAAAAGTGGGAAATAAAGACCTATGTCATTGACATGCCAAGTTTGAGTTG
The DNA here is from genome assembly GCA_036365145.1 of Orientallactaga sibirica. NCBI lineage: Eukaryota > Metazoa > Chordata > Mammalia > Rodentia > Dipodidae > Orientallactaga > Orientallactaga sibirica. Next base: position 5,935,144 of record JAEOAD010000037.1, read on the forward strand.
TTGCTTAGCCAGTCACAGACTGATTGATATGGAAAGAACAGTTGATATGTGCATCCAAAGTTAGAGGAGGTGCTCAGGGCTGCAGGGAATTATTTGGGATCCGTGACAAATACATATGTGTTTATATCATGACACAATATGACTCTATTTGGGGAAAGACTATGAACAGGAAAGTACTTTTTCTAAGGCAGCTCACTCACATACATTCACATTCATCTCGCTCTGGTTTTGCTACTTTATACATCAATCAATGTACGTTTGATTTCTTTAACTAGGATGTCAATTACAGAGGCCGCTTGTTTGTGCTACGTTCCGTTCCCTAAGGAGTTTTCCGTCAATGATAATCGACATTTTCCCAGCCTTAATCCAAAAGTGGCCATGCCTGATGAGAAGGTATGAGAATATTCAGAGGTAAAAGAGGTATGTTGAATAAGGTTCTTCCCTGCTGAAATCACAAAGTGTGCAGAGTTGACATACAGCCTTGGTCGTCCCACCCTGGAGGACAAGCCCTGCTGGCCCGCTTACCTGCAGGAGCTCGGCATGGAGCAGAAGCGTGTGGGCAGCTTCTGTGTAGTTCTCACAGTCTCGGTGCAAATCCCGGAGCTTGTACAAATACCTGGTCGCAGTGGGAGAAGGAAGCCCTTTGTTACACAGAAGGTGAGCTAGTGTCTAGCACATTTCACAACCACTTCCCCGTCCGTTTCTCGGTCTTCCTCTCTGCTATGAACAGGAACACTTCCCTTCTCTTAGACGAGACTCCTCAGCAACGCTTCCGCCTCTGTACCTCTTCCTACCCTGTGGCTCTAGACTTCCTTCTAATCCTTTAAGGCAGCCTGTTCCTTTCCTTTTTCTTTCACATTTCCCTTCCCTTCTTCTCCCTCTCTTTCTCTATCTCTCCCTCCCTTTTCTCTATCCCTCCCTTCCCTCTTTTTCTTCCTTCATCTTGGTCCCTTTTGAGAGAGATGGAATCTCTACCATGCATACAGTTGGCTACACAAGCCTGGTTCATGTTCAGGGCTTCATTGGTCCCAAACTAAGTCTCCACAGTTAGTTACTTCCTTCTTATGCTTATCCCTTTGACCTCTGCTAATGACCTGGGCTAGAAATCTCCTGTCCTTCCAGGAAGCCTGACATGACCCTAGACATACAGATGGAACATGCCCCGTGGTTTCAGGCATCTGTGAAAGCAGCAAGTGTGCTGTCAGGAATGACACAAAGAGCCAAAGCAGGACATTTCTTCAGCTTACCTTATGTATATGTCCTCACGCTTCTTTTCTTTGTAAAAATTCTGCCAGAAAGGGGTTCACAAAATACAAACATAAATTAAGAATTATTGATGAGTCTGACACACACACACACACACACACACACACACACACACACACACACACTGGCCAAAGCCTCCTGAGCACTGCCTTTCAACAGTGTCTCTTTTCCAGAGTTCATCCTCTTCTTAAACATTCTGCCATGGGCCAGGGCGACAGCTCACCTGATCAAGGGCTTGCCTTGCAAGCACAAGGAACTGAGTCAGAACCAACGTAAAAAACAAAACAAAAAAATGCTAGGCATGGTGACGTGGGCTTGTAATCACAGGGCTGGGGAAGGGAATAGGAGGATACCTGGGACACAATGACATGAGTTTCAGGTCCATGACAGACCCTGTCTGAAAACCGGGAGACAGAGCTGGAGAGATGGTTCAGCTGTCAAAGGTGCTTGCTTGGAAAATGGTAGACAATGTTTGAGGAATGGCACCCAAACTTGTCCTTTGGCCTCCACATGTGTATGTATTTCTGTATGCATGCATGTGTGTACACACACACACACACACACACACACACACACACACACACACACGGGGGGGGGAGTTGGGGAAGACCAGTGATGGGTAGGAGATTGTATCTTAAGGACTCTGCTCCTGAGAAATGAGAGAAACGTAAGGGGCTAGGAAGACACCCAGCTCACCCTGAAGGCACCAGGTACACTGTTTTCTCAGGGAGTCAGGGAGGTGAGAGTTTAGGCAAAGGAATGCCTGGCACCCTAAACCTTGCAGTCTGCGCAAGTCCCCGGGCAAAGCGGAAAGCAGAGTCCCAGCATTAGGACTATACAGACTCTCCTCCCATAAATTAGTTCTAAACTCACCTCTCTCCCACCATACCTACGTACACATACATACATACATGATATATCCATCCATCCATCTACATATACATCCATGTGTGTGTAAATTAGAATCTGATTAGTAAAGCAACCACATTTGAAGAGAGACCCAGGTCAAGGTGGTCTTTGGGAAAAGACAAATTGCGTGTTCATATTCCATTTTCCATTCCCCTTTCCAAACTGGTCCTCAAGGTTGGTTGGTCCTCTGTTATCTCTAAGCCCAAACCCAAGTCAGCCATTCTCATCCAACTCAGTAGGACACAGGCTTTATAAAGGTGCCCCAGAGGGCCTGGGCATCTGTGATAGCAAGCTGAAGCTGAGCCGTGGGCAGCCCTAACCCTAACCCTAACGCTAAGGCAGGGCCCGGGCTGTACCAGCACATTGACGGTGCAGCTCATGCAGTTTTCCTTGCTCTCGTCATGCATGATGATGGTTCTGTAGTCCAGCAGGTTCTCCAAGAGGCTGCTGACCAGGAGGACAAAGACTTCCCCAGATCCCGAGAGGTATTTATGTTTCCGGCAATGTTCTAGAAGCCTGGTGGAGGATGGAGAGAGAAGGTCCACGTTTCACCTCTTCAGTACAGCGCTGTCTGTGAGCAATGGCCAAGGTCCTGACAGCAGGTGACGCTAGACTGATGACAGAGATGGTGGCATGCCATCCTATTTTGGTACCTTCACTCGGGCTGGATCTCTGTGTTCCCAGGTTCTACTCTTCCTTCAGGACTCAACAACTCCCACCACCACTCAGAACCCCAGTCCACAATGTTCTTCTCTGAAGAACAGAAACCTGTGGTTTTTATCATTGATGCCACAGAAATGAGATCCTTTGTCCCCAAAGTTCATGATTCAAAGTTTGATGATTCATGAATATATCAAATTATCTTTCCTGTATCTTTTAAAATTATTTATTTATTTATAAGAGAGAGAGAGAGAGAGAGAGAGAGAGAGAGAGAGAGAGATTGAGAATATGGGCATGCCAGGGCCTTCAACCACTGTAAACAAACTCCAGACACATGCACCACCTTGTGCATCTGCCTTATGTGGGTCTTGGGGAATTGAACCTGAGTCCTTTGGCTTTGCAGGCAAGCGTCTTAACCACTAAGCAATCTCTCCAGCCCATCTTTCCTGTATCTTTATTCTACCTAAGGGCTGGCAGCACATAGGCATTCTGGAAAGCCTTGGGCTCATGCCCTGCTCAGAGTAACCTGGTGGGCATCCAGCCTTGTGGCTCTTCAGATAAAACCATTCTCAGATAAAAATGAGGGTGTAGCAGACAGACTGGAGCTAAACTTCGGGTCTAATCCTCTCTTCTGGGATATACAGAGTAGAGTTCTGGCCCTTCTTAGACAAGCAAAAGAAAATTTTGGCAAAGAGAGACTCAAAGAAAATAAAGGGCTGGAGGGATGGCTTAGCAGTTAAGGGGCTTGCCTGCGAAGCCTAAGGACCCAGGTTTGATTCCCCAGTATCTACATAAGCCAGATGCACAAGGTGGTGCATATGTCCGGAGTTCGTTTGCAGTGCCTGGAGGCCCTGGGGCACCCATTCCTTCTCTCTCACCCATACAAAATAAAATAAATTATAATTTTTTATTTTAATTTATTTATTAGAGACAGAGAGAGTAAGAATGGGTGTGCCAGGGCCTCTAGCTACTGCAAACAAACTTCAGACACATGTACCACCATGTGCATCTGGTTAACGTAGGACCTTGAGAATCGAACAAGGGTCCTTAGGCTTTGCAGGCATATGCCTTAACCACTAAGCCATCTCTCCAGCCCAAATTATAAAAATTTTTAAAAAGAAAGAAAAAAAACAAACAAACAAAGAAAATGAAGTAGGTCCAAAGAATTAGTCCAGACCCTAGGAATAATGTTGGGTTCTTCAGATTTGTGTAGTCAGACTTTTCTGAGTCAGTGGTCCAGGAAGAACGAAGCAAGCAAGCTAAAAATCTGTCCATGAAAAATCAGCAGAAAGGGTAAAAAAAAAGAATAATTTGTATGGTGATGGCTCAGAAGTTAAAGGCACTTTCTTGCAATGCCTGCTGGCCCAGGTTCAATTCCCTAGTATCCATATGAAGCCAGATGCACAAACTGGTGCATGTACCTGGAGTTCATTTGTAGTAAGAGGCACCGGCACACCCTTTATATAAATATATTGGTTTTTCAAGGTAGGGTCTTGCTCTATCCCAGGCTGACCTGGAATTCACTATGTAGTCTGAGGGTGGCCTTGACCTCATAGCAATCCTCCTGCCTCTGCCTCCCAAGTACTGAGATTAAAGATGTGTGCCACCATGCCTGGCTAAAGATATGTTTTAAATGAGTAACTTATCTTGTATTGTGTGTGTTTTACAGTGTTGGGGATTCAACCTAGGGTCTTTTGCATGATAAGCAAGCACTCTACTGTTGAGCTACATAGTCCCTTGTTTTTTTTTTTTTAAAATTTATTTGTGTGTGTGTGTGTGTGTGTGTGTGTGTGAGAGAGAGAGAGAGAGAGAGAGAGAGAGAGAAAGAGAGAGAATATGGGCACACCAGGACCTCTTGTTGCTTCTGTAAACTCCAGATGTATGTACCACTTTGTACATCTGGCTGGGTCCTGGAAACTGAACCCAGAACACCAGGCTTTGCAAACGGTGCCTTTAAACCCTTGAGCCATCTCCTCAGCCCCTTATGTGTTTTTCTATCTGTGCATATGGTCTCTGATCAAGCAAAAAAGTTATAAACTAGAAGGTTTAAAGTTCAAATGAAGAAACCTAATGGAAACAGGTTAGAAAGATCACCAAAAGAATTATCACTATTAAAAGAAAAACAAGGTGGACTTCAGTTCCTTAAAATTTTGGCTGTTTGTCATGTTCATTCCATTCCTAGGTGTTTGGTTCCTGTACTCATACTTAGTGTGCTCTACAAAGCTACCCCAGTGGGTGAATAACAAAACAACCTAGAGGACACAACCAGTCAAGGTTATGAAATCTCAGGGAGCGTGGGGGAGGATGCATACAACCCCTAGGTCATGAACGGTGGGAAGGATGAGATGACAATAATTGTAGACAGTCTTTTAAAAGCATGAATTCTGCCATGAACACACTGACTCATTGAATCTCAATAAAAATACTAAGCAGTGCATTTTATTCTTGTAAATGGGGATGTAGGGCAGGATGAATCATTGGACCTAAAATTCAAGCTTCTTGTGTATGGTAAAAATAAAATTTGAAAGCCCTTCTTGCTAAAGCAAACACTCAAGTCTTTTCAGCCACACCTACAGTCCTCTACTATTCTTCCTCACATACACAGGAGGATGAAGAGAGTAAGGGGCTGACAGCAGAGTGGGTGGAGGCTGGGTAGGGCAGGCAGCGAGGACACGTTCATAGAGTGGGAGACAAGGCTGTAGAAAGGCCAAGCTGACTGGAGCCAGAGCTGCTTTGTTCTTAGAGGTCTTTCATGGGTCATGAGATATTTTTAAATATAAACTTAATATGGAAATGTTTCTTTCTTTAAATGGTTGCTTTCAAGCCATAATTAGAGGTGTTAATCCTTTTGCTAAAGTTCAACAATTCGGATGCGGGGCAAAATGCCTTTGCTCTGGACATCTGCTCCTCTACTCCATCTACTCTGTTCTCCATAGCAAGGCTGCCCAAGAAAACATAGGCACTGACTCCTATCAGAGAAACAATGCCAGCAGCGGATGCTGTAAATTCCATCTACCCCCTTGAGCACCAATATAGGGGCCCAGCAATCCCGAGCCCACCAAAGGCTGGGCTTGGAGCAGAAGCTCTACTTTCTCCATGGCCAAACAACATGGTCATTTGTTTTCTCTTCTGAGACACTCACAGTTTTTCCAGGAGAACCTTGTACTGTTCATCTCCTCGACCCCCTTCCACCTCTTGGTCCAGCTTTGTGATCAACTCATTCTCAAACTGAAAGTAGAAGACAGAATTTCATAGCAGAAGGTCAGGTCCATGGAAGAACATGATTGACAGATACCCAGACAATCTTTCTAGATTTGGCCCCGTCCCTTTATCTGACTATGAACTGTTCACAGCATAGACGGAACACTGATCTCACATTATGCCATTCACAAGATGCGCACCAAGGACCCATCAAAACATTCTGAAGTAACCTAGCATTACTTGTTCTTTTGTTTTCTGCCTGCAAAAACACCCAAAATGTTTGTGAGTAGACATATGAAAATAGGTTGGTAATTGAAATTATTTTTTTTCTTTTCTCTTTTTAAAATTTGATACAGGGTCTTGCTATGTAGTCATAGCTAGACAAGTACTCACTATTCTGTCTGGACTGGACTTGAACTCATGGCAGTCCTCCTGTCTCAGCTTCCTGAGTGCTTGAGTTACAGGCATATGCTACTATGTTAGGCTTTTCTTATTTTTGTTTCTTGTCTAAGTCTTGGTGATGGGATTTTCAAAAATTTTTTAATTTTTTTAAAGAGAGTGCGATAGAAAGAGACAGAGAAAGACAGAGATACAGAAAGAGAACTGGCACACCAGACCCTCAGCCACTGCAATTGAACACCAGACACTTTGCCACCTAGTGGGCATATGTGACCTTGTGACCTTGCACTTGCCTCACCTTTGTGTGTCTGGCTAACATGGGATCTGGAGAGTCGAACATGGGTCCGTAGGCTTCTTAGGCAACTGCCTTAACCGCTAAGCCATCTCTCCAGACTTGGATTGTTTTCACTGAGCTTCACAACTGGAAACCTTACTTTTGAAATGAATAGGTTTTATACATAAAGAAAGAGAGGCATGGAGAAGACACAGGCAAACTCAAGTTCTCAAAGTTTCACAGGAATGGATTGGAGCTGGATCCACTAGGCCCTTCCCTAAGCTGGCCGATAGCCAAGGTCACTTCCTTCACGTCAGTGCATTCTTCTCTCAGCTGTGCTAGTCCTGGAGCAGACAGGAGTAAGATGCATACTGTCAACTGTCCATCATTCTGAGACAGTGATAAGATCCCCCAGGCTCTGGGTGAGGAGACTCGGCTCTCTGCCTGGTCTCTTTACAAAATCAAATGTAAAGATCAACTCATTTGTCATTCAGGTTTGTGCTTGTCCATTACGAATGTAAAGTGTACCTCGTAGCCTCATGTGTTTGTGATTAAGCAACAATCTCAATATCCAGCTGGTGGAACCTTTGAGAAGAAGAGTCTTGCTGGAGAAGGTGTGGCCTTGAGGTGCATTCGTCCCTCCCACTGGGTATTCAAGAGGAGTTCACTTTTGCTGATGCCTCCCAGCTGATATGAAATGATGCCCTGGCCGCCTGCTCTGTCATGCTTTCCTCACCATGAAGAAACTTCTCGGGCTGGAGAGATGGCTTAGTGGTGAAATCACTTGCCTGCGAAGCTTAAGGACCCAGGTTCGACTCCCCAGACCCACCTAAGCCAGATGCACAACATGGTGCATGCATCTGGAGTTCGTGTGCAGTGGCTGGAAGCCCTGGCATGCCCATTCTCTCTCTCTGCCCCCTCTCTCAAGTAAATATATATATATATATATATGCATGCATACACACACACACACACACACACACACACACACACACACACACGAAACTTTTCCAAATTATAAGCTAAAATAAACCCTTTCCTCCCATAAGCTGCTTCTGGTCAGGTGTTTTGTCCCAGCAATGAGAAGGTGACTTAAGAAAATCCATAGAGAGAGAAGATTACAAGCACTGACTACCATGTGCACACTGATGACAGAGTGGTGCTTCTTACCATATGGAAATCGCCATTTCCACTGAAATTGAACTCACACTGCATCATATCAAAGAAAATGGGGATCGTGGCTTTCCGTAGCTCCACTTCGGGAGTCAGAGTGACTTCCAGGATGGGACCTACCATGGATGGGATGAATTTGATCTTGTGGGGACCTGAAATGAAAGAAAATGAGAATGTTTTTAAAAAATCATGTTATTGTAAGCTCAGTGTTCCACAAGCTGAGAGAGTTTACATGGGTAAACCACGTCAATTCAGAGGTGATGAAATCCTGCATTCGTGATGACAGAATGCCATTGTCAAGGTCCCAGGTGAGAGGGGATGAAGCCCACATATCAACTTTCTCTTCTAACCCAACAAACACAATTAAACCTCAGGGTTACTTGAATAAAAATAAGAATTCATCATAGATGTCTGTTTTATGTGACTTAGGATAATAAATGTTATTAAAATATAAATAAATAAACTGTTAGCTTTAAAACAAAAAAAAAATCAGAAAAAGGACTGAGGGATGCTCATTTGCAAGGAATCATGCTGGAGCCCGTTCAGGGTCTGACACTTACCCAGGTTATACCACATGTCCCGGATTCTAAAGCCAATTTCCTTTCTCATGTCTCCATACCTAGAAGGAAGGTATAAACCAAGAAAATGAGTTATTGGGGCTCAGGACATGGCTTAGCAGTTAAGGCTCTTGCCTGTGAAGCCTAAGGACGTTGGTTTGATTCCCCAGGACTCATGTGAGCCAGATACACAAGGGGGTGCATGCATCTGGAGTTCAGGTGCAGACAGAGAAAGGGGGATGGACAGAGGGGGAGAGGGAAAGAGAGAGAGAGAAAGCACGTGAGACTGAGTATGGGCTTAAAATGGTCTCTTGCAATTGCAAATGAACTCTAGAGGCATGTGCCACTTTGTGCATCTGGCTTTATGTGGGTACTGGGGATTTGAACCTGAGCCGTTAGGCTTTGCAAGCAAGTATCTTTAATCACCAAGTCATCTCTATAGCCACCTCAGGAAATTTTTTTTGTCTTTTTCCTTTGTAAGCCAATAAGTAATTAAATCTTATTCCTTACTTACCTGTTGTAGTATTTTTAGGGAGAAATCTGAGGGAGAGGAATGTTAAGTTATTTACCTAGAATCTCTGATGTTACAGCTAAGGGAAACAGAACTGAAATTTCATGGTCTCTTAACATTACATTCCCCATGTTATTTTATTACTACACAGTCCTTGAGCTTACAGCCTCTCAAATCTGAAAGAGCCCTAAGATGAATGTATTGAATAGTGCTCCCAAGTCATAATTCCATGTTTAACTCCAAGCCAAGAATCTACAGAACATTTTGAGGTTAAAAATCTTGTCATTCTATGGAAGTGACAGAGAGGTGGGTGACTGGGGGCAGGCTTTGTAGAGACATGTAACTTGCATAAGCTGCCAGCAGGTGACGAGAATCCCTGAGCATGGATAAAGAGGCCAGCACCTCTCCAGGTATACAGTCCATAAAAAAATATGGGATGGCTGATGGAGAGGTCAAAGGAACATTGAAAAAAAATGATGTGGCTTGACGAGGTGGTTTATACCTATAATCCCAGCACTCGGGAGGCTGAGGTAGGAGAATCACTGTGAGTTCAAGGCCAGCCTTGGCTAGAATGAGAGACCCTGCCTTAAAAGGGAGGAGGGGAGGAAATATGATGTGAACATGGGCAATCTGAAGTCTAACCAGTGATTATTCTAAGAGCTACCTCATTAATTACACGAGTATGTCCCTGAACAGCCATTTCAGCCACACCAAAAATGGACAGCAGATCAATCACCTTTCCCAATCATGACCACATCGTAAAAGGACACTTACTTTTTCACGATTTTGTTGCGCTTGGCTTGTGAGAAGGTCTCAAGCTGCAGGGACTCATGGGTGAGAAATGCTACTGCCAAATGGAAGTAGTTGTTCCAGAGCTGCTCGGGATGAATTGTGTGGGCAAAAAGAAATGGAAAATCACAACTGTGAGGATCACATGAAAACAGAGCCACATGGCGGCCGAGTCACTAGCTGGAGAGTTATGGGGAAAAAAAAAAAGTCCCAGGGAGGACTCCTTGTTCCTTCTTAGGTTTCAGCGACTCAGCCCTGAGAGTTTTGAGACTTAATATTAAGCTTTTTAAAATGTTACATTTTTCTTTACTCCTGGGATAAAGAAAAAAAACTGGTGCCAAGAAGTGCACCTATTTATAGCAGGTGGTCTGGCAGTACATATCAAAATCCCAAAAAGTTCTGCCAAGCTTCTGAACCAGATAAATACTTTCAGAGCTTTCTCCTGACAAAACAACTGTGGCTAGTGAGGAATGTCTAAACCAAAGAAGGCCCTCACAGTCTTACTGAAGGTAACATAAAATGGAAGAAATCTCACAGTTGCTAGAACTCAGTTAAATGAAGCATGGGCTGACCACATAACAGACTATGCCCAATCCTTAAACATACTATAAAAATATTTAACACCACTGAAAAAGTCATAGGTTACAACAACGGAGAAGAAAGCAGATTAACAGATTATCAAGACCTTCATGGCTCCATTCTATTTTAGCACATGTGATTTATTCATACATACGAATACACACACATATGTATGCTATTCACATATATGTATATGCACACATGGCCTCCTCTGCTTATGACTGTCCACTTTAAAGGTTTGACATGTGGGCAAAAGCACATGATACAAAAAGTGCATCACCAACAAGGGGCGCTTTGGAATGTCACCACTACAAAAGTAGAACGTCCCTGGGCGTGGACTGTGGACTCCAGGAGAGCTGGGAGTCCATCCCTGGACATGGACTATGGGCTCCATGAATGCAGAGAACATACGTAGACCATGTCTAGAACAGTACTCTGTACGGTGACTACTCTGCTATTTGCTGGCAGAAGGAATAAATGAAGATGAAGCCAGCAACTGAGATCTAATAGTAACAGTGTTCATGAGAGCTGCTTTTTATATCTGAACTTGAGGCCTGTCTGTAAGCACGTAGGAGCACGTCTGTGTCTGTGCACATCAGCTCAATACCCAAACGTGAACTTACAGTGAAGGGAGAGACAAGAGCACCCCCCCCCTTTGCTTTGGCTTGGGTGTTTTTATTATATGCCATCACTGTGGTCTGAACATATTTGTCATTATTTTGCTTAACTGTTTTCAAGAAAGGGAGATCACATTCACATAACTTTCATCCTATTGTCACAATTACTATGAGTTGCTGTTGTTAATCTCGTGTGTGACAAATGGATGAAGTTTTTCATAGGTCTGTAAGCATGAGAAAACAGTGTCTATAGTGTTCAGTACAGTCTGGGGTTTCCGGCACTCATGAGTCTTCTGTATCTCTGAGATAGGGGAATCTATTATGTCTGTGTTTTCATTTTCCTTCTGTTAGCTGGATTTTCTATCACAGTATGGCTCACATTTCTTTTTATGTGTGCTACTTTTACAGAAAGACAAAAAAAAATTGTGTTGTGTCTGGAGGATCATGTTCAGGAACCTGTACTTTAGAAATATGAAAACAGGACTAGAGAAATGACTCAGTGGTTAAGGCATTTGCCTGCAAAGCCTAAGGACCCAGGTTTGATTCCCCAGTACCCACATGAAGCCAGATGCACAAGGTGGTGCACGCATCTGGAGTTTGTTTGCAGTGGCTAGAGGCCTTGTTATGCCCATTCTATCTATCTGCCCCCAATCTCAAATAAATAAATAAATAAATAAATAATAAAAAGAAATATGAAAACATAAAAACTTTCTTCACTGGACAAGAATTAATTAATTTTTCCCCACATGAAATAGCTCTATTGCTGTAGCCAAGAATTCCAGAACCTTCCAGGTAGGCTGATGCTTACCTGAAGTTCAAAGCTGGCCTGGTCCATGAAGGATCTTGTGAGAACTTCAGCAAACTGGTTGATAGCACGGAGGAAAACCCTTCAGAGGAAAAGCATTGAGAAAGTGGGCAACCCGTGTCCCTAGAGATGTTTCCCCACCTACTTCAGACACGAAACCAAGCAATCCTGGACGGGGCTAGGAGAGACAGCATGACCTCCCAGTGACCTTGGAGGCTCTCTACCAAGCACAGTTTATTGAAAGTTGAGTGTCCGGCAGGCAGGAAGGGCCTTGGGGTTATGACAGTTTAGCTGAGGGTGGGGCAGCGACTCCAACCCCAGACCACTGGAGCTACAGATAGTGCTTTTCTCTAACAGTGCAGGGTTTCTGGTGCAGTTTTTTTTTTCAAATCTGTACCTAGTTTTCTGATTGGGTGTGAGGGCCATGTAGAGTTACGGATAACATGTATAATGATGATGTACTTTAAGTAATGCACTAAGAAATTCTAGAATGATGATATAGCATAATGTGATATACCACGTGTTTGGTTCATTTACATCTATTCAACAAAGTTTGTCACTGGCCAGCAATTCCAAAGCACTGATGCAGGTGCTGTGTTGTAAGACATAGTTCCTGGTCTTAAGAAGATTACAACATGGCCACAGAAACTTGCTAATCTAACCATGTTCTAGCCAGAGAACATTAAAAAAAAGAATTCTCTGAGAGGGTTTCCTAGGGAACGAGAAATCAAAAGAGGGGCTGGAGAGATGGCTTAGAAGTTAAGGTGCTTGCCTGCAAAGCCTAAGGACCCAGGTTCAACTCCTCAGAACCCACATAAGCCAGATGCACAAGGTGATGCATGTGCACAAGGTGGCACATGTGTCTAGAGTTCAATTGCAGTGGCTAGAGGCCCTGGTGTGCCAATACTCCACACCCTCTCTCTCTCATAAAAAAAATAAATCATAAAGGAGGAAGAGACAACATGGAGTTAGAAAGGCTGGGATGGAGGGTTCCACTGCAGGTGATGTTTGAAAAGGACCCCATGGAAAGGAAGGTTAACTGTCAGAAGGTGTGTGTGGTAGGCCAAGGAGGCAGTATGCTTGGGAACCAGGAACACAGCTGGCTGGTGCACAGGTTGTGTATTCAGGCAGGATGTGGAGGATGTAGCTTGGACAGGCAGGGTAGACATTGCATATCAGGGTGAGAAGTCCACGTGGGGCCTGAGTGATGCTGTGGAGAGCTGATGCTGAGTGAGAACTAGTGTGAAGAAGGAGGGAGACCAAGCCCAGGCCCATGAAGCGGGGATGATGAGAACATACATTAAGTAGGGTTAGGAAGGTGGGAGGTCCTTCAGGACAGAGGGTGGGCTTGAAGCAGGGGGTTTTAACAGCACTGGGAGTCTGCAGGGCCAACCAGAGTGCTCAGCGTCACACATCCCCAGGCTAGCCGTGGGCTGTCTTACCTGCTCTGAGTCATATTCATGACCATCCAATCTTTAGCATATACATTCTTTCCAATCAGATCCTTAAACATGATAAATGTTTCCATGAGGAAGTCCTACAGAGCAAAAGAAAGAACGGTTGGGCAAACAGGTTCATTCACAGCCTTTCTCCACTTCAGAATAAAACATCGTTAGTCCTGTAATAATTAGTCCTGTAATAATGACCTTTTCCGTATGACTTTCAGGGCAATGAATTTTATGCATAACTGTCATGTGACTTGACTTTTTTTTTGGGAGAGAGACAGAGAGAGAGGGAGAGGAAGACAGAGATGGGCGCGCCAGCAGCCTCTCAGCTGCTGTGAACGAAATCCAGATGTGTGCGCCCCCTTGTGATCAAGTGTGGCATTGTGCCCTTGCATCACTTTGCATCTGGCTAAACGTGGGACCTGGAGATTGGAACCAGCATTCTTAGGCTTAGGAGGCAGGCGCCTTAACCACTAAGCCATCTCTCCAGCCCATGACTTGACTTTTAAAATTTTTTTGTATTATGAGAAACTGCTGGCCTCAAGCTTGCTACGTAGCCTAGGTTAACCTCAATCTCATGATACTTCTGCTTCAGCCTCCTGTGTTTTAGGACTTTAGAGTGTGATGCCACACATGTCCAATTATTTGATTTATTAACTTGTATCATTCTATAAAGAAAGCGGGGGCAAAAATTACCCACCAATGATGCCACTGAGGACGAGAAAAACGAAATGGTTCACCTATGGCCATAGAAACTAGGACACAGGAGAGTTGAAATGAGCACTGGGGGAACTGGGCTCTGTGTTTCTACACACACACACACACACACACACACACACACACACACAATATAAAGATAAATATAAATAAATAAATAAGCATGTGTGTGTATGAAATCTTTAGTCTCCCTCTGTCATGTACTGACTTAAAATAAGCCATCAGTGATTGCGAGAAAATGGATACTTGGAACACGTCCAAGATCAATTCCTGGCTAGAGTTACACAAAAGAAAAATAATCAAACTTCACGGACAGTCATGAATTTTCCACTCGTAGGAACATTGTTGTGTGTGGCTTAAAAGTTTCTAAGAAGAAATGGTCACAGTGGCTTATGATAACTATAATAACTAAAAACAGGGGGACTGGAAAGATGGCTCAGTGGTTAAGGAACTTGCCTACAAAGCCTAAGGCCTAGAGTTCACTTCCCCAGTAGCCACGTAACACCAGATGAACAAGGTGGGGCTTGCGTCCGGAGTTCGCTTCAGTGGCTAGAGGCCCTGGCACGCCCATTCCCTTTCTTTCTATCTGTCTCTTTCCCTCTCTCTCTCTCTCTCTGTCTGAAATCAATAAAATATTTGAAAAAACAATCAGAGGGAACATAGGATAATAAAAATGGCTAGATTTGTCTAAAGGGGCTGTGAGCAAAAAGCAACCCAAGAAAAGAATAGTCAGATGAAAAACCCAAACTTAAAGGCTCTAAAACAATTTTTACTAATTACCTAAATTTAGACCTTTTCCACTGAGACTCAAGTCTGCTTTCCCAGGAACTATCTCCCACAGCTCCATGTAATGAAGCCCATTGAGTAACGTAAAAAATATATGGTAACACAGAGGCAAGACACTCATTCATTCACTCACTCATTCATTCAGTAGCCCATTTTGATGTCAAACCTTGCTTTGTAGCCTAGGATGACCTTGAACTCATTATCACCATGTGCCTACATAACAAAGTGCTAAGATTACAGGTGCGAAGCATACTTGGAAGCACCAAGGTGGCCCACATCTAACGTGGTTCTGAGCTGTTGGTCAGTTAACAGCTCAGGAGTAAGACTGATGCTGGCCAGGAAGTTTCACTGTCTTGGATATAACCTTCATAGCGCATTGGCCAGTCAGACTTACCCACACTAACTTCGGACATCGTGGACCTTTTCCCTAAGTTTAACAACATTTTCACCATGTCTTTTAAGTGCTCATGAACCATTCTACTAACTTCTTTGTTCAAGTCAGCCAGAATTCACGGGTTGTGAAGAAGGATATAATTGAGATGCCAGCTAGCTGCAGCTGACACTCCATGTTCAACCCCTGGGAATCTCAGTGAACAGATGGCATCTTAAAGCAGAGAATCCCAAGACCTCCTGTCATTCATCACAGCCCATGTCCCCCACAGGATTTAGACAGAAGACAGCAGGAAAGGGGATAGAGGAGTCCACAGGGAGGAGGAGTCCTCACTAGGCCCAACAGCCATGTCCCTGAGGACCTGAGGCTCAGCTTTGCCAGGCCTTAGCCCCACTCTAGGTACAGCGACGTGGGGGAAGAGGCCACCATCATGTCACCCTGGAGGTGAGCAGATTTACCTCCTACTTAATCATGGTGCTGTCTGGCCGTGGATTCAGGACGTTCCTACTTTGCCTGCATTCTGAAGGAAATCTGAACCCTAACCCTAGATACTTGCAGGTCAGTTTTACCTTAGAGCCCAATGACAAAATTATCATTATAAATCACCCCTCTTCATAGGCGCACGTGCACTGTACACGGTCAGACATTCTCCATGCACAGGTTTAACCACCACTCACATTCACAGTCACCCTCAGGGCAGACGCAATCTTACAGATGAGGGGACTGGATTAGTCAAGTTAAGTGGAAGACCCCAAATTTCACACAAGGACGTGGAACCGACGGGATTCAAACCCGTATTGTTACCTGGAACAGCGTCTGCCCTGGAGGGGAGAATTTAGCTGCCTTGGCCTCCATCTCTCCCTTCCTCTGCCCAGATTGTCTTGCGTTTGGTGGTCAATGCATGCCTGCCCACACAGGGCTTTGGTTCCCATCCCACCCTGCCTCCAATCAGGCCCCTGGCTTCAGCCGCGTGGACCAACATAGCGTAATGAGGGTCTCTTACTCAATTCTCCCGAATTGCTTTATTTGTCCCTCACGTGGCCATCAGAGAAAGGAAGACCGTTCGGGAGGAAAGAGTGACATCCGGCCTCAAGTGCTCAGGGTAACAAGAATATAGTGTCTACAGAGTACAGAACATGGTCTACACATGGACAGAGGAGGCCATCTGCCCATGAGTGCTTGACAATGCAGCCCGTGTCCTGTCCACTGCACTGCAGGCTTAGAGATCTACATGGAATCAATCCTACTAACAGCTCCCAAGGCCAACGTTGTCCCGAGATGCACACCTTCGAGCCCAATCAGAGCTTTTCTGTTCAAAGCGATGAAGACCACTCCCATACACTGCAAGCCCCTCCAATGAGAGGCTGACGATGACATCATGAAGACCCAGCACCACCCGTCCAACCACATTCCTTGTCGTGACACACGTCACTAGTGTCTCTCTAAGCAAGACACCGTGAGTGTGCTCTTCCCAGAGCACAAGGATATCACAGATGTTTTTAAACACAGGCCCTCAGCAAATCCCAGTGAGGACTGGTGCGTGCACATGCTGTATTCTTCTTGGAATCGTATCAAGGAGTGAGAATCAACTCTCCTTGTACCCTCTGTGGACAGCCATGCCACACTCTCTTTTCATGACCACCGTGGACAGACATGCCACACTCTCTTTTCTATGACTGCCGTGGACAGCCAGCCACACTCTCTTTTCATGACCACCGTGGACAGCCCTGCCACACTCTCTTTTCATGACCACCGTGGACAGCCCTGCCACACTCTCTTTTCATGACCACCGTGGACAGCCCTGCCACACTCTCTTTTCATGACCACCGTGGACAGCCATGCCACACTCTCTTTTCATGACCACCGTGGACAGCCATGCCACACTCTCTTTTCTATGACCACCGTGGACAGCCATGCCACACTCTCTTTTCATGACCACCGTGGACAGCCATGCCACACTCTCTTTTCATGACCACCGTGGACAGCCATGCCACACTCTCTTTTCTATGACCGCCGTGGACAGCCATGCCACACTCTCTTTTCTATGACCGCTGTGGACAGCCAGCCACACTCTCTTTTCTATGACCGCCATGGACAGCCAGCCACACTCTCTTTTCTATGACCGCCATGGACAGTCATGCCAAACTCTCTTTTCTATGACCACTGTGGACAGCTATGCTACATTTTCTTTTCTATGACCATTGTGGACAGCCATGTCACACTCTCTTTTCTATGACCATTGTGGACAGCCATGCCACACTCTCTTTTCATGACCACCGTGGACAGCCATGTCACACTCTCTTTTCATGACCACCGTGGACAGCCATGCCATACTCTCTTTTCATGACCACCGTGGACAGCCATGTCACACTCCCTTTTCTATGACCACCACGGACAGCCATGTCACACCCTCTTTTTGCGACCATTGTGCACAGCCATGCCACAGGGGAGGTGTCTGGGAAAGGGAACTCTGGACTCAAGATGCTTAGTGTGAGTTATTGTTCACTATATATAAAAAAGTCTTTTAAAATGTATTTATTATTTGGGGGATGCCAGGCAATCATGCTGCTGCAAGGCTGATGGATGGCTTTGTGTGGGTGGCTAGGGAATTGAATCCAGGGTGGCAGACTTTGCAAGCAAGGGCCTTTAGCCACTGACCAATCTCTTCGGCTCTAATAAGAACTTTTCAGACCAGGGACTGATTATGCTCAGGAAGCCGAGGCAGGAAGATCATGAGTTTAGGGCCTACCTGGGCTACTAGGCCTGTCTCAAAACAAAACAAGAAAGTACACAGTCCTCATGTCACCAGGTCCCAGCAAAGATTACTTACAATGATGTCTTGTTTGGTCTTGAAGGTGCTGATGTACTGCCCATAGTGGCTGTCATCCATTTGCCGGAGGATGGCAATCATGCAGGCCACAAAGCTGCCCTGGAAGGAAAGGGGAAGCTCAAATGTGAGGCTCCGTGGATCACCTAATGAAATGAGCCTTGGACATCACGCGTCCTGAGTTTCCCAGCCAGTGACCTCGGCAGAGACCCTCTGAACTGGAAACACAGCACCTCCCAAAGGTCCCTGGGCCCGTGCTGGACTATGTCTGCTACAGACCACCTCTCCGTGTGCGTGAGGACAGCGGGAGGCCTCAGGCACCCCGTCAACAGTTAGGATTTCAGGAATTCTTTGGGTCAAGGGACAGTACCTCAAGCATGTCAACTAGATAGCCAGTGAGCATCAACTACTCATGAGGTTTTGAGTTTCTTTTCTTAAAATATTTTTTATTTGTATTTATTTATTTGAGATAGAGAGAGCGCAAGAGAGAGACAGAGAAGCACGCCAGGGCCTCTAGCCACCACAAACTGACTCCAGCTACATGTGTCGCCTTGTGTATCTGGCTTATGCGGGTACTGGAGAATCAAACCTAGGTCTTTAGGCTTCACAGGCCATTGCTATAACTGCTAAGCCATCTCTCCAGCTCATTCATATATATATATTTTGGTTTTCTGTGGTAGGTTCTCACTCTAGCTCAGGCTGACCTGGAATTCACTCTGTATTCTCAGGATGGCCTTGAACTCATGGAGATCCTCCTACCTCTGCTTCCAAGTGCTGGGATTAAAGGCGCGAGCCACCATGACTGGTGTGGAATCATAGACTTAGCTTTTTAGTCATAGGGCCATTACCCTCTTGTTCTCATGTACATACAAAAACCACATAAATTTAAATGGTTTTGGGACAGTAAAAAAAAAAAAAAAGAATACAAAGTTACTCTTAGGGAGTGAATACTTTCTAACACAAAACCAAGGGGAGACTGCCTGCTCTACCTTCTCTCCTGCCCCTTCTGAATGGGCCTGTCTTACACCCTGCTTAAAATGTTATTTTTCTACCTAAACGGCAATATAAACCAGATTTACTGAGGTTATTTATATTTTTTTCAAATTATTATCATACATATTGCATTTATACCATGGTCTAACAAACAATGTTTTCTGGGCTCTTGATTGCTCTGGGTTTTGGATATAAACTCACTTCTACTTAATTTGCTTGTCTGATGTTTTGAATTAAGCATTCTATCCACGGGGCTTTTGAGCCATTTGTTTACTTGTTTTTCATTTTGCTTTTTTTGTTCACGTTTTTGATTATTTTTCCCACTAAAATGTTATCTTTCTATTAGTGGTCTGTAGTAGCCTTTGTATGTTAAAACTATTAGCTACTTGCCATGTGTGAGGACTAATTGTTACAGTTTAGTTTATGACATTTGACTTTGCCCATCTTTTCCACATACAGGGGTTTAAATTTTTATCAGGCAAATCTCATCTTTCTCTCTCTCTTTTTTTTTTTCTTAACTTAAAAAAAAAAAATTAAGCCTGGCATGGTGGTGCACATCTTTAATCCTAATACTTGGGAGGCAGAGGTAGGAGAATTGCCATGAGTTCGAGGCCACGCTGAGACTAAACATTAAATTCCAGGTCAGCCTGGGCTAGAGCGAGACCCTACTTCAAGCGCCCCCCCCAAATAATAATAATTTAAGAATCTCTTTTTTCCCCTAAAATTAGGTACTTATTTATTTATATTTCCTTCCCACTGTTATATGTGTTAATTTTTTTTACATGGAAACTTTTATTCCACTTGCACTTATCTTAAGGGTATAGCACCCAAAGTCATTTTTTCCAAATTATTAAATTAGTTTTCTACTTTATACTAATTTAAGACAACGTTATTAGCATTTCAGTTAGCTCTCCTGCATCGCATAGAGACACAGGTCATTGTAGCTCAAACAGTGACAATCACTATTCTGTGTCTTCCTTTTCAATACTCACATTTAGACAGTTAGCATGTCTTTGTCTTCTGACATTGTTAGAAATTTAAAGACTCCTAAGAACATGTTGAGACTGAGCATCTGGACCTTCCATGGCATGGACTGAGCATTGCCATGACTGGTGAGTCCATGCTAGAAAGACTTCTTCTTATTGTTTGGAATAGATAGTACTCTGCTCCTAGAGCGTGCTAGTATTACAGAGAAAATCATAGGGTCCTTTTTTTTCTTATTGAACTGGTATATTTTATTGATGTATTCTCTAATATATTATAGATTAGTATATATTAATCACTTGAGTATCCAGAAGAGACTGCATTAAGCTATCATATTTTACTTTTTTTTTTTTTCTGAGGTAGGGTCTCACTCTAGCTCAGTCTGACCTGGAATTCACTATGTAGTCTCAAGGTGACCTTGAACTCATGGCGATCCTCCTACCTCTGCTTCCTGAGTGCTGGGATTAAAGGCGTGCGCCACCACGCCCTGGCTACATTTTTCTTTTTGTGACTGAGTATCTGGTTACATGTCTTCTTTACTTTTCCCTTTTTTCAAGTGTTTGTATGTGTGCTGTGAGCATTTATGCATGTTTGTGTGTTCATATGTATACTGGTGTGTGTGTGTGTGTGTGTGTAGAGGCCACAGGTTGACATTGGGTATCTTCCTCTGTGGCTCTCCATCTTATTTTGCTTGAGACAGGGTCTTACACTGAACCTAGAGCTTACCAATTCACCTAGACCAGCGACTCACCAGCCAGTCCTCGGGAGTCTCCTGTGTGCACCTCCCCAGTGCTGGGTTTAGACGTGTGCCACCACAGCCAGCTTTTTATGTGGGGACTGCAGATCCACACTCAGGCACTCCAGGCACTGTACCTGCTGAGCCATCTCCCAATCCCCCACTCTTCCATCTTCCACTTGTCTGTCTCCCACATTCTCACTTTCCT
Source organism: Orientallactaga sibirica (assembly GCA_036365145.1). Lineage (NCBI taxonomy): Eukaryota > Metazoa > Chordata > Mammalia > Rodentia > Dipodidae > Orientallactaga > Orientallactaga sibirica. The sequence goes on from JAEOAD010000037.1 coordinate 5,955,971, forward strand.
GGCCAACTCCCTCAATCCAAGGATCTAGGACGTTCCTGCTCCTGTTGTCTTATTCCAACAGAAGTGTGACAGAGATATTGCCACCTTCAGACCTAACCCTAAGGCCTTGCCTCAAGGACACTGAGTCAAAATTCACAGTAAAAGAATGATGGGGGGAGGGGGCAACAGAGCCCCAAGAGAAAGAGCTGAGTAAGTGAATTTAAACTTAGGTATATTAAGTATTATCTCCAAGCCAATATATCATTTTCTAGACAACACAGCAATCTTCCTTACTTTATAGGTCTATTAAGTATATGGTAGAAATGCCTTGGCAACATGGTATGTTCAATACCTTTTCCTTAAATTCCACAAAACTTACAAAGCATTTTTAAAAGCCTGTCAATCTTAGCAGACTCTACTGGGCCTTTCTCCCCCTTCCTCCCCCTCCCATATGGTTTATTCTATCATTACTATTCCTGTTAGAATGCAGGCTCTTCTAAGGCGGGGGCTGGATCTGTTTCTTCACAGGGACATCTCAGTGTCCGTAACAGTGCTTGCCTTACATGATTTTTATTTTATCTAACTGTAGCTTTTATAGTCAGTGGAAGCGTCTTCACTTTCAGAATGCACCAGTTGGCCTATCATTGTCACCTTTGGCTTTCATTATATTTTTTATTTATTTATTTAACAGAGAGAAAGAGGGAGAGAGAGAGAGAGAGAGAGAGAATGGGTGCACCAGGGCCTCCAGCCACTGCAAACGAACTCCAGACACATGCACCACCTTGTGCATCTGGCTAACATGGGTCCTGGGGAATTGAACGGAGGTCCTTTGGCTTTGCAGGCAAATGCCTTAATCTCTAAGCCTTTCCTCCGGCTCAATTATTATACTTCTTCTTGATAACTACTTAGAACCTAGCGGAAGAGGACAGAATGACACTGGCCTATCCAAAACCAACACAAGCTCTTAAGACAACTGACTCCCCTTGAACTAAAAGGGGCTGGTGGCTTCACTGAGGGAATCCAGGCCAACATGGGGCAGGAAGCCCATGTGGGAGCTGAGATCTGCCTGGGGTTATAACTGATAATTGTGATGTAAGGGTGGGGGGGCGTGCACACTCAGCCTCAAGGCACGGATGCCCATGGGGCACTGGAATACAGGGAGGCCATAGGGTGGGGAACTGGGGGACACTCACGATGTGGGGAGACTGCCGGCTCATCCCAATCACGGTCCGGTTGATCTTTCTCAGCAGCCGCTCCATGATGAGCTGTATGTGCCCTGCCGTGGGACCCTGTGGGCGAGACACAGCTGGGACACCATTGCCTTGGTCACAGCTCCATGATGAGCTGTATGTGCCCTGCCGTGGGACCCTGTGGGCGAGACACAGCTGGGACACCATTGCCTTGGTCTCAGCTCCATGATGAGCTGTATGTGCCCTGCCGTGGGACCCTGTGGGCGAGACACAGCTGGGACACCATTGCCTTGGTCTCAGCTCCATGATGAGCTGTATGTGCCCTGCCGTGGGACCCTGTGGGCGAGACACAGCTGGGACACCATTGCCTTGGTCACAGCTCCATGATGAGCTGTATGTGCCCTGCCGTGGGACCCTGTGGGCGAGACACAGTTGGGACACCATTGCCTTGGTCTCAGCTCCATGATGAGCTGTATGTGCCCTGCCGTGGGACCCTGTGGGCGAGACACAGCTGGGACACCATTGCCTTGGTCTCAGCTCCATGATGAGCTGTATGTGCCCTGCCGTGGGACCCTGTGGGCGAGACACAGCTGGGACACCATTGTCTTGGTCTCAGCTCCATGATGAGCTGTACCGTGGGACCCTGGGGACACAGCTGGGACACCATTGCCTTGGTCTCAGCTCCATGATGAGCTGTATGTGCCCTGCCGTGGGACCCTGTGGGCGAGACACAGCTGGGACACCATTGCCTTGGTCTCAGCTCCATGATGAGCTGTATGTGCCCTGCCGTGGGACCCTGTGGGCAAGACACAGCTGGGACACCATTGCCTTGGTCTCAGCTCCATGATGAGCTGTATGTGCCCTGCCGTGGGACCCTGTGGGCGAGACACAGCTGGGACACCATTGCCTTGGTCTCAGCTCCATGATGAGCTGTATGTGACACGTGGGACCCTGGGGGACAGCTGGGACCATTGCCTTGGTCTCAGCTCCATGATGAGCTGTATGTGCCCTGCCGTGGGACCCTGTGGGCGAGACACAGCTGGGACACCATTGCCTTGGTCACAGCTCCATGATGAGCTGTACGTGCCCTGTCGTGGGACCCTGTGGGCGAGACACAGCTGGGACACCATTGCCTTGGTCTCAGCTCCATGATGAGCTGTACGTGCCCTGCCGTGGGACCCTGTGGGCAAGACACAGCTGGGACACCATTGCCTTGGTCTCAGCTCCATGATGAGCTGTATGTGCCCTGCCGTGGGACCCTGTGGGCGAGACACAGTTGGGACACCATTGCCTTGGTCACAGCTCCATGATGAGCTGTATGTGCCCTGCCGTGGGACCCTGTGGGGCGAGACACAGTTGGGACACCATTGCCTTGGTCTCAGCTCCATGATGAGCTGTATGTGCCCTGTGGGACCCTGTGGGCGAGACACAGCTGGGACACCATTGCCTTGGTCTCAGCTCCATGATGAGCTGTATGTGCCCTGCCGTGGGACCCTGTGGGCGAGACACAGCTGGGACACCATTGCCTTGGTCTCAGCTCCATGATGAGCTGTATGTGCCCTGCCGTGGGACCCTGTGGGCGAGACACAGCTGGGACACCATTGCCTTGGTCTCAGCTCCATGATGAGCTGTATGTGCCCTGCCGTGGGACCCTGTGGGCGAGACACAGCTGGGACACCATTGCCTTGGTCTCAGCTCCATGATGAGCTGTATGTGCCCTGCCGTGGGACCCTGTGGGCGAGACACAGCTGGGACACCATTGCCTTGGTCACAGCTCCATGATGAGCTGTATGTGCCCTGCCGTGGGACCGTGGGCGAGACACAGTTGGGACACCATTGCCTTGGTCTCAGCTCCATGATGAGCTGTATGTGCCCTGCCGTGGGACCCTGTGGGCGAGACACAGTTGGGACACCATTGCCTTGGTCTCAGCTCCATGATGAGCTGTATGTGCCCTGCCGTGGGACCCTGTGGGCGAGACACAGTTGGGACACCATTGCCTTGGTCTCAGCTCCATGATGAGCTGTATGTGCCCTGCCGTGGGACCCTGTGGGCGAGACACAGTTGGGACACCATTGCCTTGGTCTCAGCTCCCCTCTGCCTGAGGGAGACCCCCCGGCAGAGAGGGCACTGTGCCCAAGAGCTCATCCTGGATTTTCCCTACCAAGCAAGCAACCTCTTCCTCAAAAGGGAAAGATGGTGCCAAATGAATATATAACTTATTTATTTATTTAAGAGAGAGATACAGAAATAGACAGGTAGAGAGAGAATGGGTGTGCCAGGGTCTCCAACCACTGCAAATGGATACCAGATGTGTGGCCCCCCCTTGTGCATCTGGCTTACATGGGTCCTGGGGAGTCGAACCAGGGTCCTTTGGCTTTGCAGGCAAGTGCCTTAACCATTAAAGCCATCTCTCCAGCCCCGGAATACATAACTTTACAAAGGGAAACAGTTGAGAATGATCAGTAATATAAAAGATAAATGAGTGTGGTGGGCGGGAATGCTGGGGGGATGGCTCGGGGTGGGGTGGGGGTAAAGTGTTTAGTGTGCAAGCATGAGGACCTGAATTCAGATCCCAAGCAACAGCTGAGCATGGTGGGGTGTGCCTGTGATCCCAGACAGGGGGATTCCTAGGTTTTCTGCCTGACTAGTCTAGCAAAATCAGATGTGGACCTTTGGCTGCCACACATACAAATATATACACACATGTGCATGTACACCCACACATACACGTGGCCACACACATAGAAGCATGCATACACATGCATGCCATAAACACACACACAATAATAAAAAAACAAGGATGAACATAGGAATGCAGATATGAGGGTCTCCCTAAAACCCCAGAGAGCTCAGCTCACTCTCAGAGCACAGTGGCTACTGACAGACAGTCCATCAGCACGTGGTGCCCAGTTCTGATGCTGAGCTGATTCAGGGCGCCCAGGACAACCACGCACATGCATGGCAATTGTCAGGCAATGTACAACATCCTTGCCACTTCCGTGTGGGTGGAAAAAGTTTGTTATGGAATACTTGTCATCCTTCTAAGGATACATGTTGAAACCTGAACCCCAGTGGTTTTAGGAGGTACTTGGCACGGGGGGTGGTAATTAAGGTTGATGAGGTCATGAAGGGGGGTCCTGGTCTGACGGGATTCATGCCCATATTAGAGGAGACACTGGGAGTGTTTGCTTACTCTCCTGCGTCACGTTCTCACTGAGGAGAGAACACACGGGCAGAAAATAGTCACCATCTACAAGCCTGGAAGAGCATTCCCACTAGAACTCTCGATCATGCTGGAGCCTGGCCTCAGACTTCCAGCTGCCAGAACTGTGAGAACATAAACTTCTGTTGTTCAATGCCCCTCTACCCTTACTCTGAGTCCAGTCTGTGGGGTGTTAAGGATGATCAAGCTGATTCAGAAGAGGACTTAATGTTCTGATGTGACACATGACTTTGAGTCATTACTCTACTTCACTGGCCTTGACTTTAAAAAAAAACTTATTTATTTAATAAAAGAAAGAGAAAGAAAACTCCAGATGCGTGCACCCCCTTGTGTGCATGTGCAACATTGCATGCTTGTAATGAAGATGGACAAGCTAAATATACCGTCGCTGTACATCTGGGTTACGTGGCACCTGGGGATTTGAACATGAGTTCTTAGGTTTTGCAGGCAAGTGCCTTAACCACTAAGTCATCTCTGCAGCCCCAGGCTTGACTTTTGATAGCTGCAAAAGGAGGAAGATAATGGTTTTCTTACAGGACCTAATCAGACTAATAATGTACATGACAGTGTCTGTAAGTGTGCACGCTGTCTCCTACTTTCTCTCCTTGTCTGCATTTGGCTGTTCTGCTCATTCAGATCTGACTTCTCAATACTCAGCTTCCCTATTCTAGGTCCTTCTCTGATCTTGCATCATGGTAGATGTTTCCAAACTCGATCCTACAACCTATGTAAAAAGAGCTGAGCTTGGTCTCGTGCCTGTGATTCCAGCAGGAGGGAGGTGGAGAAAGGGGAATCCCTGGGGCTGACGGGCCTGCCAATCTAGCAAGTTCCATTTGTTTTGTTTTGGGACAGTTTGTCTCAAAAAAGGTAGAGGACACCTGAGAAACAAGATCTGAGATTTTCCTCTGACGTGCACACACACACGCGAGCGCACACACACACACATGTGCAGACACACACATGTGCACAGAGAGAGAGAGAGAGAGAAGAAAACAGGACTCAAGAGGTACAGGAATATCTACATTGAGTCAGGCATGAAAGGATGGAGGGTAGAGGTTTCTGCAGAAAGTGTCTCACTGGGTCTCAGTAGATCTTGAAGTGTTTTAACAGTACCCTCAGGGACCTCCATGGAGGGCTGACTGGGAAAAATCTGTCACAAAGGCCCAGGAGGAACCTGCCTTTGTTTGGACCTTAACTTGCCTAGGAGGTCTGCCCTGCCTAGTCGCCTCTAAAACGGGCCCAGCATGCCCCATGTTCCAAGCTGTGCGAGATAAAGGAAAACCACAGAGCCCCTCCTGCTGAATGCAAAGGGACCTGCAGAGGCACAGAGCCCACAGAGGCCGCTGGACTCACCACATCCTTCCTGTCCAGCACCTCCAGGATGTTGCTTAGAAGCTGTGCGCTGGCCTCGTGGTCAGGCTTGCTGGAGTGCTCGTCTAGCTGGCCGCTGAGCTGGTCCGCCAGCAGTGGCAGCAGCACCTCTCTGCACTCTGAGGAGGAACCACAGGAACTCACCAGTGCCAGGACAGCCTCACCACCCTCCCACTCCTCCTGCAACTCTGCCTATCCTTGAATGCCCTGCTGCCAGCCTGGCCATGGGTACATGTCGTAGGCATAGAGGACTGGACTACGTACTAAGAAACCCCACCACAGGTAAGAGGGCCTTTCTCTCTCCCTCCTTTTCCCCTTTCCTTCTCCCCTCCCTCTCTCTCTTCCTTCCTCCCTCTTTTCCACTCCCCCCTTTCTTTTGGGCAGTGCTGGGAATCAAGCCAGTGCTTCTAACCCAATGCATCCCCCACCCAGGCAGTGGTCCATCGTTAAGCAGCAGCCTCGGTCTAAACAGTGAGCAAATTGTTGAACAGTTTTATCCTGTATTAAATTCATTATTGATACATTTACTTATTTCTTTCTTGTTGCTTAAAACAGGTATCATGTAACCTAGGGTGACCTCCAACTTGCTATGCAGCCAAGGATGACCTTGAACTGTTGATCTTCCCGCCTTTGCCTCCCCGGTGCCAGGATGATGGGTGCACACCACCACACCTGCCTTTGGTTTTCGAGTTCATCTTATATATGTTTCAGTGCTGGGGATTGTACCACAGCCTCATACATGCTAAACACACACTGTACCACTGACCTGCACCCCACCCCAGGCCCACCTGTAGCTTGTTGAAAAATGTCAACCTGCTACGTGAACACTAAGTCATAGGGAACAGGGAGAAACTAAATAAGCCATACACTTTTGAACTTCTTTTTGTTTTTTGTTTTTTCCACCCAGCAGAGAAAATTTACTATAAAATCCCTGTGAATCCCAAGCTTCCCTGGTACATTTCCAGCACATTCTGTGCATATCTCTGCAGGAAAGTTGAGTAGAACTCATCTTTCTGCGGGGACCTTCACTGTGATGGGACATAATGCTGACTGCTGGGTCTCTAGACACTAGGCTAATGACTTTGCCAGTGGTGGGCACGCTCACGCAGGCTGGTTATCTCACCACTAGGGAAGCTGAAACAGAAGTCCTAGGTCAGTCCGGGCTATCTAGAGACCCTGTCTCAAAAACAAACAGATGGACAAACACACATCCTCTGTAGATCACAGAGCTCCTACAGCCAGACACTCCCACCTTAATTGCCTCAATTGCCCTTTCTGTTTCTTAGAAGCAGTGCTTGTGCCATATCATAAAATGCTTGATAAAAGTTCATTTTCTTTTTAAAATTATTATCAATTTATTTGCACATGTGGCTGTCTCTGTGTGTAAGCACACGTGGGACCGGGCCTCTTGCCATTGCAAATGAGTGTCACTGCTCTGCATCTGACTCACGCAGGTGACGTGGTAATAGAACCTGAGCTGGCAAGTGCTTTTAACTGCTGAGTCTCTTCTTAGCCCCCAAAGTTTTTTATTTTTCAATTTCAGTGCCATTGACTAGCTTTCTTTTCTTTTCTTTTTTTTTATGTTGTCTTTTTTTTTTATTTATTGACAACAAAACATACTTACATACAAAAGGTGCATAGTTTTCCCTCCCCTCCCCCCATTCCCCTTTAGAACTCCACTCTCCATCATATCCCCTCCCTCTCTCCATTAGTCTCTTTTTTAATTTGATGTCATCATCTTTTACTTCTATTATGAGGGTCTTGCGGAGGTATTGCTAGGCACAGGGATCATTGCGGAAGAGGGGGCGGATAGAATGGAAGAGCCAAAGGAAGGGTCCGACTCCTTACAATGCAACTGCCCAGACAGAAATTGGCCTTGATATCCATGACCTTGACTAGCTTTCTAAAGGCATTCATGCTACACTAACTACCTATTAGGGGTATTTGAAATTTCAAGTCACCAATTAATGTGGTCACACATGAGAGCTACAGGGTGTGGAAGCATACTCCTATAATTCCAGCAGTTTGGAGGCTGAGGCAGGAGGAACAAGTTTGAGTACAGAATGGGATACATAGCTGTCTCAAAATAAACAAATTTACCAAAAAAATGAAAGAAAGAAAGAAAGAAAGAAAGAAAGAAAGAAAGAAAGAAAGAGAGAAAGAAAGGAAATACCCAGGTCTAAGGTAGCCACTGGTATCACCCAATTCAAGTACTTCCTTCCATAGGAACAATGGCTAAGACTACAACAGTCCCTTGTGGGTTCAGTTCTTTAACCAGGCAGGGCCAAACCTGAAAGGGTTCTCCCTCCAAAAGCCCACTTGACCTTTATGACTTCTGAGGAGGCCTGCTCCACTGGCAACACACGTACCGGTGGGAATGAACTATATGAACAAACTGTGGGAATGAATGGCAGGAATGAAATATAGCAATGGACTGTGGGAAAGAACTGTGAGAACATTTCTTACAGATCTTACAAATAACTTTTCTGAGAATATTGCTATGAGATGCACTTTAAATTCCTGACTTATAACTGGCCCCGAAGTGAATGTGACAACCATGTAGTCCATCGGCATAAAGCAACGTGACTAGGTTTCCTGTGAAGCCTTGGTGGGCCTTTGGCCTGAAAAGCCCAGATGACCAGTGCAGACAAGGAATGCTTGGAGGTGCTGACTGACCTGAAGCTATGCTCTTTGCTCTACTTGTTCATCTCAGTGTCTTGGTTGCACTCCTGACCCAGAACAAGCATGCATGAGAAGTGCTGACCATGGCCTTGAAGACAGCACGGTCAGTCACAAATTTCCCACAGACCTGCCACAGATCTGTTGGAAGAAAACAGGCGGGCTTAGTGTGATTTCATTTGTGAGTGAAGTACGTGTGCTCTGGATCAGCAGAGTTCAACAGTCCAACAGTCCTTTAATAAATGTGTAAGGATTATTCCAAGTCAAGAATTCCTGGCTCTTTGCACATGCAATGTTCCACTTGTTCACATATTACTGTTTTTTTTTTATTGTGGGGGAGGGGGGAGAGAATGGGTGCACCAGGGCCTTCAGCTGCTGGAAACAAACTCCAGATGTGTGTACCCCCTTGGGCACATGTGCAATATTGTGTGCTTGCACCACCATGGGTCTGGCTTACCTGGGACCTGGAGATTCGAACATGAGTTCTTAGGCTTTGCTGGCAAGCGCCTTAACTGCTAAGCCATCTCTCCAGCCCATGTGTATCTGTTTTCTGGCTATTCCATTTAGTGAAATTATAATGAATAATGAAACTTCTTTGTTAAAAGTAGTGGAGGCCAGGCGTAGTGGTGCACGCCTTTAATATCAGTACTTAGAAGGCAGAGTATTGCTGTGAGTTTGAGGCCCGCCTGACACTAATTCCAGGACAGCCTGGGTTAGCATGAGACCCTACCTCAAAAAACCAAAAATAAATAAATAAATAATAGTGGAAAACTAATGATTTTAAATATGAAGACTTGGATTAAGTGAGAGAGTATGTAAGCAGTTATATCAAAAATTGTTTAATGAGACTGGAGAAATGGCTCAAGGGGGGTGAAAGGTGCTTGTTTCCAAGCCTGACAATCCAGGTTTTATTCTCCAGTACTCATAAAGCCAGACGCATCAAGTGGCACATGCATCTGGACTTCATTTGCAGTGGCAAAATGGCCCTGGTGTGCCACCCATTCTCTTAATCTCTCTCTCTCTCTTTGCAAATAAATAAAATACTTTTAAAATGTTTAATGTAAGAATATGATATCATGTAGCTTACAAACCTTGAGAAATTTTTAAAAAGTATCTAGATATAGGGCTGGAGAGATGGCTTAGTGGTTAAGGTGCCTGCCTCCTAAGCCTAAGAACACTGGTTCCAATCTCCAGCGGTTCCAATCTCCAGGTCCCACGTTTAGCCAGATGCAAAGTGACGCAAGGGCGCAATGCCGCACTTGACCACAAGGGGGCGCACACATCTGGATTTCGTTTTCAGCAGCTGAGACACTGCTGGTGCACCCATCTCTGTCTTCCTCTCTCTCTCTGTCTCTCTCTCTCTGTCTCTCTCCAAAAAAATAATAAAAAATAAAAAGTTTTAAAAATAAGTATCTAGATATAAAAAGATTTAAGAAATATATTCACTGTGGCAATTCTGATTAACTTTGAATTTTTTAGTTATAGTTGAAACTTCCCTATAATAGCATATAATATCTTTCTTTAATAGAGATGGCTTACTTTTTTTTTTAAGATTTTATCTTTATTTATTTATTAGAGACAGAGAGAAGGGAGAGTGGGAGAGAGTGAGAATGGGCGCGCCAGGGCTTCTAGCCACTGCAAACGAACTCTAGACACATGCACCACCATGTGCATCTGGCTAACGTGGGATCTGGAGAATCGAACCCGGGTCCTTAGGCTTTGCAGGCAAGCGCCTTAACTGCTAAGCCATCTCTCCAGCCCATTTTTTAAAAGTAAAAAACAGTAAGCCAGGCTGGAGGGATGGCTTAGCGGTTAAGGCGCTTGCCTGCAAAGCCTAAGGACCCATGTTCGACTCTCCAGATCCCACGTTAGCCAGATGCATAAAGGTGAGACAAGTGCAAGGTTGCACATGCCCACTAGGTGGTGCAAGTGTCTGGAGTTCTGTTTCAGTGGCTGAGGCCATGGCATGCCAATTCATTCTCTCTGTGTCAAGACAAAGAAAAAAAAAAACCAACAAGAGTGAGTGCCTGTGAGCAGCAGCTACAGCCACAGAACACGAGAGCAGCACTGCTGGCAGATCCAGCAGCTTCATCATTGGTTTCGGTGACTCCAAGGGTCAGCATGCTCTCCTCTCAGGCTCTACTATAGACACAGCTCGTCCACTCTGGGCTAACTTCAATGGTTAGTTTTCCTTTCTCTCAGGCTCTGCTGTAAAACACAGCTAGCCCACTCTTGGGTAAACAACCCTAAGGGTTAGTTTCCCATTCCTCAGGCTCTGCTCCCAGAAGCAGGGATTCCAGTCTTGGATAAATGATTCCAAAGGTTAGTTTCTATAGTTCCAGAGCTGTGTCCTGCACCATCCCCCGCCATTGGGCACATACTGAACAAGAGATGTCCTTGAGGCCTGGGATTGCCTGAGCTAGTGGTATTTTCACAAGGAGTTCACACAGCTGCCCCCTCTAGCAAGTGTTAGCGTTATGAGGAAGGACCAAGCACTGGATCCTTGTCTTGACAACTCGGAGAGGAGCACAGTGATTTTTGACTTGGTGGCTCCATGCCTGAGTCTGCTCACAAAACAACAAGGGTTTCATCATGCTAAGAGTTTTCTTCTCATTGGGCTGCTGGTGTAGACCTATAAATCTAGTGTCTCTGGGGGCAGAGGCAGGAGGATTCTAAGTCCTATGGCGGCTTGGGTAACAGAGTAAGTTTAAGGCTAGCCCGTCTCAAAAGAAGTGGGTGGTGGTGGTGGCTGGGATATGGCACAGTTGTATAGCATCAGCTTAGCATGTGGCAGGCCCTGGTTTCAATTCCCCATAAACAACACACACACACACACACACACACACACACACACACACTCGTTTTTCTCCCCTCTGTACACTCTCAGTGGAATGCCAGCAATCTGCCAACATTCCCCTCTAAAACAAAGTCCCGATTTACAATACAGTGCCGACCATGTCCTTGGTATAAATACTCCACCATGGATAGTTTCCAAATACTCATGTGGCATCACGTGCATGGCATGGAGAAGGGAAGCATGTGGTCAGCTCCCTTGAGCCAGCACCAATGGGATCGGGCACAGACCTACATGGCTGCCTGCCCTGACTCATGTTTGTGAACGTGTGCACTAAGGGTCGGTCAAAGAAGATGCTTTTGACTAAAGGAATATTCTCTCTTGCTGGACATTCTCTGGAATTCCTGTGTAGAGGACAATGTTCTCCAAATAATGGGCCACTCTCTGGCTGTTCTGTTTAAAGATTAAACACAGGATTGAGCTGTGCAGAAACGAATACAAATCCTAAGTTTCCCAGGAGCTCCCTAAGTACCAACAAACTGCCAAAGACATCACTAAACTAAACAAGGAAACAAAACTCAAGGCGAGTAAGTCTGACTGCTGTGAGAACCAGCCCACCATGTAGGAACAGCAGGTTTCTTTTTCTTAATTTATATTCTTTCCAGTTTTTAAAAATTATTTTTATTTATTTATTTGAGAAAGACAGAGAGAGAAAGGGGCAGAGAGAGAGAGAATGGGCACATCAGGGACTCCAGCCCTTGCAAACGAACTCCAGATTGCATGTGCCACCTTGTGCATCTGGCTTACATGGGTCCTGGGGCATCAAGCCTCGAACTGGGGGTCCTTAGGCTTCACAGGCCAGCGCTTAACCACTAAGCCATCTCTCTAGGCCCCTCCAGTTTTTTTTTAATCTTTATTAACCTTGAAATTTAGCATCTAAGCAGTTTGTAAACTTTTACCGATAGGCTTATTTTGCAACTGCTTTCTCCTACCCAGTACGTATCAAATACGTATCAATACATATCAAATAGTCATACAGCAAACACATGTGTTACTTGCTGAAATAATCTAACCTGAATCTAATCTGAGCAAGACCCACCCCAGGACAGAGACACAGAGTCAAGCATGATGTGAAGTCACTGTAAACCATTCTGACGAGCCTTGCTTGTGACACCTTGGGGCTTCGAGTGCTTCGTGGGAGACTCACCCGACTGCTGGAAAAGGTTGCTCTCTACGATCTTGGTCATACAGTTAAGCTTCTGCCGGACCAGCTGGTTGTCAGGGATGCTCTGAATGAACTTGCAGAAGAGCACGCTGGAAGAGAAGCCACAGACAGGGTCGGCTACAGGGAAGGCTCCTTTCCATACTTCCTCCACTCGGAGCGGCATGTGAAGAAGTGCACCAGGACATCTCCCAAGCGACCCGAGGCAGAGTGTCTCTGAGGCCTGCACTCCTGCTCCCTAGAGGGCTCTGCCATAGCGCTGATTCTGCCTCTCACGGACCAAGCACACGCAGTCCCATCACCTTCCAGGACCACCTCAACCTCCAGCTTCTGCCAAATGCCTTTTTATAGCATTCTCCACTGCAAGGTCCACGACTGTCTAATTGTGCCTTCCTGAGCTATGTAGGGGTGGAGCTGGAAGCACGTTATTACACGTGTTCTTTGAGTTAATTTTATGTCTTCATGCCATTTTTGGCAGACACAGAGAGAGTGCAAACTTCTCCCAGAAGCAGGTTTTGCATGTTCTTTCATTTTCTTCCATAGAACTGAGCACAAAAAAGGTTATTTCTGGGCTGTGAGAGATGGTTTAGCAGTTAAGTGCTTGCCTGTGGAGCCCAAGGACCCCAGTTCAAGGCTCGATTCCCCAGTACCCATATAAGTCAGATGCACAAGGTGGCGCATGCATCTGGAGTTCATTTGCAGTGGCTGGAGGCCCTAGTGCGCCCATTCTCGTTCTCTCACTCTCTCTCTCTCTGACTTTCTCTCTGTGTGTCTGTCACTTTCAAATAAATAAATAAAAATAAACAACAACAACAACAATAGAATAAAGGTTATTTCCTTATAACACTTGTTGGAAGAACAAAAGCACGTGGAACAGCCAGGTTCCAGCCCAGTGGTAGAACTGCTTTTGTTAGGGACAAAGAAATAAATGGTATTTTAAGCCAGGTATGGTGGTGCACGCCTTTAATCCCAGCACTTGGGAGGCAGAGGTAGGAGGATCGCTATGAGTTCAAGGCCACCCTCAGACTACATAGTGAATTCCAGGTCAGCCTGGGCTAAAGCGAGTGAGACCCTGCACTGAAGAACCAAAAAAATTGAAATTAAAAAATTATAAAAGAAAGGTATTCTACCAGTCACCTGAGCTCCACAGGATCAAACACCAGCTTGACATCGTTAATTATGCTAGGAAGATACTTCAAAGCTGCCCCCTGTAAGAAACACATCAGAGGTAAAGTCTTTGCCAAGGAAAACAAACGCAGAAGGGATAGCTCTGCCCCAGGAGGAAAGGGCAGGGCTCAGGCCAGAGGCAAGAGCAGGACGCAGACCCAGAAGCCCTCACTGAGAGAAGCTGGTGTTGCTGAGCACGACTTCCTACACCCTTTTTCCTGAAAAGGCAAGAGGATCAGGTCTTCACTACCAACATGCTCTATGTGCAACACATTTTTCTATCAGAGGAGGTACCTAAATCTGTCACCTAGTTACCATAAAGAAGAAGAAAGAAATAGGAAAGTTCAGGCCAGGGCTGGAGAGATTGCCCAGAGGTTAAAGGCACTTGTTTGCAAAGCCTGACAGCCAGGGCTTGATTCCCTAGTGCCCCTGTGGTCCAGATGCTCAAAGTGGCATGTGCATTTGGAGTTTGTCTGTTGAGGCTAGAGGCCCTGGTGTGCCCATTTCCTTCCTCCTTGTCCCCACTCCTCTGAAGGCCTTTCTTAGTGGATTTCTGGTATTCATCATGGAGTTGTGTGTTATTAGTTGTGGCAGCAGCAGTCAGTCATTGTGTGTGTGTTGGTTGGGGGGGGGAGTGATGTCTCTGGATATTCCCTCTGCAAGTTGCCAATTGAAAATAATTAATGTTTCTAGAAGTTAAAATGTGTAGGTTTGGGCTAGGGAGATGGTTCAGCAGTTAAAGGCGCTTGCTTGCACAGCCTGCCAGACTGGGTTTGTTTCTCCAGTTCCAATGTAAATTTTTTTTTTAATGTGTAAGTTTTACTTTTCTTCTGATCTGTTTTTTTTTTTGTTGTTGTTCTTGTTGTTATTGTTTTGGTCAGTGCTGCAGATGGAAACCAGGGCCCCATGCACACTAGAAAAATCAGTCTTCCATGGAGCCACAGTCCCATCCACTTTGTGGTGGTTTGAATGTGAAAGGTGCCCCAGATTCATGTTTGAATGCTCCCTCCCCAGCTGGTGTTGCTGTTCTGAAAAGCTGTGGAGCCTTTAGGAGGTGGAGCTTTGCAGGAGGAAGTGCGTCACTAGGGGCGTGCTTTGAGGTGTTACAACCAGCCCCACTTTTGTACTTCCTCCCTGCTGATGTGAAGTCAGCTGCCTGCTCCTGCCAAGTTTTCCATGCCATGATAGATTTCCCCCACAAGCCAAAAATAAGCCTTTACTTTCCCTAAGCTGGTCAAGTCTTTTGTCCCAGCAATGAGAAAGTAACAGTCACACCCTTGTTCCTTTGTCCTTTGCTCTTTTAGTAACTATTACAAATGATAAACTGACCTCAGCTTCCCAGGAGGTCCTTAAGTACCAACAAACTGCCAAAGACATCACTGGTATCAGAAAAACTAAACTAAGCTAAATAAGAAAACAAAACTCAAGGCAAATAAATGTTGATTGCCACAAGAAGCCAGCTTGCTTTTTTACTTCAGTAGAAATTAGTTTTCAGAAGCTTAGTAAAATCCTACTAAACTTCTCCAGCTATCTGTGTACATGCTTCCCTGTGGTCCTCTCCCACCACGTTGCACCACTCACTATCCGTGGCCTTAAAAGGGTGACCCCAGGCTGACCTTGATCTTGACCGCTTCCTCCAGAGGCCTGTCCATCAGTGTGTTGAAGGCGAAAAATAAATGGCGAATTGAGTTATTAAACTCATCTCCATCTTCACTCTGGCCATAAAATCTTAAGAAAAGAGAAAAGCAGTCAGTTTTTTTTTTTTTTTTTTTTTTTTATCATTAATAGAATTTTAAAGCCAGGCGTGGTGGCATATGCCTTTAATCCCAGCATTTGGGAGGCACAGGTAGGAGGATCACTGTGAGTTTGAGGCCACCCTGAGACTACAGAGTGAATTCCAGGTCAGCTTGGGCTAGAGTGAGACCCTACCTTGGAAAAAAAATTATTTTAAGTTATCCATCTTTTATTAATTATGTACTTTACTGTGTGGACAAATCATATGTTGGTCCCATTCCCCTCATGTTATCTTCTTATATCCACTCCACTCGTCACTACAGAGATCCTTGCTCAGCCATATTTGCTGCTGCTCTATTCACATTAGCAAGGAACTGGAATCAGCTCAGATGTCCATCAGTGGATGAATGGTTAATGAGTATGTGGTACATATACTGGGGCTGAGGGGATGTAAGAAATTTTAGACCAGATTTGTGGCCTCTAAAAACACTAGAGGAATTGACTTGCTGGTTACCACCTCCAGTTGGACAAAGACATCTCATAGAGCATCCGAAGCTTGTTTGTTTCTTTTTGTTGTTGTTGTTGTTGCTTTTTTTTTTTTGAGATAAAGTGAGAAAATGGGTGTACTAGCAGCCTCTCAGCTGCTGTGAACAAACTCCAGACACGTGCGCCCCCTTGTGGGCAATGCGCCACTTTGTGTGTCTGGCTAAACGTGGGACCTGAAGACTCAAACGGGCATTCTTAGGCTTCGCAGGTGGGCACCTTAACCACTAAGCCATCTCTCCAGCCCCTGTTTTTTTTTTTTTTTTTTTTTTTTTTTTTTTTTTGAGCCAGGGTCTTACTCCCATCCAGGCTGACTTAGAACTCACTCTGTGGCCCCAGACTGACCTTCAACTCACAGCAATCCTCCCACTTCAGCCTTCTGAGTGCTCGGATTAAAGGTGTGCAACACTATGCCTGGTCCTAAACTTGTTTCTAAAGCACTAAAAGTAAGCCCAATGGACTAAATAGATAAGGATGGAGTGCTATTCTCTGAGTAAAGTCCAAACAAGGTTGTCCTACTGGCCAATGGCAGATCACTGGGTAAGGACTCCTCAGGAGCTATCTGAGAGGCCCAAGGCTAGGGGTGCATTTTACCCTGGTGGTGTGTGGGCGTTGCTGATGGAGGGAGAAACAGCAGCAAATCACCGTGCCTAATACAACAGCCTGACCTAGCAGGTGAGCCTGGGAGGCTCATGAGCCATGATTATAAAAGGTGGGGCCATCCCACAGCAAGTTTCCTGACACACCTGGCTTGCACGTTCCCGCCCCAGCACAGCTCCTCCCTCCCTTCCTCCTCCTCGTTTCACCTCATCAAGCCTTAAAAATCTCAGCTGAGGTTTCACACGATGGCTAGAGAAGCTCCTCCAATGGCAGGGTTCTGACCCAGCCCGGGCTTCAACCTCAGTTAGTGTTCACTCTCCCCAACACTGCCCAGATTGCTGCTGACCTACTCTGCCGCAGGGATCTGAACTTGAACCTCACTGATACTGAACTTGCTTTGATTAAAGCACTCTGTTCATCTCCACAAGTTACTATCAACTCAGAAGCTGGGTCTTTTGCCTAGGTATACACCATACAGTCTCTGGCCAGTGTTCCCTCAAACACATGTCTCAAGTTGCAGTACATGTGCTTGGTCACTGGGTGGCAACTTCACCACTAAGTGCTGAAGAGCAGCATAGTGAATTCGGAATTTTATGTACACATTCAAAACACACACACACACACACACACACACACACACACACACACACATATTTGGTCTCCTTCATTCAACTACACATACTCAATAATCTTCAGGTGAACATCCAAAACATTCCAAAATCCAAAACTTTGGTGCTGTGGACAAGATGCCACAAGTGGAGAATGCCACACCTCACCTCCCATGATGCACTGCACTCAAAATGCTGGTGTGCTAAGACATTGTGTAAAATTACCTTCGGGTAAAACGAGGTCATACGTGAAACGTAAAAGAGGCTTAGGTTCACTTAGGACCCACTCCCAAGATATCTCATGATGTAAATATTCCAAAGTTAAAGAAAAGCTTCAAATCTGAAATGGATGCTAGTCACCAGCGTTTTGGATAAAGGGTCTGGTAACCAGGGAGTGTGACCTCCACCGGCGACATTGCTCAGTCAGAGGGTAGGTTATTGAGAATCTTCAACATCCATCCAGTTGGTGGAACTGGAAAAAGCCTCTCTTGTAAGTTTGTACCCAGCGCATCTCAAAATTAAGATACGTCAAACAGACCCCATTGATTTTCCTCGCTCAGCTCTCAGTAGTGCAAATTTCAGCAAAGAGCCCTCCCCCCAAACTTCAAGGCCGCCTATGGGCCTACTCTTTCCTCTCTGCCCAGAATACCCACTGAGCTCTTCCTCCTGAACTGGTCCATCTATCTGCCTGCACCTGTGTCTCACCCTCCAGAGGAACAGCCCGTTAGGTGTTCCTAGCTTTCCCTCTCAACCTTGTGAAATCCGTTTCCACACAGGAGAGCGGATGAGCATTTATGAGCCAGATGTATTACTTGTCTAAGTGGAGACGCTCACCGCCTCCCACCGCACCTGCAGTAAGACCCAAGATTTTGCTACGTCCCAGCACTCTGCCCCCCTAGAGCCATCATTACCCACCAAGACTTACAGGAAGTGGCACAGTGAGTCACTTCCACCCCAGTCCCAATGTCACTACTGCCTTGGAATTCTGCAAGAGGACTTCATGTGCACCTGTTCCAGGGGGCTCATACTCTTTCTTCATCTTTAGCCCCAACGTGCTGAGGTTTGGCCAGTCCGTGACTAGCATGGGCATGAGGAACAGGGACCCACCCAGGAGAGTGGCAGCGAAGCGTACATGTCCTACCATGGCGACCGTTACCTCAGGTAGAGCACTCGTGACTGGATGATGAACCGGAACAAGTACTTCAAGGCTTTCAGAGCAGCGAAGAGTAATTCCGTCTTGCTGGAGTCGTCAGCGTTAGCCACGTAGAAGTTCAGTACCTTGGATAGTTTCCTTACAAGGGCAAAACAGGAAATTACCTCATGGGCAAATGTTGCTGTGAGGCTTGGGGTACAGGAAGGGAAGGAAGATAGCATTCTGGGGACCAGAAGTCAGACTCTCACTATACCCTCTAGAATAGGCCCTCAAATTACCTTTTGCAACATATTCTTTATTGTGTGTGTATGGTGTATGCACGTGTATGTGCCCTTGCAGTGCCCCGTTCACTTGCCCAGTGGTGGCTGGAGCAGGAAGTTGAGTGTCCCATGCTATCGCTCTCCTCCAAGTTCTTATGTGATCCCTGAGCTTGCTGGTTTTTTTCATGAGCTCTGGAGAGTCCCAAGTCTCAGCTTCCCTATGGAATTGAGGTTCCAGGCACACATAGCCATGCCTTGCTATTTGCATGGGATCTGGAGATTCAAATTTGGGTAGTCTCGGGCTTCCTCAGGTCTTCATGCAGGAAGCACATACACTTAACTCTGACCCATCTCTCCTGCACACACCCCTTTTTTGAGACAGGCCCTCATGTAGTCCAGGATGCCTCCAACTCTCTATGTATCTGAGGATGGCCCCGAAGTCCTGTTCCTCCTGCCTTTACTTCCCAAGTGCTGTGATCACAGGTGTGATACTACCCACACCCTGTTTATGTGGTGCTGGGGTTCATGTGTGCTAAGCAAGCCCTTTACAGCTGAGCTACATTCCCAGCCTCCTCCTCCTCCTCCTCCTCCTCCTCCTCACACCCGGCTCCCAGCCTTCTTTTATAGTCTAGTCTCATCTGCTGTCTGGATTTGGATACTAAATTACCTATGAGCAGTCAACTCCACAAAGCACAAGGGATTACAATCAAAACATGGAAGAGATGAAGGGATTCAAATCATGAGGACATGTGAGTCTCTGGCAGGTATGACAGGCAGACACTCTTATGAAGGAGAGATGGTGTCTACTAACAGCAGAGTAACCTCAAAGCCAATTCCTCCCATTCTGCCCCAACCCCATGGACATCATGAATATGGTGCCAGACGGAGAAGTCATGGTTCTGAACTATGGTTCTCAACATGCCAACAGACAAAACCCTTCTGGGGCTTTTAGATGCTTTTTATGTCTGCCCAGGGTCTTTGGACCAGGGATAGTCTTGATCTTGGGCTAAGTGGGGCACTCATGGCTCAAGCTATTCTTTTGAGAATCTCTGAGCTTTGCTCTTAGGCACAAGAAATTAAAATGGAATCTTCCAATATCCTGCAAGTAAGTAATCAATTCCACAATGCACTGTGGAACAGGGCTGAAGGCGGGATGTACCTTTCTATCTGACTTAATTCTGCTTCATGCACTGTTTGATCCCTGTAGTAACTCATGTCCATCCCACTGGCATCCAGTTCCCAAGATCCTATGTTTGGTCATCTGTGAATGTCTTCAAATCCCACAGTATATTTCGGGTCATTGCTGTTTTTATTTGTTTGCATGTGTATGTGTATACACAGGTACACATGCACATGTGTGCGTGCATGTGTGGGCCCGGGTTGAAGTCAGATGGCTTCCAGCTTATTTATTGAGACAAGGTCTTTTGCTTGAACCCAGAGCTTACCAATTCAAGCTAGCCATCTTACTCTGGAGAATCCTGTGTCTCCACCTCGTAAGGTCTGGATTAAGGGGGTCTCCAAGCCAAGCACTTATGAGGGTGCTGAGGACCTGATCTCAGGTCTTTATACTTGTGTGGCAAGTGCTTTATGGACTGAGCCATCGCTAGGCCCTGTACTTTTGTTTTCCCTGCAATGTACCCTCATCCAGAAGGAAGAGCCCGACTCAGACACCTTTTCCAGTGGTCCAGTGCTTAGATGGTTGCTTCTTCCCCGAGGACACATAAAGTTCTGCGCACTGACAGCATGAAGCTTCCTCAGGTTTCTTCGCTGTCCAACCCCAGGAGGACAAATCCAACAACCCCACACCATGTAGTTCTCGAGTCATACTTACACGTATGCCAAGGTAGCGCTGAAGTGCTTATAAATGTAGGTCTCAAGCACGGGATTAAAATGCTGGAATTTGATGTCTCCTATCAGTGAGATGATGAAGACCTGTCCAAAGCAGAGAAGGTCAATGCTGGACAGGCAGGACACCAGGCCACCTGTCAGCAAGCTGGACTTGAACCTGGCATGCCTTTCCTGCCTCGATACTTTCTGAAGCATTTCTATTCTATGATTCAAGCTGACGCTAACTAATCCTTAGGGTTCAGATTTAACATAAGGAGAGAGAGGTCCAGCATGCTGTTAGGAGCAAACCATGATAAGCCCGCATCCTTGGCTTCAGGGAATGATTGTCTCACGAGACTGCAGCCAGACACAAGTCCGAGAAAACAGGACAGGAGAAAAGGAGATATGGACAGGGGTTTTCTGTGGGAATCAGAAACTCTAACCAAGGGTGCAGTTCTTACAGCATTCCGGAACATTTCTTCCTGAGCACAGTGTACGTACACCAAAAAGCTGAACTTTACCAGAGTTTTGTCTCCCTGTTTCCTCCTTGCTTGTGAGCTCTATGGCTACTGGGTGCGCAGTCTAGTTACCCACAGTGCACCTACATATGACAGAAGTGTGCAGAGGAAAAGGCACTAGGGATTTCCATCATGCCTGGGGCCGGCTGCCGTGACCCACCAGGATTTGTCTCCTGATCCAGCCTATTAGTTCCGGGATGTGTAACTACAATTTCTTCCATAAATCTTCTGGTGACAGCATTCATCTCTGTGAGATCGTATCGCCTCTCTTCATGGTATACCCTTACTCTCTCATGCTGAGCCCTTGTTGAACTGACCAATTGTCCCAGCTGGAAAACACCGCACTATCGCAATCTGCCTTCCTCCTCAACCCTGATCTTCAGATTAAACCGTGCCCCATACAGCCCCAGCGATGGAAAACAAGGCTTGGTTTTGATGCTTCATCGGCTTCTTTCTTTCCACTGACACCACTGCCTTTCCCAGATCAGATTCTCATCATTACTCATGCCTGCTCTGATTTCAGTTGTGGAGTGGGCTGTATGCATAAGCAGCCTTGTGTGACAAACTCCACTTCTGCTGGTACCCACTGCACCTAATGGCGTTAAGGTTCTTCTCTGACATGCCTCCCTTGCATGAACATACGAGCTCATATGCAAACAACAGCCCACTTTGTTAAGGGCATGGCCTGGGTTTTGACCAGAGAAGGGTCAAGGAAGTTAAAAGTATTTGCTGATCACTAATGTGATTAAATGCCCATTTTCCCTAATGAGAAAGTGAAAGTATGTCACAGAAGGAAATCTACTAGAAAAAAAGAAACAAAAGCATGGAATAGAAGTCCTCAGTTTCTAATTTTATTCTCAGAGTTTAGACTAAAGGAATGCTCAGAGAGATGTATACCGATAATTATGCAGAAGGATATTCACAGAGAGCATTTAGAATAATGAACCGGCAGCAGCTGCCAGGCAGAGGCGCTTACCAGGGCGTCAAACACAAGGAAGTCATAGGTCTCGTTGTCTGACATTTCCATCATTATGTTAAAAAGTGCATCGAGTGTATCTTGCAAAAACTGAAGGTAAGAAAAACAGGTTATTTGGGACTTTCATTCGGTTCTATCCTACAGGCATTTGGGGATTATTAGGTTTTAACCTGTTAAATATAAGGGTTGGAGTGTAGCTCAGAGCTAAAGCACTCTCCTAGCATGTACAAGGTCCGGAGTTTGATCCCTGGTATGACCAAAAGCAGAGAGAGAAAGAAAGAAAGAGAGAGAGAGAGAGAGAAAGAAAGAAGGGAGGGAGGGAGGGAGGGAGAAAGAAAAGAAAAGAAAAGAAAAGAAAAGAAAAGAAAAGAAAAGAAGAGAAAGAAAAGAAAAACTAAGAATAGATGTAAACACAGCATTTTTTTCTGAAAGCATAGCGGTTGGGCAATGACTTAGTAAAGTGCTCACTACACAAGCGTGAGGATCTGAGTTAGATTCCCCAGAATGCTTGTTAATATCAACTGGGAGTGGCAGCCTGCCTAGCACCCCCGGCTCTCAGAGGCAGAGACAGGGAGCTCCCAGGGCAAGCTGCCTAGCTAGATTAGCCAAAGCAGTCAGCTTTGGGTTCAAGTGAGAGACTACCTCAGTAAATAAGGAGGAGAATGATAGACACAGGCAACCAAAGACTACCTCTGGCCACCACAAGCACCCATACATTTGCGTATTCATTTGCATATGCATACATACACGCTGGCACATTTGCTGAGCCGTGTAGCTAACAAGTCTGATACTGATGACTGGTTTCATTGAAAATGATGAACTAACGCTTGTAGCTATGCAGATACAGACATACCTTAACAATCTCTCCTCCATCCACTTCCATTAACTTCTTTAGGTTGTGCTTTATATTCTGGGAGTTGGAACGCCAATTTAATAAACCTAGCAGGTCCACTGGGGGGAAAAAACCCACAAACCATAAACATTAAGAGTAATCTAGACCACTGTAGGCCTTAGCTAAAAGATTCCCTACGAAAGATAATTGCTTTAAATAGGAGATAAATTAAGAAGTACCTCTCATGTTTTATTTCAATTTACCATCCTTGATCTAATTCAGGGAAAACCTCACCATCCTCTCCCATTATTCAATGAGAAAGAAACGAGGCACTAATGTACAAGAACATAAAACCTGTCTGGAACTTGCACTTCTCACATAATGACATTACTGTTATAAAGTACTCACATGTAGCTTTCCTTCCTCCAGTCTCCTATCTAGCTTATTTTTTTCCTGATTACTATTTATGTCCAGGTAGAGTGAGAAGAAAAGAAGAATTTACATGTATGCACCAATTCTATAACAGTAGAAATGTTATTTTTCTATTTGTTAAGGTGAGGAAATAAAACTTTATGACATTAATTTGGTCATATCAGTACTAAGGGGTGGTAAGAATATAATTTAGTTACAGTTTTATCTGCATTTTCTTATTTCAAATATGGTAAGTAACAAATGAAGAACTAGTGAATTTCATGTTTAGACTTGAATCCCATTCCTACGATAGTTCACTACATTTGTGTAAACATTCCCAAATTAAAAAAAGAAGTCTGAAATCCAAAATATTTCTGGTCTCACATTTTACAGATAAGGGATAGTCAACCTGTAGCATTATTGTTCTCACGTAAAAGGTAGGAAAACTAAGTCACAAAGAGGCCACGGGAGAGCTGGGAATTGAACAGAGACAATCTGGCTCCCATTTGCCCCCAGATATTTAAACAAAACTGGGATCATGTGCATAGTGTTAAAATTTTTCCACGTCCTTGACTGTGTCTTGAAATTCAATAGTTAGCAGCTGCATATATTTCATCATTTAATTACACTATAAAATTTAAATGGATTCCCACTCTTGGCCATTTGGATTGCTTCCAACATGCTTGTATTATAAATATCAAGCAATATCCTCATGCATAAATTTAAGTGCACATCTCTCATCACACAAGTGCAATCTCTAGGAGTCAAACTCAGATTCTGTAAATACTGTGCACTCTGAACCCCCATCAGAAATTTATCACATATTCTCCACGGCCAGGGTTATGTGACTGACCTAAGTTTGCTGTATCCTCTATGAAGCACAGGTTTTCTGGCTTAATTTTTGATGAGTAGTTGGCCCTGAATGTCACTCTGTTGAGTCTTTGAGTCTAGCCACCTGTCCAAGTTAAAACACCATCCTTATTCTCTAGCCAGCACGACTCATCAAAACAAACTCAATTCTGGATCCCTTCCAAAGATCGCCCAAGATCTGAACCTGGAGTGTTATGTGTTATCTGTCCACGCTGCTTGTTCCAGCTTAGTTTTTTTTTTTTTTTTTTGGACAGAGACAGAGAGAGAGAGAGAGGGAGAGGAAGACAGAGATGGGCACGCCAGCAGCCTCTCAGCTGCTGTGAATGAAATCCAGATGCGTGCGCCCCCTTGGGGTCAAGTGCGGCATTGTGCCCTTGTGTCACTTTGCATCTGGCTAAACGTGGGACCTGGAGATTGGAACCGGCGATCTTAGGCTTAGCAGGCAGGCGCCTTAACCGCTAAGCCATCTCTCCAGCCCCAGCTTAGTATTTTTATATGGCAGAGCTCCTGGTCAGGCACTTCACCCAAATTATCCACAAGGGCAAGGTTTTGTCCTCTACATACCACACCACAATTTCTAAGCCAAGTCCCCCAGACGGTAAATTCTTGGCCCACTACTCCAAAAACTCCCCCATGACATAGGTGCAATGAATAAGAAGCTGTTACTGTCAAATGTCATGGAACACACAAATGTCATGGTACACTCAAAATGTTTCACTGAAATAAGAGATTTGAGGAGAAACAAAATGGAGCCTTGTCTGAACTATGGAGCCAATTTCATGGAAAATTTATAACTTCTTAGAAAAAAACCAACACTGGGAAGGGGAGCACTCATAGAAGAAAAAGGAATTCTGTTGGGTAGGTGGCTCATGTCCATAATCCCAGCACTTAGGGGGATTGCCACTAGCTTGAGACCAGCACGGGCTACTCTTTGTCTCAAACAACAAAAAGCCTCTAGGAATGAAGAGATGGCTCAGCTGTTACAAGCACTTGCTTACAATGCTTGATGGCCTGGGTTCAATTCCCCAGGACCCACAAAAGCCAGATGTACAAAGTGGCATATGCATTTGGAGTTCATTTGTGGTGGCAGGAGGCCCTGGCATACCCATTCTCTCTTTCTCTCAAATAAACAAACAAATAAATATTTTTCAAAAATGAACTCTACCATGAATCCTCTGCCATACCTGTTTTTGGTGAGAGGTGGATTATTTCCTTGCTAGTATCCTCCCCTTATACCGATTTCTCTTGTACAAAAATCCACAAAACAAGAGTTCTTTGCTGACTTGAAGGGAGGTTATGTAAGGGTTTTGATTTCAGCCCTCTTTTAGTGAATACAGTTAAAAGTTTTGTGCTATTACAAGGTACTGTGTGGTGGTTTGAATGTTAAGTGTTCCCTGTGGAGTCATGTTTAAATACTTAATCCAGTTGGTGTTTAAATGTTTAAATATTAAATACAGTTGGTGGCACTCTTTGGGAAGGCTGTGGAATATTTAATAGGTAGAGCCTTGCTGAGGAAGGGCCTTGAAGGTTTTTATTTTATTTATTTATTTACTTTTGGTCTTTTGAGGTAGAGTCTCACTTTAGCCCAGGCTGACCTGGAACTCACTATGTAGTCTCAGGGTGGCCTTGAACTCATGGCAATCCTCCTACCTCTGCCTCTTAAGTGCTGGGATTAAAGGTGTGCGTCACCATGTCCAGCAGGCCTTGAAGTTGTATAACCCTGCCTCAGTTTCTGTTCCCTCTACTTCCTCCCTGCAAATGTGATGAAATGTCATGGTGCTTTCCCCACCTTGATAGACATCCCCTCTGAAACCAATATTAGACCTTTTGCTTCCTTAACCTGCTGTGGATCAGGTATGTCATGCCAGAAGCTTGACAGTAACTGACACACAGTGAAATGTTTTAGGAGCTCTGTCATTTGATCAGCATTGGAAGAGCAGAATCTAACTGCCCAGCACCCTGTCTCTGAAGACCTGGCCCCAAGATCCAACCCAGTCAGTCTAACCAAGGAGCCCAGAAGGACCGGGCAGAAGCTCTCTGTGTCCATGTAGTCACCACACCTACCATTCTGGGTGAGTTTGGTAGAACAAATGAGAGTGGCAATCTGAAAACTGTCCTTCGTGCTATCCTTACTGGGGGTAAAGGCAGACAGGTTTTTGGCTGCTTGGAGTTCTTTTTCTTCCATCTCTACCTTGGTCCCAGGCAGGGTCAGGTAGAATTTAGCATCTTCCATTTTCTTGTTATCACCCTGAAAAGGAAGCATGTTAAGGATACTAGGTGCTGGGCAACATCTTCCACAAGCTAATAAAATAAATAAATAAAATCCCACTACTCAGACAGCACAGGGGCATTGCCTGTAGAAGACATGTGGTTTATCAAATGATGCCCAGGATCCCCTCCAACTCAGACACTGATGTCTTCCTGCAGAGTTTGAGTCCACAAATAATTCCAGCACAGAATAAAGATGGAATAAGTTGTGAACCAGCAATGAGAATACCCCGTTCTCGGCACAATAACCTGTGTGGCAGAATAAGGTTGGGTTTCATTTTCTTGAACTTATCTGTGACCACATTTATACTTCACTGGGCTAAGGGAAGCAGAAGCAGCTCACTATGTCTTCCAAAGCTATGCATAGACTCAAGAGATGCTAAGGAAAACACTCATCAGCGAGATGCAGCTTGGAAGTGCCAACGACGATGTTGCCCTCCCCCGCCAGATCCTGTTGGGTCCATGGGATCTTCCAGCATCCACTTAAATCCTACAGTCTTGGTAGATGCAGCACTCAGCAACAGCGAGAAGGCAAAGCATGGGGCCAAACCTGCCAGGAAAAGCAGCAATACCTGACAGTAGTGACATGGTGCCGGGTCTCTACTGATGTGAAAAACACATGCTACCACACACGAGGCTCTAGATAAGCCCAGCCCCATCTGCCATGCAGATGATGCCCAGCAGAGCAGCGGACAATGCCCCGTTGCCACACAGAGTTGTGGCACACTCTGCCGCGCGGAAAGATGTTCTTTAAGGTAGTCATGCACTGATCACCCCGGAGGATGCTGGGAAACCACATAGAGTGTCTAACTGGAGCTCCCTGTTCCTAGGCTTCGGGAGGGCAGGCAAAACAGTTCTCAAGAGGTTGCTGAAGTTTGCTCATGTAGATCTAAAAAGAGCCTTAAAAGCTACTTTTCAAAAGGAATGGCTGCGGTCTTGGCTGTTTGGGTACGTGGTCATGTGAGCATCACCTTGTAAACCACCAGGTCATGCCTCCCATCCTGCAGGGTGGTGCCGTCTGGGTTCATGAGTTTCACGAAGGCCACCCCAAAAGCTCTCTCCGATTTATCTCTGGCTGAAAAGACAGAAATATGTGTCTTAGCCATGTGGGTCCAGGAGGTGAGGACTGTAATGGTTAATTTTACATTTGCTCTGCGGTATGATGTTTAATCATATGAAAATAAACCTAAGTCAGCAAGAAATATTACACGGGTGTAACACACATGCATGTGTGCACACACACACACAGAAAATGGAAATTGCCTGATAGGATGTACACACACAGTTTATATGCAAGTAGTACACCATTTTATAGAAAGGTCTGGAACATTCGCAGGTTGTAGTGTCTGTGGAGGTCCTGAATAAAAAAAGACAACTGCATTATGGAGCCTTATGAAATGGTCACTATCAGTCTAATTTTGTAAGGTTGAAATGGATAGTATACTCTTACTGAATCCTCTTAGGCCATCTCGGGCTTATTTTAGTTCTCCCAAATATCTTTCTCCTCTTTCCCTTAGATGGGCCAACTTCTGTGTACTTCAAGCCTCAGCTAAGACACAGAAATCACATGCATACATCCCGGGCTGAGGAAATGGCTCAGCAGGTGACAGCGCATGCCACATAAGCATGCCGGCCTGAGCAGGTCTGATCTATCCCATGTATGATTCCCCAGCACCCACATACACAGTGTTGTGTGGCCATGCATGACTATAACCCCAGTCCTGTGGGAAGCAAAGATGAGAGAATTGCTGGGGCTCACTGGTCAACCAGTCTGGCCAAAAATAGAAGCTGCTCCAGGTTCAGTGAGAGATTCCACCTCAGGGAAACACATGGGTGACTGATGAAGACATACACTCGTTCTCCTCTGGCATCTGCACACACACTTACACACACACACACACACACACACACACACACTCCCAAAGGGAAATCACATACATACAAGTCTCATACTCCCTTATAACTCTGTCCCTGTGGCCATGTCACCCTGTTCTTGCTCATAGGGGTTCTTAGCACACAGGACACTGTACCAGGAAGTGTCCTGCTGGCCACTGCTCCTCAGCCGAAGCCTGGAATGTGGATTTCATTCAGCAGCGTCACTCTGGAAAGGAAGTACTTACATTCCTGAGATGATCTGTGTCGGAAGGTAAATCTTATGTGGCAGCGGGTGACCTCCTCTATAGCAATGAAGACCTGCACAGAGGAGAGGGGTCAGTCATTTACAAACACACGACACGATGCAGTCGAGGCCCATATGCATCAGGCTCAATTGTAACAACAGCAAGCACATTATAGATAGGTAGAGCACTCCAGGGCCTTTAACCACTGTGAACGAACTCCAGACACATGTGCCACTTTGTGGCATCTGGCTTTACATGGGTACTGGGGAACTGAACCTAGTTCATCAGGCTTTGCAGGCAAGCCGTTTCTCCAGCCGCAGTAATCATTTATTTTTGAACCATAATCGTACACATTTTGAGGGAAACAATATTACGTATTGTATGTGTCGTAAAGTATCAAATCAGGGTAATTAGCATGTATATCGACTTAAACTTTCAGATTCAGAATCCTCCTCCAACCTATTCTGAGGAGTACAATCATGGTAAGACTCAGCTTTGGTATCTTATCTCAGCACGAGTTCCTAGAGATGAGGCTTTGTTCATAGACTGGGCTGTTTGCAAATCAAAGAATCCCAGAGGAAGAGCGCCTTCCTGATCATCAGTGGTCCAGACTATGAAGACATTATGGAATTTAGTACTCGGAGGGAAAAGACCAGCACTGGATGTGGAGATGGGACCTTTCAGACTGCAAGGTGTATGCATGCAGGTATCATGATAAGCAGAGTCTGCAACAGCAGGAAAGGATACAACACCCAGGGCGAGGGAGCTTTCTGCTGTTATATATAATGAGGGAACAGGCCAAGAGCCACGGGGCAGTGGAGAAAGCAGAAAATGGGAGGTGAATAGTTTAATAAGCTACATTAACACAGCCCTATGGATCATTATGCCAGGAGCTGAAGACCTTAGAATGCCCAAGATCAGTAGCTTTGAAAGGCACAATATAGATCTATAGGAGCAGCAGCTCCCTAAACACGTGGACAACAGAAGACTGTGAGAAAAGCCACTTCTGAATTGAGATGCGAGGGCGGTGCTTTTGTATCTGAATTCTCCCCAGGAGCTCAGGGGACTGACAATCAGTGCTGTGCAGCTGGGTGTATGGGTGGGCAGTGAGATGCTCTAGGACCTTAGGGGTAACTTTACTTCTCTGAGTCAGTCACCTGATCAACAACAGGGCATCATGCTGCCCGGCCACTGTGGGCTTGGAGGAGATGCCAGATCTGAGAAGCGTTTGGGTAGTCTTAAAACTTAGATTTAAATTGAAAGAGGGCCCAGGAAACTTGGCTGTGGGCCAACAAGAAAAATGTGTTAGGAAACCGACTGCAGAGCGTAAAAAGTTCTGCTTGGTCTGGGACTGTCTTGGCAGCCCGTTCCATCATGATAACCACAAGTGTCCCTATTCCAACTTCAATGCACTTGTGAGTGGGAATGTTATTTAAGTATGCTGGGTTTCTTAAAAATAGATGCTCACGCGCAGACTTTTAATTCCCAACTCATTTTCTACTGCATACCCAGAGGGAGCATCTCCAGAGCTTCGGGATATGGTAAGGAAGATTTGGGGCACAAAAGAAGATAAGGATGTAAGTATGGTTGCATGGCTGGCAGGGGTTACAAACAGAATTCTTACCTTGACGGTTTCATACCAACAAGGCTGCTTGACTTGGTAGTAGACAACAGATTTGTATTCAGAAATGCCTTCATATCCAGCACCAGGGTGAATTGCTTTCTTTGGATGGAAAGAAACAATTAGGGGATGATATTGGATCATGAACAATTTGGCAACAATAGGAGGTTCTGAACATGTGATGCCCCCCCCCAAATTCAAAATCAAATGCATAATGAATCTGAGGTGTTTCTGGCAATGCACACTCATGTTGTATCCCATGATTTCATTGCAGTCTTGGTTCTGAACATACAACATGCACACTGTCCACCATGCATGCTATTAGACCACACAATGCCAAAAATGCCACCTGAGATATCGCGGCTCAAACAAGACAACTGCATATCATGAACTGCACTGTTCTACTCTATGTATGTATTGTATGTAAGTATTATATATACATACATATACATTTGTATTATATATATATGTTAAGTTTTCTGTGCTTATACATCATGGTTTAATTACAGAAAACAAAGACTTTTCACATTTCATACCACCACTCCTCAGCATGTAACTCAAATTAGTTTTTCTTTAGATTATATTGTGTTAGGATGGTTGATTTTTAAAATTCCTGTTTGAATTGCTGGCTTGAGTTTCATTAAAAATATCATTAAATGACTTTTGGCTTGGTATTATGATAGAATTTCCAATTCCTGAATTGGCACTGAATATTTCCATCATTCTATATAAAAATGACCAGGCAGAATTCAATTATAAAATTAAAATATGGGGGGGCTGGAGAGATGGCTTAGCGGTTAAGGCACCTGCCTGCTAAGCCTAAGAACCCGGTTCCAATCTCCAGGTCCAACGTTTAGCCAGATGCAAAGTGACGCAAGGGCACAATGCCACGCTTGCCCACAAGGGGGCGCACACATCTGTATTTCGTTCACAGCAAGTGAGAGACTGCTGGCGTGCCCATCTCTCTGTCTCCCTCTCCCTCTCTGTCTGTCTCTCTCTGTGTCTCTCTCCAAAAATAAATAAAATAATAATAATTTTTAAAAAATTTAAAAAAATTAAAATATGGATCAACTCTAAAAAGAAGCAAAGATGCTCTAAAATCTGTGGTATCAGATATTTAATTATGTAAAATAAACAAATGCATACATTTTACTACTATGCAAATTTGCTTTCCTCTTCAATTAACAACAGTTATATATACCAAGACATAAAATAAATCTACTTATGATTCATTATAAGGTAATGTTCAATTTGTATTTCTCTTCTATATACTTATGTACTCAGAGTCATGTAAAAATTTCTGTGCAAAAAGGGCGTGAGTGAAACAAGTTCCAGAAGCCATGGGTCTAGAGAAGTAGAAGTGTTCTACACAATGGATTCTTCCCCATTCCCAGCATGCCTTGCTCTGGCATCTGTTACTAATTGAGTTTAGGGGCTGAACAGCAAAGCAAGACTGACTTTCTCTCCTTTCTTTGAAGGTGTGTAAGTGTGATGGCAGCTGAAGGACCCAGCACCCTGCAGATGCTTCTGTCCTGTGATCCTGATGCTCCTCAGGCACGTTCCCTTTCCTCTCCTCCTGTCTCAGGGGACAGTGCTGGGTGATCATGAATATGGGTCAGGACTTGCATGCAGATCTACTGCTATCTGAGAAAAGCGACATCTCCTTTGGGACTGTATTCAGCTGTAAGGACTTGGCAGAACCAAGAATTGACGGGTCACTGCCAAACTGGTTGGCCAATCTAGGAAATGGCCACCCAGGAAGAGATGTGTGTTTAAACTGGTTTGGCCCAAGGTATCAACAGTATGAACACAACACCCCCACACTGCAGCCCACAATCTTCTGTACATATATCCCTGATGCAGAATGTGTCTTGGCTTGGTAAACATTTGGCTGTTTCCTCCAAAGGTAGGAATACTTAAGGGGAAGGGAAGGGGCAGGTTGTGCTGTGTTGTAGTCTCAAGCACTGATAAAACAGGATATTCAGTGAGCTTTGTGAGTCAGGAGCTTGACCTTAGATAGAGGTCGGTGGGGGACTCCAGCGGCCACCCCTTGCCTTTCTTCTTTGAAATCAGAACCAAGACTTCCTTCTCTATATGGATAGGGAGTTGTCAGAGTCGGAGGAATTTTGGACTGGAGGTAGGACATGTGGATCACGGTTTAGCTTTGCCTCCAACTCCTGAGGACTCGTCCAATCAGCATGCAGATTCTAGATGATTAAAACCAGACACAAACCAAGCTGGGCGTGGTGGTGCTTGCCTTTAATCCCAGCACTCAGGAGGCAGAGGTAGGAGGATCACAGTGAGTTCGAGGCCACCCTGAGACTACATAGTGAATTCCAGGTCAGCCTGGGCTACAGTGAGACCCTATCACGAAAAAAAAAAAAAAAAAAAAAAAAAAAAAAAAACAGAGCACAGTGGTAGCTGAACTGCACCCAAGAGTCATGGCAAGTTCACATACAACTTCACAGCATTCCCTCAACAGACTTCCCTTTGTTTCCTCTTGCCCAAGGGAAGGTGATGTGCCAGACAAGCCTTTGTGACACACCTGTGTCCTTGCACAAGCTCTAGAGTGGACAGACGGTTTCAAAAACAAGGAATCTGAAAACCCGAGGCTTACACTTGAAATCCAATGAGCACAGCTTATTTCTTGGCATAGCAAACGTATCAAAATAAGTCTAAACAGCTTCCATAGTGAAACTGGTCCTAATAATGATGGATTTAGCAGGTTTAATATAATTTTTCCTTGTAAGCAAGCATTAGGCATGGTGGCACATGCCTATAATACCCACATTTGGAAGGTAAAGGCAGATGGATTACAAGTTCAAGGTCAGCCTAGTGAGTTAAAGGTCAACGTGGGCTACCCACTAATGACTCTCCTCAAGAAAATCAAATAACAGAAAACATGGAGAAAGGCTGGCAGCGAATCCCTGCTGTACAGCAGAGTGTGGTGGCGGTGGGATTGGCAGGGATGCCACATACCTCTAAGAGGTTACCCTCCTCATCAAACACAGACATGGTCACCTCCACGTTCTTAGGTGTCTTCTTTTTCCCTTTGTCAAACTCCCCATGGATCAGGGTGACATAAATGTCATTCCGAACATCTCCTGCAATATGACAATCCTTCCATGAGAGTTGCTATAACAACACACAAAACAAGCTCACTACCAAATGACCGGATCATAATGGCTTGTGCATTCCACGTGACTCTCCCTTGCAGTGCCCTCATCCCACCTTCCCTTACTATGCAAGTTTTGTAAGAATTAATTCTTTGTTCATGTACGTATTATTGGCTAGTAATGAACACATCTGATATACTGCTGGGCTATGGTAGCTGATTGTTCTTCTGTAATACCTTGGAGAATGTGGTAATAATACATGTGATCATTGTAGAGACCACTGTTTATTGGGTGTTCCCCATGTGCCAGGCATTGGTCAGAATGCCTTATGTATCTTAATTAAATTAATTACTACATTATAGAATGATCTCATGACTCATACAATATTCATGACAGCCTAAAGAACACCTTGTGTTTATTTAAATCAATTTGATTAGCTAGAATAACTTCTACTTGTCACTTTTTGGTTGGCTACCAAAAACTTAAAAATTAATTAAGCCAGGTGTGGTGGTGCACACCTTTAATCCCAGCACTCAGGAGGCTGAGGTAGGAGGAGTGCTATGAGTTTGAGGCCAGCCTGGTGCTACAGAGTGAATTTTAGGTAAGGCTGGGCTAGAAGTTAAACCCTATCTTGAACAATAAAACAAAACAAAAAACAATAATTAAGAAATAGTTATCCCCACAGTGGGGTGTACCTATATTCCAGCACTCAGAGTTTGAAGCGGGAGAATTGTTTCAAGTTCCTTTGGGCTCTATAGTGAGATCCCCCATCTCAAAAACAAAACAAAACAAAAACACTGGGGCAAAGAATTTCCACAGGATGCTGATGAACCTGTGGTGAAACGGCCCCCAAAAAGGATGATGTAGGCAAAGAGCCACTTGCTCTTATGAGACAAAAGGACTAATCAATCTCCCCTTTACTTAAAAACTCCTATTCAGGGGCTGGAGAGATGGCTTAGTGGTTAAGCACTTGCCTGTGAAGTGTAAGGACCCCAGTTCGAGGCTCAATTCCCCAGGACCCTCATAAGCCAGATGCACAAGGTGACGCATGCATCTGGAGTCCGTTTGCAGTGGCTGGAGGCCCTGGCGCACCCATTCTCTCCCTCTCCCTCTCCTTTGTCTCTATGCCTGTCACTCTCAAATAAATAAATTAAAATAAACAAAAAAATTTTTTTAAGTCTTATTCATTCAGTTCACAAAGATTCATTTGACTCCCATCATCTATAGATAATGTGTGTAGAAACAAATTATTATTGACCTCTCAGTTCCTGAAAGCTGCAATAAGATCATACATTACTTTAAAAGGGCTTCTGGGGCTGGAGAGATGGCTTAGTGGTTAAGGTGCTTGCCTTCAAAGCCAAAGGACCCAGGTTCAACTCCCTAGGACCCATGTAAGCCAGATGCACAAGGAGGCGCACACATCTGGAGTTCATTTGCACTGGCTAGAGGCTCTGGTGTGCCCATTTTCTCTCTCTACCTGCCTATTTCTGTATCTTTCTCTCTCTAAGTAAATTAAAAAAATATATTTCAAAAGGACTTCCGTGTTTACACAGTAAATAACAAGGTGATTTTCCAAAATTTTTCAAACATGACCTAACTGGTTGACTATTAGTTTTGTCAATAGTAATGCAATCATATTAATGTTTTTTTTTTGGAGAGAGATACAGAGAGAGAGAGAGGGAGGGGAAGACAGATAGAGATGGGTGTGCCAGCAGTCTCTCAGCTGCTGTGAACAAAATCCAGATGTGTCCACCCCCTTGTGGTCAAGTGCGACATTGTGCCCTTGCGTCACTTTGCATCTGGCTAAACGTGGGACCTGGAGATTGGAATCGCTGGAGATTGGAACCAGTGTTCTTAGGCTTAGGAGGCAGGCGCCTTAACCGCTAAGCCATCTCTCCAGCCCCAATCATATTAATGTTTATAAGGTGCGTTTCCTTTGACTGTCATGGGGACTAAAGAGTTCAACGAGTTCTAGAGAATGAATGCATATGCACATCACTAACATGTGGTGGCAAAAGAAAAATAAAACCACCAGAGCAAGTGTGGAGAGGCGAGCTCAGTAGAAACTCAAGGGCATGGAGCAGAGGGTCCCCCAGAAAATGAGTGAGCACAGAACCCATAGTGCTGGGGTGCCATGAGGAGCTGAGGCACCCACAAATGAAGCAACCCTTCCCATGAAGCGAGCCGAGGTGAGCATTTGGGTGAGGACTGTGCAGAGCAAATGGAAGGGAGAGAGGGATGCAAGAACTCTGAGTTATGGCTAGTGGTGTTTCCTTGGTCTTGCCCACTGGGTAGCTTTTAGGACGCTGTAATTCTCTCTCTCCAACGTCTTGGTGTCACCAATGCTGAGTAACAGGTGGCTTCAGCTGTCCCAGCGGAGGGACATCTTCCGGCATGGGAAAGGACCACAGACAAGAGTCCAGCAGAGCGCACCTGGCAGGATGATTTCTGGAAAGCCCATCTTTCGGGCTATTGCTGTTGATCTATCAATCAGGTGTGAAAAGTTCTTCTGAACCTGGGTGAGGTCACCTGGTAACAGCTTCAAGGACACCCAAAGTCCTGCAAGGAAAGGTGAGACAAGCTCTCAGCTCTCTGTATGAGCCATGTACAACACACAGGGATGTTGAGAAAAACAGGCAAGTTGTGTAAGAATGACCAGATATCAAGATGTAAATCTCCCCAGGTAATGTAACATTTCAATGACATTTCCTTCAAAATCAAGACAGGACTTCCTTGAGAACTGGACAGATGTGAACAGGTTCTTCCTTCAGGAGGGAACGAGAGTAGAGATCATCCTAGCAGATATCAAGTACATTGCAAACCTACAATATTATATGACAGTAGTGGAAAAGATTATATAAAGAGTGTATATATATAATATAGTGAAGTCATGAGATTAAATACAGTCAAATATGACCAGTTAATAGAGAACAAATCATTAAGAAAACACTAATTTCATAAATGTGCAGGGATAACTTTCTTGGTACTTAAAATAGGATCTGTTTAATTTCTCAACTTATACATTTATTAAGATAGATTACTAATATAGAATAAAGAAGCAATTAGGACAAGTGATAGGAAATTGGAAGAATAAAAGCGTATAACTATTAAATCTCCGAAAACAAATCATTTTTAAACCAGAGAAACAAAGAAATTAAAAAAGAAAATGAACTGTCATGTATAAACTGAAAGTTTTAATAGACATAAAATACTTGTTACAGAAGATATAGGGGCTGGGAGTAGCTCAGTGGATAAAAGTGCTGCTGCACAACTCTGACTGAGTTCGATCCTCAGATCCCATGTAAAAAGACTTTAAAAAAAAAACACAAGATGGAAGTTGTGGATGGGTTTCTGTAATCCCTGTGTGCCCAAGGCAAAGAGAGGTGGCACAGGCAAATCCATCATCAACTTGCTAAGGGAGCAGTGAGCTACCCGGCCTCAAATGTGCTGGCAGTGCTGGGAGGTAAGGACCAATCTGAACACTGTCCTCTGACCTCCACTTGCACCACGGCACACATACCCACATACATTTTCACACATCCACATTCACACACTAAAAACAAAACAAAATACGCAGAATTAGTTGTAAGAAAATAACAATCATCACAAATAAAGAAAACATAAATACATAATCCACTGAGTAGAAAGTTATAAATATTTAGCAAATCCCAAATTAGAAAATGTGTCTTAAATAAGACAGATTATTATTTTCATTCTATAAAGGGCTCATAAAATCAGAATGGGAAGCTTGCAGAAACTCACGGGTACATAAGTAGTTAGGTAATTCAGGCTCAAGCTGTCTACTTAAGCGCAAGAGGACCACAAGAGTCTACTTGCCACCATTCAAATGGGTGCAAACTTTTAAAGATTAGTTCTGAAAAGCAGATGAGAGTACCACGGGACGCATGCTCTGAAACCCAGGGCAAGAATTCTAGCAGT
Organism: Orientallactaga sibirica; assembly: GCA_036365145.1. NCBI lineage: Eukaryota > Metazoa > Chordata > Mammalia > Rodentia > Dipodidae > Orientallactaga > Orientallactaga sibirica. The sequence goes on from JAEOAD010000037.1 coordinate 5,992,993, forward strand.
ATGAATGTCTTAAATTTGCTCCCACCAACAGACCCCAAGATCCTACTTCTGGGCATTCTGGGGGCATTAGAACTAAATATGGAACAAAGCTTCAATATGCAAAATGTCACAGCAGAATACTTGAAATTAATAATGCTGACAAACTATAAAGTACTTCCCTGGGGGACTTGAATTTTCTTGAGTTTGTTAAATAAAAATTATGGGAGGCAGGATGGGGAGATAGCTCAGTTCAGTCCCTAAAGTGCACTAACACATGGGCATGCATGCACACACACACACACACACACACACACACACACACACACACACACACACACACAATATTAGAGGAGGCCAGCACTTTTGTCTATGCTCCTAGACTGGGTGAGTCCCAACAGACAAGATGGAGTCACCATCGGCAAAGTCCCACAGCACATCAACTAAGCTGTTATCTGACCTCCTGAGAAACCAAAACAGAAAGGTAATGGCCACATTTCCTGAACAGACCAGGTGAAACCACAGGATAATGTTTTCTCTGCTGTCACTACACATAAAAGTAACCAGACGTTAAACAGTTATTTCCCTACTGCCCTCTCCCCCTGCCCTGATTCTGCCCTTCTTTCTCTATAAACCCAAGCTTTCCTCCTCAGCCCACTGGAAAATTTACCCTGCTTTATGGAAGAAAGTGTTGCCTAATTCTTAAAAAGAAATTAAACTGAGTTATGATACTTAAACTAAGGTTTCTTGTAGTTTGCCTTTTGACAGATCTAAGCAGTGATGTAACGATACAGACACAAAGATATTTATGAAGAACAAGACATTTGAAGTTGCTTGTTCTGTGCTGTAGCAAGAGAGGAAATGACATTGTCTTCAGTTTTATTTCAAATAAAACAAGAAGTCACATATAAACAATAATCTATGATAAAGATCATAAAGATTTTGCATTCTAATTAAAATTACATTCTTAGGTTAAACCTCCAAAAAGCCAAATATATATATTACTTGTTTTTATATTCTTTTTTTTTTTTCATTTTTTTTCAAGGGAGGGTCTCACTGTAGCCCAGGCTGACCTGGAATTCACTATGTAATCTCAGGGTGGCCTCGAACTCACAGCAATCCTCCTCCTACCTCTGTCTCCCGAGAGCTAGGATTAAAGGTGTGTGCCACCATGCCCAGCCAGTTTTTTATATTCTTTATTTATTATAAGTGCATATGTATTTCCTACTCAGAATAATTATGAACACATGAAGAACTAAATATGCTGAAGATGATACATTTCTTTTTTAAATTTTATTTATTTTAATAATTTATTATTTTGTTTATATTATTCTAATTTTACATTCATATTGGTGACTCCATTATCCTCCTCCCTGTCCTCCCCCCTCCAAAGGGCCCCTCATCAGTGGGGAGTGTGGGTCTTGTACTGTGGGGGTAGTCCATTTCTTGATTGTCTTAATTTTCACATGCAGGTGGAGGCCAGAGGTTGATCCTGAACAGCTTCCCTGATCGTTCTCCTTTATTTACTGCAACAGGGTCTCTCACTTGAACCTGGGGTTCACTGATTCAGCTCATCTCACTGGCCAGCTTATCCCAGATGTCCCCAGACTCTGCCTCCCACGTGTTAGGATTATATGCGCATCCATCACCCCCACCCAGGTATTTCCATAGATCCTGGGAATCTGAAGTGTAGTCCTCAAGCTTGTGAGGCAAGTTCTTGAACCACTGAGCCATCTCCCCAGCCCCTGTGTCTCTTCATTCGTATGTTTACTTAAAAGTCAACATTTGGGAATGTAGGGCAGAAGAAAAGACTTATGGGATGAAAGGTTATTCTGTGAAATTTTATAATTCAACTGTGATTCCCACTCCTTGGAGGATGGCATACTTGACAATCTGCAGTAGAGATGCCTGAGTTGGGCAGTCTTTGAGAGAGAATGGTATCAGAGAGAGAGAGAAAGAGAGAGAGGGAGAGAGGGAAGGAAGGGGAGGAGGGAGGGAGAGAAAGAGCGCTAGAAAGGGCAGGAGTCCAAGGACCCAGCTCTGAATGTCCCCTCCTTCCCTGGCCAAAGTCCCCTCCCAGCCCAGCACCTTGTCCTTTGTGATTCACTTCCTTGGCAGCTATGACTTTATTCAAGACTGATGTGAGCGGCTCATTCTCCCCAATCACATGAGACGTTATCAAGGGTGTCATGATGAGCTGCCTCTGCCGGATGTAGGTTTCCATGGCAATTCTGGGAAAGACATGAGAAAGATGACAAGGAAGGCGGGAGGCACCAGAGTGTCTCTACAGCATGACCTCAAAACATGGTGAGTCTTATGGGAATCATCTGGAAGTACAATCCCCAAACCTAACCACAGGGCTCTCTCTCTGATGTCAAACACAGGTTATAGGTCATTGTTTTGGACTAAGTTCCTGCACTGGACCCAAGAGACCAGACTCTCAGTCAAAATGGAGTCATGCTAACATTCACCAAACTGAGGCTAAGCTGAATAGCTAAGGACCTTCTGGGACCTCTGGACAGAGAGGTAATAGTCAAATGTCCCAAAGAGGAAGGTTTCAATTAGCATGATAATCAAGATCCTTCTAACTTAATCCCCCCCCTCACACACCCCTACTATAGTAACCTAAGGTTAACCAATCTGTTATTTTCTATTCTGTCTTGCTGCCCAGGCCTTACAAGGAAAGTAATGTTGAAATGTCTAATCTGCTCTTTGTGATTGGTTTCTGCCCTTTTCAGCACTTTTCAAAAGTCTGTAAAACCCCCTCTGCGTGGCTCACTGGGAATATTTATTCTGTTTTATGGAATGCAGTGTTGCCCAATCCTAGAGGAGAAAATAAGGCCAATTAAGTAAATTGTTGTAATTTTGTCCTTGACACTATCTCTTCTTCATTTTTCCATTGGGTGTGTATCTTACACACTAACTTCACCTTGGAAGGATTCGAGGCAAAGAAGGAGAGGGAAATGCCCAATGATGGCCAAGTGCTAACAAGAGTCAGATGCTGCCCAAGGCCAAGGGTTAAAATGACAGTGACAGCCACTGCCCAAAGCTCTTTCAGATGTGCTGCTGGGATGGCATTGAAAGACTGCCAGCAGGCAGGAAACCTGGCTTCTGGGTATAATCTCACTTGACAGTGTGCTCTGCAAGAGTCTCCCTCCAGACTTCAGTTTTCTCAAATGTACAGAGATGGGCTTGGATCCTAGCCACCTGAGGCCCCTGTCGAGCCTGAGCCCTTGACATATAGAAGCAGTATGTGTGCAGGCCATGGGGGAGGTGGTGGAGAGTTGTAAGCACCAGACCAAGGCCTGAAGAACTGAACACAGCCCCATTCTCTTGAGGTCACTCCCAGGAACTGCACACAAGCCTGCTGCAGTACAACGGTCTCTCGCCTTCTCTGCCTCCCAAGCCAACTTTCTTAGCAAGGGACTTTGTACTTGGACTTGGTGAGAACTGGGCAGGTAGACGACAGAACCAAGAAGCCTCCCACAAAGGATGGAAACAAATACAGATTTCAGATAGCTTTTTTCAGGAGTGCTGCTCTTAATATATATAGACATACTGTAATCAACATGTATATATATAAGATGATTTGTATAGAACAGCGGCAGAATTCACGGATATGAAAGTTTTATATACATTCTATTTATTCTTTTCATGTTTGTCTAATGTACATATATGTTTATTTTTTACATAGTGTTTCACTATGTTGCCTATATATTTATAGTCAATAAATATACTTATTACATGTATTTTACTTGCAAAATATTTTATATTTAATATATTCATAAATGTAATTCACTATATTAATGACATACTGAATGAAATATTATGTTATTTGATGTACTAATTTGAATGTGCTTATGTCACATATTTTGCATATTTTATACACACACATACACACAATCAAGTACCACATTATATTTCTGTCAATGAGGAATAACAATCTGGATGGCATTCCCATAAGATCCTATCACCTAGGGTCGCCATCTAAGTTTAAGTGTACTCTACGATGATGATGCTGGCCCAAGGACAAAATTGCCTGAAGATGACTTCTCAGACACATCCTGTCATTAGGCAATGAGAGACTGTGTTTGTGAAGAGCAGTCTTGGTGGATATGAAAGTTATCTCAGAACGCATCCATCGGGCTGGAGCTGAGCTGGAAGCCTCCTCCCTGCCGACTGTCATCGTGCTGGGAAGCACTATGCAGCCTGCTGGGGGAGAAAAGTCATCAACAGTATTACCCAGCAGGGGACCCTGCAAGCTACATGGCTGGCCAGCCAGGCAAAAAATGTGCCAGCTGGTGCAATGGTGGCATGTCTTTTATGAGCAAAGCCAACTGCTCTCTGACTCCACTTGAGGCCCACTCCATGAGAGGAAATTTATGCCTCATACTGAAAATCTAGTCAAATGCTCATGAGCCCTGAGGGAAAAGATGCTGCTGTTGTTCAGCTATGAGGGTCTATTACTCCCGCCAAATTGTCCTCTAAATATTCATGTTTATGGCTATGTATTGATGCTACTCTAACTTTTGCTGGGAGAAGTTTCTCTTTTCAGATGGTGGTAACCACTGGGTGACACAAAACTCACCAAAGTGCTGAGAAGTGATAGTGGAGTGTTCCGCACTGAGAGACCTCTCTAGCACACCCTCCAAGGCTCGTGAACCATTGCAGAGGAATGGGAGGAGTGTTTTACAATGCTTTCCTTCATACCCAAAGCGGTCATTGCTGTCCTGACCTCACAGTGATTAATGCTACCTACACAAGACCTGCATAAGATTCAAACAACAACAACAACAAACCCATGATGACATCAAAATAGAAGAGGGACTAGTTGGAAAAGGGGCAAAAGAGGATGGTAGGAGGAGATTTTATCAGGGTACTTTATATATATGTATAGAGGTTGTTAGTGAAAACTTTTAAAAATAAAAATGAGCAGATAAAACACACACACACACACACACACACACACACACACACACACACAAGCCAGGCATGGTGGCGCATGCCCTTAATCCCAGCATTTGGGAGGCAGAGGTAGGAGGATCACAGTGAGTTCGTGGACAACCTGAGACTGACTACACAGTGAATTCCAGGTAACCTGGGCTATAGTGAGACCCTACCTCAAACAACCAAAAGAAAAAATAAAACACCAGCCTCCTCCTCCCTCCAAAAAAACCCCCTGCAGTTAGCTCAGAACTGATATGAGCAATGAGCTACATACATGACATACTGAATTCAGCACGTTCTTGGAAAGTCAGTAAGTAGTTGGAAGCAACCACACAATGAATGTGTGAAGCATAATCACTACCAGCTTCTGCATGAGAGGGCAAGGGCTGTGTGGCATGAGCTGTTTGTGTTACGTACATTGCAGAGTAATCCAAAGTATCAGATGGAAAGCTGAAAGGTTAGGATTTTTATATTTTCAATTTAATTATGTATGGTATAACTTTACTTAGTGGGGTCGAGGAGAGACAACAAAAAGAGGGGTGCAATCATGAATCAATAAACCAGCAGAAATAATCATTGTTAACTGTGAAGTGTGTTCTTGGCAGCATCTATATTTTAAGGCTTTTAATCCAATGTAACAACATGTACCTCTGAGTAATGTAGGTTTCCTACTAGCCACCAAAAACAATTACCTAATATATTTTTTAAAACTTGGTCAGGTTCCAAACTGAAGTTCGTTTTGAGTTTCATTGAACCTAAATGAAATTCAAGGCCATTTCGTCGTTTATTTTTCTATACCCTTATTAGTTCCTATTCATTCCTTGTAGATCCAAACACTTTTTCTTCCTAATACAAATTGCAAATATTTTCTTTAAGTTTTTCCTATGTGAGGTGTTTAAATCAGGGAAAATTAAACCTATTAATTTTTCTTCTTCTTTTTTTTTAGTTGAATCTTGGGTGTGTGTGTCTTAAAAATAGCCTTCCCTAAGTCATTATTATGCAAAATTTCCATTGTCCTATAGTATTTGAATTTTTAAACTGTTCATTTTTATATTTCAATATTTGGAGTTTACAAGCTCTTAAAAATAGCTCTTTTAAGTGTTTAGCTAATAGGCTCAAAAATGCTTCTACATACTTGATCTTTCTTCACTTAATTTGCAATGTCATCTATAAAACAAAAATTGTCTATTCACGTCAATATCCTTGGGTGGATTTTTGGTTCTCTTTGTTTATCTGTAATGGTAGCTGCAAGTTAGTGGAGACAATGACCTGTTATTGGCATGTCACCAGACAGGGATCATGCTCAGTGATGTTTTGGCCTCACTCAGGCCATCACCACCTGTGCTGAAGGTGAGAGCAGCTGCAATGCTCACACCTGAGTTTTCTGAGCTGCAGAGACAGAGACAGATCCCCTGCATCTCCCCTGGGTCACCTCAAGAAGGGGCCTGGGTCAGAACCTTTACCTGTACTTCAGACTAGCTCCCCCAGATCTTTGCAGGAGCCTAACCTAGAGGCTAATCAGCCCTTCACTCTCTTACAGCCTAAGTTCCAGATGTGTTCCACCTGTGGACAGGCAGCATGACTATAGACAGAATGAATGACACCTAACACAAACTCATAAAATTGTTTCAAATATCATGAGATTTTTTTTTTGTACCTTAATTACATGACTTTGAGGTATGTACCTTGTACATGATAATACCCTGCCATATTTTAAAAGGTTGAACATGCCAGGACCACCCTTGTTATTCAAAGTGTAGTCTCTTGCTTGTGTCTGTCTATCTATCTATCTATCTCTATCTATCTATCTATCTATCTATCTATCTATCTTACTTAAGAGATAGAGTATGGGTGCACCAGGGCCTCTTGCCACTAGTAACAAATTCCAGACTTATGTACCATTTTGTGCATCTGGCTTCATGTGGGGCTTGTTCAGAAGCTTGTTGAATACAATCCAACCTCTCCAATCGAACCTTGATTCTAAACAGATTTGCTGGCAATTCTTACGTGCCGCTGGCAATTCTTATGTGCCATACAGTTTGAGAAGCCTGACCGAGCCAGTGTGATTCTCTGCCATACATACCTGTTCAGTACACCAGGGTGCAAACACACTTTAATGTCTGTGAAAATTAAATGACACCATTCTCTGGCTGCCAGTGCACATACATATGTGCCTTTTATTTTCTATCCCATCAGTTATTTTTATAGAACCAGGAAACCAAATTCCTTTCTTCAAGTCCAGCACCAAGGACCTTGAATAGCACCTTCTGTCCCCTGCCTGATCATTTCCCAAGGGAAGTGTTTCGCAGCTCAAGAAAGGGCTCTTCACACCTGCTTTTTCTGTGTCACAGCCCGCTCAGGTCCCCTGGGGTGAGTGCCCGCCACTTACTGCTGAAAGGGGATGAAGTGCTGCTTCTCCTCATCGTCCACCTTCCCGTGCACGATGTCGGAAATATCCATCACTAGAGAAGAGATCCATGTCATTAAAGAAACCAACTGCCTCCCGCCTCCCGGAGGTGCTGTGGGAAAGGACGGTATCTGCAAACACAGGCACCGGAGGAAGACACGGGCTGAGCACAGGCATTTCTCTTATTCTCTGCCAACAATAACTTCCCAGTGGACCACACCCAGTAGAAGAACAAGTCATGAGGGACTCAGGAAGGGGCTGGGATTCTCTACGCTCAACTACTCCTTGAAGACTTTGTAGAACCAGGTGGTAACTTTCTTGAGAAATCTGAGGCATTACTTCACTCATTCATTCATTCACCCACTCACTCACTTATCAATCATCTATCATCTACTATCTATCTATCTATCTATCTATCTATCTATCTATCTATCTATCACCTATCATCTTGTGAGATAGAGTATGGATGCACCAGGGCCTCTTGCCACTGCTAACAAATTCCAGACTTACGAACATGGGGTATCCAGGAGCTAATTTATACCATCTCATTGATGGCGCTCAAAGTGATGGGGGTCCAAGCCTCCACCCAAGACCAAAGATCTTTCATCCATAAATGACAGAGGAAGATGTAGAGTCTCCGAGAATTCATTGAGGACTGATTGAAGCCAGGAGTCCTCTTTGAAGATATTCAGAAACACAACACTCCCTCGGTGGAATAAGGTTTTGAAACAGGCACAGCACTTTCCAGTGAAGCTCTGGGGTAGGACATGCGCCTAGCAAGTGGGAGGCGCTGGATTCTATCTCAGTACTGCTGGGGGAAGAATACAGCCATATGCAGACACATTCTGAAAGTCAGGATGTGTATGAGACATGGTGCTGGGCTCCAAGGGGAAAGCAAAGAAGCAGTGGGGAGATGACACAGGACCCAAGGAAAGAGAACTGGCAGCACTGGGCCATGAATGAACACTGACCGTGACGACATGACTCACTGCTGGATCTCCATCTCTGGACCAGCCCTCCAGCTAGCCTATCTGCCTTCTACCCTTCCTTCTTTCCTCTGAGCCATTTCATGGTTATAAATTGTGGTAAAACACACACAACGTAAAAACGGTCACCTTAACCCTTAGGAAAAGCACAGTTTGGTGGCAGTAAGTGCATTTCCATGTGTGACCAGTGCCATCGTCCACCTCCAGCAACTTCTTCATCTTCTAAAACTGGAATTCCGACTCCATAAACAACTCTCCTCTTACCCCACCCCTTCAGGCCCTGGAATCCCATTCTACTCTGTGTCTCTGACTGTATTCCCCTTATAACTACCTTGTATAAGTGGAATCATCTAGTATTTGGCTTTTTAAAAAACAGTGTATTTACTTATTCATTTGTAAGCAGAGAAAGACAGAAAGAAGGGAGAGTGGGGAGAGAGAGAGAACAGAGAGAGGGAAGGAGAAAGAGAGAACAGGAGGCAGAGAATGGGCACGCCAGGGCCTCTAGCCACTGCTAACGAACTCCAGATGCCTGCGCCACTTTGTGCATCTGGCTTTACATGGGTCCTGGGAATTGAATCTGGGTTGTTAGGCTTTGCTGGAAGGTGCTTTAAGTGCTGAGCCATCTCTTCAGACTGTATTAGGCTTTTGTTTTTGTTTTTTGGTCTGGTTTATTTTACTTAGCCTAATGTTCTCAAGGTTCATATATTGTAGCATGGATGAGTATTGCTTCCTTTGTAACAACACATTCGGTTTAACCCTTCACCCACTGACAGACTGCGGAGTGACTTCTATGTCTTGCAATTGTCTATAATACCGCTCTGAACGTGAGTGCACAAAGAGCACGCTGAGACCTTGCTCTCAATTCTTTCAGGGATATGCTCGACGTGAGATGACAAGACCATATGTTACTTCTACGTTCAGTTCTTTTGAAGGACTGCAAAGACTGCTATCCGCAGGAACCACACCGTTTCTCCTCTGCCTCTGGGCTTTGGTCCTACCTGCTACTCCGAAAGGCCTCCGGAGCCCAAGGGTGTGCTTTTTGCCCTCCTTCAGCTCCATGCGGCCCACCCGGACGATCTGACACACAAGGCTGATGCGAGGCCGGATGAGGTCTGTACTGCTGAGGTCCTAGAGTGGTGAACAGAGAGAATGTGAGAAAGGTCAAGTGACATGACCTGCACCTTCACTTCCCTGTCCTCTCTAGCCCAGAATCTTGTTCAGAGAACGCTTCTCCATGCTGAACACCCCCGAGGTACTTCTCTCTTCCTCCAACCCATCCAATAGCTACTCCAGGGTCAGAGAAAATGATTCTATGTCTATTTAAAAAGACCGGTTTTTCCTTGCCCAGATTCCTACTTCTGATTCCTACAATAGATCAGTCAGCTGGCTGGAGTCCGGAACAGAGCCAGACCCCAGACAGTTAGCTCATCTAGTGCTGGAAGGCCCTACATGAGCTACTGGGGGAAAGTGGCGAACAACTGTCCGAGCAACCCGGGGTCTAAGCTACTCAGAAGCAAACACCCTGACGAGATGCACACACAAGCGCAATCATGGCGCACAGCCTTAGTGGGTAACCAATAGCTTTCTGATGGGCTAAGAGATCCACTCTGTGGAAAGGAGCCCATATCTGGAACTGAGAAACAAGTCAGAATCATGTTTAGATAATAATTTTGCTCTCCAATATCAATCTCGCACTAATCTTGGGCTAAAAGAGGGACTACACCTATCAAATTCTCTCTAAATTAATAACGCTTATTCTACTTAACCTGTGCTGACTTCACTCTGTTGGAGAATCTGCTTCCCTTTTTCAGATGGGAGCGGGACCGAGAAGATAAACCACCCATCGCACTTCAGCCTGGCCCCAGCTAAAACCACAGAGGAATTGGGGAGACGAGCTGCTTTCATGGTGAACCTGATAATCGGTGCCAGGGTGAAGGAGACAGACACTGAGGACACTCAACACCTACCAAAGCAGAGATCCAGAGGCTCCTAAGAGCCCATCACTGAAGTAGACTTAAAATGAACCCAACACCGCTCAGGAAATTTTGTGGAAGAGGGGCAGAAATATTGTTAGAGCTACAAACTGGGATATTATGTCCAGAGGCACTGTCTCTCCCTCATAACTGATTGCTGTTCCCACAATGCACAATGCACAATCCCCATGGGGATGACCTGTGACCCCCCCCAATGAAGAGGGCCCCCTCAGAAAAGGGGCAGGGATGAGGGAAAGGCTGGTACTAACATGTGTTGTTTCCATGTCCATAACTAATAAAAAAAAGAAGTAGATCTGTCAGACAAACACCTCTAGTGTGATGAGGTAAGTGCAGTCTTTAAAAACCAGTATGTTCGCTGCAACTTTCGGTCCTGCTAGGACAGGTCTAAGTACAGGACGTGTCTGAGTGTCAAATGACATAAATGCTTGCGTTATGCTGTGATTTATCAGCCACCCTCACAAGTCTTATTGTTTTTGTTTTTTGAGACAGAATCTCACAACCCGGGCAGGCCTCAGACTCATAGGCAGCCAAAGATGGCCTTGAACTTGTGATCCTCCTGCCTCCACAGCCCTAGTGCTTAGATCACAGAATCCTGGGAGACCAGGGTAGCCAGGCACGGCTTTGTGGGGCTCCTCACCTCCTCTATGACAGAGACTCTCCAGAGACCTCTGCCTGTGAGCTGACGAGGGAGAGGTGTGTGGATGGACTTACCACCTTTTCTGGCGAGAGGGAAGTGAATCCCGGAACGAGCTCACACATCTCACTCACTTAACGTCAGAGACAACGTCATCACATCTCAGAATCCTTTCAGGACACAGTAGCCTCAGCCCTCTTTACTGAATCAAAATTTACTTTTCAGAGCTGGAGAGATGGCTTAGCAGTTAAGGCATTTGCCTGCTAAGCCAAAGGACCCAGGTTCAATTCCCTAGGACCCATGTAAGCCAGATGCACGAGGGCACATGCATCTGGAGTTCATTTGCAGTGGCCAGAGGCCCTGGAGGGCCCATTCTCTCTCCTCCTCTCTCTCTCTTTGTGCTTACAAGTAAATAAAATTTTAAAAAAAACTTTAAGGCTGGAGAGATGGCTTAGCGGTTAAGGCACCTGCCTCTAAGCCTAAGAATGCCGGTTCCAATCTCCAGCAGTTCCAATCTCCAGGTCCCACGTTTAGCCAGATGCAAAGTGACACAAGGGCGCAATGCCGCACTTGACCACAAGGGGGCACACACATCTGGATTTTGCTTGCAGCAGCTGAGAGACTGCTGGCGCACCCATCTCTATCTGTTTTCCTCTACCTCTCTCTCTCTGTCTCTCTCCCCCCCAAAACAACAACAAAAAAAAAACATGTTGTTAATAATAATAAACATAAAATTATTTTTTAAAAAACTTTAAAAAATTTATTTTTTAAATAATCACTCCAAATCTATGCCCTGCAAATCACTAATGCAGCTCACCAAAACAGGCACAGATACCACTAATAATATCCACCCTAAGTTTCTGCTGCAGGTTCTGAAAAGGTTCCATGAATAGGAAAATCATCTAAGTGACCCATTCTACAAATTGTGGCATATTGATATTAAGAAATATACAACACACAGCAAGGTTTTGAATGTTTAGTGATCAAGGAAATAGTCACAAATAATTGCCAAGGTCAGACATGAAATTTAGATCCCAGAAGATCCTGGCCGGGTGGGAGACTGAGGGGGTGGGAGGGGGACAGGATAAAGGACAACTGTTCCAAACTGGTACTGGTTAGAAGATGGACCAAAGTGAGAGGGGGGTACAGTTAAGGTGACTGGACTCCTGGAAGTAAGAAAGAGTGCACTGGCTAGAAATCAAAGATGACCTGACTTCTTCTTATCTCTTGCCTAGTCCCCTAAACCCATTTTTCCACAAACAACCAGGACCCCTCCTGGGAGGGAGGTCGTTCATATGATTTAAGCATTGTGGTTGATCAAGTTCAGCCCCAGAACTCAGTGTCAGGGTTAGCTTCTTCCTGAGACAGCCCCTAGCCCTAACAAACCAGCTCTTGCTCTGGTCCACCCAGAAGACAGCCCACCATAAGGTGATAAATACCTTTGCAAGGGGAGGGTAGCCTCTCTGACCACTTGGGAACTTCCAGCTGTGCTTGAGACCAGGCCCAGCAGGGTTGAACAGAGGGGAGGCGACCCCCAGGCCTTACTCTCCACCTAGGTTCCTTATCCCCTCCAGCTCCCCACATGGCAGGAGCTCCTTGAACTTTCTTTTTTCTCTTTTCTTTCCATGGTTTCCCTAGGCCCTCCATGTGGGATCTCTGGCCACGTGGGTGCTTTTCCTTGGCTCTGTATGTCTCTCAGTACATATAATAATTTAATATTATCCTTGCCAGTCATTTTTATTTATTCAATGCTTTGATTAAAATTAGGAACAAACCTAGGGTTTGGGGTTTAAGGACTTTCCTGGGCCCCTAACACCCCATTACAAACGATTTAATAGTGTCTTTTAAAAATATACACATGGACTGATCAACACCTTTTAAATTTTAGGGGAAAGCCTGCTCAGTTTCAAGAACTGAGCCAATACTAGATCTGGGAAGAGTCCCAATGGTAGGAGTGAGAAGACGGAATCATAAGACGCTGGCCAGGGACCAGGGAGGTTTCCTGTTGTCTCTCTTGGTGTTGTGACATAAACTTGGTTCTCCTTATCTTAGGGTAGGAGAAAGTTAGGACAGGAAACGCTTGTGTGGCTGAGGGGAGAGCTGGGGATCTTTTTCTTTTAAAAAAATATTTTTAGTTATTTGAGATTGAGAGAAAAGAAAGAGAGAAAGAGAGAGAGAGAGAATGGGCACCCCAGGGCCTCCAGCTGCTGTAAACAAACTCCAGACACATGTGCCACCTTGTACATCTGGCTTATGTGGGTCCCGGGGAATCGAACCTGGGTCCTTTGGCTTTGCAGGCAAGTGCATTATCCACTAAGCCATCTCTCCAGCCTGAGCTGGGGATCTTTAATCAAGAATTCCCAAAGCCCCTGGCAGAGGCTCTGGGATGTTTTAAATATGAGGAGAAGGAGAGGAGAGAGGAGAGAGTGACCGCAGCAAAAAGAGTATACTCCAGGAAGTTCCAACCCAAGAGGAAGCTAGGCACCATGCCCAACTTCAGCCTGCTGCCTTCCCTGGCTCCTGGGCCACACGTAGCAGCACTCTGGGGGGGGGGGTGAAACAAGCACTGAGACTCACACATGGACAAGCTCTCCATCCACGTTTGTCTTCCTGACTTTGGTCTGGAAGCTCTTCTCCCAGTGAACAGCATGGCTCCCTCTCTCACCTTCACGCTCTTACTGAAATGCCTTCTTCACACAGATGCCAGCCCTCGGACGCTGGAGGTCACACACAGGGCCTAGTGCATCTAAGCATGCGTTCTATCACTGAACTCCACGCCAGCTCCTAACCCTATTTACAACACAAGTTTCCCTCAGCAAGGTGACCCAAATCCCCTCAAAGCACTTCCCTCCACACTGTATACATTTATTCACTTATTTAATTGTAATTTATTATGTCTTCCCACCAGCACAAAAACTGATCACAGACAGGTTTTCTTTCCTGAATTTGTTCATGGATGTTCAATATATGTAAGTCAAGTGCACGGCATGCGGTCAGTCACAGATTCAATGAATATTCGCTGAATAAATGATAGGTTATTTTTTTCTGGGGAGGATAACGAATTTTCTTGTCATCTTTTGTGGTTTTCATACACTTACCATGGGCATTTACTCATATTGTAATCAGAAAGAAAATGGTGAGAGCGAACGTGGGACTCACTGTGAACATCTACTCATAGCATAATAATGAAGAAAATGGCGCGGGCGAAGGCGGGACTTACTGTGAACACTGCTTGGAGATTATTCAGCTTCTCTATCTCCTTGGGCATGCCATTGCTGCCCCAGCGAATTAAGTAGTTCTCACTGATGAAGAAAAGAAAATGTTTCTTAAGGAGAGGCCAGTCGAGGCACAGGATGCCCATTAGGCAGAGTACCCAGAGTCAAAGGACAAGGCAAAAACGCTGCCTGGATGACAGCAGACCCGAAAGAAACACACGCAGCCATGCGTGGGGATATTCATCTTTGCAAGAGTCCCCACTGCAGCGTCACAAAGGACGTCCCCATACAGGTCATGATGTACCTCGCAGGGAGCTGAGACTTGGTGTCTTACCTCTGGGGTTTGCTTTCCACCTCAAACACTTTATTGAAGTTTCAGCTTTGTTGAATCCAAGGGTTAAATTAAAATTTAAAAATTAAATTAAAAAATGCTTGCCTAGCAAGCATGGGGACGTGAGTGTGATGTCCAGAACACATGTGTAAGCATCCTGTCATCCCAGCACTGGGCAGGTGGAGACAAGCAAAGGCCTAGGCTCTCTGACCAGTTAGTCTAGACTACTGGGTGACTCCCAGGCAGGCCAGTGACAGACCCAGTCTCCAAAAGAAAGAAAAGAAATACAGTGTCTGAAGGTCCTCTGAACTCCATAAACACGTGCAAACACATGTGCGTTTACATACACACAAACACACACATCCACACCTATACCCACCCCCACAAGTTGAATTTTAGAGCGAGGTGTGGTGGTTCACATTGGTAATCTCAGTACTTAGCAGAATTGAGAATTGCCATAAATTCAGGGCCAGCCTGGGCTACCTAGCAAATTCAAGAGCAGCTTGGAATACACAGTGACATTCTATCTCAAAAAATAAAATTAAGAAACAATTTTTTAATAGTTGTTCCAAATCTACCTTTGTCATCTATAGCACAATACTCAAACTTTCCTCTTTAGAAATAAACTATTCATCAGTGAGTACTTTTGAAAATTTATTTTGAGAGAGAGAGAGAGAGAGAGAGAGGGCTTGCCAGGGCCTTCAGCCAATGCAAATAAATTCCAGGCATGTGCACTTCCTCGTGCGCATGTGCGACATTGCACACTTGCATCGCCATGTGTCTGGCTTATGTGGGACCTGGAGTTTAGAACATGATTCTGAGGCTTTGTAGGCAAGCGCCTTAAATGCTTAGCTATCTCTCTAGCCCAGTAACTACTTTTTTTAAAAGTGTTTGTTTATATATATATTTGCGTATGTGTGTGTATGAGAGAGAGAGAGAGACAGAAAGAGCATGAGCACACACCAGGGCCTCTTGTACTGCAAATGAACATGAGACATTTGTAACCCTTTTTGCACCCAACTTATGTGGATGGATGGCATGGGGATTAACTCAGACTAGCAAGGCTTTGCAAGCAAGCGTCTTTAACCATTGAGCCATCTCCCCAGTGCCATCAGTAACTATTTCTTTTAATTTTATTATTTATTTGAAAGCAGAGAAAGAGAGAGAGAGAGAGAGAGAGGAGAGACAGAATGGGCACACCAGGGCCTCTAGCCACTGCAAATGAACTCCAGATGAACGTGCCCCTTGTGTATCTGGCTTACGTGGGTCCTGGGGAACTGAACCTGGGTCCTTTAGCTTCACAGGCAAACGCCTTAACCGTTAAGCCATTTCTCCAGCCTTTAAAATTTTTTTAAAATTTTGTTTATTTAACTATTTCTTTTAATCACCATCTCACAGATAGACCTAAATTTCCTTCAGTGCTGAGTGCAGGGCCACTCTAGGGGCTAACCAGCACCCCTGGCCATTCCTTATAATCTTTAAACTTTCTACTGTAGATGACTGTTTAAAGCCATTCTGGGTTCATGACAAAGTCAGGCTAAAAGCATAGAGTTCCACCACACACCTAGCCCCACACATGGTCCTCTGCTCTCCACATGCCTCACTGACAGATCTGAAGGGTTATATTAGCATCACTCCCAGCCCACAGCTGCAAGTTCCGTCTTGGTGTTCTGCATTCTATGGTTTGAGACAAATGTACTAAGACAGAATTCACCATTACAGTGTTATGCAGCCAAGCTTCAGGGCCCTCCAACCCCTCTGGAAGCCATCTCTCTTCACCTCTCCCCATTCTCACCCTATGATCTTCCGAATCCTTTGTCCCCAGCCCTGTGGTCTAAGCAGTTTCATTTGCTCTTTATATCCTAAGACATACAGAGACTCTGGTTGTGGGAGGGTAGCAGCCATGCAGAAGACCTTTGGAGCCCAAAGACTTTCCTTTCCACTGTCTGAAAGCTAGTCTCCCTCATCCCCACCACCTTTCTTCTCTGTCTCCGTTCTCAAACCCAGCAAAGGGCTTCTTTGAACAGGGGCAGGTGAAAGTTGGGGGTTTTGCTATCAATCTCGATTTGTACTACCTGATGAAGGTGGACTGGTCAGGGTCGTAGAGGGCCATGAGCAGTTCTGCGTCCTCCCCAATGTTGCACACGAAGTTCTTGAAGTTCACATACAGGGCGTACGTGTGCACGGTGCTAAAGATGGCCTGGCCTCGCAGGTCAAGGTTCTGTAGAATGCACTGGACACAGAGGGACAGGAAGAGAATCTTAGATTCAGCAAACAGGAAATGCTGGCCAAGAAATCAACTTTCCAACGGGGACAAACGTCACCATCCAGGAACACTTGCTGAGATGATGTGAACCAGTGGTCCGTCAGGTGCAAGAAAACCGTAAGCATGATTATCTAGATGATCAAAGTTGTCCCGCAAAGAGCCTTGATCCCAACTCATTCAATAAATGCTACAGAGCTGGGGAGACGGCTCCGTGGATAAAGCACTTTTTGGGACAACTCTGAGTGCTTGAATTGAAATCCCCAGACCTGGTGTGAAATGCTGGAGGCTGTGGTGGGCTTCTTTAACCCTAGTGAGTCTGTGGTGAGAAAGCAGCAGAGACAGAATTTCCTGGAGCTCGTCAATGGAGCAGCAAACAGTGAGAGACCCTGCCTCACATAAGGTAGATGAGGGGTGACCTCAAAGTTGTCCTCTGACCTTTCTCACCACAATCTCTCTCTCTCTCACACACACTCATATACACAGACACACACACAGACAAATCAATAAAGTAAAAGGTGTCAGTGCTTATAGAAATTGACTTGGGATATATTAAAGCTTGTAATTTAGATTTCCAGCAGCCTGGCAAGAGGAAGTATCAATGTGGGTGGACCTGGAATTCTAGTCTAAAGGCATACAGAGTGCCTCAGTGCTTCTGGGCTTCCTCATCGTGCTGGTGGTGGCTTTACTCTCTGCATGGACCCGTGAAAGGGGGCCAGCTTCTCCTGCCAGTATGGAACGTCCCCTGGATCTGTCAGCTTCAAATAAAATCCCTTCCTCCCGTAACTGTGTCTGGTCTGGAGGTTCATCCCAGAGACCTGACGCTGTCTACTCCAAATGCTGGTTACAGGTGGTAACTGTAGCAGACTCGTGAAGTTCTTTTTTCTTCTGGCAGAGGCTAGGGGAGCTCAGCGGCACGAAAACCTAATTCCAACTTTAGGGGGATTACTGATGGAGCCCAAAGATTCCATGAGGAGAGCTTTACCCTCAGGTGCTGCTGCCACTGGATTCAGAATGACAATCACGTGCTGTCATGACCATGTGGGAGGAAGAAGAAACTGTGGGGCTGGGGAGATGGCTCAGCAATTAAAGGCACATTTGCTTGCAAAACCTGCCAGCCTGGGGTTCAATCTCACAGCCACCCACAGAAAGGTAGATAGGCATTCATTTGCAGTGGTAGGAAACACATATACACATGAGCACACATATACATATACACATGTGCAAATAAATATTTTTTTAAAGAAATAAGAAGCTCGAAAGAAAATGGACACAATCTTGACTCACTGAAACAGAAATATAGTGGTACATCATCAATATGGCTGGGTCTGGGCAGTCGTCATATGGTTAGCCTTTTTTTTTCCTGTTTATTCTTCACCTTTGTAATTTTTCTTTAATGTGCAGTTATTACTGTCAAAATCATCTGAAGATGTTATACTAAAATACTCTCTTATATTTTGGAAACCATAATGTGTACCAAATACAGAAGATTCCAAAAAAGTCTCTCTTCTACCCATTTCTCTTCCCCAATGCATCCTTTGATGGCCATTTTTTATCAACTATTTTAACTAGTCTGTGCATAAGCAAGCATGGAAATATGAATATCCTTTTTTTATACACTCTTTGGAACATAACATTTTATACACACAGTTCTGCTTCTGCTTCTTCTATTACACACACACACACACACACACACACACACACACACACACGTCTTTTTCCAGCCTAGAATATACACAATGGCCTCATTCTTTTTGCTCACTTGGAAAATGAGGACGCAAACGATTTTCTAGAAATTTCTACCTCTATTGTCTATAACTCCCTTTCATTAAAAACCAATGCAAGAGCCAGAGAGATGGCTCAGTGGATTAAAGGTGCTTGCTCTGCAAACCCGCTGACCTGAGTTCGCAGAGTGTGAATTCCCAGCACCCACATACAAAGTTGAACACAAAAGTGGCGCAAGTGTCTGTAATCCCAGCAAAATTACAGTGATAGGAGGCAGAGGCTGGAGAAACCTGAAGCGCACAGGTCAGCTGCTCTTGCATTCCCAGTAGCCAAACAAGAGAAAATGTGCTTTGAACAAGGTGAATGGAGAGGACCAACAGCCCTAGGTTGTCCTCCGACAGACAGTACATGTGTGCCCACATAAATACACTTCATACACATCTCATACACACACTAAAAGATGTATGCAAAAAATGGAACCCTAGCAGCCAAAATCTGCACACTGGATTAAATGTACCTTTTCTTCTTGGATCTTTTCCTCAATCCTTTTCGAGGCTACTTCATGGGCCTTAAAGAGAGCAATAGTGCTGGTGTCATCCGGGTCCAAGATGTTCCCATTGTCATCTCGCACTACCAGATCTAGTCCGAGCATCCTGGAGAGAAAGGAGTGGTTAAGAAGCTCACTCCACCATGGCCAGACACTCGTCAAAGAGTCCTCATCAGAGGACATGGGACGAAGGACAGGGGCTGGACAGGACAGCTCAGTTTCCTCCTTTCCATTTATTTACAAAAGCATGTGAGATGTGTGAGCCGAATCTGTATAGGGATGTGCAAAATAATTTTGTCCCAAAACAAGAACAAACTTGGCACCGACAATGACACTGCCCCTTCTGCAGTGATGGCTTGCCCTGGTGTCCGTGATCTGGCATAACAGCTATGACAGACCCCTGTATGGTGATCCAAGGGGCTTGCCCAGATTTCCTTACTTCAGAGTCTTAGATCAGTGACAACCTGGAGGTTAAGGTTAAACTCTCATAGCCCATCTCAGCACCAGCTCTGCTGCCCCTCAGACTACGATCTAAACCTTGTCTTTCACACTTGCCACCTTGAGGACCCCTTCTTGTCCTCAAGCTTCAGTTCTTCACCTGCCCACATTTCCTACCCTTCAAGGCTGATAGAAGACGTCGGCTGAGATAATGCACATAAGAAACCCAATGCAATCCCTTATGTACGGAAAGCACCAGGAAATTAGCTCCTCCTGCTGTGCACGGCACAAGAAAACCTGGCAATGGAGACCATAACGGCAAGAGCTGCAGGGCAAGAGCAGGGATGAATTTGAGACATCATCGCTGCTACTCCCAGGTTTTGGTCCCCTGGTGGGCTCAGAGAAATAAAGAGAAGTGCTGAGCTCCAAGAAGCTGGCGGCTGAGGGAAATCGGATGGTGGTCTCTGAGCATGCAGCAAGCATTCCAGGTCCTACACCATGGGAGCGAAGCTGCGCAAAGGGAAAGAAGGATTCCGTAAAACCACGTACGCCAAGGCTGCGGAAGAATGCAGTTTCTCTGATAAGTGGCATCTCCATCAGTTGATTGGATCTGGAAGGTTTTTTCCATAGTAGCCAGAGCTATGGGCCACCCAGACCCATGAGGGATGGCACACTAGCTGCCCAGAGGCAGAATCAAAGACAACCTGACACTGTAGCTTTTCTTTGCTTGTGCTTCTCCTGGGGGCTGGCATGACAAAGCGGCATTTTCGGCCATGGGGAAGAGCGATAACATTCTGTGCCAGGGGCTGGGGGGATCCTCAAGGCCAAAGATGTTGTGGCAAGACCCCAAGCTAGAGCCACTGGATGAGCAACAACAGGGGTTTTAGCTTGCTTTTTACTTGATTTCTTTTGCATATCCGTGTGCGTACGTGCGTGCGTGCGTGCGTGCGTGCGTGTGTTGTGCATGCATAGCAGCCAGAGGTTGACAGCAGGTATCTTCCTCAGTCTCTCCACCTTCGTCCCTCACCAAACCTGAAACTCACTGATTCTGTTAAACAAGACAGCCAGCAAGCTGCAGGGATCCTCCTGTCTCTGTCTCCCCACACACAGGTACACCTGCTTTTACATGGATGTTGGAGAGATCTAAACTCAGTTGCTCATGCATGCTTCCTCAACAAGCCCTTTACCCACTGGGTCACCCCCTCCGTCCTGTTAGATGGCTTTAAAAAAAGTCCTCTGCTGCTGCACGAATGACAGCGTATATGTATCTGTCTGGGTGGCTCAGTGTCAGGAAGAAGACTCATTTCCCGACCCCAGGAGGGGATCATCAGTCATGGAACCTGAGGCTCGGGTTCCAATTGATACCTTTCCAAAGACCACGTGACTTGGAAGGAAACCACTGAAGGTCACACACTGTTTTTCTGCCCATGCAACGGGTACAGCAACTATCTCACATGAGCTGCTTCATAGGGTGGTAAGTATGCAAAGCGTATGGAGGAGGTATTTATCAATTCTAATTGGATCTTGTATTGAACACTGACTTCACTTGTTTCTGAATACAGTTGTCAGAGTATGACATTTAAATGGCAGGATAATGAGGAGCATCTTAGCGGGGCTGTAAGGGATAATTCAAAGTCCTAAGGTTGGAGAGACAGAGCAAAGGGAGGCCAAAGAAATTGCATGTGCACGCAGGGAAGGAACCCAGCTGAGGACACCTTGATTTCTGGAAGGGGCTGGCTGGATGTAAGAATCCAGGCCACGCCCACTGGAAATGTCCAGACATGCAGTGAGAGTCTCGTTTTGTGACAAACAGTAATATCTGGAACCGCCACATCTGGCTGAGGCACTGGAAAGGTCCCTGAGGTGCCTGGAGCATGTGAGGTGACTACAGATGGACTCTCCAGGCTGGAAGCATGGCTTACTGTCTGGACAATCTGCATTTCACACACTGCAGACCATGGTCGCAGTTAGAAGACAGAGAGGAAGAGCCTGATACCAGCCAATGTGGTGTCCACTGACATAAGGAAACGGTCTCGGGCATTCTAAAGGGCCATCCCAGGTGCCAGGTCACTCTCGGCTTCTCCAGCTGTGAAGAAACACAGACCCAGGTTCCAACTTCCTTGTTTTTGCATTCAGCTTCTTGAGGTTAGCACAGCATTTGGACCAACGAAGGGGCTGTAATTTACCTTTCAATCATAGTAAATGTTTTCTGTGATACAATGAGAGCAGTAAGCATTTTTCTTTGGCAACTCTAAGATCAAAAGTTTGTTGTACAGCCTAGAGAGATGGCTCAGTGGTTAAAGCTGCTTGCTAGCAAAGCAACAAGCTGGGTTGAATTCACCAGAACCCCCATAAAACCAGATGTACAAACTGGCACATATGTCTAGAATTCGTTCACAATAGCAGGAGGTCCTGGCATACCTATTTATTCTCTCTCTCTCTCTCTAATAAATATTTTCTTTTAAAGTTTGTTGTGAGGTTGAGGGAAGGTGGGGAGATTGTGAGTGTTAGGGTTTGAATATGAAATGTCCCAAGTATGTTCGTGTGCTTCAATACCTGGTCCCCAGCTGGTGGCACTGTTTTGAGAGGTATGTCACAATCGGGATGTGGTGCCTCGCTGGTGAGCACAGGCCACTAGTGGAGGGCCTTTGAAGGGTATATTCCCCTGGTTCTAGTCTAGTGCTCTCTGCTTCCTGGTGCAGCCATGTGAAGAGCTTTACCATATGCTCCTGCCATGGAGGACAGAAGCCACTTCTGCCATGCCTTCCCCATCATCAGGGACTAAAGTATTTAAAACTGAGCCAAAATAAATCTTTCCTCTTTCAAGCTATTCTGTTAAGTATTTTGTCACAGTATCAAGTAAAGTAACGAGCACAGGGAGGATGGGGAGGGCACGGTAAACAGGTGTAGCCATGTAGTTGAATAGGAGTAAGTTCTGAATTTCTACAACCCAGGAGGGTAAACATGGCCAGCAACAAATAATTTTTGTTTCTTTTTAAAAATTTATTTATTTCCAAGGAGAGAGAGAGAAAGAAAGAAAGAGAGAATGGATGCACCAGGGCCTCCAGCCACTGCAAAAGAACTCCAGATGCATGAGCCACTTTGTGCATCTGCCTTTACATGGGTACTGGGGGCTTGAACCTGGCTTTGCAGGCAGGCACCCTAACTGCTGAGCTATTTTTCCAGCCCGAATTTTATATTCCCAATAGCTAGCTGAGAGGATTATGAAGGTGCACATGGAAAGAAATGATGAGTATTTAAGGTGATGTATACATTGCTGACCCAATCATCACACATTACATGTATATATGTATGTATATGTAGATATACAATATACATGTATCCCACATGTATGCATAATTATTATGTATTAATTAAAAATTTTAAAGAATTTTTTTTAAGTCTGTTGTGAATTCGCTAGTGTGAAGGTTCTGGTCGTTTTCCACATTTGCAGTGTGAAGTGACCCTGGTTTACCTGTTCCCATGATCAATTTTGGCCGTGACCTTCTTCTTGAGCTCTGCCAGTTCATCCTTGGGGAGCGTCCCAGACAGGATCTGGGAACGCCACTCAACCAAGCTGTACGTCATCTGCTGCAGCTGGCGGAAGAGTGTGACCTTGTTGTTCTACGATGGGAAAAGGAGGTGGAGAAAGGACAGAGAGGGAAAAAAAACAAAGAGATGATAGAGTGAGCACCTTCTGGAGGATGGTGAGGTGTCTCTTTGTCACCCTGTGTGCTCTGAGGGATAGTCATGTTTGTAAGTATGGCTGTGGTGGTTTGAATCAGATGTGCCCCTTAAACACGTGTGTTCTGAATTCTTGGTCCCCAGCACATGGCAATTTAGGAGGTGGCGTCTCGCTGGAGGAGGTGTGTTTCTGGGGGCAGGCTTAGGGGTGTTATAGCCAGCTCCCTTTGCCAGAGTTCAGCTCATTCTCCTGCTGCTATTTTCCACCGGCTGGGGCAGAGGTGATGTCCGGCCTCTGCTCATGCATGCTTTCCCTGCTCTCATGAGGTTTCCCCTTGAGACTAGAAGACAAAATAAAACCTTACCTCCCATCGGCGGCTTTGGGTAAGACGCTATGTCCCAGAAATGAGAAGGTTAAACTACAACCAGGGCTCTTCCCTGAGCTGTTCCTATCCCACCTCCTCATGCAACAATACAAATGGACAAGTGTTTGCAGAATAGACAAGAAGTCCATCAAATCACACACACACCCTAAAATTCTGACCATGCCACTCCCTGCTTGAAACCCTCCAGACATTTCCACCACATACAATACAACCCATTGTAAGAGTCTTTCCATGTCCGCCTGCATCTCACACCAATCTTAACTTCAGAACTTTCCTCCGTGGAACCCTAACTCTCCTCTTCTCTCCCAAATGGTCCAGACCCTTTTACCTGCCCTTTGTCCCTCTCTTCCCACACCTGTCCTCAACCTCTTCTTATCCACAGGAATCGTCCCCAAGCTGGCTACTTTTGTTCACAGTCTTAACTTTGGAGACTCTTCCTTGCCCTTCCATCCTGAATGGAGAGCCACGCCAGTGTGCAAGCCCTGGAAGACCTCGGCCTGACTGACCCTTCCCTGGACAGTAACTGTGTGTTGGACAAGGTGCTTGTGCCTTTTAGGACTTGGTAGCTGGCACAGAGTGGACGGTGTAAAATGCCCTCGAGGAGAAGGGTACGAATGGAGAAGCAACTGATTTCAGAGATAAGAGATATCAGAATATGTAATTTTAAACTTCATTTTAAAATCTGTGTCCCCAGAAAATAGATGGTAAACTGTTATTCTGAGCTTTATTAGTATCTGATCATAACTAAACTAAACTCACCACAAACTAACCCTTCGTGCTTTAATCATATTACGTGTATAAGACCTAGTGTCTGATGCATCAGGCCTAAATGGTTGACTGGCTTGTTACTCATCATTTATTTATTTATTTTTAATTAATTAATTAATTAATTAATTAATTAATGGTGCGTGTGTACGAATGTGTTCATGTTTGTGTGTGTGTGTCACAGCATATGTGTGTGTGTAGGTGAGGGGACAGCGGCACACGTGTCCTCATCTTGCACCTTGTCTGAGGCCAGGTCTCTCATTCACCACTGCATTCACCAGGCTAGCTGGACCCTGAGCTTCTGGAGGCTTCTCTTGTTTCTGCCTCTCACCTTGCCATAGGTGAACTGGGATTACAGATGGCTGCCATGGCATCAGCTTTATCCAGGTTCTGGCCATCCAACCTAAGGTCCTTGTACTTCTATAAGAAGTTTGTATGTACCAGTTGCCTCCCCATCCCCTTCTTATGTATTTTTTCAGAAACAGCCAATGAAAATGTGCTGGAAATACAGTTTCTGTCCTCAAAGAGCCAATGTTCTAGAGGGAGAAAGATAATAATGAATACATATGTAGTATACACATTATTTTATTCACATATCTATGTGGAAGATAATTTTGGATTATGAAAAGTGTAAGAAATACATGGAAAAAACAATTAAAAATAAAATAAAAACAATAAGTAGAGCAACATGAAACTGTAAAGAGGCCACTTTAAGACAGTGGCCAAGGAAAACTGCTTTGTGAACCACTTTGTAAAAATATTTTATTTTTAAGCCGGGTGTGGTGGCACACGCCTTTAATCCCAGCACTCAGGAGGCAGAGGTGGGAGGATCACAGTGAATTCAAGGCCACCCTGAGACTACATAGTGAATTCCAGGTCAGCCTGGGCTAGAGTGAGACCCAACCTCGAAAAACAAAAAACAAAACAAAACAAAAAGTTACTTTTATTTGTTTATTTGAGAGAGAAAGAGGCCTAGAGAGAGAGAGAGAGAAAAAAAAAAGAGAGAGATTGAGAGGCAGAGAGAGAGAGAGAGAATGGGCGCACGAGAGACTCCAGCCACTGCAAATGAACTCAGACCCATGAGTCCCCTTGTGCACCTGGCTTACATGGGTCCTGGGGAAATTGAACCATGGTCCTTTGGCTTTGCAAGCAAATGCCTTACCTGTTAAGCCATCCCTCCTGCCCACTGTGAACGACTTTTGGAATACATAAAATCCTGGCCAGTTCTACTCATTCACTCTATACTATGAGGCGATTTTTTCTATTTTTAGGTGAAAGTCATGATGTAGTTACATGAGCATATACTTCTGAAATTAACTTACAACCAACTAATTACTTGTGCTTCAATTGTACAAGTTCAATACTTGATGTCAAGACCCTTCACAACCTTGGTTCTACCTAAATGATTGAGTGGTTCATTACAGAGAGGAGATATACAATAAAAACAACGGATACACACAGAGCTACACAATAAAAACGTTCAGACATGCGATAAAAGCTGCACATACACAGATATGGACTGCACGATAAAACTGCATATAAGCACATATGCAATATACAATAAAACATGCATATACACACATACATGCAAAAATGCATTGCAGAGATGAGCAATGAATGCTGCCTATTTGCACAGATATACAATAACAATAATGCGTGCATGCACACACACACACACACACACACACACACACACACACGTCCTGCTGGCTGCCACCACATTCCCTGGTGGAATCCTTCCATCACAATTCCAGGAACATAGATTCTGGGCAAATATCAACTACAACCAAGCTGAAACTGTTCAATAAAGTTCTCAATAGAGTAAATATGGAGGCCAGAGCCCTTGGCCTAGAGGTGGGGCAAGCAGGAGTCAACAATGAGCTGAGAAGCTTTTGATAAAGACACTTGTAGAAGTTCAAAGTTCATGGGAAGAAGCATGTTTCCCGTTACTGCAATGGGCTTTGTTAACACTGGGATCTTTGACATTCAGAAAGCAGTGGCTGTTGAAAGTTGTGAAAGTCCCCACATTTCTGGGCGTTGACCGGTTTTACAGGACAGTGTCTTCCTCATAAACCAATCCTTTGGAAAGTGCATGAGACACAAAGGTTCTACTTTTAATCAGCTGAGGTCAAGCCTCCACGTTTTCATTCAGCCCTTCATAAAATGTTCCCATTTCATTGTTTTACAAAATGGAAAAAGGAATACAAGATGAAGGGACAGAGACACTCAGAACCTCTAGAAAGGAGGAGGATGTTGTTTTCTTTCACGTGACTCATTCACCTAGTATTACAGTTTTTCTTGTTTAAAGATCTTCTAATTTGGGGATGGGGACATGGCTTAGCAGTTAAGGCGTTTGCCTGTGAAGCCTAAGGACTCCGGTTCAATTCCCTAGGACCCACGCAAGCCAGATGCACAAGGGGACATATGCATCTGGAGTTTGTCTGCAGTGGCTGGAAGCCCTGGCAGGCCATTCTCTTTCTATCTATCCCCCTCCTCAAATAAATAAATAAATAAATACATAATTTAAAAAGATCTAGTTTTAGTTAAGATATTGATTTCCATACTCTGGGAAAGAAAGGGTTCAAGGGCCCTGGGAATCCTCTGTGTGAGACAGTGTATTGTGTGGGGCACATGTTCACAAGTGCTTGGGTCTCAATTCTATTAGACACTATCCATGGCAATTTAATTACTGACTGTCCACACCAGCCTTGTTTGCCAAGTCCTCTCCCCCAAAGAACGATGAAGACAGCCATTCTTCTTTGATTCACTGTGCCAAATTAATTCTCAATAGACAAGCTGGAACAGAGCAAAGGAAGCAATTTCCCCGTTTACTTCAAGGAAATGGACTGTGCACCACATTCCCAAGATTGCTCCAAGCAAGACTGTGTGCATAATAGCTGGCCCCTGACATTTCATGCATTTGGGAGAAGTGTCAAACAGGTGGGGAGAACACAGCACTCCCCAGTGGAAGAAGGGCGCTTTGCTTGTTTGAGTCTCCTTCCTAGTCCCTCTATTTTTAATTTTTTTGTTTATTTATTTGAGAGCGCCAGACAGAGAGAGAAAGAAGCACATGCTGGAGGTTTTATATCCACTGTTACGAGGTTGGGAGTGGTGGAACCTTTAAGAGAAGCCCAGTGGGCAGTAATTAGATCACTGGGGGTGCTGGCTTGGTGGGCGGAATTAATGCTGGTTTCCTGGTATAAGTTAGATTTTTTTCTTTGTGGGGTGTGTGTGTTTAGTGTGTGTGCATATATACGTGTAAATACTTATATATATATATATATAATACACACACACACACACACACACACACATGTACATATGGAGACCAGTAAAGACATCCAGAAATTTTCTCAATTGTTCCCAACCTTGTTTTAAGTCTGGCTCTCTTGTTGAGCATAGAATTCATTTATTTGTCTACACTAGCTTGCCAGCAAGCCCCGGAGATCCTTTGGTTTCCATTGCCCCAGCCCTGGGATCATGGGTACATGCTGCCACATAACTAATATGGGTGTGGGGAATTAAACTTAGGTCCTCATGTTTGGACAACAAGCACTTTATCTACACAGCCCTGTAAACTAGTTCTTGACAGAATGAGAAGAGCAGGCATGGGCTCCCGATCACTCCAGTGTTCTGCCTTAGCCTGTCAGATCTTCCTCTTGCCTGCTCTCCTGTAATGATGTCATCTGACATGCAGTGACACAGCCAAGGGTGAAGAGATGGGGCTGAGAATCTCTCTATAAAGTACCTGGGCTCAAGTGTTTTGTTAAGTGTTTTGTTTCTATATCCTACACAGCAAAGGGCCTCCGTTGACAGAATCTCTTCACTACTATCCCATCTTCGCACTTCAGCCTTTCCCACAGTATTAGCCATTGCCACGTCATTAGACCATTTCTTTGCTCCTCTCGGCAGAAATTAGCACCGTAGGAATTCAAGAACAAATTTTGATGGCACAAACTTGAAAGAATACTCTGGTTTCAATTTGAGTGAGGAGCAACCCATCCAGAATAAAAATAACCCAGATGTTTTTTCTACCGTACAGAAGAAACATTCCTTGTCTTTGTTTAGGACTTTTCCTGCTTTTTTACTTGCAGATAGCTGAGGCTCCACTTCATATATATAAATTTAATTTTATTTATTTGTA
This sequence comes from Orientallactaga sibirica, assembly GCA_036365145.1. Lineage (NCBI taxonomy): Eukaryota > Metazoa > Chordata > Mammalia > Rodentia > Dipodidae > Orientallactaga > Orientallactaga sibirica. The sequence goes on from JAEOAD010000037.1 coordinate 6,021,435, forward strand.
AGGAGAGGATGAGGGGGAAAGAGAGAGCGAGAGAATGAGGAATAGTGCACTAGGACCTCCTGCCACTGCACACAAACTCCAGACACAAGCACCACTGTGTGCTTCCGGCTTTATGCAGGCACTGGTGAATTGAACCAAGGTCATCGGGTTTTGCCAGCAAGTCCTTTAATAGCTGAGCCATCTCTCCAGCCCCACTCGGTATATTTCTAATCCAGATGTTCATCTTCTTACTTTCTTTTGGAATTTTGGAAGATAAAAAACAAACTTGCAAAGAGGGCAGGGGTACCTTCCATACTGACAAGAATGCACAAGTCACCCCTGAAGCATTATAGACAGTTGGGGTCCATGCAGACAATGCACTGATTGAATGGACGTCCGGGGTAAAAATGGACTCACTTCCCCTTACTTGTCCTAAAGAAGGCAGAGCCAAGTGAGGAGTCTTGTCTCTTGGCAGCTCCAGTCCTCTGTTGAAGACTCAGTGTGGACTCTGCTCAGCGCCCTTCCTCGTGGGGTTTGTGGTTTAGAGGGAATGGTGCTTCAAGGGACATAGGGGGACCTGCCTTCTACCTCTGGTTCTATCATCAACTTGCTTTGAGGTGTTGGGAACAGATGAATGCCGAGGACAAACGTCTTCTAGTGTGTGACAGAGATGCTTGACTCAAGTGGAAGACACGTACATTCAGTTTGAGACCCTTTCTCAAAAAAATAAGGTGGACAGAGTATACTTGACATTGACCACAAGATTCAACACACGTGAACACAACCTCCTATAGAGGCATGAAAACAAACATACATATGTGCATGCAAAAAGAAGAGATTTTGATTAAACCCATGTTTACATCCTGACATAAAAGAAATTCCTAAGGCCAGGCGACCACTCAGAAATATCAAAATTAGAAAAAATACAAAATGCACAGTGGGAGCCACTCCTTGTCATTTTCATGCCACATCTTGTTTCTTGCCAGGGCCACAGGAAAACAGAGTTTAAAACTCCCAGATAAAATGTTCTGCAAAAGGATGAACTTCGTTTAAGGAGTCTTTGGTAATCACCAACTAGATGTTGGTTTCAAACTCAGGTACTCTCCAGAACTTGGGCTCTGGAAGCCAGCAACAACCGACAGCTCTGGATTTGGCTTAAACTGTTCATGCCTGGTATTGAAAACCTAGTCCAAAGACCACAGCTGGGAAACCATAGAGCGGTGGGGAAATGGGCAAGAGTGCTGCTTTCTTGGTGAACCTGGTACCAACATAAGGGTCAAGGAGATGGGCACATAGAACACTCAACTCCTTCCAACCCAGAGATGCAGAGACACAGGGGTTCCCAAGACCTCATCACTGAAGTAGACCTAAAACAAACCCAACATGGCTCACGGAAATTCGCGAAGAGGGGATGGAAAGATTGTTAGAGCCACAAGGTGGGACATTACACACAGAGACATTGCCTCTTCCCCATAACTGATGGCTTCCCCCACGATGCATGACCCACATTCCCCAACGAAGAGGGTCCCTTTGGAGGGGGGAGGACAGGGAGGAGGCGAACAATGGTACCAGCATGACTGTATACACACTACCTACATAACTAATAATAAAAATTAAAAAAGACCATAGCTGGGACAGACATAGGTCTTAGGCAGGGGAGCGACTATGGCTATTTGCCTAAATGGATATGTTATACTGATCAAATTGCCCTCTGCATGTTTTTATGTTTGTGTTTATGCCTGCTACTGGTCAGAGAAGCTTCTTTTCGCCGATGATGGTGACTACTGTAGAGTCTTAACAGTCATCAAAGTGCTGACAGCTGAGTGCTCAGATGATGAGCATTTATATCACCCCCTCCAAGGCTTAGGGGACACTGGGAAGAGGGGGTAAAATGAAAAGAATGTCATACACAGTGGATTGGAAGGCGTGCTTTGGCATGCTGTCTTCTGAACATGAAGTGGCTGTAGCATTCATGACCTCCCATCAACTGTTGTTACCGCACAAGGCCTACACAATACTGGCCCCATCAAAACTTCATGATAGGGCTGGAGGGTCGGCTTAGCAGTTAAGGCATTTGCCTGTGAGGCCTAAGGACTCAGGTTTGATTCCCCAGTACCCACATAAGCCAGATGCACAAGAGGGGGGGTGCATGCATCAGTGTTTGTGTGGCTAAAGGCCCTGGCGTGCCCATTCTCCCTCTCTCTCTCTCTCTCAAATAAATAAATAAAAAATATTTTTAAAACTTTATTATAGATGCCAAAAGAGGGCACAAGGGTTGGAGAGATGTCTTAGTGGTTAAGGCACGTGCCTGCAAAGCCAAAGGACCCAAGTTCGATTCCTCAGGACCTATATAAGCCAGATGCACAAGGTGGCACATGTGTCTGAAGTTCGTTTGCAGCAGCTGGAGGCCCTGACACACCCACTCTATCTCTCTATCTGCCTCTTTCTCTATCTTCCTTTTGCTCTCAAATAAATAAATAAATACTTTAAAAAAGAGGGCAGGGCTGGAGAGATGGTTTAGTAGTTAAGGTGCTTGCCTGTGAAGCCTAAGGACCCATGTTCAATCTCTCTCCATGTAAGCCAGACACACAAAAGTGTAAGGCTGCATTTGCCCACTAGGTGGTACAAAGGTCTGAAGTTTGATTTCAGTGGCAGAGGTCCCAGTGCACCAATTCTCTCCTCTCTCTCTAAAACAAAAAAATAAAAATAAAGTTTAAAAAAACAACAGGGTGGGGGTCATCTATTCAAACTACCACAGGGCAAAAAGGTTATCTAAATCAAAGCAGAACTAGTTGGAAAGAAGAGAGGTTCAATGAAAAAGCCACAGAGGAGATGGGCAAAGAAGGTGCTGGAAGGGGGTTATGATCAAAATTAATTATGAACAAGTATGAAAATTGTCAATGAGTATGCAAACATGGGAAGAGAGGGTGACTCGGTGTACCCTGAATGTTCCTCATTGCAGCCACAGGCACTTTCTTTGCTGCAGAATTTTCTAGAAACCATAGTCAGCACCAGGTTTTGTTCTGTGGGCAACTTTTAAGTGAATCACGTTAACAATGCAGCTCGCTGGTTGCACAGTATGTATTAGCCACTGTCATGTGAAGCTTCCCCATCTGTTTTCTCCTGAGGGACAGGATGATATACTCAGGCTCTCAAAATTACAAAAAAGCGCAGCCTGCCGCATCAAAACTCACTGAGCACCTTCTCTAGGAGGAAGGCGGGAAAGGAAGAGGCACTGACTGGGCTGCATCCCCGTGAGGCCATGAACAGTGTGCTTACAGCAGCCCAGTGCCTCAGATTTCCAGCACAGCCCTGCCTTTGACAACTTGTCCTGCTGTCTCAACAAACACATCCTAGCTTTCTGCTTTTCAGGTCTGGATTTTACTTTGAGAAAATATAACCCTCACAACTCGGAGTGTATGACCATATACATATTCAGAGTATCGCTATGGCTGGGGAGATGGCTCAGCAGTTAAAGAGGGCTTCCTTGCAAAACCTGACTGCCTGGGTTCAATAAACACATAAATCCACATGCATAAAGCGGCACATGCATCTGGTGTTTGTTTGCAGTGACAAGTGGCCCTGGTACATGACCATTCTCTCTCTGTCTCTCTTCTCTCTCTATTCACAAATAAATAAAAATATTTTTAAAATTACAAAAAAAAACACAAAAAACAAGCATAACCAGCTGGGAGTAGTGGCACAGGTCTGTAATCCCAGCACCCAGGAGCAGGAGCATCACTGGGTTGGAGACAGTCTGGGTTACATAGCCAGACCTGTCTTGAAAATAAAGGAAAAAAAAAAAAAAGGAAACAGGGCTGGAAGGATGGCTTAGTGGTTAAGGCATTTGCCTGCAAAGCCAAGGGACCCAGGTTCGATTCCCCAGGACCCACGTTAGCCAGATGCACAGGGGGGTGCACGTGTCTGGAGTTTGTTTGCACTGGCTGGAAGCCCTGGCGTTCCCATTTTCTCTCTCTCTCTCTCCCTCTTTCTCTGACAAATAAATAAATAAAATATGTTTAAAAATGGAAACTAAAGGTAGAACTGGGTTGTTATTGAGAAGATAATGTTAGGCATTACATGAATACAGCCCTGTCCAAGTCAATGCCTTGGATCCACCCACTCAGTGAGGGGACTTGCATGGCGTTTGGAAGAGGCGTCACTAGAAAGAAAGAAGACATCAGAGTTTCCCGATCTTGCATCCCATGGTCAGAAAATATGAATAACCTGAGAGGCAGTGGTAAATAATGTATAAAAAACATGAACTCAGGCTGGAAAGCTGGTTCAGCATGGGGTCCACAACTGCCTGAGTTTGAATCTTCAAAACCCACATCAACAGCTAAGCTTGGCCACAAATGCCTCTAACCCCAGTCCAGCAAAGGTGAGCAGTGACCAAGGAGAGCCAGCAAGCTCTGGTATCAGTGAGAGGGTCTCACTCACGCAAGAAGGGGAGGAAGAGAGATGGAACAGGACCCTTGACAGTCTGCTCCAGCCAGCAGAGATGAGCACACGGGGCACAGGAAGGGCACATACACATGCACACCCCCCTCACACACACACATTACATATACACACGCAAAAACCCAGCTAGTATGACCAGTTAATGACAGGGCTGAAACTCAGCCACACATGACTGACCTCACTGTTCCTTCATTCCTAAGCTGGAAGGGGAAGGAACAGATGCAAATGCATGAACTTGTCTCAAATCTCAAGGTTACTGAGGTCTTTGGAGAAGCTTCTGTTGCCAGGCATCTACCATGCCACTGAAATCTCATGGTAAATTTCCTTTTTTTTTTTTTTTTTTTTTGGTTTTCGAGGTAGGGTTTCACTCTGGTCCAGGCTGACCTGGAATTCACTATGTAGTCTCAGGGTGGCCTCGAACTCATGGCAATCCTCCTACCTCTGCCTCCTGAGTGCTGGGATTAAAGGTGTGCGCCACCACGCCCGGCTCTCATGGTAAATTTGTGTGCAAGTACGCACGCACGCGCGCGCGCACACACACACACACACACACCCCTCTAATTCCCACTTTAGGGGAGGAAAATAGAACTGAGGAGGGAGGTCAAGGACTTGTCCAGCTCATGCTTCAGGACCAGTCACCGGCCTTCTGAACCCAAATTCTTTCTGTTTTGATTTGCTTGTTTTTAGTAACTATTACTGGCTTTTTTTTTTTTTCCTGAATATAAAAAACATATACAGAAAGGGAGGGAGCCAGCGTAGGAACTAGTTGGCCTGTCTGGCCCCAGTGTCTACAGTCTTGGCCCTTCACCAGATGACCTAACTGATAAAAAAACAACAACAACAACAAAAAAAAAAACATTTCCTCCTTTCCTGATCAACCCCTGGAAACACCCAGTGCAATCCCTATCAAGGTGCAGTGCTGTAGGCAAAGCATTCTGTATTCTGGAAGGACCCAGGTCTCCAGCACACAGGCTCACTGTCAGCTGTGTGGGAAACTGAGCTCCTCGGGGCCCAAGGCCACTCTGCCTAAGATGATTACATGAGACAAAAGGCAGTGTCCTTGGATAAGCATGGCCCAGACAAGGGAGCTTTGGTGGCCCTGGCAGCACTGAGCTGACTGATAGGGGAGCTTGGAGCCAAGGCTGCCCGGGGCTGGAGGGGGGGAATGTCCACAGTAGCTACTGTTTCCAGCCGAGATGGTATCAGGAATCCAGCACTCCCATTAGAAGAGTCCTTGACAGTCTATCTGCAGGCAGCGCTGTGATCTGGGCACGGTCTCTTTTCATGCTTCCACAGCTCGGTGGGGCCCAAGGTGAACTTCTGAGTCACTTTAACAGGTGGCAAAGTCCAGCACAGGTTTGCTTAATTAAGACCATGGAGTGAGTTAGGACAGGGAACAGCTTTCTAATTTCTAGGCCAGCATCTGGCTCTTGCAGCCCGCCTCCTCTGCAGAGCATCGGGTCAACAGTCCCCAGAAAAGATAGTCCACATGTAAATATTAGTGCTCTTACTACAAACTGGAGGACGATGGTGGTGGGGGGAGGAGGCGCATTATGGAGGAGGAGAGGGTTTCTTTTTCCTACGTTGGGCCAGAGGGTTCCCCTCTCCTCTCACGATGATGGCATAGGGTCACTATGTGACTGTTAAAAGCAATGAGACAAGCTGGGCGTGGTTGGCGCACGCCTTTAAACCCAGCACTCGGGAGGCAGAGGTAGGAGGATCACTGTCAGTTCGAGGCCACCCTGAGACTACATAGTGAATTCCAGGTCAGCCTGGGCTAGAGTGAGACCCTACCTCGAAAAACCAAAAAACAAACAAACAAAAAGCAACGAAACAAATCTCTTTCCCTTCTGGAAAGATCCCCAGTGTCCACATGTCTGGGCCTCACCTGGCATTTTGCCCTTCTATAAAGTTCACATTATAAATTTCCAAAGAAGTTAGCCTGAAAAGAATAGAACCGGGAAAGATATCTGAGGGAAAAATATGTTGCTAAGGCTTCCTGGAATGCCTAGATCTTAACCTGTGGGAGGAAGTAGATGGGAGACACCATGTGAGTGCCAGCGTACACTCAGAGAGGCTGCACTGATCTTTACTCACAGGACCTCACATGCAGAGTCAGAAAGCAAAAACAATAAGAAGCATATGTGGGAGACAAAACTTGAAACCTTAAGAGATTTGATTTCCCTGAACTGTTTCCCAGTGGAAGATAATATCTGGCGTTTACTACTCGAGCACTCAAACTTTTGAGAAAGAAGTTCAGCAATTCTGACTGAATGAACTGCCAGTGCATTAAGAAGGGAACTGGGGGAATAATAAAAGAAAGACGTGATTAATAACAAGTCCATTTTATGTGCATTACTCCTTAGTGGATAAGCAGAATCAGATTGCTCAGCCCTAATGACTAATAACCAACAACCAAGAATTGCTTTTGTAGTTGATCAACAATAATTGTAAGGCATTTAAAAATATTCTCAAATAACAAAATAATTATTTTGTTAGACCACTAAATCAAGATAAGGAATAGGCTATTCTGAGAGGAGATTAACAAATAAGTACATTTATTTGGCTTTCCAGTTAAACGCACTTTTGCTAATAGCTTGGAAGAGGCCTACAGAGGGAATCCTCAACAAGTGATTATGAACACACTGCCGTGTCACTGTGGAGGGGATTTTGGCAGCATGCTTACGTGACTTGTATTTCTCAACATCTATTTCTTCACCACTTATTTCTCAGTGTGTGTGTGTGTGTGTGTGTGTGTGTGTGTGTGTGTTTCAAGAGCTTCATGAAGATCAGGCAAATGCCCTCACGAAGGCCGGACAAATGCTCTCACACTGAGTCACAGCCGAAGCCCTAAGTCTTAGTTCTTGTCCATGGAAGACCCAGTATGATGACTTGTGAATGTGTAGAAGACATGGAGAAGAAAATGGGTGGCAAGTATTATAGTTTCAACAGAAAAAGCCTACTTCATTCATACTCTGTTCTACCATGTGACATCTTAAAAAATTCCTTCCCCAATGCAAGATGAATACCCCTTATCTAAAAAAATTTTTAAAGTGTACACAGCCTAATTTACCCCCCAACTTCTTTATTTATATTTTATTTATTTATTTGAGAGAGAGAAAGAAAAAATGGGCGTGCCAGGGCCTCCAAACACTGCAAAAGAACTCCAGGTGCATGCACCCCCTGTGCATCTAGCTTTCGTGGATCCTGGAGAATCGAACCGGGAACTTTTGGTTTTGCAGGCAAATGCTATAAACATTAAGCCATCTCTCCAGCCCCTCTTATCCGAAATTTGTGGGAGAAGAAGTACTTCAAATTTGAGGTGGAGGTATTTGCATATACTTAAAGGGATATCTTTAGAGTGGCACTCGATATCTAAACATAAAATTCATTTACACTTCATCTCTGCCTTCTACTCAAAACCTAAAGTAAATCTATACAATATTAATAATAATTTTGTTCATAAAGTTGGCATGAGGTTTTTTTGGATTTGGGGCATTTTATATTTTGGAATTTTTAATTAGGGATGAATATGGTTTATATATGATATGAGTTATCCCCAGATTTTATGTGCTGGAAGCTTGTTCCCCAGACAGTGTGAAGAAGCAGAAGAGGGCTGGACATCACTTCCTTACTACAGTAAGTGAAAAACAGCAGCAGAAGTGAGCTGAGGAGCATTGGCAAGGGGAGAGCTGGCTATAACTAACACTCAAAACCTTCCCCCAACAACACATCTCCTCAAGCAAGGTTTTACCGCTCACATTTTCACCCAGTGGGGAGCAAGTATTAAAAAACACATGAGTTTATGGGGGATAGCTGATCTAAACCACCATACCTATTTTCTTTATGAGTTACCCAGCTTCAGGCGTTTCATTACAGTATCAGAAAACAGACAATGCAGGATGTTCAGCCTCTATTTACCTAATACATTTCACCCCTCAACAACTTCCAGGAAGAACATGTTAAGGAACAAACCCATGTCCATACATTTCTCATGCCATCAACCCTGTTATACCCACCACTAACCAGTCAATTAACCAGACCCAGAGAGTGCTTTCAATATAAAATGTACGACAATCAATGTAGACCACAGGGGCTGACAACCACATCCATATCCACCCAGAGCTTCTGATGTCAGAGCTCAGAGTTAGCGCTCTCATCAGCTAAACATAAAGAGATCAAAAGATCACCTTCGATACAAGGCATAATATCCCAAGGGTCAGATTATGGGCTCAGCAGTAAGTGCTCCAATGGTCTGGAAGGGAACATTAAGGATTGCTGTGTTGAGAAGACACATTATGAAGTAGAAAGGACATAAATGAGGCCTTGAAGGAGAGGCAGGCCGAAGAGTGTCATGTGCTTTTCCACCAAAGGGGTTGAGAAGTACTAATGCTGTGATTCATTGCAGGAAACAAAAGCCCTGAATGGAAATGAAAGGTCTTACATGAACTCTTAAAACTTACGCTGTTAGAGAAAACGCTTGTTTTGTTTGTTTTTTTTTCCTTTTATTTATTTTTTTTGACATAGGGTCTCACTCTATCCCAGGCTGACCTGGAATTCACTATGTATTCTCAGGGTGGCCTTGAACTCTGGGCGATCCTCCTACCTCTGCCTCCCTCCTGAGTGCTGGGATTAAAGGCGTGCGCCACCACACCCAGCTAGGGAAAGCGCTTTTGATGACTACTTGTAGTAAGCAGGGTCTAGAATGGTGGGTTCCCAATAGCTTATTAATATTGGCTCTAATGAATTAACCAAATACCAAATGAGGACCTAAGTTCACATAGTCACACAGAGAAAAGAGAGTGGATCCCAGGTCCTGGTGTACAGTGTATAACCTCGCTGAACCTCCCTGAACCCATTCACGTGTCCAATCAGAAAATAGGTTTTGCTCATTATATGGCTTCCTGGTCATCTACGGAAGCCTGGAAGCCGTCTCCAGAGGCACCTGTAGGAGACAATCTCTGAACTCCAGTGTGGATGAAAGAGCTCCCTGCATTGAAGATGAGGCTAGAACTGGACACGGAACCTCACGCACCCCTGTCCACTTACAGAAGGGCTGTGTGTTGTTTGAGAATAGGAACTGCCAGCCTTCCTGGGTCCTAGGTCATTGGGGGCTGCTGAGAACTCAGCACTGCACACTGAGTGTGTTTGAGGAAAAGAGGTCTAGTGTGGCTCACACTGCTGGTGCAAGGCTGAGGAGAGACATCGACTGATGGCCTTCTTGCTGGAAGAGTCCTGTGGTAGTTCAAAATACCACATGGAGAGAGACAGAGTGCACGTGTTGTCCTTCTGTTCTCTTTTTCTTTCTTACAAAGCCATCCATGTCCATCATGGAGCATCATCCCGATGCTCACAGGGAATGCTAATCACCTTGCCAAGGCCTCTCTGCTAAACACCAGGTGAATTAACTTTCCACCCTCTTTGGCATGTGTACGTGGGTATGCGTGTTCACACATATGCGAGTACATGTATATGCGCACAGGCACGTGTGTAAACACCGGGTGTCTTCCTCTCACTAAACCTAGAACTCACAGATTCAACTACACTAACTAGCAGTGAGCCCCAGGGATCTGAGCTCCCCAGGACTGTGATTACAGGTGCTGACCACCATGCTAGGCATTGTATATGGGACAACCTGAGCTCTGCTCCTCATGCTTGCATAGAAAGCACTTTACCCATGAGTCACCCCCACTCCCCAGCTCCAGTTTGAACCCCTTAATATCTCATAGTGGGGATTAAACTCCAACAGGAGTTGCAGATGAGGCCAGTCACATTCAAACCATGGGAGTCCCAATGATAACCCACATCAAACGAGATTATGGTTACCATCGGGAGAGTGTGTGCTGGTTCCTGTGTAACGTCCCACAGAACTGGCATGTCCATCAGCATTTTGAGGTCAAACCAGTGTTGGCAGAAAGAGTACTAGAAGTTAACATGACCACAGGACAACACTGCTTAAGTTTCTAGGTCGGTAGGTCCATTGACCATGGCTAAAAATGACCCCGCAAGTTGCTGACCACTGTCACTTTTATAAACCTCTACTCACCGGCATGCATAGAGATGCTAACAGCTGGTTCCCACTGGACTAATAATGATGCCTGTGCCTACTTTATAGAAATGTTGGGTTTACAGAAATATAGTGTTTGTTGTTCTTCCTCGTATGACTTTCACAACTGATGTGTGCATAGGTTGAGAAAAGACTGAATTGATGAGCACACCCACTTCCCTCCATGATCCTGTCTCAATGGCCCAACTCTGGGGAAATAAGAATCAGCTGGTTGCAAGCCATTCTGGGGTCCAGCGAAGCTTAAATCTTGTTCCATTGCATCCCAACAGACAGGCTGACATCCTAGGAATGATGCTTATGGCCACGGGGGCCCCACGGGGTACTTACCACATAGAGCTTGCGCCAGATGACGGCCCATTCTCTCAGAGTGTTTGTGAGTTCCTGCACCAGCGGCAGCTCCCCAGGGATCACGGTCTCATGCTGCCTAAGCGGAACCAAAGGGACGCTCGCTTTACTGAATATGATTTGAGCTGCTGAACCTGAGCTCACGCTAATGCTCAAAGACGAGAGCAGGGCCGCTCTCGTTTGAAACCAAGCAAATGTGCCTAAGGAGGGGATGCATAGCAGAGGGGAATGGAACACATTTAAGCATCACAGTCAAGAACAGGAGTTTACTGCAGCCCAGTCCACAAAATAAACTCACTTTCTGCCTGGCTGAGCCCAGCCTCTCCCACTCCTGCTATGGCTTCTCTCTGAGAGTCCCAGTGACCAAGCCGGGCTTAGCAGTTCTCAGAAATGAAAGCAAACATAAGACTCCAATGCATGATCAGCTGGGTCCATCCAGCAGCTGTTTCACTGGGGAAGCTGGGTAAAGAGGTGTGTGTGGCACCAGGCCTGGGATCAGTGAACTCATCCATGCCCTACCGGCGGGGACCGAGTCATATTCACTTCTAGAAGACAGTGAATTCTCTTCCCATCTCCTGCTTCCCCACAGTAGAAAATGTAGACAAACCCAAATCCTTGCTCACGGTAGACTGACACTGCACTTCCTCACCTAAGTCCTCTGGTAACTCTTTGATTAGTAAACCGAGCAAATGCAGGCACAAAGGGAAGTGACACACACAAGCCCAGGATGCCTGAGCAAGCGTGACGTCCAGGTATACAAGCTCAGCAATGAGTCGGGATAAACATGATCCGTGAAACATCTGTGACGTGAAAAACTGCAGATGGCCTCCAACTTTCGGATTGTTTCACTTATGATTCCACAGTGTTACGAGGACTGCAAGCGTACGCTTATGGCTGTCCTATTTCCCACTCTCGGTACAGTAATGTATCTACCACATTATAAAATAGGCTTGGTGTTAGATAACTTTGCCCAAACTAGACTAATGTAAGTGTTCTGGGCGTGTTGAAGGTATGCTGGTTAAATGTAATTTTTCTGCCTTTAAAAAATTTTTATGTTATTTATATAATAAATATATGTATATATTAATTGTATCAAATAATGAACTTTGTTTACTGTGACATTTTGACTTTTTTTTTTTTTTTTGGTTTTTCAAGGTAGGGTCTCACTCTAGCTCAGGCTGACCTGGAATTCACTATGTAGTCTCAGGGTGGCCTCGAACTCACGGCGATCCTCCTACCTCTGCCTCCTGAGTGCTGGGATTAAAGGCATGCGCCACCACGCCCGGCTCCATTTTGACTTATTTTTTAAAAATACAATGTATTTACTTATTTATCTGTGAGCAGAGAGAGAGAGGAAAGGAAAGAGAATGGGCATGCTATTGCCTCTCACCACAGCAAATGAATTCTAGATGCACTACTTTGTGACCTGGCTTTATGTGGTTACTGAGGAATTGAACCTAGGCTGGCAGGCTTTGAAAGCAAGTGCCTTTAACTGCTAAGTCATCTCCTCAGCTCTTGACTTATATTTTTAACTCAGGTGGGTTTATCCAGATATAAGCATATTGTAAATCAAGGAGCCCCTCTCTTGCTAGGTGCATTACACAGTTCACTGGACATTCATTCTGCTTTTCAGCTGGCAACTCCAGGTAGCTGCACTAGGGCTCACACTCTGCCTTTCTAGCCGTATGACAAGTGGCACTTGGAGACTGCCCAGGAATAACCCCCTGGAAAGACAAGTTCTCCAGGGGGAGGAAAAGACTTGCTGTGGAAGAGCTTGTGAACTTGGGCACATCTCTACAACTTGTCTTAAAATGCAGGCACTGAGCTTAGGGCTGAGAACATTCCTTCCAGTTTTAAGGTTACACAACTCTGTGATCCAGCTGTCCATTTCTTCGCTGGCCCCCAGCTGTGCATTCCAGCCTTATTTCTCCTTAACGGTCTTGCCTCTGAAGCCCAGCCATTTCTCTCTCCCACTTCAAGTGTCTCACTCTTCTGAGTGGCCACAGAGGCACTGCTTTCAGTGAGGAATGTAGATTGATGCTCAGGTTTCCCTCAAATGTTTATGTGGACAAAACACACACACACACACACACACACACAGACATCCACATGTAGGTACACACACACACACACACACACACACACACACAAGACAGAGGTGAAGGCTCTCAGAGTCTGTCACTGATGTCTGCTAGTCTGTAGAAGGATGACAGGGGAATGACTAAAAGAGACGGTAGAGGGATGGAGAGATGGCTTAGTGGTTAAGCGCTTGCCTGGGAAGCCTAAGGACCCCAGTTCGAGGCTCCATTCCCCAGTACCCACGTAAGCCAGATGCACAAGGTGGCACATGCATCTGGAGTTAGTTTGCAGTGGCTGGAGGCCCTGGTGTGCCCATTCTCTCTCTTTCTCTCTCTCTCTCTGCTTCTTTCTCTCTGTGTCTGTTTGTCCTTCTCAAATAAATAAATAAATAAAAATAAACAAAAAATAAAAATAAATAAATAAATAAAAGAGAAGGTGGAAAGGGGAATTATATAAAGGAGGTGTTTCCACTCATATCCACCTCAAAGTAAATATGTGGAAGCAATGAAAAAAGCAGAAGAATCTCACTTCCTCATCACATTTTGGCAATCTTCCTGGACTGGAACTTACCCTCGGTCTTCCACGGTTGCCTCTTTCAAATGGATGTACGTTTCAGGGAAAATGCCCTATGGAGAGAGAAAAGCATCGATTACACAGTCATAGAAAACACAGTCCACAGGCTGGATAGCTATGCTGGCCAAATCAGTGAGCTCTGGGCTCAAGGGAGAGAGAGCTCAGCTCATTGAAAAAGGTGGAGAGTGATCAGGAAAGACTCCTGATGTGAACGTCCAGTCTCCACATGGGCACCTACACATATTCAAACATGCAACACAAATACACACCACCACACACACGCGCTAAAACAGCAGACTCTCAAGAGCATGACTACAGCAAGAATGACTGTAAATACCTTGAAAAAAAGGGCAATTTTTCAATCAAGTTTGCAGGACATCACTTGCCCTGACTGGTTACTTCCGCTGAGGCAAGATGGAAACATTACAAAGGTAGAAATTAAGGTTTGGGCTCCGGGCACGTATGGTTTGGAACTAAAATGCCCTCAACAGCTCAGAGCTGTGATAATGGCAAGGAGTTTAGTAATGGGGCTTCCAGAATCCCTTCAGCTTGCCATGAGAGGGACTCTCATGATGAGCGAGATGGACAGCTGTGCAGTGTTCAGTTGCCCGTAACATTTCAGTGGCTTTTTCAAAGTAATTCTGACCAGCACTTTCACTTAGACAAATGCACCTCAGATCAGGATGAGTGACCTGGTTATCTCCAGCACTTCACCGTCTTGAGCCCCATGAGAGGAATCTACATCGGAATTGTATGTTGCCAACTAGGGAAAATAAGAAAGACCCAAGAGAAAGACGGGAAACCACCAGTGGCGGCTACAGCACTAAGGATGAGGTCTACGTGCAGAAAGTGACCCGTGGGAGTTTTCTTACACACCAATAGATCTGGCTCACTGACGGAGAAATAAGAAATAAGGCACTGCTGATCCTTGCTTTAGAACGGGTTAGGTGCCAGGTCAGATAGCTGGCACGTTGGCTCAACCAACCCTATCCCTGCTCGTGGAAGGGCTGGTACAAACTCTGTGGACATGTCAGAGGTGGCCACATGACTATAAAGGTGGAACCAAGAACTGAGGGTCAGGAGGTGTGTGCACTTCATGACTGTCAACAGGGCAGGAAACCCATGGATGCCAGTAGGGGTGCTTCTTATGCCCAGTTTCATTTACATTGGTCTGTACACAATTCTTCTTTCTCCTTTTCTGACGGTTTCCAATAAAACAGGAATAGCCTGAATATCTGGGATTAACCTAGCCTCAGCATAAGAAATGACAGAGGGTGGCTGGAGAGATGGCTTAGTGGTTAAGTGCTTGCCTGTGAAGCCTTAGGATCCTGGTTCGAGGCTCAATTCCCCAGGGTCCACGTAAGCTAGATGCACAAGGTGGCACATGCATCTGGAGTTCGTTTGCAGTGGCTGGAGGCCCTGGCACACCCATTCTCTCTCTCTTTCTCTCTCTCTGTCTCTTTCTCTGTCTGTTGCTCTCAAATAAATAAATAAAAATAAATTTAATAAAACCACAACTATCTCCTCAAAGGGAGTAAGAGGTAGTTAAAAAAAAAAAAAAGAAAGAAAAAAGAAATGACAGCAGGAACCTTGCAACTGTTCCAGGCAAAAGGAAAAGGGCCATCTCTTTAAGCAGCGGAGGGGACCACAAGGAAACCACATGCCTCCTCCACACTTAGAGAAAGGGGTGATGGGGCGCCTGTGTGAGGAAATGCTTTGGCAGTTCTTTTATTTATTAGACCAAGAACACACAAGGTAACCTTGAGTTCTTTTGTGACACAGGGAAACGTGATGTGAGCAAGTTGACCACACAGCAAGCAACACCAACACTAAAAAAGAAAACCTCAATGCAACAGTAAAGCCTTTGGGTCAGTCACTGTTGACATTTGAAGGAGGAGCTACAGGGCTGATGGTGGGATGACAACAGCAGTTATCAATGAACTACTCCCCACCATGACTAGAAGGCATTTTCATCTGTTTGGCTGACATTTCTATTTTGCATACGTTCTTCTTCCCAGAAGGTCACTTTGTGATTCGCCATTTTCCCCATTTCTTGCCTGCTTCAGTAAATGCTCAAGTAGAGAATTTATTTTTTTGGCCCGTGCACGGGGTAGGAGCGCACATGAGTGCACGTACAAAGGTTGACTCGGGGTGGTTTCCTCTCTTGGTCTCTTCCTTATTTCCTCTTTGAGACAGGATTTCTCAGTGAACCTGGACCTCACCACGTGGGCTAGACTAGCTGGCTAGCAAGCCCTGAGAATCCTTTTGTCTCCAGTGCTGGGATTACAGGCACAAACTGCCAAGCCCGGCTGTCACGTGTGGTCTAGGGATCCAGACTCCAGACCTCATGCAGGAACAGCAAGCACTTGAGTCACTGAGCCACCTAACCAGCCCCAAACGAGAGACGCTTCTCGGTGTTCTGCTTCTCATCTTTACTGTATTCAGTTCACAATCTGTACACATTTTTCCATATTTAAATTATTTGAAAGCAGTCACATTATTACACTTAAAAAATCACTGACACATAATACTTGTATATCTTTATGGGGTACAGTGATATTTCAATGTATATATAAAAGGGGTGATAATCACAATAGACATAAGTAACCCTAAAAAAAAAAAAACTCAATGTGAGCATAATTTGTCTTGGGCCTGACTTCCGGAGCTTGGGAGTGTTAGACCTGGGATGTCTTAGGAAAGGTGGACGGTCCTTCTATGAGCTGAGCCGAGGCACTTGTTGTTGAAGGTAATCTCTGGGCAGACCCAGACTTCCCCTGAGGGCATGATGCTAACTTCAGCAATCCAGTTACAGACAGACTTTGGCAAGGCACACGGAGCAGAAGACTCAGAGACAGTATAGCGGGGTTGCCAGGGGCAGGAGGGAGGGGCAGTGTTCGTGTGTCACTTGTAGATGTTTCTTCTGGGAGGACGAAAGGCTCTGGACATGGGTGGTGGTGATGGGTGAACAATACGTGTGCGGACTTAATGTTACTCAACCACCTGCCTAAAAATAATGTTACAACAGGCTGAGGAGATGGCTCAATGGATAAAGTGCTTGACACAAAAGGGTGAGTCCCCGAGTTTGGATCCTCAGCATCAGACCCTAGCAGCTGTAATCTCAGTGCACAGCTAGGGTGAGAAGGGAGGTGAAGACAGGAAAATCACCTGGAAGCTTACGTGCCAGCCAGCCTGGCAAACACAGCGCGGTGCCCCAGCAAGGTACAAGACGAGGATGGATACCAGAAAGATGTCTTCTGACCTGTGTGTGTGTGTGTGCCATGGCATACATGTAACTACATCTGCACACATACACACACACACCAAACACACACACAAACAATATTACAACAGTAAATTTTATGTAATGTATTCTTTTTGCCACAATCAAAGAAAGTGAAGAACTCATAAAAGGAGTTTCTAGGAGCTGGGAAGATTGCTCAGTGGTTCCAGGCACTTGCTTGCAAAGCCTGCTGGCCCACGTGTAATTCCTCAGCCATCCATGTAAAGCCAGATGCACAAAGGGGTACATATATCTAGAGTTTGTTTGCAGTGGCAAAAAAGTCCTGGCACATTCACATATTCTCTCTCTCAAATAATTAAATAATTTTAAAAGCAGGAGGGAGTTCTGGTAGGGACAGACTACTTAAAGTAGTAGTAATAAGTTTAAAATATAATACAACAGGGCACACAGCCCCACAGGAGAACACGTGCTAAACACGTGTGAGGTTTGATACCAGGTGCTAACTAAACAATAAAACAAACAGAAATCAGATGTAACACTGCTAATCCAAAGTAGAACATTTTTCTTTTTTAAAATTGTTTTTGTTTATTTTTATTTATTTATTTGAGGGCAACAAGCTGAGAGAGAAAGAGGTAGAGAGAGAGAGAGAGGGAGAGAATGGGCACACAAGGGACTCCAGCCACTGCAAATGAATTCCAGAAGCATGCGCCACCTTGTGCATCTGGCTTACGTGGGTCGTGGGGAATCGAGCCTCCAGTCGGGGTCCTTAGGCTTCACAAGCAAGTGCTTAACCACTAAGCCATCTCTCCAGCCCTAAAGGAGAACATTTTTCAAATCAAGGAAGTGAACAATGGATTAAAGTTTATAAGCACTCATAATCTGGAAACTGGCTTTAACTAGTTAAGGGAGACCTGAGCTAGAGGTACTTTGGAGCACAAACAGTGAGTATTATGAGAACTGTTCATTCTGTCTTATCACCACCTTGTCATCTGTAGGCATCAGTGTGATGGCACTTGGCCATTTACAGTCACTTAATCATTCTGCTAAAGTGTGACGCATGTAGATGTTTTCCCATGCCATGGTGACATGCAAAGAGCCAGAGTGCAGCTGGGTCATACATTTCTGATTTATAGCCTCTCGGCCCTGCTTCTTTCTCAATGCAACCTGCTCACTGGGATTAAAAAAAAATGATGATGATGATTTTTCTAGCCATTGTTCTTAGCCATATGCCCACAATCCTGCCAGGATCAATAATCTGTTTCTTCAAAGCTCTAGGCTTCTTCAATTTGTAAAGCCACAAACTCTGTTGATCACCACGCTAAATGGCTACATTGGCTTTTAAGTGATAGCAATAGTTTCCATGAAAACAGCTCTTCCCCTCAGACAGAAAGAAAGGGAAACAGCACGGGAGATTCTTAGTAGACTGGATCTCTGAAGGAAGGGGTGTCAGAAGCTCAGCTAAATTCAGGACAAACACCCCGAACTCCATCTGCATGTCCATGGATTTCTCCACAGAAAGATAATTTAGCTTAAAACACACACATCCACCCAGAAGTCTTATTTGTATCATCCTGTCACTGGATTAAGGTTTTTCTTTATCAAGAACAGGCAAGCTCTAAATGAAGTGATTTTCACAAGTGTAAGATGTGAAGTTGCAAGGTCAAGGAAGGGCTTAAGAGGGCTCGAGAGATGGCTCAGCAATTAAGTGAGCTTCCTGCTCAAGCATGAGGGCCCAGGGAGGCCTGAAACCAGCCAAACTCGAATCTCCAGAACCTACATGAACAGTTGGATATGGTCATGAGAATCTGTGATCTCAGTCCTGTGATCCCAGGGGAGCAGAGACCAGGGAATTGCCCAGGATTTCAAAAAAAAAAAAAAAAAGAAAGAAAGAAAGAAAGAAAGAAAGAAAGAAAAAGAAAGAAAGAAAGAAAGAAAGAAAGAAAGAAAGAAAGAAAGAAAGAAGGAAAGAAAGAAAGGGCGAGCAAGCTCAGGTATCAATTAGAGACTCTGGCTCAAAGCAGGAGTGGGTGGCAGGACAATGAGCTGGAGTGGGACACTCAATGTTCGGCTTTGGCCACAACAGGCAAGTGCTGTTGGCCACCGACAATATCATGGGGAGCTGCAAGGGCACATACACATGCATACAACAAACACATAAATCACATACATCACACCACATCCCTACCCCCTACACACACCAATTAAAAAAAAAAAAACTTTACTTTAATGCACAGGATCTTACAAACACATGCAGAACTCATTTAGATGCTAGAATAGTATCCTGAACATCTAGTATTCAAAACAGGTAACAGGGCACCACTAGCTAGTACATTTGGAAGTCTTAGAAAATCACAGGATGCTTTACGAACCAGGGTCTCTTGCACTGAAAGAATCCTTACATAATTTAGACTCTCTGGAAGGGAAGCTCTACAGTCTGGAACCTTGTCTCAACACAGGAGATATTTACTAGTTGAAAAATCAAAACATCTCTGTGTGGTTTTGTTGTTTTCTTTTTTGGTGCTGGGGATCAACCCTAAGGCCTCCTGCATGCTAGGCACTGAGCTGTAACCTCTGTACCATTTTTTTTTTTTAATTTACTTGAGAGAGAATATGAGAGGGCTTGGCTGTGCCAGGGCCTCTTGCCCCTGCAAATAAACTCCAGATGCATCTGCCACTTTGCACACCTGGCTATACATGGGTACTGGGGAATCAAACCCAGCTTTTAACCATTTCCCTCAACCTGTTTTTTTTTTTTTTTTTTTTTTTTTTTTTTTTTTTTGTTTTTGTTATTTTGAACATATAGACAGGGTTTTATTAAGTGACTCAGGCTGGCCGTGAACTAACTGTAACCCCAGCAGATCTTGAACTTGTGATTCTTCTGCCTCAGCCTCCTAAGTATCAAAGATAACAAGTAGGCCCAGCTGCTCTTTATGTTTTATACGACTGCATCTGAGAATAACTTTTGAATCATTGTCCATGTTTTATTAACTTAAAAAGGAATGGGGGGTTGCTGGAGAGATGGCTTAGTGGTTAAGGCACCTGACTGCGAAGCCTAAGAACATGTGTTTGATTTTCCAGGTCTCACGTTTAGTGAGACGCAGTGACGTAAGGTCACAATGCCACACTTGCCCACAAGGGGGCGCACGCATCTGGAGTTCATTCATAGCGGGTGAGAGGCCGCTGGCACGCCCATTCTCTATCTGTCTCTCTCTGTCTCTCTGCAAAAAAAAAAAAAAAAAAAAAGAATGGAAATTAAGTGACTCAAGTGTTCCTCCTCCCTAGGAAATGTATAACATCACAATTTTTTTACTCTTACTCTACTCTGAAACAATCACCACTTCTATACTTGTGGGGAAAATAACAATAAACAGGGCTATCACGGTTACCTGTTCATTGGTGGGACAAAACCCGTGGCCAGAAGCAGCTGATGGGAGGGGAGGGCTTATTTCAGGCTTGTAGTATTGAGGGGAAGTTACAACAGGGCAGAGAAAGCATAGCAGAGTAGGCAGCCTGCTCACATCTTCACATGTCAGCAGCAGGGCAGGAGAAGCAAGAGTGGGCTCGCTAGTGAATACACAGTAGGACTGGGATGATAAACCTGAAGGTCCACCCCTGGTAACACACCTTCTCCAGCAAGGTTCCTCTGGCTGGGGATGGAGTGAGGCTTAATCACAAACACATAAGGTGACGGCAGACATTTTACATTCAAACCACCACAAGGGCTAACTCCAAATCCCAAGAGGAGAGGGCATGTCAGGCAGTCGCCACTCTGAAGTTCTCCCCCTTGAGGTCTATCACACTTCTCAGCACTCCTGCACATCTGTCTACACTACCATAGGTCCCTAGTTGGAAGGCCAGAGACACTGACGTCAACAACAGTTGAAGTGCCAATAGTTCAGCTGGAAATGACACACAGCACAGGACTCCAACAGTGGGCAGAAAAGCTCAGAATAGGACTTGAGAAGGACAAAAGGACTCAGACTGGAGCACCTGACCCCTGTACGGATAGAAATTGTTCCTTTGTTTCTGTTATATTATTGTATTGACAAGGTGAATAAAATTTGTATTTATACAACTGTGCACACACTGAGTCCTTAAAACCTCACTAAAGTCATCCTCACCCTATTGGGTTTTCAAGGCTTCTACTCTGCAGAGAAGGTGTTCTGGAGTCCAGTGCTCTTTGGAGACTTGGGTGTTTAATATCAGCTTACCTGTGTACCATTATATCCAGCCCAGGTTGTATTTAAAGCCTAAAAACACAGCTAGAGACATAGTTTAGCAGTTAAGGCGCTTGCCTGCAAAGCCAAACGACCCAGGTTCAATTCCCCAGGACCCACTAAGCCAGAAGCACAGGGTGGTGCTTGTTATCTGGAGTTTGTTTGCAGAGGCTGGAGGCCCTGGTGCACCCATTCTCTCTATCTGCCTCTCTTTCAAATAAGCAAATAAAAAATAAAATAATTTTAAAAAAAAACTATGAACAGTGGGATTTTTTATCCCCTGGCCTTTTGATCCATTCCAGTGCCTTACTCACCCCTCTGCTCTTGGCACGTGAGCTAATTGTGAAATAATCAAGTCCTATCAACTTTGCTCTCTGAAAAGAAAGTGCTGACACATTATGCTGCCCCAGCAGGCAATATCAAAGGAAAAGCGCTGATGGGCCAAAAATAAACTCAGGGATATTGTTAACATAACTAAGAGACTTTCTTCAGCTGGATGAGTCACCATTTGAGATTGGGAAAGGGACCATCCAGGTCAGTATTTCTCCAACTCTGCCCATAATGCATTGTAAAAAAAGTGTTTTTTTTTTTTTTTTTTTTGTCACAGCCAAGTCTTCTACGCCAAATACACAAAACATAATAAAAAGACATGAAATCATCAACATTTATATGTAAGGTAAAAGTGTCATGAAACAATAACACTGCTGTTCCCTCATCTGTGTCTCAGGATTTTCATTTGTGACATGTGGGTTAAAACCTACGATTACTGGGATTGTGGCGCTCACAGTATGAAACCAGCTGGTTTTCTCATTGGACAGTGATGGAAAGAATCAGGTTTATTAAGGGAAAACCCTTTGGTTCTGGGATCTTAGCACTGGATGTAAAGGACATAGAAAGAAGCGGGTCCCATCTCATCTCTCCCTGAGAGAGGACCCTTAAGCAGTTACTGGACGTTGCCTTGCTCAACTTCAGGGCCAGGGGAGCAGGAAGACCAGAACTTTCCCTGGAACTGGCTGATGGGAAATCCAGTCCATGGGCCTTACACTCAATCTTGAGCATGGAGGATGGAGCATCTGCTTTCAGATCACAGGATATACCATCAAAAACACATCAAACTAGCTCTAGAGAAAACAAGCAACATGCTGGGTGTGGTGGTGCACGCCTTTAATCCCAGCATTGCGGAGGCAGAGGTAGGAGGATCATTGTGAGTTCCAACCTTGAAAAACCAAAAAGAAAAAGGAGAAGAAAGCAAGCAAGCAGACAACATAAAACAAGTCGGCAGACAAGAGCCCAGATGAAATAACAGTAAGCCTGAGTGAGGCCTGGGGAAAAGGCTTAGTAATGAGCTAATGCATTTGCCACACAAGCAGAAGAACCTGCGTCTAGATCCCCAGCACCCATGCTCAGCTGGTGACGCAGCAGGCATCTATAATCCCAGAATGCCTATGGTGAGAAGGGAAGCAGAATACCCCAGAAGCTCACTGGCCAGTCAGCCTGGTGAACTCAGCAGCGAACAACAAGGTGAGAGACCCTGCAGGAAAGTTGTCCCCTGATCTCCACATGTGTGCTGTGGCAGGCATGCACACATGAGAGCATGCACACACACCCACATGAGCATTCTATACCTCTCTCTCTCTCTCTCTCTCACACACACACACACACACACACACGAGAGTGCACACATGGGAGCATGCACACACACACACGAGCATTCCCACACCCATACACACAAACACACACCCAAGCATGCACACATGGGAGTGGGCATACATGGGAGCATGCACACACACCCACATGAGCATTCTACACACACACACACACACACACACACACACACACACACAGAGTGCACACATTGGAGCATGCACACCCACACACATGGGAGCATGCACACCCACACACGAGACTGCATATACCCTCACACACACACTAGCATGCACACATACACACACACACTCCAAAAAGTTGAACAGTAAGCCATACCTTTTTAGATTTATTCTGGAGAGTATATCCTCTGTACCAGCCTGTCGGGTAAAAGAGAACATAAACAATTTTATGTTTTCTGAGATTACAACTGAGGGACATGAGTGACATACATTCTCGTGTTCTAGGGGCAAACACAGATGAAAACCAAGATGCAACCAATAGATGGCATATGTTGCAGTCAGGTTCACATTGCTGGCAGAAATCACCCGACTAAAAGCAGCTTGTGGGAAAAAAAAGGTTTATTTTGGCTTACAGGCTCAAGGGGGAAGCTCCATGATGGCAGGAAAAACGATGGCATGAGCAGAGGGTGGGCATCACCCTCTGGTCAACATAAGGTGGACAACAGCAACTGGAGAGTGTGCCAAACACTGACAAGGGGAAGCTGTCTATAATACCCATAAGCCCACCCCCAACAATGCTCTATCTCCAGGAGGCTTTAATTTCCAATTGCCATCAGCTGGGGAGACTAGCATTCAGAACACTTAAGTTTATAGGGGACACCTGAATCAAACCACCACAGCATATTACAATATAAACCACTCCATTTATTATACAATAAAAGACAGCGACTGGGGAGATGACTCAGCAGTTAAAGGCTCTTGCTTACAATGAAAGGTACATTTCAGAACTGTATTTTCTTAATAACTGCAAGATGTAAAATTCTTCTAGAAATAATCCTCATCTTTAGTCCTTTGGAGAAAGTATAGAAGAAAATCTAAGTAGAAGGATAGACAGCAGTCCAACCTCTTACCACGGACTTTCATTGTGTATATGTTTAATGAATTACTTTATAGTATTAAAATAAGTGTTTTGGATATAAAACATTCTACATTGCCCTGAATTCATGGGTAAAGGACCACTATCTTGTATAGATTTTATGTTGGAGTAGCAAACCTGCTGTATACAAATACTTGCATTAAAAAAAAATTCTAATACTTGTGCTGGAGAGATGGCTTAGTGGTTAAGGTGCATGCCTACAAGGCCTAAGGACCCACATTCGATTCTCCAGGTCCCATGTAAGCCAGATGCACATGGTGGCACATGCATCTGGAGTTCATTTGCAGGGGCTAGAAGCCCTGGCATGCCCATTCTCTTTCTCTCTCTCTCTCTCCCTCTAATAAGTAAATTTAAAAATCTTTTAAAAATTCTAATACTAAAGCCATGTCTTACACAATTCTTGGTAATACTAGATACATTTCATGAAGCCTTTATTGGACTGTAATTGTTTCTGTAAGCTCTAGATGAAGCCTTTGGCTCTTTCCTTTTTCAAGACAGTGTGACTGTGCAGCATAGATTGGCCTCTAACTGACTGAGATCCTCCTGCCTCAGCCTCCCAAAGGCAGGAGATGTAAGCAGGGGCCACCACATCCAACCTGGCTTCTTTTTCAAAACCCCAGTAAGACATATACACAGATAGATATTTTCCTACATCATATCTGGAATTACACAACTTAATCTATCTAGAAACAAGCAGGGACACTTCACTAACATGATTTTTTCCCATCACCATGTCCATTAACTAAGGCATCCAGCCATGCAGTCGGCTTGCCTAGGGAAGCCCTACTACATATCTTCCCCATGCAAGGCTGCTAAATACACACTGGGAGCAGATGTAAGCTGTAATTAGAATTTTAGGCCCTGGCCAATAGGGTCCTAGAACTTTCTTGAGTTGTTCTATACAAAATCAACCAGAAAACAGTCACACTATGTTGTCTATGTTAAAAGTAGAGAACTGAATTTACTTTCTTTGGGCATAGATTCAAGAGTGTTTTCAAAAATGTTAAATGGCCTGTGGAGTCCAAAACTGTAAAGGGTTTTGCTACACGTTGCAACGAGGAGTTTGTGGGGGGGCCTTCACCATGGAACGATCTATGTGCATGGAGGCACTGGTTGAGCAAAAGGTCTTTGTACAGAAAACAGGGTCCCCATTTTTGGAAGCCAGTGTGCACACAAGCAGGGTAAGAAGAACAAGATGGCATTTCTCCCCAGGGCTCACTGGTCTGTGCCCATGTGTACACACTTGCTTGGGTCTGTGAGAACATGAAATTGGTTTTGCGTGAATGGCTGGTTCAGCACCCTGGATCAAGGGCAGAGTTGGAGGCCAAGCTGACAAAATAGCACTTTAGTCTTTCCCAAGCAGTTTTCATCTTCCTAGGCTCTAAAATGCCAAACTGTCACAATACAGACTTTGATCCACTTTTGGAGAATGTCTGCACTTCTGTAGGCAACGGTTTGCACAGCCATCCGTCACAGAATCTTTGTTTCTGAAAACCGTTGCGGGCGGCTAGCTTCCTAGCTTTTATTATGGAATATGTGTATGAGTGCTAAGAAAAAGCACAAAATTACCAGGCTGGATGGGTGGAAGTGAGCACTCATTTTCCCTGGCACTAGGTGGTATGAGAACATTTATCTCTGGGGTTTTAATCATCCTCCCCCTGTCAGAACACCATAAATTCAATTGCTAATAATGAGATATGATAATGGATCATGACTGTGTTTGCTATTCTACATTACAAATCTGGCTTGGAATACAAGCAAGAACACAATTTTCCAATTAATCCCAGCTATTTAAATTAAAACAACCCTAATTAATTACAGTTGGAGTCCGACTGCATTGTGACACAAAGGAGGCAGCCGAGAGCATAAAGGTTGAGGATGGGGCTTAGTTGGTAAAGTGTTCGTCTAGGTCAATCCTCAGCACCTCTTTTTTGTTTGTTTATTTTTATTTATTTATTTGAGAGCAACAGACAGAGAAAAAGAGACAGAGACAGAGAGAGAGAATGGGCACACCAGGACCTTCAGCCACTGCAAATGAACTCCAGATGCATGCGCCACCTTGTGCATCTGGCTTGAGTAGGTCCTAGGGAATCAAGCCTCAAACTGGGGTCCTTAGGCTTCACAGGCAAGCACTTAACAGCTAAGCCATCTCTCCAGCCCCCTCAGCACCACTTAATACCAGGTGTGGTGACAGGCACATGCCCATGATCCCAGTACTCAGGAGATGGAGGTGGAAGGATCAGAAGAGCAAGCTCATCCTTGGCTGCATGTGACCCTATCTCACAAAATAAACAAACACACACAATAAAATAAAGCAAGAAATGAATGCAGCTGTGGCAGTTATGTCCTCATTACTGGGGGCGGGGAGAACACATCTGACCAGAAGCAGCTGGAAGGAAAGGGTTCATTTCCATCTTAGTCCTCCCCCCCCCCACCGTCTTAGTTTTCAGGGGAAGTTTCATCATGGCAGGGAAAGCACAGCAGAGTAGATCGATGGGCATCGTCTTAGTGGGGAGGAATGAGAACGTGAGCGCTGAACACCTGTTGGGGGCTGGACTAATAAACGTCAAGGTCCACCCTCAGTGACACACTTCCTCCAAGAGGCTCTGCCTCCTCCCAGGGCACCACCACCAGCTGGGGATTAATAAGACTACATCACAAACACACGAAGCTATGGGGATGGGTCATACATTCAAACCACCATAGCAGCTGGAGTGAACAGGAAGGGTGAATTGACTGATAGAACCCTAGATATTTTCAAAACTTATCACAAAATTATAATGAAGGGAAGGTGGGCAGGTGGTGAGTTGAGAGAGAGAGAGAGCAATTCCTTTTTTTTTTTTTTTTTTTTTTTTTTTTTTTTTTTTGAGGTAGGGTTTCACACTGGTCCAGGCTGACCTGGAATTAACTTTGTAGTTTTATGTTTTTCCCCAATCTTGGCTGAAAATCTGATCCTCAGGCTGGAGAGATGGCCTAGTGGTTAAGGCACTTGGTTGTGAAGCCTAAAGATCCATGTTCAACTCCCCAGATCGGACGTAAGCCAGGTGTACAAGGTGATGCATGCGCAAGGCTGCACATGTGCAAAAGGTGGTGCATGCATCTAGAGTTCAATTACAGTGGCTGGAGGCCCTGGCATGCCAATTCTCTCTCTCATAAAAGAAGGTAGTTGGTTGGGCCTGTCTCTAAATAAATAAATAAATAAATAAATAAATAAATAAATAAATAAAATAATAATCTGATCCTCCAATTTGAAACTATCAGAGTTTCTGATTTCACTGTCAAGGTTACTTTATCTGCCTCTCAAAATCTCTCTCTTAAGACTCCCATCTGCTCTTCTCACCTTGCCTGCCCAAGGGTCCTTCTGGCTACTGCACAGTCTGGCTTTCACCCGACAGAGACCCTATTACCTTTACCTGAATCTTCTTCCTCTCTACACAGTCATGCAGCAAGCGTTTATCAAGAACCAACCTATGCTCTACAGTGTACAGAAAGTTACTGCTGAAAGCGGGTCACACCTAACGTGAGAAGGAACACACACGATGAACTGAGAGGGACAGCGCTTTCTACTGGTCTTCCTTTCTTTTCCTTTCCTTCCTTCCTTCCTTCCTTCCTTCCTTCCTTCCTTCCTTCCTTCCTTCCTTCCTTCCTTCCTTCCTTCCCTCCCCCCTCCCTCCCCCCTCCCTCCCTCTTATTTTTTTCTTGAGGCAGCATCTCATTCTAGCCCAGGCTGACCTAGAACTCACCTTGTAGCCCCTAAGCTGATCTTGAGTGCATAGCAATCCTCCTACATCAGCCTCCTAAGTGCTGGGATGAAAGGTTTGAGCCACCACGGCTGGCTGAGAATGACGGTACTAAGAGAACCCATTGAAATATGCCTAAGTGTGAAAAAAACAAATGAAGCCATATTCCTAGAATGACTATTATTCAGAAATGCAGATGGATTACTTATATACATGATGGATAACTCTAAAATCCATTATGATGAGTGAAAGAACCCAGACACAATAGGCACGTGCAATCCCACTGATACAAAGCTGACTAGCAGGTAAAGCTCACTACTGTTGGGGATGGAAAGAAGAGGAGTTGTTAAGGACTGAAGATGGGAACTGAGTGGAAGAAAAGCACCAGGGAAAGTGCTAAGGCAGGGAAATGTTTGTGTCTTCACTGGCCTGTCAGGCAGACAGGCTGAATCTATTTGATAAAGCTGACTGAGTTGTTTAGCTAAAAAGAGTCCTATATATAAATTTTACCATAGTATTTTTGTTGTTGTTGCTATTGTTTTTCAAGGTAGGGTCTCACTCTAGCTTAGGCTGACCTGGAATTCACTCTGTGGTCTCAGGGTGGCTTTGAACTCATGGCGATCCTCCTACCTCTGCCTCCCAAGTGCTGGGATTAAAGGTGTGTGCCACCATGCCCGGCTTATCATAGTATTTTTAATGAGGAAAATGACACAAAGAAGACACTACAAAATGAATTTTGCTCTATAAATTAATCATCTCAAAGTAACACAGACAGGCACTGCTCTACTATGGCTGAATATTTTTTTGTTTGAATTGCCTCTGAAATGAGTTTGTATCATGTGTGCGCAATCACAGAACTTCTTTTCCGTGACATCGTGTTGTGTCTCCTCAATGGCGTTATTCATCTTCACTACTCATCGCCTGCTCCACAACTGATTTGAACGAGTTTTTGCTATTCGCACAAGCCAAAGCACAGACGTAGAATTCACTGACTCAGTCAGCAGTTACAGGCGCTAAGAAAGCCAGACAGACCATGTTTCCCTATCCTAAATTTTACTTCATAAGGGAAAGCAAACATTCAAACAAAATCTCATACAGGGACAAAAGTTATAAAGGAATGAGTCATTCGGAGAAGGTGACTTAGATAGAAGGAGCCTCACGAGCAAGGGGCATTAGACAGTCCTCTCTGAAGAGGGGCACCAGAGCTGACGATTTACGTGACTAATGTGGGTGCTCATTCATTATACATTAAACACTCATTGAACACAAGTGTGTCAGACATTGTCTTCAAAGAGGGAGGAAACAGATCCATAAACAAGTAACCAAATACAAAAGCGTCTTTAATGGACCCGCTTGGATACTGGTGCACGAATGAGAGAGAGTTGTGGACATGCTATAGACTCGGAAGCAATTACTGGGGAATGCTGACGACTTTCCTAAACAATGAAAGAATCATGACATGTGTAAGTTACTGTCAGAGCATCCTTCATTTCACAATCACTTGACACACAAATACAGAAGATCAATAAATTATGTTTATCCTCCCAGAAAGTCAAAGGCTAGAAGCAGGGACAGAGTGACCATTTAAAGTGCCCACGTGATGCCCAGGACAGAGGGGAGGCAGCATCCATGGAGGAGGACCAGGTGCTAAATCCTGCTGTTTTCCCTTTAAGTGTCTCTGGCCTCGTAGCTTAATTAGGCCGAAGTCAAAGGTTACACTCATGTGGATCAGGTAAACTTGTCAGGTTTCCGGGGCCAGGGGCTGTCCCTTCATTCCCAGCCAGCTGTTCTTCAAATAGAAGCCCGGTGTCCCTCAAGGGAAGCCAGTGAGCACAGACAGCTGGGTGCACGGTCCCCACAGGATAGACAGAAAGAGACTGCCCCATCATCAATCCGTGGGGAGCACCCCTACTACCTCCCAGAGCCCTGGGCCCCAGCTGTTCACACACCCGACACACTGGACTTTTGTAAACAAGCCCAAAGGCAAAAAGTCAGAGGATGCAAAGGCGGTGAGAGACAATTCAGTCTTCCTTTTCATGGGATAAATCTGTCTTCTGGGCTATTTCCTGTGGCTAAATTTTACTCCTTTGAGATGCGAAGGTAAGGTTCATGTTGGATGTCTGAGCTCAAAGGACTCAAGCATTCTGAAATCTAACAGCTATAAACACAGGTCTTCCATATAGCTAGCTCATGCATCTTTCTTTCTTCCATACCAAGCTGTCTCCATAGCTTCACGGTAGTGCCTGCATGTCACCTTCTTACCCTTTCTGTTTTCAAAGCAAAATGACCCTGCCAGTCACTAGTCTCTTTTTGCTCTAAGTCTAACTTCCCTCTTCTAGGTTGCATTTCTCCAACTTGCCACCTCCGCTCAATGCTAAAATTTCAGTGGAAGCCACTTTTTTTGGCAGTGGTGGCAAATTCACTTATTTTCATATGGTTTGATCATTACCAGGATCACACTCGATATAGAAGAGAGGGTGTAGGTGTGTGAGGATTAGTTAACCAAGATTTAAGGAGGTCTACCCTTTCCTAAGGAACTTGCTAGAAACTGAATATCCTCAGAGTCTGAGAGTATAAGTCCCAGTGTCTGATCTCTCACAAGGGCAGCAACAAGACCACCAGGCCAGAGCACAAAGTCTGGGCAGATAGCTAGCAGGGGTGAGTTCCGAAATGGATCATTCCAACTGAGACGGAGTCAGGTAGCATGGTTGGGCACGTAGAGTGGCAGGAAGGTCTGCGCTTGCTAGACCTCAAAGGATGATCAGACTTCTTAACTCTTGCCTACTTCCCTAGACCTGTTTTTCCATGCCTGAGCTCCTCCCTGGAGGGAGGTCTAGAATCCTGACATTATGGTTGGTCAAGCTCAGACCCCAGAATTTGGTGTCATGGCTGGCTTCTTCCTGGGCCAGCCTCTAGCCCAGACCAATCAGCTGGCTCACCTGAGCCAGAAGGTGAAACCCTCCACCATAAGGTTATAAATATGATTTACCAGGGGAGGGCAATCTCTCTCTCTTTCTTTCTTTCTCTTTCTCTCTCTCTCCCCTCCCCTCCCCTCTCTTTCTCTCTCTCTGAGCTGCCTGACCACTGGTGAACTTCCAGCTTCTGGTGAGTTTCCCCTCTTGTTGACCCGGCTGGGCTAAGGTGAGGGAGAACACCCTAACTCCTACTTTCCATATGGGCTCATGACCCCCAGCCACCCTCCATACGGCTGGAGCTCTTTGTACTTTCTTTTCTGTCCTTTGCATGGTTTTTCCAGGCCCACCATGTGGGCTCTCAGGCCACGTAGGGGTACTCATTTTCCTTCCCTACGCTCTGTACTTCCCTAAATAAATACAATGATTTAACAATTATCCTTCTCAGTCTTATTTTATTAAGTTCCTTGGTTGAAGGTAGACACAAACCCAGGGTTTGGGGCTCCAGGGCTTTCCTGAACCCCCAGCACCCTGCTTCTCAACCAATATAGACATATTTGGGGTGTGGGTAAACTTTTCCAACAGCTATTCTAAAAGCTAAATCACATGCCTACAATTCTAGCTACGCCTTAGCAGGAGGATGACTTGAGCTCAGGAATTCTAGGCCAACTATGGCAATATAGCAAGACCCTGTCTCCAAATGAATGAATGAAAGGAAGTAACAAGAAAAGTAAAAAGGGGAGAGATGGCTTAGCGGTTAAGGCGCCTGCCTGCTAAGCCTAAGAACGCTGGTTCCAGTCTCCAGTGGTTCCAATCTCCAGGTCCCACGTTTAGCCAGATGCAAAGTGAGGCAAGGGCGCAATGCCACACTTGACCACAAGGGGGCGCACGCATCTGGATTTCGTTCACAGCAGCTGAGAGACTGCTGGTACACCCATCTCTGTCTCCCTCTCTGTCTCTCTCTGTGTCTCTCTCCAAAAATAAATTTTAAAAATAATTGAAAAATAAAAAAAAAAAGTAAAAAGGCCTTATCCACTTTGAAAAACTGTATAATATATCCAAAAGCAATTTGGAAGAATGTACATTCTGATAATCTTAAGTGTCCCTATCAACGGACATGGGATATCCTCTATTTATTTCATTCTTTGAATTCTTCCAACAATATATGCTTTAGAGATCCTCAGACACTCATATTACTATGAACAATGCAGAGGTATACATTTAAATTCCTCTCCTAATAGAAGCAAACAGAGAAATGTATGTCTTTTTTGCCCTCAGTGAATTTTGACCCTTTCTCTAAGACTGTCATAAGCCTAACCCTTAGCTGAGGCAGCCCCATGAAGTTTCCATATGCTGTGTTTCACAATGACACATGATACCTACTGCATTTTTTCACAAAGATTTCACACCAAAAGGATACAAATGGCCCAGCAACGAGGAAGAGGAAGGAGGACCTGCTATTCTGTTCTGTATCCCCCCAAACCCCTAATCCAGCCAAGAAACCTGGAGACAAAAGTCAAGGGGACAGAGAGAGCTCCTGGGCACATTCCTCCAGAGTCTTCCCAGTGCCTCTTCATCTTGAGGCTGTGCTTGCCCTGGAGATCCATGAGCAGCTGAGCAAATGTGCCAATTCTGAGTACTAGTTTGTGATGGAATAACAGAATGAGGCGCCACTCAGGAACAAAGTTGTATCTTTTTTTTTTTTTCTTCAGAGGTAGGGTCTCATTCTAGCTCAGGCTGTCCTGGAATTAACTCTGTAGTCTCAGGGTGGCCTTGAACTCACAGCGATCCTCCTAACTCTGCCTCCTGAGTGCTGGGATTAAAGGCGTGCGCCACCACACCGGGCTTACAAAGTTGTATCTTTCTAGTTAACAGACTGCATGGACACCTATGCCCTAACAATGTACACTTCGGATGGATTTCATTTTATTTATTTATTTTTTAGCTTTTTATTATTGACAACCTCCGTACATAGACACAATGTACCCTGATCCTGTTCCCCTCCTACCATACTCCTTTGCTCCCTCTTAGCCCCCACTCTTCTGAAACCCCTCTTTCCAACTAGTCGCTCTTCTATTTGGATGCCATCACTTTTTTCCTCCTCCAATTATGCAGGTCTTGTGTAGGTGGCTTCAGCCACTGCTGAGGTCATGAATCCAACAGCCACTTTGTATCTGGAAGACAACATTCCAAAACACCCCTCCCCTTCCTCTGACTCTTAACATTCTTCCTGCCACCTCTTCCTCAATGGACCCTGAGCCTTGGAGGGTGTGATAGAGATGTCTCAGTACTAACCACACACCACTGTCTCTTGTTCTCAGCACTTAGATGAGTTTTGAGGCTCCCCAGGAGTTACTGTTATCAGGTGGATTTTAAAGAAGTATTCAGGGTTGGAGAGATGGCTTAGCAGTTAAGTCGCCTGCCTGCTAAGCCTAAGAACGCTGGTTCCAATCTCCAGCGGTTCCAATCTCCAGGTCCCACGTTTAGCCAGTTGCAAAGTGACGCAAGGGCGCCATGCCGCACTTGACCACAAGGGGGCGCACGCATCTGGATTTTGTTCGCAGCAGCTGAGAGGCTGCTGGCGCGCTCATCTCTATCTGTCTTCCTCTCCCTCTCTCTCTGTCTCTCTCTCCAAAAAAAATATATATATATTCAAATGTACCTCAAAAAAGAAGACTCGAGAGAAGGCATCCTGCTTTATAAGATTAACTCTGAGATGTAACATCTCAGTGGCTCTAGTGTTTTAATTAATGTTTCTCGTAAGCACACTCCTACTGCCATGCACAGTGTCTAGAAAACACAGGTCGGGAACAGATGTCCCCAGCAGTTGTGCCTGACAGGCTGCACTTAAGGTAAAGGTCAAACAGATGTGGGAAGTGACTGAGCACACGCAACAAAACACCACATAGCCTAATGTGCTTTTGAGGCTAAAGCCAAAAGGTCCCCATGCAGTACCTGTCATAAAATGCAAGCTGCTGGGCTCACTGCCATTTACATGAGGAAGAGCAGCTGTTTCTGTAACTAGGTCACAGTGAGAGTATGGATTCAGAATTGCAACAAACTTCCAAAGATCTTGGCTGGTAGGGCACAAAAAGAAGTTACAAGTACATGGAGAGTCATAATGTAGCTGAGAACCAGTAAGCTTTAAAAAATATGCTATTAACATATTTTGGGGTTTTTTGTTTGTTTGTTTGTTTGTTTGTTTGTTTGTTTAGTTTTTGTTTTTCAAGGTAGGGTCTCACTCTAGCTCAGGCTGACCTGGAATTCACTATGTATGTAGTCTCAGGCTGGCCTCGAACTCTTGGAGATCCTCCTACCTCTGCCTCCCGAGTACTGGGGTTAAAGGCAGCCACGCCCGGATGTGTTTTTTTCTTTTTTTTTTTTTTTTTTTTTTTTTTTGAGGTAGGGTCTTGCTCTAGTCCAGGCTGACCTAGAATTCACTATGTAGCCTCAGGGTGGCCTCGAATTCACAACAATCCTCTTACCTCTGCCTCTCAAGTGCTGGCATTAAAGATGTGCACCACCATGCCCGGCTAACATATGCTTTTTAAAAAAGTAATCTTGTTTGGTGGTGCTTGGGGTTGAACCCAGGCCTTTACTCATGCTAAGCAGGTGCTCTATTGCTGAGCCCCTAATTTTGTTTTGTTGGCCTATTTGTTCTTTTGGCTTCTCACTTGGTTCTGTGGTGGTTTGAGTGTAAAGTGTCCTCCACAGCCCCATACATTTGTGACTAAGCCTCCTCCTCAGTCCTCAGACTCAATTTGGGGGGCAGAGCACTGTTGAAGGAGGTGTTTCACAAGGGGTGGACCTTGGGGTGTATTAGCCCAGCTCTAAGCCTAGTACTTAGACCACCTCCACCCAGATACACGACAACTTCCTGCGCCCACTGATACTTTCCCCACCAGGATGAAGCTTCCCCTCCAGACCGAAAGCCAAAAATCAGCCCTTTCCTCCCACAAGCTGCTTCTGGTCAGCTGTTTTGTCCCCGCAAAGAGAAGGTGACTGAAACCGTTTCTCACTCATGGACATGGCTGACTAGAGTTGTGAGTTGAATACAGAGGGAAAGAGATCTCAAAGCTGTCAGGTTGACTGTTGCTGACATGCAGGACAATACCACGTGATAATCTGTCTTCTTTTAAGAGAGACAGAGAGGGAGAGGAAGACAGAGGAATGGGTGTGCCAGCAGCCTCTCAGCTGCTGTGAACGAACTCCAGATGCGTGCACACCCTTGTGGTCAAGTGCGGCATTGCGCCCTTGCATCACTTTGCATCTGGCTAAACGTTGGACCTGGAGATTGGAAAAGGGTTCTTAGGCTTAGCAGGCAGGCGCCTTAACTTCTAAGCCATCTCTCCAGCCCTAATCTGTCTTCTTAAGTCAGACCCTCTCAGGACATTACATACCTTCCTAGATCACATGAATCGACACAGCATTTTGATGACAGCAGTGCACAAGGATGCCTAGTAAGCCTCTGCTTAAAAAAAAAAATCCTTCAACTGTGCACTCTTCTTCCTCGTGTCTCTGTTAGGAGGTTTTGTCCACCATGGTGCCAACATTCAATCACCGATTCACTTGTCAGCCACAAAATCAGCCTTTACAGCGACTCACGAAGGCCTGATAAAGACGAGACTCAAGCCACGGACTGCTCAAGCCACAATCCATTGTTACTTCTCTTCATCTTACAGGTTGAGCGTCCGCAATTCAAAAATCCAAAATACAAACCGCAAAGCACCAAGATGCAAAATTTTGGGGATTCTGGAAAGAAAGTCACAAGCGGAAAAATTCCACACCTGACCACGTGACAGGCTGCTGGCAGAAGGCAGGTACACTAAAAACATTGCACAAGAAATCATCTTCAGATTGTGGGTATCAGGAACACATGGAACACACATAAATTTCATATTTAGACTTGGGCCCCATCTCCAACCTCTCTCCTTGTGTAGTTCTAGATATTTCAAAATCCTGGCATCAAGGAAAAGGGATTTCAGCCTGTGTAAGGGGAAAGGGCCTGTTGGTTCGAGTGTATATACACGAGGGACCTCTACACATACACAAATGGCATTTCTGTTTGTAATTTTTATTTTTTGAGGCAGAATGTTAGAGTCCCAGGTTGGCCTAGAACTCACAGCGACCCTCCCAGCTTAGCCTTCCCGAGTGCTGGGATTACAGGGCTGAGCCTGGATATAAATGCTGTGTCTTTCAGCATGTCAGGGCTGTCCATCTTCCCTAGTACTGGTCAAAGCATTCGTACTATCCTCTGAGACTTTACAAACAAGTATAAATGTATATAAAGCTTTGTGTTGTGTGTGCATGTGTGTGCGCGTGCATATGTCTGTCTGTCGATCTGTCTTTGTAGAACTCAGAACACCCTTGAGACATGATGTCACTTTGTTAGTTCTGCTACGGGCTGACTGAGCTGGAATCACCGCAGACACTGCCAATGTTGGCCGCGCATTCTCTTGAGCTGTGAGAGCTCTGTGGGACTGAGAACGAGTTCATCTACAGATATGGATCAAACACAGAAAGCCAGCACTGGATAAACAGCAGACGCTGGCTTGAAGCCCTTTGTGCTACACCTTGATTAGTCACAGGAGAGGGAAGCTTCATGGAAACTGGAAGCTGAAAACTTAAAGCGAAAAGACTTTAAGCACCTCCCTTTGATAATTTCCAATGCCAAAGTAGACAAAGTTAAATAAAATGCCCATAATGCAAAGATACATGAAGTGTCCTGTTGAGGGACAGTTAACCAGGACAGGAGTGAAGTCACCTCACTCAAGGTAGTCCCTTCCTTCTAGTGGCAACACTACCACATCCTCTGTGCACAGGCTAGGAAATATCTGACTTTTTGGTTTATTTACTTTCTCTTTCTTTGTCTTTGTCCAGTAAAGCGAACCGTACAAGAACAGGATCTGGCTGTCTTATCACTCACATGAACAAGTACCTCATGAGAACAGGCATGTGGATGTCCTATCCCTCAGAGATGGCTGCAAATACTATGCAGTGGACTATCACTCGGTGACCACAGCAAGCATCTCCAGTGTCCCTGCTCTTCCCACTGTGCTCATGGCTCTGGGCTGAGCAGGGGAACATTGTAGAGAATGACTCCCTACCTCACTGCCAAGTACCTTCCATGGCTGAGGAAGCAAACACACCACAGTGGCTATGGACAGACCAGGGTCAAAGACGATGAGAAGCAACAACACCTGCTTCAGTCCTAGAAGATTTCTGTTCCCCAATAACAGTCTCTAAAGGCACACAGTTCTTGGGAGATGATGAAGGAGAAGCGGTGCACAGCTTCTCGATCAACTCGACTTCCCTCCTCTACGTAACGCGTGGCGCTCAGGAGTGAGGTCTCATTTGAACAGTGCTCTCCTGTTCTCAAGCCCATGACTGAGCAGTCTGGCAGTTTTCCAGAAGATGAAACCTGGACATAGACACAACAGTCCCACTCCTAGTGTTCACCCGGGAGCTATGACAGTGTACAAGACTGGTCCGGGAACGCTCACGGCAGCGTTATTCGCCATGGCTGAAACGTCTATGCAGTTCACCCTCCACCTCTGGTGAATGGATAACATGTGTGACATCCATGTAGTGGATGCACCCCAGCAATGAAATGAAATGCAGCACTAATACATGCTACAATGTGTGTGGACTCTGAAAACATACCACATGAAAGAAGCCAGCTCCAGAAGACTGAATTTCCAGGAGAAACAAAAAAATCTAGAACGGGAAAATCCATAGAGGCAGAAAGCAGATTCACGTCTACCTACAGTAGAGGAGATGGCTTATGAAAGGTATAGCGTTTCTTCTAGGGTAATGAAAACATTCTCAAAGTAGTCTGTGGTTGACAGTTGCCCAACTCATTAGATAGTGTACTGAGTACATAATCGCCAAGTTACAGACTTGAAATGAGCAAATGGTGTGCGGTATTTGAGTTACATCTTAATAAAGCTGTCACATAAGACTAAAAACAATGACCACATCCTCACACAAGCTGCCGAGGGCAGGGAAATGGCTGCACTTCCCGGGTGGCCCTGTTCTCCTGTTTCCTCTACACTCACTCCACAGAATTGTGCGAAGCACCTACTGTACGTCAGGAGCTATAGCAGATACCCGAGATAAAGCAGGAGCCAACTGTGCCATCACACCCGGCTCCCACTCTTGAGGAACCAGCCCCTGAACCACACGCAGGGCAGGAGGCAGCCAGGAACAGTCCTCAGCGGTATTCTGTTGTGGGTTGCGGTCTGAAAAACATTTTTTAATGTCTGGGAGGATTCTTGTCTGTGCCAGAACAGCTCACACATATCCGGTATGCATATCTCAAAGGCTGGGTGGGGCTGAGTGTGCCAAGGGAGAGTCCCAGAGTCACCGACAGCAAGCTGCAAGCCAGAAAACCCCCGGGGCCAAGAACACAGTGCCCAGCATTACTCTGGCATTCTGTCTGGCAGGACGACGGGAGCTGCTTGCATTTTGTTTATTTCTTTCAAAGGAAGACTGGATTGGCGGGGAGGGACCGAACACATTATTACTCAGAGCTTCCTTCAGGCCCAATGTTTGCAAAGCACTCCAGTCCTCGGTCCTAAACTGCCTGAACGAATACAGGAATGCAGGGCTCACGCCAAGAACGCTAAGTACTAAGCAGGTACAAGCCTACCCATGAGCATCTGGCAAGACAGACACTATTGAAAAATTGGTCTCATAAAGAAACACCATTGAAAAAGCACAATCGGATCCAATAATCTCGGTAAAGCTGATACGCCACTTGGTGGCTGCTGAACTCAGTAAACTCGTGGCATGGCTTCTTCTCAGGGGAAACATCTACACACCGCCTGAAAGAACAGCCACTGGGGTCGTTTGCTGGGACACAAGCTCTCAATGGCTGACACAGCAAAGACTCTATGGTCGCAAATAGCAAGAAAACTGGTTGCTTGCTGGAAGGGCCTACAGCTTCTGGTCACCACAGGAAAGATGCACTGTGCATGAAGTTAAGGTTTCTAGTCTGATAGTCAACTGGACCAGCCCTTCCTGCAGGCACCCTGGGCATGAGTTGCGAGACCTTAGAAGCACCATGGGTTTGGGGGTCTTGGACTCAAGTCCATGGCCTTTGAAATGGATATGCCATGTTTATAGTACAGGTTGAACAACCCTAGCCCAAAACTACAAAATCCAAGCCCCTATGAGCAGTGACACGATAACAGGAGCGGAAGGTCACACATCATGACAAAATTATTTAAAATGTGAGATGACATTACCTTCAGACTATGTACATAAGATGCATATGAAAAAATAATTTATATTTAGGTCTCATCTCCTAAATATCAATTTTTATGCAGAAATTTCTCCTAAATATTTCACTATGCATAGGCAAGTGTTCCAAAATCCCCCCCCCCCACCAAAAAAGCCCAAAATCTAAAACACTTCTAGTCCTGATCATTTCTGGTACAGGACCCTACCTGCACACACATCAGTCTCCACCTTGGCTTGGTATGTGTCAGCCAGCTAAAAGCCCACTCAGGACAAAAAGAACTGAGCTCACTTGTAATGACTATTAATGTGCATTCTGTGGGGACAGGGGAGATGGCTTAGCCCGTGAGAGCACCTGCTGTGTGTTGTAGTTATCTTGTCATTGGTGTGATAAAACACGTGACCAAAAGCAGCTTGTGGAGGAAAGGGTTTATTTTGGCTTCCAGTCTAGAGGGGAAGCTTCATGATGGCAGGGGACGATTATGGCACAAGCAGAGGCTGGATATCACCTCTGCCACAACAGGTGGAAAACAGTAGGAGGAGAGTGAGCTCAACTCTGGCAAGGGGAGCTGGCTAGAATTCCCCCTAATCCTGCCCCCAACAACACACCTCCTCCAGCAAGGCTCCGCCTCCCAAATTGTCAGCAGCTGGAGACCAAGCATTCAAACCACAAGGATGGGGGACATCTGATTTGAAGCACTGCACTGTACAAGCAGGAGGATTGAGTACCCGAGTTCAATACCCAGCACCCACATAAAAAGCCAGGCATGGCCACATAATCCTGTAACCCCTGAGGGAGATGGAGAGAGGAGAATGGCTGGGGCTCACTGGTCAGCCAGTCTGAGGAAGGTGGCAGCTGCAGGTTCAGTGAGAGACTCTGTCTCAAGGAAACAAAGAGGAAGATAGAGAAGGTAACACACACACACACACACACACACACACACGTATATGCATTCTACAAGGACAAACAGCTTCAATTAACAAAAACTGATAGGATCACATAAAAATGAAATAGTAATCTCTTTTTTAAGAAAAGAATGTTTTTTTAATTTAATTTATTCGCAAGCAGAGAGAGAGAAACAAAGAGAGGAGACAGACAGGGAGAATGGGTGCAGCAGGGTCTCCAGCCACTGCAAACGAACTTCAGATGCATGCGCTCCCTTGTGCATCTGGCTTACGTGGCTACTGGGGATTTGAACCTGGGTCCTTTGGCTTCACAGGCAAGTGTCTTAATCACTAAGCCATCCCTCCAGCCCCCAAACAATCTTTTGAATGCATTTTAAAGACTTTATGTCTAACCAGTGTCAATGCTCCATTCTTTGACACACTCCATAAGACAATTAGAAAACACACAGACACAGACAGACAGACAGACAGACAGACAGACACACACACACACACACACACACACACACACACAGGCTAACATGAAAGTGAAGACCTACCAAGTTAACATCTGTAGAAGGCCAAAAAGGCAAGCTTAGTACGTGTGGGTGCTTTCTGCCTGGGGCATCTGCTGATTTAGAAGAGATGTCTGATGACATTATGGGCCTGCAGGACAAAAATTAAAGACCCGGGACTGACAATGAGCTAGCTATAATTTCAGACAAAACATAAAACACCACTACAGAGGAAGACAGTGGTAAAGGTTTCGTAAGCGGGCACGAAATACTCAAAGTGTTCAGCACAATTCTGACATGGCAGGCACCTAAAAACAGGTCTTAGAACATGTAATGCAAGCAACTGATGTCACCATATCAACTCTAACCACAGTGGGAGACAGCACAGTTCTGGTGGTGAGCAGAAATGCCGAAAAAAGGCTAGCATATAGCAAAACCGAAAAGAAAAAAAAAAAAAGAATGACTATATAAATCTGAATCATGTATAGACCTTGGTCCCCAAATGATCCTTAAGTATACACTCTTTCCAAACCCACATGCAAGTTACAGAAACTAAGCGTAAGCTTTTGGCCTGCCTGATGGGAAAATGTATACATAAGGACTACATAGTGTACCTCTGTGCTCTCCTGATGAAGAGGTGTGATGTGGTACGGTTTGAGGGAGCCTATGGATTCCATAAGCAACAGAGTCTCAAACATATAACCCAGCTGCCAAGAGTATGGCGGTCACTCAGAACTCATGCCCGGCCAGATCCGAGGTGGCAAGGACGAAAGTGAAAGTGGGAGCATGGGATGGAAAGACCATGCATGTGTGTGCTTCAGGAGACCACACCCACTCTGTCCGCTCTAGTCCCTGGGAGCTCTGTGGTTACAGGGAGCTGTGTGGATGGAAAAGGACAGTGCAAACTCCAGCCACTGCCAAAAGAGGTAGTCTCTTGTGTAACCAAGTGAATGATTTAGCTTTTTTGTTTTGTTTTGTTTTGTTTTTCTTTTTTTGGCAATGTCTTACTGTAGCACAGTCTGACCTGGAACTCACTCTTGTAGCTCAGGTTAGCCTCAGATTCACGGCGACTCTCTTCTGTCAGCCTCCTGAGTGCTGGGACTAAAGGCATGTGCCACCACACCAGGCTTGACATAGCTTTTTTTTTTTTTTTTTTTAATGGCCTAACCCTGCTTTCTTTCTTCCAGACTTTCCATCTCTTCTCCCATTCCTGCATCATGTTGTCCTAGCCTAAGGATCTGCAGAAGCATCTAGATGACAGTTTTACTATGCCACTGTCACAGCATTCCCACGGGGAGCCAGCCTTTCACGTGTGGGGTCTCTTCCCACTACCTTTACCCTGAGAGAAAAACCTGCCTAGCTTTACCTCCTCCCTCCCCCAACTTTCACAGGGGGTAATGGAGCCCTGCGGTGAGCTCTTGGCCTTCATTTGCTTATTGATTTATTTATATATTTTTAGTGTATGTGCACTTGTGTGCAGATGCGTGTGCTAGTGTGCATGCGTGTACTTGTGGAGACCACAGGAAGACATTGGGGATCCTCCTCCATCACTCTTTGGCCTCATTTCCCTGAGAAAGGCTCTCACAGAACCTGAAGCTTGTCATTCTTCTAGCAGGCTGGCTGACCAGCCTTAGGGATTCTCTTGTGTCTGCTTTCCTCAGCAATGAGGTTACAGATATGTGCAGTAATGCCAGGCTTTTTTTTAACTTAGAAGAAATGTATTTATTTATTTGCACGTGTAGAAGGGGAGTGCACACCAGGGGCTCTTGAGCCTGTGAGTGCTCCTCCACTTTAAGTGGGTGGCTAGGTGTTGCAGTCAGGTTCTTATTGCTGGCAGAAAACACCTGACCAAGAGAAGCTTGTGGGGAACAACAACAAAAGGTTTATTTTGGCTTACAGAGTTGAGGGAACGCTCCGTGATGGCAGGGGAAAACAATGCCATGAGCAGAGGGTGGACATCACCTCCTGGGCAACATCAGGTAGACAACAGGAACAGGAGAGTGTGCCAAACACTGGCAAGGGGAAACTGGCTATAATGCCCATATGCCCACCCCCAACAATACACTGCCTCCAGGAGACTTTAATTCCCAAATTGCCATCAGCTGGGGACCTAGCATTCAGCACACCTAAGTTTATGAGGGACACCTGAATCAAACCACCACATTAGGGAATTGGACCTGGAAAGGAAAACTTTACAAATAAGCAAGTGTCTTTAACTACTGAGCCATCTCCCAGGGCCCTATATGCCTGATTTCTTTATGTGGGTGTTGGGGTCAAACTCCAGTCCTCATGCCTGGGTAGAAAGTGCTCGTACCCCCTGAGCGTCCTCTCCATCCCCTCCGTTCTTGCTCTCATCCTCGGCCTCAGTGGCTTGCATAGACCTTTGATGCCTTGGGATGCGAAACGCGACTACACGGGGAAGGCTTCCTCCTGGAACTCAACGTCTGAGTTGAAGCTCCCAGCCCGGGGCAGGATGGATGGATGCAGACATGACGGTGTTTCAGAGACCGAGTATTGCCCCACAGGCCTCGAACAGGTTAACTTGAACCACCACTCTAGCCTGACCTAGTTGGAGATAATATACAACCAGGACTTTCTGCTACAGTCCTGACCTAATTCTCTGAAAGAATCTCAGCAACGTCACAATGTCACTTTCTCCCCCAACCTGGCAACACCGGGTGCTCAGCAGAAAGAGACCCTTGATCAGCAATGCTCCAAAACCCAGAGCCCGGAGCGGGTCTTCCCTGAGCCAGCTCTGCGGCTGATCCTTCTGTGTCCAGCCCAAAAAAAAAAAAAAAAAAAAAAAAAAAAAAAAAAAAAAGCCTTGTGGTGGCTGCGCGTGTGTGCTCACAGATTCCAGTTGACTGTGTTGAAATCACCCTTGGTGCAAAGCGCTCTAATACCTAAGTACTTCCTGGGTTTTTACCAGCTCTGCATGGGAAAGTGTCCAGCATGGTGGTTCTAAGTGCCTTATTAATAAGTAATTCGTGTTCTTTGTTCCTGGGCCCTCGCCTGGCGGGAGACCACCCACACTCACCCTCATACATCTCCAGGATGTGGACGGTGTCTCCGATCTGCAGGGAGAGCTCCACATCTTGAGAAGCATTATAGTTATAAATTGCTGGAAAAAGAGAGAGAAAAAAAAGAAGGGAATTAGCACATATGCCATGGAATGGTGCATTCAAGGGCTCAGAGCCCATTTATTCAGCAAGCAAGCCTCTAGTGTGATTTCACGTAAATCACGCGTTGCAAAGCAGAACCCGCGGCTCCTTTCCCAGTAGCCAGCGGGGTGACTGGCTGCCCGCCATGTCTCCCACACCGTGTGAGAGGGAACCTCTGTTCCCAGAGAGGTTACTCGTCCAGTGGGAGGATGAAGATATGAAATATATAACCACAGAGATAACCATTTAGTTAAAATTGGGGAAACATCGCAAAAGGAAAACTTAGACTACAGTGAGAACACGCTGGAGGTTCTGCAGGTACTGACTCCTCGTTCGGGAGACTGCAGCCAGCCAGGAGCGCCACTGACACTATGCATAAGGGAATGGTCTCGTGGCTTTCCAGACATAGTGCTCCACGGCCAGAAGGCTGCATAGGAGTTCCATCTACCCCCTAGTCACAGAGTGATGCAGGGCACAATGCAGGAGTGGTATCTTACCAAAGCCTTTGCCATACTGGGCAATGTGGTTGTCCCAGTACTTCTAGATCAAGGCAATCCCAGTGCCCACAATCCTTAGGCTAGGCAATGGTGAAGTCAG
This sequence comes from Orientallactaga sibirica, assembly GCA_036365145.1. Lineage (NCBI taxonomy): Eukaryota > Metazoa > Chordata > Mammalia > Rodentia > Dipodidae > Orientallactaga > Orientallactaga sibirica. The sequence continues at coordinate 6,065,211 of JAEOAD010000037.1, forward strand.
GTTTTAAAAGCCAGAGGACTCAACTGAAAAATCAGATGGGCAAGAGCTTTGCACAGACATTTTATGGTGAGTTACATATGAGTGTCTAACAAACACATGCAAAGCCACTCAGCATGATTAGTCATGGGGGACGCAAATCAAAACCACAGCCAGCTACCACTTCACACCTGCCAGAATGGCTGCCAGAAATAAAAAAATAATAAAGGCAAGAACGTGGCGTAGCTAGAACTTTCATCCACTGCTGGTAGGAATGCAAAATGACAAGAGTCTCTTCCCAAAAACCAGTTTGATAGTTTCTTAAAAGTTAAACATAGATTTACTATATGACCCAGAAAATCCATTTCTAGGAATCAATAAAAAGAAATGAAACCCTCAATGGGCACTGTCCCCTTATCTGAATGTTCATAGCTGAGGCAGTGGGCCAAAAAATAAAAATAAAAATAATAAAAAAGAGGCCGGGCGTGGTGGCGCACGCCTTTAATCCCAGCACTCGGGAGGCAGAGGTAGGAGGATCACCTGAGTTCGAGGCCACCCTGAGACTGACTACATAGTGAATTCCAGGTCAGCCTGGGTTAGAGTGAGACCCTACCTCAATAGATGCCCCCCCCCAATATATTCAAGGTTTTATTGCACTTTGTAATTTAGATCTACAGCCACCTGGCTGGAGGAGGTGTCACTGGGTGGGTCTTAGGATCCAGCTCTAAGGTGTGGTAGTGGATTTGAAATAAAGATATGCAAAAGCAGGGCGTGGTGGCGCACACCTTTAATCCCAGCACTCAGGAGGCAGAGATAGGAGGATTGCTGTGAGTTCCAGGCCACCCTGAGACTACATAGTTAATTCCAGGTCAGCCTGGGCCAGAGTGAGACCCTACCTCAAAAAATGGAAAAGAAAAAGAAAAAAAAAAAAAAAAATATATATATATATATATATATATATATATATATATATATTATGCAAAATACCTAGTTCCACCTGGAGTTCCTAAAGTCTGCTGTGTGGTATGGCTTTGGCTTTGGCTTGTGGCTTTTCTCTCTCTCTGCTTGGACCTATGAAGACAGGCCAGCTTCTTCTGCCATTATAGAACTTCCCCTGGATCTATAAGCTTCAATAAATATCCTTTCCGCTATAACTGTCCCTGGTTTAACAGTTCATCTCAACAAACCTAGAGCTGTCTGCTACAGCCACCTACCAGATGTTCTCATCAAATCCTGCAAGCAGTGTCTGCTGCCTGATGTGATAAGAGAGAGATGAAGGTCTCATCTTTATTGGAGCAACTTTACTTGGTGATCAGGGTGATCCAGATCTAGAGATTGGGGAGCGTGCCCTTGGGACAGGGATGGCCAGCTGCTACCAGGAACCAGAAGACACAAGGACTGGGATCTCCTGAGAGCCTACCCACGCCTTCTTTACCATCACTTTCTTGTCCTTCAATGACATATAGTTCCTAAAGTCCTGCAAGTGCTACATACCTAGCTAACATACTGTGCTGTTGAAGAGATTGTGATGAGGAAAACCGCCTGCAAGTGCTCAGAACAGAACAATTTCTTTTGTGTATTTTGTTTGTTTGTTTGTTTTTTGAGGTAGGGTCTCACTCTGGCTCAGGCTGACCTGGAATTCACTATGTTGTCTCAGGGTGGCCTCAAACTCTCGGCGATCATCCTACCTCTGCCTCCTGAGTGCTGGGATTGAAAGTGTTTTGTGAATATTTTTTAGCTGTGTTTTATTGAAGTGAATCACCCCTTGTAAAACAGAGAATGGAGCTCTTTTTCCACTATTCAACATATTGACTGGGCCAGAATGCCCAAACATAGTAATTGCTTCTGTTTCCTACTGGGAACAGAGACAGAGTGGTGTGCCCATTCTCTCTCTGTCTCTCTCTGCTTATGAATAAATAAAACATTTTTTAATATTTTATTTTTATATTTATTAGAGTCAGAGAGAGGGAGACAATGAGAGAGTGTGAGAATGAGCGCACCAGGGCCTCTAGCCACTGCAAACAAACTCCAGCTGCATGTGCCACCATGTGCATCTGGCTTACATGGGACCTGGAGAATTGAACCAGGGTCCTTAGGCTTCACAGGCATGCACCTTAACTGCTAAGCCATCTCTCCAGCCCTTTTTATCTTTTTAAGATTTTATTTCTATTTCTTTAAATAAAATGTTTTTTAAAAGCCTTTTGTATTTTATTCTGTGTATGTTTGTTGGGAGGCAGGGTCTTATTCTAGCCCAGGCTGACCTGGAACTCATTCTGTAGTCCATGCTGGCCTCAAACTCACAGCCATCCTCAGCCTCTGAAGTGCTGGGATTCAGGGAATGGGCCACCACCTCCAGCTACGTCTTATAAATGGATTTATTTCTTGACTTCACTTTCTTAGTGAATGATTTGTATTGCTTTAAGAATAAAGGACTAGGGCTGGAGAGATGGCTTAGTGGTTAAGATGCTTGCCTGTCAAGCCTAAGGACCCAGGTTCAACTCCCCAGAACCCACATAAGCCAGATGTTCACAGTGGCACATGTGTCTGGAGTTTGTTTGCATTAGCTAGAGGTCCTTATGTGCCCTTTCTCTCCAGTTGCAGGTACATCCTGCCTGAGCTGGCAGTGCATGCTACCCCCAGCAGCCACGCTTAGGTCAAGGTCAAGTCATGGGTGATTAGGGAGTGCACCTGCAGCCCGCTGCTCTCAAATGGCTTCTCCTTTATGAAGGAAGCCACTCAAATACTGTTCCTCTGGAATTTTGGCCCAGAAGCAGAGACTTATTTAACTACTGAGTTTTTGGACTTTAGACAATGAATTCTGAATCAGGTCTGGCTGGTAAAGCGGGTTAGGAGAAACTGCACACAATGCAGGCACACATTCCAGACACCTAGACCTGTGCAAGGGCCCCAGGGCTGCCTCCGCTCCACTGGAGTGCAGCTCCTTCTCTGACTGCTAGTTTGAGCCAATGGTTTGTCTGCTCAGGATGTGGCAGGCTTTCCACAGTAAAGAGAGCTCCCACCTCTGACAGTGCCTAGGCCCCATGCATTGCCTCCTGCTAAGACGGTTCTTTGACCAGCCCCCCTCAGATGGAAACAGGAAGCAGTGAGGTCCCTGTGTCACAAGAAGTTGTGTAATGACCAGCTTCACCTCTTCCTGGTTCTTAGACACTGGGAAAGTGAGCTGACTGCCACAGGCAGCACCTTGCACTGCCAGCTCCAGGTACTAACACTTCACAAGGCCTGTTAGAAACGCAAGTACACACATGCACACACACACGCATGTGCACACACATGCACATCTATACTATTTATGCACTCGTGTACACAGGCATACAGGCAGATATGCACTCATGTACCAAAGACCAAAGTCCTTCCTTAAAGCCTTTGTCTCTAAGTCTGGCAATCCCCAAATTGTCCCAGCTTTCATTACCCACGTTTGCCTCTACTATTTGCCAAATTCACCCTCTTCTCTTAAGTTAAGACTCTTACATTCTCCCCCTGCCCGATTCTATGCTGAACTCATGGCTTAACCAGAGCCCCTTCGAAATAATTCCCATCTCACAGCCATAATTCCACTCCACAAATGGCCACTGGTTCCCTATGGCCCCATATGAACTCTTTCTTCTGTGAAGTCCTATAATAATGATCCCTTCCAACATATGGTTTGTCATCACAAATAATCTTGTGTAATTTTCTGCCAGAATTAGAAGGCAAACCCTTGGGTGTAGGAACCTGGTTACATGGTACTTTTGTGTCTCCTTATTACAAGGTGCAGATTTAGCCCAAAGAAGGAACTCAGGGTACAAGGTAACTTTTAAAAGAACGTGCACTTTTTCTTTCTTTCTTTCTTTTTTAATTTTTGTTGTTTATTTTTATGTGTGTATTTGAGAGTGACAGACAAAGAGAAAAAGAGGCAGAGAGAGAGAGAATGGGCACACCAGGGCCTCCAGCCACTGCAAACGAACTCCAGATGCATACGCCACCTTGTGCATCTGGCTTACGTGGGTCCTGGGGAATCAAGCCTCGAACCAGGGTCCTTAGACTTCACAGGCAAGCGCTTAACCACTAAGCCATCTCTCCAGCCCCACTGTTTCTTTACTTGTATTATTATTTCTTTCTGGAGACAGGGTTCCATGCAGCCCAGGCTGACTTAAAAATCACTATGTAGGTGAGGCTGATTTCCGATCCTCCTGTCTCCAGCTGTCAAGCGCTAGGATCACAAATGTACACCACCACGTCCGGCTTAGGATGGGCTGAAGCTCGGACTCAGGCTTCACACATGCTTGGCAAGCACTCTGCTAACGGAACTATAACCTTTTCTCCTCATTTTATTTTATAATATGTGGTTTGTCATTCTTCTTTTTCCTCCTATAGCCTCTTCCTTCCTTCTTCCCTTTAGTCCCTTTCCTCCCCTCAGACAGCCTCCATTCTGAGGTTTTGATGGATGGATTAGTGGGAGAGGGAGAATGGATAGGAGAAGGTAATGGGGGAGAAAAGAAGATTGAAATACATTAAATACATGGATGAAGTGTCAAAAATTAAATAACATAAAATAATCAACCATAGCTGGGCATGGTGGTGCACACCTTTAATCCCAGCACTCAAGAGGCAGAGGTAGGAGGATCACTGTGAGTTCAAAGCCACACTGAGACTACATAGTTAACTGCAGGTCAGCCTGGGCTACAGTGAGACCCTATCTTGAAAAACCAAAATAAAATAAAATAAAATAAAAGCTCTGTTCTACTTTCATGCCTTGAATGAGTGTACACACACACACACACACACACACACACACACACACATGTGCACATGGTAAATATAGATTCCATAGATGAAAGAGAATCTGCAATATTTGTCATTCTGATACTGGTTTATTTTGCTTAACACAATAGTCTCCAGCTCCATCCGTTCATTGCAAATGCCACAATTTTATTCTTCTTTATGGCTGAATAAAACCCCATTAAGTATTCACACCACAGTGTCAAGACAAAAAATTTAAGAGAATAGTTTCATTCCTTCCATAAAACCCACTGAAAGCTCAGTTATTTACCACTTCTTCCCCCAACTCAACCAGCCTCTGATTTCCTTCAACAGGAAGCTGTCGTTTCCCATCTCTCAGGTCAGGGACATCGAAGTCACCTCTCTGCCTACTGCTTGCATTCCTCCCCAACCTTGGCTTTCCAAGGGATTCGGGTGGGGAGCACGTCCCTTCAGCAGAGTGCCAAGCCACCACTAAGAGGATGTCTGTGTACTAACTGTGTAGACCTGCTTCAGGTCTCTGGGCTAAAGCACCAACAGGAGTCTCATCACATCCACACCTTCCAGTTCTGCTCTTGACAGCCATTCCCTCCACATCCTGAACCTGGATTCTATAGCTCCACTTTCATAGTCTCACAGTCAGTAGCTGGTGTGGAGTCCACGCTCCATATTACGTAACAAGGACTGAGAAAGGGTTAAACCCAACTTGAGAGCATCATATAAGACTGCCTCCATTCACCTTTGACCAGGATGGTCCACAGTTGGTCAAAATGTGCCCTGAGTAGCCTAGAAACAGAGACTAGCCCAGAAAACTTGAAAATCAAGCCTCATTATGCAAATCCATGGCTGGTGGTCTCCTTGTCTGCCAGTGTGATGCTATTTTGGGAACAGATCACAATCAATGCACTTGGGTGGGTGGGGGCTATGTTTCCACCCTAGAACATTATCATTACTGTTATACAGACAGCCAGACAAGCTGGCAGTAGTGGCTCATGTCTTTAATCCCCAGCACTCAGTAGACTGAGGTAGGAAGATTGCTGTGACCTGGAGGCCAGTCTGGACTACAGACAGTTCCAGATAAGCCTAGGTTAGAGTAAGGTCTTGCCTCAAAAACTAAAAACAACAATGAAAAAGAGAAAAGACAAAAGGCTGGGGATGGAGCTCAGGTGGGAGCGTGAAGCCATGAGTTCACAGTCTCAATCCACAGCCGCACATAAACCAGGTATGGTGGTGTACACCCGTCGTCTGGCGCTTGGGAGCTGGAGGCAGGAGAATTAGGAGTTCAAAGCCAACAATGTCGACATAAAGAGTTTGAGGCTAGCATGGGCTACATGAGACCCTGTTAAAAGAGAGGGAGAAAGAGAGAGGAGAGAGAGAAGGGCAAACAAAGGAAACCTTGAGGTTAAACAAAATACAAGATTCAGTTTGTTTGTTCATTTTTCATTTAGACACATGGTGACTTTCAATGAGTTCTTTGGTCAGTGTCTATCTGTAAAACAGGGACTGGACCCAGTGTCTGGGAGGACCATTGGCTCTAACTTCCTAATTCATGAAGTGACACGCAGCCCAGAGAGACACGCTGTGCAGCTCTGAACTGGCAGGCACCACCGCAATCTCGTTTTGTCTGAGGAAATTAAACAAGAACAGGGAGTCACAGCATATGAATTGCTTCCCTAGCTGTTCTGTGCAAAGTTGGGAAAGACAAATCGTTGGACTTCTTCCCTAAGCAGCTTATTGTTTATGTCAGGAAAGTGCAGTTTTGCAGAGCCAAACAGACAAGACAGTATGTCTGCGAATGTAAAACAGTTTGCTTTTTATCAAATCCTTCAGTTGCCCTTTGCTTTGAAACTAGGCTTATACAAGAGAAGAAAAAAGAAAGAAAGAAAGAAAAAGAAAGAAAAAAGAAAGAAAGAAAGAAAGGAAGGAAGGAAGGAAGGAAGGAAGGAAGGAAGGAAGGAAGGAAGGAAGGGTGAGCTGAAGCTTGTGCGATGAGACCAACAGAACAGACAGCGGCTATAAACAGGATCAGTTTTGATGAAGCCTGTGAGTGACTAATAATAAATTTTCCTAATGAATTAAGTTCTTTCATGAATCCCCAAATTACAATCCTCTGAGGAATAAGTAGAAACTTTCATTTATTTTTTAGTCATCTGATGGAATATATAGATATAGATATAGATATATTTTCCAGCAAATACAAAGAAGGTCCTAATATGGGTCATATGCTCTTCAAAATATTTAAAACTTGATCGAAGTGTTTCTTCTTTTTGGTTTTTTTGAGAGAGGGTCTCACTAAATTGCTAAGACTGACCTCAAACTCACGATCCTCCTGCCTCCACGTCCAGTGTGCCAGTATTACAGGTGTGCAACACCATGCTCCGCTTTCTTTCATTCTTATCATGATCCATCTAGATTGGGCCATTAGTTCTACCAAAACCACAGATGTACACCTCGCCTTTGATTTTCATCTGGCTTTAAGGTAATGATATTCTAGAAGGCCAAATGGATTTTATTTTTCCTCTTTGATTATAATATCACTAAAAGGATTAGAGGACACTTACTTATATTCAACAGTAAATATTGCCACTGATAAGTAAAAACACCGAGTCTATCTTTTCAGATTGATGATGACAAACAGATGACAATTGTCATTTCATCTGCAACAAGATGACCATGTCACCTCCTACTCTGACCTAGCCAGGCCAGGAACATCAGTCAGGACAAGTGTCCTATTCCAGACTTCACTGACTAAACCACGTCAGAGAGTAGAGGATTTCATGACCAATTTATTGGCTATTACTTAGAAATGAATATTCTGAGGAATATATACATATATGTGTACATATATATATATGTACACACACACACACAGAATGAGACCTTGAGGCAGGATATCACATTGTTCATTGTTTGCTTGCCAGGCTACCTGCCCCACAAGCTTCCAGGAGAGTCTCTTGCTGTCTCTGCCTCCCACTTTGCCATAAGCACACTGGGATTACAGACACTTGGACTACTGTATCTGGCATTACATGGGTTATGGGGATCTGAACTCAGGACTCGTGCTTGGAGGACAAGCATTTTGTCCACTGAGCCATCTACCCAGTCCTGGATTGGCAATTTTTTTTTTTTTTTTTTTTTTGGAGAGTGACACAGAGAGAGACAGAGAGGGAGAGGGAGACAGATAGAGAATGGGTGCACCAGCAGCCTCTCAGCCACTGTGAACAAAATCCAGATGCATGCGCCCCCTTGTGGTCAAGTGCAGCATTGCACCCTTGCGTTACTTTGCATCTGGCTAAAGGTGGGACCTGGAGATTGGAACTGCTGGAGATTGGAACCAGGTTCTTTAGGCTTAGCAGGCAGGCACCTTAACCGCTAAGCCATCTCTCCAGCCCTGGCTATCCTTTTTTAAAAGAAAAAATTATTTGCACATGTGTGTGCATGTGGGCACACCAGAGTCTAGTATGGCTGCAAAAGAACACCTGTCTGCCTTTACCTGTGTGGCTGGGGAATTAAACCCAGGCAGACTTTGCAAACAAGCGGCTTTCACCTGAGCCACCTCCCCAGCCCCGTGGACTAGATACTCGATCAGAACAGATATTCCTCAGATATAAACCCGACTATGGTTAACTGGTGATGACAGTGATTGCCCACCACCCATCTCATCTAATGAATGAGACTAAATGTATATGAACATTGAAATGAAGAAAGCTGAAACGGGGCTATTCAAAATTGCAAAACAAACAAATCTCTGCGGTCTACAGACATGGGAAGTTTTTCCACCCCCACCCCCAGCAGCTTCCCCATCTGAAAAGCAGAGGTCACAGTCCATTGTTCATGTGGTTTGTGGAGCCCAAAAAGGAGAACGTGTGAAGAGCTCCCTGGACTCTGACTAACCGCCGGCTGGCGCTGACTGAAGGGCAGTCACCTGCCCCTCCCCCTTCCACTTTACTTCCCTGCCCAGCTTCCCAGTTGGAGCCCAGGGGCGCTGGCATCCCCATCAGATGTATGCCAGGGGAATTCACTCAATGAAAACTGTGAGTAAGGAAGGACTAGAGAGATCAGAGGACAAGCTTGCCTTCCAGGTCCTTCCAAGGTTAGAGCTACATGGCAATGACACACAGGTGTCCCTGGGGACAGCAAACCCATGTGCGTGTGGATTTTATATAGATGCACGTTCATGCATGCGCACAGGTCACATACTAGTATGTTCATGTATGTGAAGGCCCATGGACAGCCTCAGTCGGGTGCTGTTCCTGTAGATAACGTCCACCGTTTCCTTGAAGAGACTGAGTCTCTCAATGGCCTGCAGCTTGCCAAGCAGGCCAGACTGGCTGCCCAGTGAGCCCTAGGGATCCTCCTGCCTCCAGTGCCCCAGCGCTAGGAGCATGGTTGCACACCACTACTCCTTGTCTGTGGGTTCTAGGGAATCAAATTCAGGTCATCATACTTGTCAGACAAACATCACCCCCGAACTATCTCCCCAGCAAACCGCTCCCACCCGGCAGCAAAGCCAGGTTCTTTCAGGCAGCTAAGCATAGCGCACGGCTGAGGAGCCACACCTGGGTCAGGGATATGTGACTATATAGTATTTGCACCCTTCAAGTATATCCACAGTGATTCAAGTAAGGAGCCATGCTGTGAGTCCCAATACCAGCGAAGCTCTCAATCGTGTACTCCCTATGCACCCTCCACCCGTATACAGCATCCGCTACCTGCACATAACACCCTCCATCTGCAGACAACGTTGACTTTCATTCATGCCTCTGGTTTCATTAGCCTCTATTCCTTTTCATTGATCTCATCATCAAAACAGGAGAAATAAGAGAGAAAACCCGAGGATAACCAAAGCAGAGTTTAACAATGAAGAGAAAAACAATGAGACCAAAACACCCTCATCCAATCACACAAAGTGTATCATCAGATCACTTCCAAGGAGTCGGGCAGGCTTGGTGGTGCACACCTGTAGTGCCAGTACTCAGGAGACAGAGGCAGGAGGATTGATGCAAGTTTGAAGCCAGCCTGGTCTATATACCAGGCCAACCAGGCCTATATAGTGAGAGCCTGTCTTAAAATAAATAAATAAATAAAAATAAGAGGGTCTGGGGAGATGGCTCAGTAGTTAAAGCACTTTCTTTCAAAGCCTGCTGGCATGAGTTCAATTCCCCAGCCAACCACATAAAGCCAGACCTTTTATTGCAGCAAGAGATCCTGGTGCACCCCTACACACACACACACACACACACACACACACACACAATTTAAAACAACAACAACAACAAAAGAACATTCCTGATGTACAAGTTTCATCAAACAAAGATTAAAGCGAGCAAAGACTAAAGTGATCAGCTCTAGGATTCTGCTAAGCTTACTTTATCCATGTTATAAGCAGAAATCATAATTGAAAAGAATCTGAAGACACAAGCCACAATTATTTTGGAATCTAGATAAAGCACTTTTCAATGACAGCCTAGGAAGCTGGTGACTATGTTCTCCATATGTATGTGAGTCTGAGTGGAGCCCACTTCAGATGGTCTCAAGCAGGCTACTCAGTGCATTCATCTGAAACTAGCTGCCTGGGAGGGAGCGAGAGGGCCAGGAGCATCTTCTGACCCAGGCATCTTTCTCAGCAGGGCTTTTGGTCAGAGGCCCACTGATGGACAAGCTGTGGCTGAACTCCCTACACAAAGCCCACGGATTACACCCGGAGCATCCTGGAACTGAATCCTAGTGTCATTGGCATTGCACACACCAGACTCTCAGCCCCTGAACTGCACTGAGAAAACACAACATATACCCATACATATGTGTCCAGGGGAGTGGTAGATTGAGAATAACCACAGCAACAAGGCAGCCAGAAACTGGAGAGATCTGGAAAGTCATTTGGTCAAATCTCTCTTCCTAAGTGAGGAAACAGAAGTCCACAATGCATATGTGACTGTGTGTGTGTATATGTGGCTGAAAAACCAACAGACCAAAATGAAGCAGCATGGCACTAAAGCTATTTGCACAGGTCAGGCAAGAACTCTCTCAAGCAAGTGATGCAGTCTCTTTAGCTTCCTCATCAACATGATGACTTTGGGGGGGCGGCGTTGGAGGTTAAGGGCTCCTTTTAGCCCAGGCTGACCTGGAATTCACTATGTAATATCAGGGTGGCCTTGAACTCACAGCGATCCTCCTACCTCTGCCTCCCAAGTACTGGGATTAAGGGCATTCACCACCACACCTGGCTTAATAACATTTTTAAACTGGTAGTTCAAAGAAAAGAACAGAAGCAAGCCGGACATGGTGGCACACATCTATAATCCCAGCACTTGGGAGGCAGGAGGATCAAGGTCATCCTGGGCTACATAATGCCTGTGAGGTCAGTCTAGGCTACATAAGTCCCTATTTCAACCCCAATCACACATGCCCCTCCCAAAAAAAAGAACAGAAGAAACAAAAAATAAGTGGCACATTCCCCATATACATGCTCTTCACAAGGACACAGAAGCTCCTTGTCAACACAACTTTTTAAAAATATATCTTATTTATTTATTTATTAGAGAGGGAGAGAGAGACAATGGCACGGTGCCCAGGGTCTCCAGCCACTGCAAACAAACTCCAGATGCATGTGCCCCCTTGTGCATCTGGCTTATGTGGGTCCTGGGGAATCGAACAGGGATTCTTTGGCTTTGCAGGCAAACACCCTAACCGCTGAGCGACGTCTCCAGCCCATCAACACAACTTTTAAGCATCCAGCACATGCATGAGTCCAGAGGTTCACAAATGCACGCATCACAAACACCTGGCCGGGTTGTGAGAGCCCAGACCCGCGAACGTGACCTCAGAGTGTGTGTCTGACTCAGGAGGTGAGGAACGAGGCTGGGACGGTCTGCGCTTGCAGCTGGTTCCCGAGCCCTGCTGACGCTGCTGGTTTAGGGACAGCATTTTAACAACAAGACATTCCTGTAGTGTAGCCTCATACAAACCAGCAAAGAAAATGAACATGGCCCTTATTTTACACCGAAAGAAGCACGTCATCTCGGAGAATTAAGAGTTCTATACTATGACAAAATCAGGAATCATGCCAGCAGGGACTCAGACTGACTAGATGCAAACACGGAGATTCTTACTGATTACCACGGGAGATGGGAACCACCTGTTCTTGTGAGGATGAAGGGGGGGATCACCACATGACACCTCCTTCTGAATCTAGCAGCAGTAATTCCTGCCACATGTTGACTACCTTTCTCACCACTGAGTAGTGACAGAGCTGAGCCTGAGAACCAGGTAGTCATGCGCATTTTGAATCACTCCTCAGTAGCACAAGACAGTATCCGGTGAACGCCTCCAACTGCCCCTTCATTCCACCTCTCCCCTCACTGTTATTTCAGAGACCTTCAGAGGTGGACATCTAATGGAAATTCTATACTCAATTTAAAAAGAAGGAGGATGAGGAGGGGGCTGGAGAGATGGCTTAGCAGTTAAGTGCTTGCTTGTGAAGCCTAAGGACCCTGATTCAAGGCTTGATTCCCCAGAACCCATGTAAGCCAGAGGCACAAAGTAGTGCATGCGTCTGGAGTTCGTTTGCAGTGGCTGAAGGTCCTGGTGCGCCCATTCTTTCTTCCTCTCTCTCTCTCTCTCTCTCTCTCTCTCTCTCTCTCTCTCTCTCTCTGCCTCTCTGTTGCTCTCAAATAAATAAATAAAAATAAACAAAAAATTTAAAAGAAGAATGAGATGGCTTAAACATCACACAGCTAGTTACAAACAGGCTCTCTGAGCAGGGAGAAACAATTTTTCCCCCAATGGCCACCTAAGTTATCTCTATAATAAACTATAATAAGCTTTACCCTGCATCTCACTATACTTCTAAAATAATGAAAACCGTATAGGAATAAAAACAAATGAGTGATTATCATTCATGCAAGAAATGAATGACCAATCAACCCATCAAATAAATCAGCACATGAGCAAAATACCAGGCCCATGAGTGTGTGAGGGGTTTACCCTTTCAAATGGTTATCTGCCTCACGTAGATCTTTATATTCTGTTTCTACATATAATTATATGTATTCTTTTCAAGATGAAATTAATTGGAGTCAAGTATACCGATACAGAAAAGCCTTTCAAACTCATTTCTTCCATGAGTCTGAAGAAAGGTAAATACATTATTCCTATGATTTAATTTCAGAGAAAATGGGGGGAAAAAACCCTTACATTTCACAGCTGGTATTTCATGATAATCACTTAACATTTTAAAATTTTCACCTGTACACCATTTTCTTTTTGAATACAGATGATAACAGCCAAATGCAACATGGAGATGGTTTTCAATTTCAACATGCCTCTCGAATTAGTCCCAAAGCAATAAAGTATTTTAGGCACAAATATTCCTGAAAGGAAAATATAGCCCATAAAATTTGACCATCTAATTTATAACACAATCTAAATGTTGGTAAGAAAATTACATATTTCCAATCTAGAAATCAAGGCTTGCTGGTTTGCTTGTCTTCTGGCACTTAAAAAAAAAAAAACCCTAAAAGAAGTAAAAAATATATTTGTTGATCATCTGCATTAGCATCCTATCCTTTATTTGAAATAACACTCTGATGAGCAGTTGGTGAGTGATGACCTACAGTCATTGCCTTGGCTGCCAAGGAGAGTTACAAATTCTGTTGGTACCCTGTGTCCTACCATAGAGGAGGTCCCACACCACCACAGAGGAGGTACCTACCATGATAGAGGAGGCCCCGGACCAGTATGGAGGACACCTCATCAGACCATCATTAAGGAAACCTCATACCACCATACAGATGCCCTTGTGTCATCACAGAAGAAGCCCTATAACCACCCTAAAGGAGGCCTTTATACCACCATAGAGAAGGCCTTGTGCCACCCAAACCATCATTTTAAAATGAATAGTGAATATCACATACATATCTATATCTGTGTCCCCTACATGTATATCATCTATATCTATATCTACATATACTCCATTCCCTACTCACATATTCAACCCTTCCTCTTGCCCCAGAGGAGATCTTTTAGACTAGCAGAGCATAGTACATGTACAAAGAAAAAGAAACAAGCAAAAACCTAAAAATGGTCTGCTTTGGTTAAGACCACTGGAGACAAGGTGTGGTAGTTTGAATATATGTCCCCCAATATATTCAGTGTTTTACTAGTTATAGTTTGCATCTGCAATCACCTTGCTAGAGGCAAGGTCACTGGGGGCTGGTCTTAAGGTGTGGTGATGGTTTGAGATTCCATTGTAAAGATATGCAAATGTGCCTAGCAGGAGTTCCTGAAGTGTGCTGTGTGACCTTTTGGTGGTAGTTTTGCTCTGTGTGCTGTGGTGCCTGGTTGGTTTTTCTCTCTCTGCTTGGCCCTGTGAAGAGCAGGTCGCTTCTCCTGCCATTATGGAACTTCCCCTGGATCTGTGAGCTTCAATAAATAATATCCCTTCCTCCATAACTGTGCCTGGTCTGGAAGTTCATCTCAGCGAACCTGAAGCTGTCTGCTACACAAGGAATTAGAGAGATGGCTCAGTGGTTAACAGAACTTGCTTGCAAAGCTTTCTGGCCCAGGTCCAATTTCCCAGCAACCATGTAAAGTCAGATGCAAAGCGGTGTATGCATCTGTGATCCCAACACCCCTATGACCATGGGAGGTGGAGCCAGGCTTGCAGACTGGCAGTTCATTTGCAGTGGCAAGAGACCCTGTTCCAAAGAAGGTGGGGCACAGACATCTTGAAGTGGTCCTGTGAATTCCAGATGCACTCTGTGACATGTGTGCATACACATATGCTCACACATAGACAAGTAAATAAACTTTATAAGAAGACCACAGGAGACTATTGCCTGTTAGACATGCAGACCTGATGCAGCAGTTAGCCTAGGCTTGCTGCTTTCTATCTCCACCCCTTCCACCTTAGGCTCCCCTTCCACATCCAAAGCTTAGATAAAGGATAGCTACCCTCTGGTCTCCACAGTCTTCCTACATTCTTGCCCACATGTATCTAAAGATTGTGTCCAACAGCTGGGTGGACTTTTAATGGTGTTTCTGGAGTCACTTCCCCAGGAAGAGCTGGCTGTCGGTGGCATTATAGCACCATCCTGCAGTCTCCTGCCATCTGGGAGCTCCGCACACATCACAGGAGGTCTTATTCCCAGCTCCAAAATTTTCCACTACTTCCCCATTTTCTCCCCATGCCCATGACTTAAGAACTTCCTAAACTCATTCATTCCTAGCTGAATCCCTTTTCATAATCCTCTTGTTCAAATGGCCCTTGTGACATTCTTCCATCTAACCAAATCCTGTGCGTAAATTAAATTTACACAAAGCCTAACTCGGCCATGTGCCTGCTCGGATTGTCCCAGCCCATGATGACTGGCAATGTAACCTAGAGCTTAGTCAGTACAAAGTGCTGTGTCTGTGGTGTTTTGAATGAAGTATCCCCATAAGCTCATGTGTTTTGAAATACATAGTCCCCAACTGGTAAAGCCTTTGGGTGGTGGAGCCTTGCCAGGGGAGGAGTGTTGCTGGGGGCAGACCACGGGGTATTCAGAGCTCGCTCACTCAGACTACTTCCTTCCAGCTGCTGTGACAAGATATGACACTCCGGCTGCCTGCTCTGACATGCTACTCCCCCCCGCCACACACACACACACAATGAAGTGTTCCTGTGAAACTATAGGTCAAGTGTGGTGGTTTGAATGAGATGTCCCCGTAGCTGCATGTGTTTTGAAAACTTGGTCCCCAGCTGGTGGCAGTTTGGAAGGTGGAGCCTTGCTGGAGGAGGTGTGTTATTGGGACCAGACTTTGAGGTTTACTAGCCCCACTTGTCAGTGCTAGCTAGCTCACTTGCTACATGCACGCCGAAGGTGAGAAAGCCCTGCCATGCCTTCTCCACCATTATGAAGCTTCCATTTGAGAATCTAAGCTAAAATAAACTCTTTCCTCCCATACGCTGTTTTTGATTGGGTGTTTTGACCCAGCCACAAGAAGCTAACTACTACACCAAGAGAGACCCCTTTCCTCCCATGAGTTGCTTCTGGTTGGGTGTTTTGTCCCAGGGCCAAGAAGGTAACGGCTACAGTGTACTTCCTGGGACTCCATTGCAAAGAGCTGTCCCCAACCAGTGGCTCATACCTGGCAAGGTCCATGCGCTCATGAACTTCTGCACACAAGGCCCTCCTGGTGGGGGCACTGTTCAGGGCTCAGCAGGGGGACCTGTGCACATTGGTTTCTAGACCACTGAAGACTGCTGTCACTCACATTTTTAAGGCTTTTCTCCCCTTGCTGAATTTGTCAAGGAGAGCAAAGGTATTCCAGACAGCATCGTGTCTTGTCTATGCTTTGTGAGAGAGAAAGGTGCCAAGGTGGGGAAGGTATGGATGGCACAACCCTCTGATAGACAGGATTTAATCCCAAGTAGTTCTATCCTGAGAGTTTCTTGTCCCCTTAAAGAAGCTGAGGGAAGAGGAACGTTGTCTAGGCTGAGAGTCCTTTTCCCTCGCTCAACTCTCCGTCACTTAATGGAGATGCAACAAGGTCCCTGTTGTTTCACATGTCTGAATCTCCTTTTGGTCACCTCAATTCATGCTTACTTATCCTTTTTTTTTTTTTTATATTTTCCTCCGTGGGCTCTGGTTTCCTTTCTCCTCTCTGTAGACAGAGCTGTCATTTGTACGTGCCTCCCCAAATGGAAACAACCCAAGATTCCTTCAACACAAGAATGAACAAATACACTGTGGTACCTCCATACCCTGGAAAGTCACTCAGTGATGAAAAGGAAAACTCTGCCTTGCCCAAAGCCAATCAATGGCAAGTCATTATGTCAACGCATGAAATAAGCCTGGTTCAAGAGGGTACACAGAAACTGTGGTCTCATGCTCAGAGCATTCGGGGAAAAGGGATGACATAGGGGAGGAAGATAAACTCATGGTTGCCAAGGGATGTCACTGGAAGGGGGCTGATGACTAAGGAACTTGGGCACAGGGGGACAGCACTGAGGCGAAAAGCACTATATACTCTCTGCTAGGGCTATGTGATTGAGGGGGTCTGTCAAAGCACATGGAACTGGGGCTGGGAAGACAGCTCAGAGGGGAGGAGTGCTTGATACACAAGCATGAGGGCATGAACTCCATGCCAGCATCACACAGACGGCCTGGCTGGCCTCACTTGCCTGTATGGAGACAGGAGGACCATTGGGAACCTGCTGGTCAACCAGTCTAACTGAAACATGGCCAACTCCAGGTTCAGAGAGAGACTTGTGGCAAGGAAATAAAGTAGAGTAATGACAGAAGAGAACACTTGATATCCTCTCCTGACCTCCACATGCATGCATACAGGGTGTGTGCATCTGCACACACATGTATGTATACTGTGTTTGCACACACACACCAAACAAAGGGAGGAAAACGGAGCTAAGCAAGGCAGGGGATGATAAAACTAGCAACAAATATCCAAATAATAGGTTTACCTGAGTAAAAGCAGATAAAAATGTGATGTGTTCTCACATCATCGGTGAGAAATTCATTTGGTTGCACTAAAGATTTCAGGTTAGGTTAAAAAAAAAACTCTTGCAAGTAGTAAAATAAAGAATACAGGATAATATTTTTATAACTTTGGGAAAAGACCTTGCTTAATGGGTGGCCAAGTCAAGTAGCACAAAATAAAAAATTGAAAACTGCTATAGGGCAAAAGTCTACAAATGCCAGGAAGATGAATCCCAGAGGAAAAGCTTACAATACCGCTGAGAATGACAGAAAATCTAGCATAGAAACTATACATTACCAATCAGAAAAAAGGGAAAGTTGTGAGTCAAGATGAAACAATCAAGAAACACACCTACGGGCTGGAGAGATGTCTCGGGGTTAAAGGCAACTGCTTGCAAAGCCTGATGGTCCGGGTTTGATTCCCCAGTATCCACGAAAAGCCAGATGCACAAAGTGGTACATGCATCTAGAGTTGGTATGCAGTGGCAAGAGGCCCTGTTGTGACCATATTCCTATTCATATTCTCTCCCTCTCTCTTTACTTGCAAATAAATAAAATATTTTTTAAAACACCCAGGGCAATCACTGAAGTACAAACAAATGGAAGTGAAAGTAACAACATATTTTAAAATATGGCAGGGCCTAAGGTTGGCCTGAGTGATGTGACCACAGGAGAACACAGCTCCTGGGATACTGATGAGATCTTGGCTTTTTCAGCACTGAGGATGGTTTTGCACATGGTAGGCAAGCATTCCACCATGAAGATCTTGCTTTAAGAAGTCCGTTTTGATGGAAAGCATTGTGTCTTAAAAGTATTTTCTGCAGTATCATAGACACAAGTTCACTGGAATACAACTAGATAAGTTACGAAGAGATGAACATACATGTGTGTCATCCACATAAGCATGCTGTAAGCAGGATATAAGCATGTTACTCAAGAAGTGGAACACAGCACCTTCCAGATGTCAGATTCATGGGCCTTTGTGTATGCATGCACTGTATGCACATGTATGTATGCACGTGTGTGGGGGCATGTGTGCATGTTTGTGTGGGTATGTATCGGCCACAGGTTGATTGTCAGATGTCTTTCTTGATAGCTCTCCACTTTATTCATGAGTCAAGGTCTCGTACTTGAACCTCGAGCTCACTAACTCACCAGCTTGCTCTAGGGATCCCCAGTTACCACCTCCAGAGTACTGGGGACACCACATTCACCCAGCATTTAGGCAGTTCTGCATATCCAAATGTTTGCCCAGCAAGCACTTTATTCACTGAGCCATCTCCCTAGCCTCAGGACCCTTTCTAATTTCTTTCTCAAATGTAACCACTCTTCTGACTCTACGGGGTGGGGGGGGGGTCTATGTTAAACCTGTTTTGAACCCTTATCTATTTTAAACCTATTAATTTTAGTTAGTTATTGATAGCATGGACAATTTTTCTAAAGTAGGAAAATGTATGTTAGGGGCTAGGGAGATGGGTCAGTGGTTAATGGCATTTGCTTGCAAAGCCTGCTGACCGGGGTTCAGTCCTCAACCACCCACATAAAGTCATATGGAGATTTGCTAGCAGCAGGAAGAGATCTGCAGTGTACGTGTGCGTGCATGCACACAGACACAAAAAAAATTTTTAAAGAAAAATATATGCTGTAATATCTATGTTCTTTTTTTATTTTAATTTTATTTATTTGAGAGAGAGAGAGAGAGGCATAGAGAGAGAAGGGGCATGAGGGCCTCCAGCCACTGCAAACGAACTCCAGACACATGCGCCACCTTGTGCATCTGCCTTACGTGGGTCCTGGGGAATTGAACTGAGGTCCTTTGGCTTTGCAGGCAAGCGCCTTAACTGCTAAGCCCTCTCTCCAGCCCTCTATGTTCTATTTTTATTAAGTGGACAAATGAGTTTCAAAAACACAAAAAAGTGTGCAAGTCCATAAAATAACTTGTTAACATGTGTTCAAACTATGAGAGAAAAATATCATCTACTAGTTTGAATTTGACTGATGTGATAAGCAAGGGTATTTCTTTAGTTATGACAAGCAATTAAGACACAAATACACACTAGAGTCTATGTGGGAGATTTAAAAATGATCAGAATCCCAACTGGATTTTTAAAGTCACTGAACAAAATGATTTAAAAATTCATAGGGAAGGAAAATATCTGAGAATTGACATGAAATTTTAATAAGGAAAATTCCTTTAGAGCTATCCAAACGTTCTATAAAGTTTCTATATACTCAAATTAGTTTAAGAAACAGAAATAGAAAAACAAATTGAGAAAATTAAATATTCTAGAAAAATACATACAATTATGGTATTTTGGTTTCATGGGAAAATGTGATTTAATAAGCAACGAAAGCATAGTTGGCTTTTCACATGAAAAAAAATGGGCCTTCATCCCACATACAAAAATACAAATGCAGGGCTGGAGAGATGGTTTAGTGGTTAAGGCACATGCCTGCAAAACCTAAGGACCTGGTTTGATTCTCCAGGTCCCACGTAAGCCAGATGCACAAGGTGGCACATGCATCTGGAGTTCATTTGCAGTGGCTGGAGGCCCTGGTGTGCCCATTCTCACTTTCTCTTTCTCTCTCTCTCCCTCTCTCTGTGTCTAATAAATAAATAAAAAGAAATTTTTTTTAAAAAAAATGTAGATTTGCTTTTAAAAAAAATACAAATGCAGACTGGGAGATATTGTCATTGAGTAAAGTGCTTGCCCCACAAGCATGAAGACCTGAGTTCAATTTCCAGAACCCATGTGAGAAAGCTGAGGATGATGGCATGTGCTTGCAATCCCAGCACCGGGGACGCGGGGACAGGCAGGTCCCTGGGGCTTGCGGCCCAGCCATTCTAGTTGTGGCAGTTTGAATCAGATGAACTTGTGTGTTTGAACGCTTGCTTCCCCAGCAGGTGGGAGGTGGATCCTTGCTGGAGGAGGTGTCTTCTTGAGGGTGGACCTTGAGGATCATTCGCCTTAGCTTGCCAGTGTTAATCAGCACACTCTCTTGCTGCTGTTGTCCACCTGCTGTGGCAGAGGTGATGTCCAGCCTCTGATCATTCCATGTTTTCCCTACCATCACGAAGCTTCCCTTGAGACTGTAAGCCAAAAAAAAAAAAAAAAACAAAACTTTCCTCCCATGAAGTGCTTTGAGTCTGGTATTCTGTGCCCACAATGAGAGGGTAACTACAATACTAGCCTGCTCGGTGAGTTCCAGGCCAGTGAGAGACTGTTTCACAAAAAGGGATGGACAGTGCCTGAGGAATAATGCTCACGGTTGTCCTTCTGACCTGCACACACACACGCGTGTGTGTGTATACTTGCACATATACAGTACCTCCAACATGAACATGCACGCACATACGCATACACATAAGTAATAAATGCAAGGAACTAATAAACTTGTGAAAGACACTCCACTTCCCAAGTCTGAAGAAATATCATCTACTAGTTTGAATTTGACTGATGTGATAAGCAAGGGTATTTCTTTAGTTATGACAAGCAATTAAGACACAAATACACACTAGAGTCTATGTGGGAGATTTAAAAATGATCAGAATCCCAACTGGATTTTTAAAGTCACTGAACAAAATGATTTAAAAATTCATAGGGAAGGAAAATATCTGAGAATTGACATGAAATTTTAATAAGGAAAATTCCTTTAGAGCTATCCAAACGTTCTATAAAGTTTCTATATACTCAAATTAGTTTAAGAAACAGAAATAGAAAAACAAATTGAGAAAATTAAATATTCTAGAAAAATACATACAATTATGGTATTTTGGTTTCATGGGAAAATGTGATTTAATAAGCAATGAAAGCATAGTTGGCTTTTCACATGAAAAAAACTGGGCCTTCATCCCACATACAAAAATACAAATGCAGGGCTGGAGAGATGGTTTAGTGGTTAAGGCACATGCCTGCAAAACCTAAGGACCTGGTTTGATTCTCCAGGTCCCACGTAAGCCAGATGCACAAGGTGGCACATGCATCTGGAGTTCATTTGCAGTGGCTGGAGGCCCTGGTGTGCCCATTCTCAATTTCTCTTTCTCTCTCTCTCTCTCCCTCTCTCTGTGTCTAATAAATAAATAAAAAGAATTTTTTTTAAAAAAAATGTAGATTTGCTTTTAAAAAAAATACAAATGCAGACTGGGGAGATATTGTCATTGAGTAAAGTGCTTGCCCCACAAGCATGAAGACCTGAGTTCAATTTCCAGAACCCATGTGAGAAAGCTGAGGATGATGGCATGTGCTTGCAATCCCAGCACCGGGGACGCGGGGACAGGCAGGTCCCTGGGGCTTGCGGCCCAGCCATTCTAGTTGTGGCAGTTTGAATCAGATGAACTTGTGTGTTTGAACGCTTGCTTCCCCAGCAGGTGGGAGGTGGATCCTTGCTGGAGGAGGTGTCTTGCTGAGGGTGGACCTTGAGGATCATTCGCCTTAGCTTGCCAGTGTTAATCAGCACACTCTCTTGCTGCTGTTGTCTACCTGCTGTGGCAGAGGCGATGTCCAGCCTCTGATCATTCCATGTTTTCCCTACCATCACGAAGCTTCCCCTTGAGACTGTAAGCCAAAAAAACAAAACAAAACAAAACTTTCCTCCCATGAAGTGCTTTGAGTCTGGTATTCTGTGCCCACAATGAGAGGGTAACGACAATACTAGCCTGCTCGGTGAGTTCCAGGCCAGTGAGAGACTGTTTCACAAAAAGGGATGGACAGTGCCTGAGGAATAATGCTCACGGTTGTCCTCTGACCTGCACACACACACGTGTGTATGTGTATACTTGCACATATACAGTACCTCCAACATGAACATGCACGCACATACGTACACACATAAGTAATAAATGCAAGGAACTAATAAACTTGTGAAAGACACTCCACTTCCCAAGTCTGAAGACTTGCAGCAAGTGATTTTCATGAGCAAGGTGCAATGCTGACCCTGGTGGGGAGGTCAGCACACAGGCCTCTCACAGAGCGCCGGTATGAATGCCAATGGCTCTCAACTCCATGGGAAATAATCTGGCCTAGCAATTATTTTTGAACTTCAGCAAAAATCCGAGCATCTGTGTGTCAGGCCATGAGACTACTGTTGTTTACTGCCATGGCGTCTGTAGTGGTAACAAAAGTGGAAGTAACCTGGAGGCTCAGGAAAAGGAAATGAAATGTATGGTGGCACTCACGGAGAACAGTCACCTTTCATGAGTGGTGGGTGAGTCAGTTCTATCTACAGACCTGGAAAGATGTCTGTGGTGTGTTGGACTAGAAGGGGTGGGGGGAGGCGACATGCAAATTGCTGAGTAATGCTTATAACAGGATCTGTTCAAAAATATCTTTTAAAAATATATATATTTATTTGACAGAGAAAGAGGCAGAGAGAGAGAGTGAGAGAATGGGTGCGCCAGGGCCTCCAGCCACTGCAAACGAACTTCAGACACATGCACCCCTTTGTGCATGTGGCTAACGTGGGTCCCAGGGAATCAAACCTGGGTCCTTTGGCTTTGCAGGCAAACGCCTTAACTGCTAGCCATCTCTCCAGTCCTTATCTTAAAGCAAAGCCAATCAAAGCCTATATATACATGTGTTTGCATGAGCAAAAATGTGGTTGATATGTGTGATTCTCCATTTAAATTACATTTCACCTTGAAAAAACATTTACTATAATATACATAACATAAATTTTTCTATCTAAACTTTAAATGTACATTTTGGTACTGTGAAGTGTAATCATATTGTGATGCAATCAATCTCAGGACTTTTTCATCTTTCAAGTATTAACAAAGCTAACTCTTCATGCCTGTGGAATAGTGTCTATTCAAGTCCTTTGTCCATCTGTTAATCAAATTATACAGGCTTATTGGTTGTAAGCTGTGGGACAACCAATCTTTTTAATATTAGTTGACTGAGGAGATCCAGGGTGGCCAAGTACAGAGGGAGGCCCAAGGAAAGACAGTAATTTTTCCTTTCTATCTATTGCTATGGTTTGGATTCAGTGTTCCCCAAAGGCCCATGTGTTAAAAAAGGCTTGTCTCCCAACAGAACCTTTAGGAAGTGGGGCTTATTGGGAGGAAATCACGTCACTAAGGGTATACCCTTCAAAGGGATATTGGGACCTGGCTTTGCTTTCTGCCTGCCACGAGGAGAGCAGCTTTGTTCCGCCATGTACATCAGCCACAATGTTCTGCCTCCCCACAGGACCCCAACCAATGGAGCCAACCAAGCATTACTAAAACCTCTGACACCTTGTGTCACAGTCCCTCCATAAGAGATGATTATCTTGGTTCTGTTTTTAGTGAGAGAACTCTAACACCCCCCACATACACAGATACAGAATATACATACATGTTCATACATATATTAGTATACGTTAGTATTGATACAGAATATACGTAAACACATACGTGTATTAGTATATATACATATATATGCACATATGTCAGTATATATTAGTATTGGTACAGAACAGAGCTTCAAGCTGCTCCCTGTCACCCCTTACCTTATCTTCCTTCAATCTATTCATTTTCAGAGAAAGTTCTGTTTCCCCCAGTTGAAAATAGATTCTATTGTGATTTCCAACAGCAAGAAGATGATATTCAGAGCGAAATATTCCCTTTGCTCTTTTTCTTATGAATATAAAAACATCCCTAAGATTCACCACAGGGTAAAAACAAATGTGAATATATGGATGTTTATCAAGAATATTAAAGAGGTAGGCAGATCACCGTGAGTTTTAAAAAAAAAAAAGAATATTAAGAACTTGATGCTATGATGGAAATGTGGGAAGTTTGAACAGTACTAAAGGCAAAAATACTTCGTTCATTCAACCAATATTAACAGAGTGCAACTGAGCCTTGCTCCGGTTGAAGGAGAGACAGCGACTCAGAAGGGAAAAGTCAAAAGGTGATACACGCTGTACAAAGTAAGGCTGCAGGAAAGGTGGGCGGTTGGGTTTAAAGAACCCAAGCTTAAACAGCAATGGACTCAGGGCTTCATCCATGAAGTAGGAGGTCTCTACTTTACTGACACTGGAAGTATTTGGATGGATCTAAATAATCATCTAGGGCTGGGGAGATGGCTCAGTGGATCAAGGTGCTTGCTTATAAACCCTATTGGCCCATGGTTCATGCCCCAGTACTCACAGAAAGCCAGATGCACAAAGTGGCACATACATCTACAGTTCACTTGCAGTGGCACGAGGCCCTGGCATGCCATTCATTTATTCTCTCTCTCTCTCCTCCCTCATCTCTCTTTCTCTTCACAAATAAATAAATCAAGATATTTTTAGGATCCCAGGTGTGATGGTGCAAGCCTCTAATCCCAGCACTCGGGAGGCAGAGGTAGGAGGATCGCTGTGACTTTGAGGCCACCCTGAGACTACGTAGTGAATTCCAGGTCAGCCTCGACTACAGCAAGACATTATTTAAAAAAAAAAAAAAACACAAATATATGTATTTTAGGAGCTGGAGAGGAGGCTCAACAGTTAAAGGCACTTGCTTGCAAAGCCTGATGGCCTGAGTTCAATTCCCTAGTACCCACATAAAGCTAGATGCACAAAGTGGCACATACATCTGGAGTTTGTGTGTTGTGCCAAGAGGCCCTGAAGTGCCCATTTTCTCATTCTGTCTCTGGTGTGAAGCCAAAGGACAACTTCCAGTGGCATCCTCAGGAAAACCTCCCACCCCCTTTTTTATTTTTATTTTATTTTAGTTTTGGTGTTTCAAGGTAGGATCTTGCTGTAAGCCCAGGCTGACCTGAAATTCACTATCCCACCTCCTTTAAGACAGAGTCTCTCACTGGCCCGGAGCTCACCAAGTGGACTAGCTGAGCAGAGAGCCTCAGGAATTCCTGTCTTTGCCTTCCCACCATTGGGGATTACAGGTGTATTCCACCATGCCTGACAGTTTACACAGGTGCTGAGGATCAAGGTCAAGTGCTCATGCTTGCCAGGCAAGCCCTTTACCAATTGAACTCTCTCTCCAGCCACTTATGCATTCTTTATGTCTCCTTGTTGCTTATTTGAAAAGTCTCCCCTGCCTTACTCATCTTCTCAACCATACAACATTCAACCACATGTATCTTGGTTTAGAAAAACCAGACCCCAAACATGTATTTCCAGTCTCAGCCCACAGGTGAACCACTGGGACCTGCTAGGTTGCTCCCCAGTTCCAGGCTCTAACTACAAGCACTCTGGCTTGCGTAGCACGACTGGGTGGGTTACACTGGCATTGTAAATGGACTTGCAGTGTTCCCTAGAATGGGCAGTTGTTAAGGGTGCAAAACCTGGAAGACCTTCTCGGCACAGTTCTTCACTCATTTCATCCTTACTGCTCACTGCAAGTCTGAATCCCACAGCAAGGGAATTCCTGGTGGGCCCTGGCCTTTACCAAAATTTGCTGTAGTAGATGATCGGAGCTGTAAGGCTGAAAGAGAGCAGATCCCTGAGTGGCTAGGAGCCTTTACTGGATGCTAGGAAAAAAAAAAAAAAAAAAAAAAAAAAGGATAGCTACAGAGAAAGGAATGGATTCATAAAGAACTCTGCTGCAGGGTTAATGTGACAATAATTATGATTCCTGGTTCTCATCCTATCTGATTAGAGGCTAAGAGGATGAACTTAGAGATCCTCTTACATATTCAAATGGAGTGCCTCAAAAAATAGCTAGAATCACAGTGTATCACACCTTTATTTATATTTGAGAAAATAAAAGATTGAGTTGGGAGCAGATCCAGCCACTTGTCTCTGAGGAGGGCTATCATATACCCCATTTCAAGAATGAATATGATACGACTCATTGAATTATATTTCCATTTATTTCTAAGACAGGCTCAGGACTATTCATAAATGATAGGGCATAGGCCCTTGGGGTGTGGTCTGCCTCTCAGAGCTCCTTTGAAAGAACATAATGGTTCAAAGAAAAAAAAAAAACCTCTAGGTCCTAGAATACGCTCCAAAGCACAACCCACATGACAACCCAGATGACAACACAGAGCAAAGTGACATGTAGAGAGTGATCATCCACGTCTTCTGAGGAAAGGTCACGCCCCCATACAGTAAGCCCCCCTAAAAACAGCAGTGCTCCCTCCTCAGTCGGAGGAGTGAGGGCACCAGAGGAGAAGAGGGCCTCGCTTCCATTCTACACAATGTGCTCCATCCCATCTAGGAGCCTGCGTGCTTCACACAGGCTTCCACTGTTCGCGGTCCGTAATGCCCACAGGATATCCACCAGCCACGTGTGACTATTTGAATTTAAATGATTAAAACAGAGTATGATGGAAATTTCCGTGTCTCTGGTATACTATGACATTGCCAAGTGCTCAGTCACTGTGTGCCCCGCTGGTTCCATCTTCAACATCACAGACACCAAACATTTCCAGGAGCCCAGCAAGGTCTGTTGGAGAGTGCCAGCCTCAGTGGCCCTCCAGCCTTGGGAAAGATGGAGTCATTTGACACAGAGTAGACCACTGGAATTATTCATGTCTTTCGTGCCCAGGACAATTGTCCCTTTACTTTGGCTCTAATGTGCTTTCTCCTCTCTCTCCCTTCCCCTCCCTTCTTCCCTCCCTTCCTTTTTTTCTGTTTTGTTGTTTTGTTGTGTTTCTTGAGACAGGGTCTCATTTAATCCAGGCGGGCTTTAAACTCACTAGGTAGCCTAGGCTGGCCTTGAACCTTTGCCCCTATGTCCCAAGTGCTGGGATTACAGGCATGTGCCACTACCACGTGGTTAGCTGTGATCACGTTGGAGTTCAGCTGTTTGGATAAGGCATGGAACAGCTACCATCTTCTGCCTCTCCCTCTGCTCCACTGCGGAGCTGAGCCCACAAAACATCACTGGCTGCCCTCACCTCCTGGACTAGGAGTGAGGAGCCGTTTACCTTCTCGTTGCTGGGACAAGACACTTCACCAGAAGCAGCTTATGGAAAGAAGGGGTTGATTTCTGGTGTACAGTTTTGACAGGAAGTTTCATCGTGGCAGGGAAAGCAAGGGGGGGGCAGACAGCCGGGCATCACACCTTCACGTCAGCAGTGAGAGAGGCAGTAGAGAGAGTGAGCGCACTACACTGGCACGCAGGGCTGGGCTTTAAAATCCCAAGGCCCATCCCAGTGACACACCTCCTTCAGCAAGGCTCTGCCCCTCAAAGGCTCCACCAGCTGGAGAGGGAATGTGAGGCTTAATTACAGACACGTGAGGCTGTGGGGGCGTTTTACCTTCAAGCCATCACAGAGGGCCACCACAGTCACCACTCAGGTTGCATCAGTGTTGTCGTAGTCTAGCCTTCCCTGGCTCATAGGTAAACCCAAACTTCACAGAGGAACTCACCCACTAAGCTGAAGGTTTCTAGGCATTCCTGCCACGGGAAAGAACCCTGTTAATTGTTCAAAAACATTCCAGAGCAGTGGCCTTTAATCCCACCTTGGGAGGCTGTCTGGATGAGCAAGCCAGGGTTGAGCTCTGCAGCAACAAAAATCTTTTTGGGCTGGGACATGTTGCACCTGCCCAAGGCCGAACGCTGGTTATGACAAGTCACAGACCATGTGATAGCTCACCCACTAACCTGAAGGTTTCTAGTCTTCATTCCTGCCATCCAGGACAGGACAGTTCCTGTTACTTAATCAGTTCAAAAACATTCCGGACACATAACAAACTACATGACTGTCAGTTGGGCAGAAGAAATTCAGCACACCCAGTTGTTGAAAGCAAGCACAAAGTCAGGTGTGGTGTGGTGCACCCCTATAACCTCAGCAACCAGGAGGACAGCAAGGTGAGAAATAGCAAGACCCGCCCAGGGCCTCAAATCGAAACAAAACAAGGGGCGGGTGTGTGTGTGTGTGTGTGTGTGTGTGTGTGTGTGTGCATGCTTCCCTGCACTTGGGAGCCTGAGGTAGGAGGCTCACCACGATCTCCAGGCCAGCCTGGGCTACAAAGTCTGAATTACAAGTCAACCTGGGCTAGAGTGAGACCCTGCTTAAAAAGAAAAGATAATACAAAATAAACCAAGGTCCAGAGCTGGAGGGACGGCTCAGTAGGCAGACCCCTTACTGAGCAAGCTTGGTGGCAGGAGTTCAGATTCCCAGCACTCACGTAAAATAACAGCTGAACACAGGAGCGTGAGTGAATGTGGTTCCTGCCTACCTAAGGCAAGAATGGAGACAGAGGCAGGAGAATCCCCCAAGAGCTAAAGCACTAGCCCAGCTAGTGTGGCATTCCCCAGCGGTCAATAAGGAACCCTGCCTCAAACAAGATGGAAAGGAAGGATTGACATATGAAATTATCCTCTGACTTTCATGTATGTCATAGCATATATGTGCCCGTGTGCACACGCATGTGGACACACAGAGAGAGAGAGAGAGATCTTATTTTTAAGTCCAGAGATACAAATTCCTTAGGTTAGGGTTTCCTCAAACTTCATTCATTCATGTATCACTTCTATTCCATTCTTACACTACCCCATACTATAATTTACCAATATCCTTTCTTTTTTGAGACAGTCTCATGTAGCTCTGGTTAGCTTTAAACTTGTTATGTAGCTGAAGCTGGTCTTGAACTCCTGATCCTCTTGTTTCTACTTCCCAAGTGTTGGGATTACAGGTGTATATCCCTGCACCCAGTTAATAGTTGTGTGTGTGTGTGTGATTGCGTGCACGTGTGTGCATGCGTGTGCGCTCTTTGTGTGCATACCCTTGCACACATGTGTGGTACTGGGAACTGAACCCAGGGCTTTGTGCCTGCTAGAAAAGAATTCTACTTCTGAGATATATCACCTACTTCTTAATATCTTTTTAAATTAACTCACTATTCTGTCATTTAGATTTATTTGGAATGAATTTACTTAAACGTGTTTCTTGTGGTCATTAGAAAACCATCACTACAAGCCGGGTGTGGTGGCACCCCTTTAATCCCAGCACTCAGGAGGCAGAAGTAGGAGGATCGTTGTGAGTTCAAGGCCACCCTGAGAGTACATAGTGAATTCCAGGTCAGCCTGGGCTAGATTGAGACCCTATCTCAAAAAACAAGAAAGAAAGAAAGAAAGAAAGAAAGAAAGAAAGAAAGAAAGAAAGAAAGAAAGAAAGAGAGAAAGAGAGAGAGAGAGAGAGGAGGGAGGGAGGGAGGGAGGGGGAGGGAGGGAGGGAGGGGGGGAAGGGAGAAAGAGAGGAAGAGAGGAAGAGAGGAAGAGAGAAAGAGAGGAGGGAGGGAGGGAGGAAGGAAGGAAGGAAAAGAAAGAAAGAAAAGAGAGAAAGAAAGAAAGAGAAAGCCATCATGACAGTGCCTAGATGATAATTTTGAAAAGTTTACATCCTCAGCTGGACTGAAGTTGTCTAATACAACAATTCAAAAATCTAAAATCTGAAATTTGTGAGCACAAAGCATCTGGAATTTCAAATCATGGATGCTCTACTGTATGTATGTTTATGTACTGGTGTACATAAACAGGCCAACTTCTGAAAAACTCTGAAATTTGAAACAAGACAAGAATCTTATGCTATAGCCTAGGATGGCCTCAAACTCATGGCAATCCTCCTGCCTCAGCCTCCAGAGTGCTGAGATTATAGGCATGAGCCATCCTACGTGGCCCTCATTAATAAATCTCAGTAACCTTTTTTCCCTATCCAAGTTGAGGAAAACAAAAGCAATATTCATGTGATTCCGGATGATTTTATATTCTTTGAAAATAAAACAATACCACTTTAATTAATGATCCATTATATTTAAAATAAAAAGTATGATTCATTGATACATGTTGTTGTCAAGAAACACTGTTGCCAGAAATAGAAATAACAAAATCCAAGAGACTGAGTGGGCTGTAAATTGTTCTGCTGACCCAGCTTGGGAGAAATATTCCTTTCGCCCTCAAGAGAACCAGACCATCACTTAGCATATAAGCCATCTTCCCTAATGGTGACCAGGTTGGAAACAGGCCACTTCTAGCACTTAACACATAGTGTTCCGAGCTTCAATCTCTTCTGCCTCCAAGGGCTCAGGATGCGGGACAAAAGACACCTCCCCATCCCACTCCCATATGGTGATGCTGTCTTGATGATAGGTCTCCGTTCCCACAGAGTATGCGGACTGCACTGTCACCCTAGCTTATCCATGTCTGAAAGCTGAAATCAAACTGGTCACCCAATTCCCCACGCCTTTCAAAACGAACACAAAGAGTGGAACAGAGCCATTGTAAGGCCATTCCCTTGTCTGGAGAACCATGTCCCAGAGGTGGACAGGATAACTCCCTCCCCTAGAGAATACAGGCTTCCCTAAGTCTGTAACAGGCACAATTTCCCATATCCTTAGTCCCAGGTCATGCTGCATCCAGTCTCCTCTGCTGATGCATGACGAAAACACAGTTGCTCCTCAGGATCTGTGAGGACTGAGATACTCAAGCAGATCAAAACATGCAGATGCCCTAATCTCTTAAAAAACACATGGTGGGCTGGGAGATGGCTTAGTGGTTAAAGCGCATGCCTGCGAGGCCTAAGGACCCAGGTTTGATTCTCCAGGTCCCACATAAGCCAGATGCACATGGTGGCACATGCGTCTGGAGTTCATTTGCAGTGGCTAGAGGCCATGGCATGCCCATTCTCACTCTCTCTCTCTCTCCCTCTATCTCTAATAAATAAATAAAAATAAATCTTTGAAAAAAAATCGCATGGTGTCTGCATATAGCCCATACTCATATACCTTACATCACCTCCAGATTACATATAACTAACACCATTAACACTATGTAAATCATCGTATCCTATACTGTTTGGGGAGTAATGTCCCCACCGAAACGTCTGTACATGTTTGACTACAGATGAAACTCCCTTGCCCATCTGTGACTGGCTGCATCTAGAGATAGGGAAAATGCAGAGAGCTGACAGCTTTCCAGGCAGTATTATAGGGTGCCTTTCATTCTGGTCCCAGGCTTGCTGCCACGGGGAGCAAATATGCAGCTGGCCAGTGGGAGGACAAAAACAAAGTTGGGAAGGACAATAGTTCTTGGCACCCTTGGCCCACTGTGCTGTGCCTGTGACTTAACAGATAGTCCTGTGACAAGCAGGAACTCTCTCCTGAGTCAAAACTGGATGTCCTGCTCCTCTGTCCCCTGGTCACATTTGGAAAATGTGTGAGGGTTGGGGCATGGAGGACGAGGTTGCCTAGTGACAGATCTGCAGTGGGGACACTTTGCACAAGCGCTCCCACCACTGTGCGTAAGTGGAGATTCTAAAGGCATGCCTCACCTGCAGGAGACTAGAACTGAGATTTCGCAGTTCCCTTTATCCTCAGGAATACTCTAGGACCCCAAGTGGACTCTGAAATTGTATATAGTAGTAAGCTATACAGAAACCTCAAAAAAAAAAAGTAACAACTTCACGGAAGAGAGGTGCCACAAAGAACCACAGTCACTGAAATGCTGAGACGCTGAGACAGTCCCTCTAAGAAGACTGCTGGGCCAGGAACAGGTGGGCACTGTCTACAGCGTGGACACGCTGGACCAAGGTTTGACTCATGTCCCAGACAGCATGGAACGGGGTATGCAAGATTTTACAGAGCCATTTAAAACATCTGAACTGTTTACTTCTGGAATTTCCCATTTCATAAAGCCTGTGGGTGATGATGGGTAACTGCGAAGCCACAGAGAGTGAAACTGAGGCTAAGAGGGGACTTCTTACTCCATTGGACATAATGTATGTTCAGGAGTGACAATGCCACATCCCTGTCTGAGCACAGGTGCTCAGAAACAGCATCCTTCGCTCATACACCCTGGACCACTTGACCCCAAGTCACTTTCCACTCTCACACCAGACACGGTGGCCCTGGTCCTTCTTCCTGCGCCCTCAGTGTACTCAACACATGGAGGAGAGAGAAAGCCAAACGCCCAAAGTTAATACCAACAGAGGGACAAGGGCTATCAGAGAGGTGGGTGAGGGAAAGACAGATCATGACGGACAGGTTTGCTAATCAAAGGCTGTCTCTGCACCTTTTAGATGGCAGGGCTGGGGACGAAGCTCAATGGTAGGACAGGAGCTTAGCACACATAAGGCTCCAGTCTCCATCTCCAGCACCAGAAGAGGGGGAAAAAAAAACAAGATTGGTTTGCCAGGGCCATGATAAGAAGCATAAAACTTTCCATCCAGGCTCCCTGGCAGTCATTTTCGGGGATAAATGTGTTTGTAATGCCAAGATTAGAGAGAGTGCCATTCTGAATATGCAGCCAATTGACGTTACTGCTTCTCCGTGGGGGTTCGGGCAGGGAGGTATTCACAGAGGAAGTAGACTTGAAGGATGCCAGTGATTAAGCCCTGATGAAGCATGGTGAAAATGCAGACCCCTGACTAGTAAAACCAGCCCCAGGTCTCCAGTTTCTCACACTGAGAAAGCTGCAGAAGAGAGGGACTACAGGCAAGGCAAGGCGGAGCGTGAAGGAGAAGCCACAAATAATTTGACCAGCCAGATGGGGTTGGGACCTAGAGATTACCAGCTTTCTTTTGCTTTTGTTCCTGCCTGTTTTCCAGGCAGCGCCTGACTTTTCTATGAAACAAAGCTGTCTAGGTTAGGAGAGCTAGGGACACCAGAGAGACCCCGGCGGGGGGTGGGGAGGGGGCAGTTACCCTACCCGGGTCTAGCTTCTCATCTTGCCAGTTCACTGCAGGCCGGAAATACAAAGACACTGCCCGCCACCCCCCACCCTCCAGCCCTTGCCTTTGGGCCTGGGCCTGATCCACAGGAAACTTCTTTCTTGATTAGGCTCCCACTGAGCCAGGGTTTAACTTTCCATCTTTCCTTTCCACCCACACACACTACCACTCCACCGAGAGCCCAGGCCAGGGGAGCCTTGCATACAAACTGGCCCACCCACAACCACCACCGGGGGCTAGTTCCAAAACTCACACAGCCAATCGTGCCTTCTTCTGGGATCCAAGAGACCCGTTGTTTAATTCACCAGGGAATGTTCTCTCTACAGCAAGCTCATCCTTCCTCAGCGTTTTATTGTTTGGGGGTACAGTATTTGTGGTGTGGGGTACTGTATGTGGAGGCTGGAAGAGAACATCAAGACGCACGCACGCACACACGCGCACACACACACACACACACACACACACACACACACACACACGTGCCTCCAGCACTCAGCAGGGCTTCCCTTGAGAAGGAATCTCTCTAAACTCACAGCTACAGTTTTCACGGGACCCTTTGACCCTCCAGTCTCTACACCTCACAGGACTGGGGTTTCAGGCCTGCGTGGCCATGCCCCAGCTGTGTACGTGGGTGCTGGGGAGTTGAATTTGGACTATCTCAGGCTCCTTTGGGCTTTTATACTTATTGAACCATCTCCTCAGGCCCTTAGTCAGCATTGTAGCAGTCCAAATTCAAGGGGCAATTAAAACAAAGCCAAGGTCTGATGTCTGAATCCTCCTCCTAAGCATGTGCAGAGAGGGTGTGCAGAGAGTATGCAATGGCACACTCCCAGCTCTCACCACGCTGGCCCCGCAGGCCAGCCTTTCCCCAGGTTTCCCCACAGGCTAGCACAGAAGGATTTTCAACACTCACTTGCAAGCATGGACATAAACCAAATGATTCAGAGACTCTTAACTACTCCCAGTGAATTGGTCACGGTCACGTGGCCCATCTGGGTATTTCCTTTCAAAACACTCTCCAACAGAAATGGAATCCAGATGTTGTCAGTGAGAATGTACCCAGTCCCCTTCCGAGGTGGCACCTTCAAAATGAGTCCACTTCACTGGACATTTTTATGTGTAGATGGTTAGTTCCCCTACCAGCGTCCGAGCTCCCCCGGGCCTCAGCACAGAAGCATGGCCAGTGCTTAGGCTCGTTAAGAGCTGATGAAGGGACTGGGGAGATAGCTCAGTGGGTCAAAGTGTTTGCCTTGCAAGATGAGGAACTGAGTTCAAGCCCCAGAATCCATGTAAAATAAACCGGATGTGGTGGTGCATGCTTGTAATCCCAATGCTGGGGGGTGGGCGCGGGGGCAGTTAGTCAGATCCTGGGAGCTCGCTGGTCAGCAAGTCTACTCACCACTTTTGGTGAGTTCAGTCCAGTGACAGACCCTATCTCAAAAAAAGGTGGACAGTCATGATGGTAGAAAAAGATCTGCACCTGTTGGGGAAGAACAGTCATCAACAGTCTTGACCAGCCATAGACAGTGTAAGCGTTATGGCTGAACAGCCAGGTCAAATGTACCAACCTGTGCAATGGTCACCATTTTCACGGGGAAACCAGTTCTCTGATCAGACTTGAGGCCTGCTCCATGGGAAGAAATTCATGCCGAGTAATGGAACCTAATCAAAAACCTATGGCTAGGGGCTGGAGAGATGGCTTAGTGGTTAAACGCTTTCCTCTGAAGCCTAAGGATCCCGGTTCGAGGCTCGATTCTCCAGGACCCACGTAAGCCAGATGCATAAGGGGGGCACATGCATCTGGAGTTCGTTTGCAATGGCTAGAGGCCCTGGTGCGCCCATTCTCTCTCTCACTCTCTCTCTCTCTACCTGCCTATTTCTGTATCTCTCTGTCTCTCTCAAATAAATAAATAAATATAAAATATTTAAAATTAAAAAAAATAAAATAAAAAATAAAAAAACCTATGGCTAGCTGGTCATGAGCCCTAGTAGGGGAACTGTAAATGTTGCCTGGTTAAATAGATATATTATGCCCACTAAACTGCCCTCGGAATACTTATGCTTATGCTCACATATTAATACTACTCTCGTTTTTGGTTAAAGAAGCTTCTCTTTTCAGATGGTGGTGACCACTGGATGTGACTCAAAACTCATCAGAGTGCTGAGAAGTGGCAGTGGAGCGTTCAGCACTGAGTGAAGCATCTCTGTCCCACCCTCTAAAGCTCAGGGACCATTGCAGACCAGGTGATGAAAAGAATGCGAGAACCATAGCGAGGGGAGGAGTGCACTGATTTCAGTACTGCTTTCCCCGCCACAAGGTGGGAGTGGCTTCCCTGATCTCACAGAGGCTGATGCTACCTATACAGAATCTGTGTCCTGAGAAGGAAAGCAATGATGCAATAAAAAATAGAAGAGAAACTACCTGGAAGGAAGATGGGATGGAGCGAAAGGGACATTCAGGAGGGTGGGGAAAGGGGATGGTGATCATGGTATTCTGTCCGCATGTATGGAACTTGTCAATAAAAAGGCTTAAAATAAAATTAAAAAATAAAAACCGTTCCTGAGGAGAAATACCTGAGGTTGTCCTGTGGCCTCCACTTTCAAGAGAACACATGTACACCCGAACACACACACACACACACACACACGCACACGCACACGCACACCAGTTTGTCCAGTGAATTCATGTAATAAAGAGTATTGGGTTAAATACCAATTAATGTCAGGAACGAACAAACTGTTTCCTGGACAAAGTTACAGATGGATTTAGACCTGGAAAAGCTTGATCCTCTCATTAGTTAATGCTTGTCATCAAGCTAACAGCCAGGTTTTTCCTAATACCTTCTTGTGTTGATTTGAATGGTCCTTTATGTGGAAGCTTTATTTAAAAAAATAAATAAATAAACCTTTCCTGGATGATAATGATAATAGGAATAGTGGCTGTAGGAGGTGTCACTGGGGGAGGATCCTGGAGCCCAGGCCTAAAGTGTCACTGGGGGAAGCTCTCATTTCCAGCCCCACCGTATGGCGAAGGGAGAGTGAGCTCTAGTGTTTACTGGTGTTGGTGTTGGTGTTTGCTGTGGTTGTTTCTCTCTGTGTGAATGTGTGGAAGTAAGCGACTTCTGCCACTGATGGAACTTCCCCTGGATTTGTAAGCTGAAATAAATCCCTTTCTCCCATAAACTCTGTTTGGCTGGATTTCGTCCAAGCAGCATGCAGCAGACTGCAACAGGCATCGTTTGATATTTCAGAAATCCCACCGTTCTTTACAATCCAACTCAAATGGCTGTACACATTTTAATGAGCACTTACTCCAGGAGTGCCAGGCCTAGCTCAGAAAGATACGCAGGTCTTCATCACTCTTCACTCTGTCCCTACAACCCTGGTGGTTTCTAACATCACCTGGCTCCTCAGGGTGGTAAGACTGGTTGGAGTTAGTCCTTGGAGCCTTCGCGAATGCTATCAATACTCAGTGCCTTCTCTGAAACCCTGGTTCTCCCTATGGCTTCTTCTCCAAGTACGTAAAATAATTCAGCCATCCTTCCATCCCCTCTGCTCCACCGTATCCTCTCTGAAGACAAGCTGTCTTACTCTAATGGCACTCCCAAGAACAGGTTCAGTGACTGCACAACCTGGCGATTCAGTTGCTTTCTTGTTGCTGGGACAGAACACCCAACCCAAAGCAGCTTATGAAAGGAAAGGCTTACAGTGTTGAAGGGAAGCTTCATCATGGCAGAGCCAAGACTGGGCATCACACTTGCAATGGCAACTGGCAGGAAGCAACGTGAGAGTGAGCTAGCTAGCTAGCTAGCTGGCAGTCACAACCTCAATGCCCATGCCCCAGGGACATGCCTGACACACCTTCTCCAGCAAAGCGCCACCTACCAAATTGCCACCAGCTGGAGACTGAACATAAGGCTTAAACACAACCAGGTGAGGCTATGGAGAGCACTTTCCATTCAAGCTGCCACGCTCAGGGAGTTTCAGAAACAGCAGAACAGAGGCCTGGGCTTCCTGCCCTGGAGAGTCTGGTCTTGGCAGGGTACTTGAACCTTCCTCTGTACAAGGTGTGATGGTTAAGTTTGTGTCAACTTGATTTGTTTAGGAATCCACAGACATTCCTCATTAAGTGTGTCTCTGAGGCTGCCTCTAGGAAAGATTAACTAAAGGAAGAATCCTTCCCCCAGGGGTAAGCCCTTCCCCCAGAATGGGCAGCCCCTCTTGGAGGAGGGGGCTGGTTGATAAAAAGAAGCTCTGGGAAGAAAGGCTCTCTCTCTCCCACCTGGCTGCCAGTGCTGCTCGCTCCTTGCCACTGGGTGCTTACTGCTTGGTGCTTTCCGCTTGGTACTTGCTGCTTGGTGTTGCTGCTCTCCAGTGTGGACTGAAGACCAGGGTGAACTGAAGAGAAGTGTCTCTCCAGGAAGCCTCCAGGCCTTCAGTGCCAGATTGGGACTGCCGAGGCCTCCAGCCTCGTGGTCTGAGCAGCTACCGGGTTCCTTGACTCTCGGACCTGCAACCTGCTATTGCTGGACTGTGTAAGCTAATCCAATAAATTCCCTTATACAATTCATTCTATCCGTTCTGTTTCTCTAGAGAACCCTGACTAATACACAAGGTTTCCTAGGTGCTGGTGGCATACAGCCAGGTGTGTTGACCATGGTCTGCCTCAACTGGCTTCAGTGCCTTGCCCATCACAGGTAGGAATCAAGCTTAGCTAATGAATGAATGCATGGCTTAACGAATAGCCATTATTATTAGGTGTCATGTAAGCATATATAGTACCCTCTCCAAGCCTGCTAACATCTCCACTTCCCTCCTCCATCCCCAGCCACACCATCCTTCTGCGTGTTCTGAAACTGGACAAGCTCTCTGTGAGCCTTACCACCCTCCACAGCATTACCATACTTTATCACTATTTCATACCTGATCTGTTTCTTTTTTCCTATTTATTTATTTGAGAGAGAGAGAGAGAGAAAGAGAGAAAATGGGCTTGCCAGCTCCAGCTGCTGCAAACAAACTCCAGACACATGCACCACCTTGTGTGCATCTGGCTTATGTGGGTCCTGGGAATTGGACTCGGGCCCTATGGCTATGCAGGCAAGTGCCTTAACCACTAAGCCAGCCCTCCAACTTGTACCCGATATGTTATATAGCTTTTTTATTTAAACTAGGTCGTACTATGCAGCCCAGGCTAGCTTGGAACTCGTGACCCTCCTCCCTGAGCTCCCTAAGTGCTGTGATTGCCAGTGTGCACCACCACTCCAGGCTGTTTGGTTCTTCCTACTTAGGAGGCGGGACCCTCCAGCCGGATATGGATTCTCTGCAGAGACAGTCCAGTCCTTTGCTGTTGGCAGCCCCTGGCAGCAGTGCTAGGTCTGTGTGTCTCTTGTGGAGAAAGAAAAAAGGCCTAACTGACTCTCCAGGTTCCTTCCAGGATCTGTCTTGGGAAAATACAATTGTGCAGAAACAAACAACACTGAAATGGGGGGGGGGGGCTGGACGTGCAAAGCCTAACGATCTGGGTTTGATTCCCCAGTACCCACATAAAGCCAGATGTACAAAGTGGTGCATGCTTCTGGAGTTTGTTTGGAGAGGTCAGAGTCCCTGGCACACCCATTCTCATTCTCTTTCTCTGCACATAAATAAATAAAAAATTTTAAAGGTCAGACATCAGCTAATTCATTTATGAACTTCCTAAAATTGTATGTGAGGTATCACTCACGTTTACAGTTTTCTGTGGGGAAACCCCATACCTTTCATTACACTCTCAAAGGAGCTTTATTGCTCTCAAAAAGTTCAAATCCAGCTAGCAGAATTCTCCATTATGGATGCAGAAACTACACTTTCCGAAAGAAGGTAGTGCAGCTGATAGAGACAGAGGTATAAGGTCCAGTCCTTCACATGACTCCTTTACGGAAGCTAGAGACCTTCCATGAGACATCGTCACAGACTCTGTGCTCCAGATGCCCTCAGCAAGAAGACACCATATTCTCCTTCCTGGCTGCAGTGGCTCCTGCTCCCTGGTGCTTCCCCCATGGTGGTCAATATCAATGGAATGTCACCCTGCCACATGCCCATGGGCTATTCGTTCGGCATCACGGACTCCAGACCCAATAGACAGGGATGAAAAAGAGAGAACGGGGAACCTGCAGCCATTTGGGAGGAGTACAAAGAAAGATGGAAAGCAGGCTACAATAATAAGGATGGGGGCATAGTTAAACCTCCATCAGAAGTAGGCTGACTTGTCCCCTGCCTTCAGAAATTTGCTTCGTAACACAGTATTCCTAGTTTTCAGTTAGTTGTGGTATGAAAAGATTAAAAGGAAAATTCCAGAAATAAATTCATAACTTTTATTTTTTTAATTATTTTTATTTATTTGTAAGTGGAGAGAAAGAGGGAGAGGGAGAGAATGGGCATGTCAGGGCCTCTAGCCACTGCAAATGAACTCCAGATGCACACGCCACTTTGTGTATCTGGCTTTATGTGGGTACTGGGGAATTGAACTCAGGCTGTTAGGCTTTGCAAGCAAGCATCTTAACCATTCAGCCATCCCTCCAGCCCCATTAATTTTATTTTTCTCAATACTTGGAGTCAAACACTGGCCCTCGAGTGTGCTTGGCAAGTACTCTATACCTGAGCTACAGCCTCAGCATATAATTTTCATACAATCTGTATTACGGTATATTGTTCTAATTCTTCTGCTTTGTTCTTGTTGATCTCTTACTGTGCCTAATCTACGCATTAAACTTTATCATCATATGGATCGGATAGGTGGGTTTGGGTCTGACCTCTGAGGTACCCGGCCTCCCTCAGAGTCTTGGAATATCTCCTCTAAAGATCCAAGAAACAAACGACAAGTGTGGAAAAATGCTGCAAAGCAATCCAAGGAGCCTTGTCAACTTGTCCAGTTATGCCACCAGATTTCAAGGAACAGAGACCTCTCAAGTTACCTCAGGGGTGGCACTAGGCCTGGCACCCGCTCCTGCAGACTGTAATGTCTCTCTTCACCTCGGCTCTCTTCTCTCAGTCAGCTTTCTGACAGTTTTCTTAATAACTCTGGGTGTCGCGTGACTTCACTTCACCTAGTCTCAACACTCTCCCTGGCCATCCTGTTGTCACCGCAGCCAAACCTCCCTTTGGATGTCATCATCAAGCTCCCATGAGAGGGCGTATGGCTGGTTTCTCATTCCTTTGTGCCAAATCTTATGCCCTTATACAGACTACAGGATGGCATCTCTGGGGTGGCATGTGCACCCACAAGCCAGTCAGCAATGGCTATGCGTGTCTCATAGAGAATACCCAGACCCGCCTTGGATCCTCGAGGGGCTGTGGGCAGGCGGGTATAGTTTCTGTCACTCAGGAAC
The DNA here is from genome assembly GCA_036365145.1 of Orientallactaga sibirica. Classification (NCBI taxonomy): domain Eukaryota; kingdom Metazoa; phylum Chordata; class Mammalia; order Rodentia; family Dipodidae; genus Orientallactaga; species Orientallactaga sibirica. Next base: position 6,105,396 of record JAEOAD010000037.1, read on the forward strand.
TGACCCAGGCTCTCCAGTTGCATATGCTGGCACAGGCTTACACTGTGTTGAGAGCCAACTGTTAGATGTTCAGGAATTCTGTCAGCTATTTCTAATCCACTGCTAGTCTGAAGTTGGCCACAGTGGGAATATTTGCACCCCAGATGTTGGCAAATACTACAAACTCAGGCTTTTATGTAACCCCCACCCCCTGGAGAGAGCAAGCTCACCACGGTCTCATGCAGCACTGGTAGTTTAAGACAAAGAAAAAAATACATACATATATATATATATATATATATATATATATATATATATATATATATGACTTCAAAACAAAAAGCAATGGAAACAAATCTCCCCCGATGTGACACATTTCTATATAATTTACTCCTCCTTCACCCACCTTTCACTCCAGCCACCAAGGACAACTTCTTCATTATCCATTTGGTACAAAGGCCCACGTTGTAGCCGGTGCTCACCACAGTGAGCCATATCCCCTGCCTTCACAAACTTGCATCTATGTCTGTCAAGTTCAAGCCCTTCCCATAAGCCCCTCAGTTAGAAAAAGCTCTGCTTCCCATACTCTTCCGCCAGCCTGTTTTTATCCAGCCTTCTACCGTGAACTGCGGCTTCAGACAGTTTACAACTTCCCACAACAGCTGTCTATGTGTGTTGCTCTGACTTTTCCAAGAGCTCAACAGGCATCTGGTCGGTCCTCAGTCAGATATGCAGTCGGTGCAGGATGCATGGACATAGAAGTTCTATTTCCCAATGTTTCCAATAACACATCCCGCCTCCTGCATCTACCATTCCAGACCTGCTAGCCCACGAGGTCCCCCTCTGATCTGAGCCCTGTCACCTAAATCAGCAACAAGCAGATCCCAGGCCAGAAGGCTGCATGGATCTGATGTATACATGCAGTACTTTCCCCAGATCTAAATACCTGTACAAGGAGTAAGGGGGGTTAAGAATCAAACAACCGAGACTGGACTCTGGTCTGCAAACAGCAGGGTCATAGTTTCGTACTCCCCCCTCTGTGTCCCCGTGAGCTCAGGTAAGCCATAACAAAACACCACAGACTGGTGAGCTTAAATAGCAGACATTTATCTTTTCACAGCACCAGGGGCTAGAAATCCACAATTAAGTGCCGGTATAGTTGGCTTTTGGTGAGGGTCTCTTCTTGGGTTGTAGATGGAGATCTTCTGTGTCCATACATGAAACAGCAAGCTCTCAGGTCGTGTGTGTGTGTGTGTGTGTGTGTGTGTGTGTGTGTACATGCACATGCACAGACTTGATAGTTGTGAGGACCAAATGACAATTTGGGGTATGGTTTCTTCAGCATCATCCATCTTTTTTGGAACAGGGTTTGTCAATAACCAGAATGTGCCAACTAGGCTAGACTGGTGGCCAGTGAGCCCCAGAGAGTCAACCATCTCCACCTCCTCGGTGTGGAGAACCACCACGCCCAGCTCTTTACATGGGTTCTGGGGATCGAACTCAGACCCTCATGCTTGTGTGGCAAGCACCTTACCCACTGAGCCACCTCCCTGTCCTTTGGTATCTTTTCTTTTTTGAGAGAGACAGAGAAAGAGAGAGAGAAGGGGCATGCCAGCAGCCTCTCAGCCACTGTGAACAAATTCCAGATGCATGCGCCCCCTTGAGGGCAAGTGCGGCATTGCACCCTTGCATCACTTTGCATCTGGCTAAATGTGGGAGAATTGAACGGGCATTTTTAGGCTTGGCAGGCAGGCGCTTTAACTGCTAAGCCATCTCTCTAGCCCCTTTGGTATCTTTTATAACAAGACTTTTCATCCTTACATGAGAGCCTTACCCATTTCATCAAACCCAATAATCTTCCACATGCTCCAACTCCTAATACCAGTATGCTGGGGGATGGGGCTTCGACACATGAACAGGGCCGCAGAGACACAGCCCACTCACAACCAGTTAAAACCAATAACCTATCGCCTTTTAAGTAATTTAAGAAAGATGAATCAGAGGTTTGGGGAGCTAAATGAACAAGATCACAAGTTCATTGTCAAGTGGAGAAAATTAGTTCTTCACATCAGGGATTGCTAAACCAGTCTGGAGTACTTGAAAGCCTTCAAGAAGTGACAAGTGGAAACAATCAGATTACAATTGGTAAGTGGTGGAAATTCTGACCACAAAGTCATGGAGATCTTCTTTCTAACAGCCTCCTGAGGCGGTTTTCAGAAAGTTCAATGGAATTTCAACTTTAGATTGTGACATTATTTTAGCCAATGAATGTGGCCTTCCTGGCATTGCTTAATTTGCAGAAACATTCCAAAACTAAGCTTGGAATGGTGGTTCACAATGGTAATTCCAGTTCTTGGGAAACTGAGGCAGGAGGATGGACATGAGTTTGAGGCCAGCCTAGGCTGGAAAGTAAGACCCTGTGTCAGAAAGAAAAAGAAAGAAAGAAAGAAAGAAAGAAAGAAAGAAAGAAAGAAAGAAAGAAAGAATTATGAGAAAGGAGGGAGAGAGGGAGGGTCAGGAGTGGGGATGCACGCCTTTAATCCTAGCACTAGGGAAGTAGAGGTAGGAGGATCCCCATGAGTTTGAGGCCACCCTGAGACTACAGAGTGAATTCCAGGTCAGCCTGGGCCAGAGTGAGACCCTACCTCGAAAAACTAGAAAAAAAAAAAGGAGAGAGAGAGAAAGAGAAGGGGGAAAGAGTGGGGAGGGAGGGAGGGAGGAAGGAATGGGGGAAGCTCACTCTTCAAAACTGAAAAAAATGCCATAATCTGAAAATCAGCAAAGTAGAAAATATTATCTTTATTTTACAGATGAAAACATGAAGCTAAACAGTCAGACCACTGGACTGTACCTGCAACAGCTTCTTAATCCTGGGGTCAACACTGTTAGTTTCACTATCCCCCTTACCCTCCCAAACTCTAAGTACCCCAGAATATAAGTGCCCCAGCTAAGGAGATGGCTCAGTGGGAAAGCACTTTCTGTGCAAGCTTGACTACCCAAGTTCAGATCCCCAGAATGCACACAGAGCTGGACACTATAGCTTGAGCATTGGCAATCCCCGCATATCTATGGTGAAATGGAAGATAGAGAACCTCCTGGAAGCTGGTGAGCCAGCTGGCCTGGTGATCCTAACTGTGATGGAGGGATCCTGCCTCAAACAAGGCATAAGGGGAAGACTGCCATGGGAGGTTGTCTTCTGACCTACACATGTGCACCTTAGCATGTATGCCCCTCCCCCACAACTGAGTGTCCTTTAGGAAATGGATAATTCTTAAAGCAAGTTTACTCCAAAAGTGTGTTTAAAAAAAAAAGAAACTAGGGCTAGAGAGATGGCTTAGTGGTTAAAGCACTTACCTGCAAAGCCAAAGGACCCAGATTTGATTCCCCAGGACCCACGACAGCACAAGATGGCGCATGCGTCTGGAATTTGTTGGCAGTGGCTGGAGGCAGTGGCTGCCCATTCTCTCTCTCTTTCTCTCTGTCAATTTCTCACACACTCTCTCAAATAAATAAATTTTTTAAATATTTAAAAATTAAATAGAATAGTAAATGAATTTAGCAAGGAATTTTCAGAACTTGGAATGAATAAGATACAATGACAATTTCAGCAGGAAGAAAGACAAAACTCTTCTAATCGTCCAAAAGAATCAAATCCACCACTCCAGGCTGCTGCGAAAGGAAAGATAAAGTGTGTGGACAGCAGAAAACCTGCCACACCTTGGATATTTCTATTTCCCCCATCTGCTGCTGACAGGAGCAGTTTTCAAAAAGGACCACAAAGGTGCTCTACTGTTCCTGAGCTTTGACAACTATTAATTAATGTCTCCCCAACATAAACTTTTGTTCCCTAGCAAGTAAAAGAAATCAAAGCAAAAATAAAAGGGGAGTGCGGGGCGTGGTGGCACACACCTTTAATCTCAGCACTCGGGAGGTATAAGTAGGAGGATTGCTGTGAGTTCGAGGCCACCCTGAGACTACATAGTGAATTCTAGGTCAGCTAGACTAGAGTGAGACCCTACCTCGAAAAACCTAAATAAATAAATAAAAATTAAAAGGGGAGAGGGAAGAGGATGAGAGCAAAATTTCACGTCCTCTCTGACCTATAACATTTTAGTATTTTGGGTAGCAAAGGAAGGACACTCTTTTTCTACCTAAAATTTATCGTTATGTTCCTGCTTTAAACCAGAATCAAAATGCCACCAAAGAGGAGAGTGAGAGGGTGACAGCATGCTTGATGAGGTGATCTACTCGCTTTTGAAATAAGATGGACTGTCCAAACCTGAACAGAGCAAGCAGACACATACTTAATTCAAGGAAGAAAGTAGAAGAAACAGACTCAAATTTCCAAGGTTTTTGGCTTAGATCAGAAGTGAGACATGACAAGAATTCTTCTATGGACTCCAACCACGACTGAAGTTGTGAGCTTATGAGCAGACCTCCCCGAAGCCATCAAGCTATTGGAAAATCACTGTGAGCAGCAATCCTCACACTGCCAAAGGCGAATTGGATACCAACCTCTCCCCAGGCATGTCACGATCTTCTAAGAAATGACTCCAGGCTGTTCTATATGCAGACACATCTTTGGCTCAAGTAGGCAGGCTTATAGGCACATAAACAGTCAGAACGTAAATGATGGACCCAGGGACCCCTGGACACAAATGTCCATGGATTCATGAGTTTAGAGATGTATTCTGTAGCACTCTATCAGACCAGACCAAAGAGAAAGAAATGAGCCTTCATAAGTCCCCAGTACTCTTTCTATATGCTTTCTACACATTGTTGCATGTTTGTATCCATCCAGTGACCCATTGCATACAGAAAGCACTCAGCTAATGTAGACTGCCTCATTGCACTAAGGAAGGAGAACTCCACTGCATGGGGATTCCCACTCAAGTGGGCATGACTCATAACACCCATGCAAACTCACTGTGAGTGAACCACTCATTCATACATTCCTCTTAGGATCCCAGCCTGCTCAAAGCCAAGAAATGAGAGACCTCGGGGAGTGCAAACATTTCTCAAGGGAGCTTCTTGCAAGATCAAACCATTTTGTACAATTGGAAAATAAAATAGAATTTAGTCTGGACCTGTGAAGAAAGTTTAGAGGCAAGCAGTATCAACTACCTAGTCATCTCAACAAAGAGCCCCGTTGCCAGGCTAGCTCCCGGCAGGCAGCTCACCTGTAAACTTCAGACAACAATCACACACAGCCAGCCGTACGTACCAGGAAGTGCGCGCCTCTCACTCCTGCCTTCTCGCTTGGCCTACAGCTTTTTATGAGCTCAGAAAGGCAGAGAGCAAGGAAGGCTACAAGTGCTGGGCTTTAAGAATCCCAGCCTGAAGCAGCTGCCCTCGCAAGCGGCACTGCAGAGAATGGCTCTTGCACTGACCCTGATCTCAAGCCAGGCTCGGCAGCAGGGCACCATAGTCTGCAGATCTGAAAGTGGTAACTGTGGTTCTAGGTTTAGCTTGACACGTGCTGCCAAGTGAACTGACATCAGTCTCAATTCTCTTCACTAACTCAATGTTCTTTCGTTAAGTTTTTGAGGGTTTTTTTTTTTTTTTTTTGTTATTGTTGTTTTGTTTTTCCAGGTAGGGTCTTGCTCTAGCCCAGGCTGACCTGGAACTCATTCTGTATTCCCAGGCTGGTCTCAAACTCACAGCGATGCCCCTACTTCTGCCTCCCAAGTGCTGGGATTAAATGTGTGTGCCACCACGCCCAGCTCCTTTGTTAAATTTTTATCTACTTGCACATGTGTATGTATGGGTGTGCCAAGATCTCCTGCCACTGCAAACCAATGCCAGTCTGGCTTTACGTGAGTGGCTAGGGAATTGAACCCAGGCTGGCAGACTTTGCAAGCAAGTGCCTTTAACTGCTGAGCCATCTCTCTAACCTCCAGAAATTTTTTTCTTAAAGACATGCATTAATAACAATACTAGATTATGCAGGTAATTATACATAGATGTGCTACGTCATTACTGGAAAACTTTATGTAATGCAAGAGAAAGCATTATATACCCATCACCTTATCAAAATTAAACAATGGTATCAAACTTCATTGTCATTACATAAAGAAAAGTCCAATCCTGAGAATAATGGTTTATCGACCAAGAAATAGCCATTTAGGTCCTTGAAATAACCAACAAATTAACATTAATGCGATATGAGGTTGTGAGTTTTCAAATTCAGTATTATAAATGGAAAAGACTAATATAAACGCAAAAAATTTCAACTTTGTTTAACTGCAGAAAAATCTTGCATTTGGATTTTTTTATCATTAGAAATGAATAATTGGAGTATACCATACATAATTAACTGATGGTAGAAAGCAAAGTGTATTAAATTATACATAGCCATCAGGAATTACGGGAACATTTATCAAGCTAGAGCCTTGCTAGGGTGCGCAAGTCAGCATTGGAAGATAACACAGAAGGCCTGTGCACCAAACCCACCTAAAACATCCTGTGTTTTTTGAGGTTAACCTCCAAAATAGTTTCTTTCACAGGTGACAGCAATGGCTTCCTTGTGACACAGATGACATGAATAATAACAGGACTATTAAATTCAATTTGTTTGGATTAATCACCCATTCACATGTACAAAAATATTTCATAAAAGTTTTCCACTGCTGAACCCCCGGCTTTATTGTCTTCCAGGAATCAGTCCATAGCCAATTCCTTGTTCCTTCAGCAATGGTCAAGCAACGGATACAGGCATCTCTCTGTTATGTTGGTTACCTAAAACTGTGAATAACTCATAGCAGGTCCTGCAAAAAGTTTTTTTTTTTTTTTTCCCCTGGGTGAAATGAATATTACATATATTTTTTGCATCCTGCTCTGTCACTCAGATCCTGGAAAACTCCCCAACAATGAACCACCTTGCTCCTTTTCATTACTAAAACATTTACTTAGGTTTATGTGCAGAAAAACATAGCTCATTAAATTTGCACACCATGACAACTCACCTACCCACACGCAGATAGGAAAGAGAGTGTGCATGACATGATCAAGATGCCCTGACCCAATGGCACTTGTTGGAAAGACCGTCCTTTAATCTGCATGCTAGGGTCATTTTTATCAGTGTTTGGTAAGCCCAATTGCTCTTTACTGGCTGTATAGCATTCTATCATGTATAAGTATCATAAATTACTGTCCCTCCCCAATTAAGTGATACTTGTTTTTTTTAATGTTTCTTCTACAATGCTGTCATGAGTAATATCTGAACTTTATCCATACTTTATTTCCCACAGATGTGAGGCATATTATAGAATAAAAACTCTAAAATGGAAATGGAATTGTAAGTCAAAGGCCTCGTGCATCTTCAGTATGTGTGTGTGTGTGTTTGCATGTGTATGTAGTATGTGTCTGGGGTAGTACACATCTGTAGTATGTGTGGCCTGGTGTACATATGGCATAGTATGTGTGGTGTGGTATGTGTGTGGTATGGTTTATATGTAGAGGAGTGTGCATGGTGTACACATGTGTGTGTACAGATCTGTGAACTCATGTGCACACGAGGAAGCCAGAGGATGCTTTGAGTCCTGCAGATGGAGTCTCTCCCTGAAGCAAAAGCTACTGCTTTTCGTCAGGCTGGCAGGCTAGTGAGATCAACCCCCCCACCCTTGAACACACACACACACACACACACACACACACACACACACACGACTGTAGTTCCAGACATATGTGGCCCACACCCAAATTTTTATTTTTATTTATTTATTTATTGGGGTTTTTTGAGGTAGTGTCCCACTCTAGCCCAGGCTGACCTGGAATTCACTATGGAGTCTCAGGGTGGCCTCGAACTCACTGTGATCCTCCTACCTCTGCCTCCCGAGTGATGGGATTAAAGGCATGTGCCACCATGCCCAGCTATTTTTATTTATTTGATAGAGAGAGAGAGAGGGAGAGAGAGAGAGGATGGGTGTGCCAGGGCCTCTAGCCACTGCAAAGAACTCCAGACACATGTGCTCTCTTGTGCATATGGCTAATGTGGGTCCTGGGGAATCGAACCTGGGTCTTTTGGCTTTGCAGGCAAATGCCTTAACCACTAAGCCATCCCTCCAGCCCCACATCCAGATTTTTATATGGGTCCAAGGAAGCCTCATGTTTGTGTGGCAAATACTTTCACCCACTGAGCTATCTCTCCAGCCCCCTTCAATTTCAACCATTACTTGACAGAGGTTAAATCCATGCTAACTTCTTTTTTTATTTTATTTATTTGGGAGAGAGAAATAGAGGCAGAGAGAGAGAGAGCATGGGCTCACCAGGGCCTCCTGCCACTGCAAATGAAATCCAGACACATGTGCCACCTTGTGCATCTGACTTACGTGGGTACTGGGGAATTGATCTTGGGTCCTTTGGCAAGTGCCTTAACTGCTAAGCCATCTTTCCAGCCCCTAACTTGATTCTTGAAACCATAATGACCTCATGGTATGGTTACTGGATACAACACGCTTCCACTTCAAATATACCAAACTTCCCAATATGTTTGAGCCTTAGAGCCTTGCTCTGAGACAATTGTTCAACTATGCTTTTAGCATGCATTCGCTTAGAAAACGTATATAGCCTTCAAATATGGAGCCCATGAATCCTGCAAGGCAGAAAAGAAAAACGCCACTGTCAGGATTTGACAGCAGTCTTCTGCTGACCACAGTAAGAATAAAGGCGATGTCCTCGGAGGGAGTCCAGCTGGCCCGTCAGCAGCAGCAGCAGCGGGTAGGTGTTCCTGTGTTAGGAGGATCTTGCTCCAGAAGAATGAGTGTCAGCATGAAATGAGGCCCCATCTCCTTACCCAGAGTTAAGTGGTCTGTTGCCACCACAGCGTACAGCAGAAGCCAGGTCGTGGAAGAAGAGGGTACCTGACTGCATCAGATGTTTAGGATATTGTATCCCCATGCTGCTCCAATCAATGTCCAACAAAACTACACATTCTCAGACTTCCAGGTCACTCTTACATGTCCCTATTGTCAACATGCCTATCCTTCACCCCTCAGTGCTTTGTGAAACACAGTGACACCAGTTCTCAAACCGGCCTGTGATGTTGTGGTAAGAATGCCACCTTGCTTATTAATCTTGCAACTGATATCATATCACCATCAAGGCACTGGTAACCATAGACCCGAGGCTTCAAGCAGAGGCCTGACACCCTAAGAGAGGTGGGTGGCCAAACTGTGAAACCCACAGGGCATCATCCCTTTGTAGGCTCAAACGTACTTCCTTTACCGAATTCTTTAAAAGGGGAATGTTGCTTAGTATTGATTTGTGATCAGTCATTGATTTGTGATAGGTTTCTTATGTTTTGCAGTGTGGAGAACGGAACTCGGGGCAAGGAAAATACTCCACCACAAAGCAACAGTCCCAGTCCCTAGATCTTTTCGTTGTTGCTTCTTTTGTTCTGGTTTAAGACAAGTTTCATTTAGCCCAGGCTAGACTCAAACTCATTATGTAGCCAAGGTTAGCTTTGAACTTACCACGCTGCTTCCACCTCCAAAGAGCTGTGATTACAGGTATGCATTACCACACTGAGCCTTAGAACCTTGTAGTTTTTTTAAAATATTTTATTATTTATTTATTTATTTGAGAGAGAGAGAGAGAGAGATACAGAAATAGGCAGGGAGAGAGAGAGAGACAGAGAGAGAGAATGGGTGTGCCAGGGCCTCCAGCCACTGCAAACAAACTCCAGATGCATGCACCCCCTTGTGCATCTGGCTTACGTGGGTCCTGGAGAATCAAGCCTCGAACCGGGGTCCTTAGGCTTCATAGGCAAGCGTTTAACCGCTAAGCCATCTCTCCAGCCCAACCTTGTAGTTTTTTAAAGATTTTATTTTTATTTATTTATTAGAGGGAGAGAGAAAGAAAGAGCGAGAATGGGCGTGCCAGGGCCTCTAGCCACTGCAAACAAACTCCAGATGCTTGTGCCACCTTGTGCATCTGGCTAACGAGGAACCTGGAGAATCGAACCAGTGTCTTTAGGCTTTGCAGGTATGTGCCTTAACCGCTAAGCCATCTCTCCAGCCCTTATACCTATATATATATATATATTTTTTTTCTTGACTTCTTTGAGGCAGGGTCTCAGTCTAGCCCAGGCTGACCTAGAACTAACTCACTCTGTTAAGCCCCAGGCTGTCCTCAAACTCACGGAAATCCACACCCAAGCTCTGTATTTATCTATAACAAAACCTCTACCAAGAAAATAAAAACAGAGAAGATGTGGGCATTTATTTTCTTCTTGGGATGGAAATCCAATAAAGTTGCTTTCATCTGAGGGTTCATGAGAAAAGCAACAGCTAAGAAACAAGGTGAAACCAAAGTCTGGGACCAGCAGTGACTCTGGAAAAGTCCCTGCACCTCTGGGGCATTCATTTTCCTTTTCCAATGTGACAGTGTGGTCCAAAAGGTATTGCTATCAGAATCTAGCTCTTAAGATTTTATGATCTCACAGGCAAAAAGGCAGAACTGTGAGGTACCTAACAGCCTTAGGGTTTGCAGATGGTCTCAGCAAGAAGAGCTGGGGTGTGAGGGCCACATGGCCCCAGGGTCAAGGAAAGTATAGCTAAAGAATCCAGGTGACGGAACCACCTCAGGTCGCTGCTCACCTTGGCTGACTCAGCAAAGAGTTTCCAGAGGGAATTCATCCCAGCTATAACTTCCTTCCCTCCAGTTGTCTGCAAGGACCAACAGTGGATTCCCAGGACCCTGAAAGGAAGTGACCTGAGGGTACCACCATCACCTGATGTGGACAGTAGGAGTTGCATCAGGTTGGAAACTGGAGAGAAAAGGTGGTTTGTGAGTTCTAGGCCCTTTGGATAACAGGGGCTATGTGATGGCCCAGAGCTCAGACACACAAAGCCCACTTTGTCTCTGGCTTGGGGAGGAGCTGCCAGCAATTCAGACAATGGTTGGAGAGGGCCCTAACAGCCAACCCAGGCTGCCGGAGGACACGGAACATCACTGGGAAAAACACAATGAGTGCGCATGTCATCCTCGGCCTCAAAACAAGGTCCCCAAAGCTCTCCTTGAACCCCCATGACATAGGCCCTTATCAGAGCTGGGGCTGGTCACAAGCCCCAGTCAAAGAGCACCGAAAGAAATGTTCACAACCTTTAACGCACATGGGGAATAAGCACGTCGTGAGTGATTTGAACTGTCTGGATGAAGGAGAAAAGTACTTTTCCCAGTGGAGGAAATGAGCATTGTTTTTTCTTGTGACAAGGTCTCCCTGAATAACTCGGGCTGACCTCAATTTTGGAATCCTCCCACCTCTACCTCCTGTGTGCTGGGATTACAGGTGTGTACCACCACACCCAGCCCTTCACTGAAATGCCCAGTAAAGAACTGGATCTCAGAAATATGGGTCAAGGGTCAAGTCCATTGAAACTACTCTCAAAGCACTACTTTTTTTTTTTTTTTTTTTTTTTTTTTGAGGCAAGGTCTCTCTATATAACCTAGGCTGGCCTTGAACTTATGATCCTCCTGCCTCCACTTCCCCAGCTCTGGAAGTATGGGCATACACTACTACAACCAGCTTTTTAAAATTATTCTTTTGAAAGAAAAGCATGTTTAAAGTAAGAGGGTTATAGTCATTATGTAATTATATTGTGTATTTCTGGAAATAAGCCAATAATAGTTGGAAAGCTTTTTCTTTTTTTAATTATTAATTTTTTATTGACACCTTCTATACTTACATACAAAAAACATATGATATTTCCCTCTCCTCCCCTCCCCCCATTCCACTTTAGAACACCAATCTCCATTATAGCCCTTCCCTCTCTCTATTAGTCTTTCTTTTAATTTGATGTCATCATCTTTTTCTTCTATTTTGAGGGTCTTGCGAAGGTATTGCTAGGCACTGCAAGGTCATGGATATCGAGGCCAATTTCTGTCTGGGCAGTTGCATTGTAAGAAGTCATACCCTTCCTTTGGCTCTTCCATTAGAGACTGGATTCTTTACCCTCAACATATCTGATTTGTCTCGTAAAATTCAGATAAGGGGAAACCTCAGGCTCATTTAAATTTTCAGCTAGGGTGGTGGTAGTATCACATCTGTGACCATCACAGAGATGGTGATAAACTGTGTTTTTGAACAGAGTCTCACTCTATAGCCTAAGCTGGCCTTGAATTCACAACCTTCCAGACTCAGCCTTCCCAGCGCTAACCAGCGAATGTTTTGAGTCCTCACTCCCTTTGTTTGAAAGCCCCTTGCCAGGATGCATTTGCCTCTCCACATTACCTGTGGGGTCTTACCTTTGCCCTTTAATCCCCTGCTCTACAGCCCCCACGTTCTGACAGTAAAGCCACACGGGTTCTATTAGTAAGTATTCCAGGAAGTCAAGGAGTCCCCATGTCTGGTCTTTCCCAGTAGACGGCGTCTTCCCAACGCCTGCACCCATCCAGTGACTCATACCCTCCCAAGTCTCTTCACCACTGACATCTAACCTTTTCTTTCCACCCAGCTAACTCTCTCATACCCCTTTCTCCACAAATGATATATGATAGTGCAACATTTATGATGCCAATTCCTCCCTTGCACCACGGCACTCAAACAATTCAGTGAACCCACTTTCTTCGTGTGTCTTTTCTTCGTCTTTTATCTTGTGGGGAGTCTGCTTAGGGCAGTATTTTCTCAAGTGTGGGCAAAACTCCTTTTAAGGTAGGCTAGACAACATTAGGTAACTGATGAGCTCAGCATTCACCTATGCATTCAACACATTGATTCACTGGGTGCTAACTCCAAGCCAGGTGTTATACCTGGGGCTGTGGTAGGGTCTTCTGCTAAAAAAAAAAAAAAAAAAAATTAAAAATAAAAAAAAAAAAAAAAAAAAGACATGAGTTTCTGACCTCATAGTTTTCACAGTCTAGTATGGGAGTCAGAGAATCAATTCCAGAAAAAGAGGGCTCCACATGTCAAAGTGTGGGCCAAGGTGGTGGTGCCTGTCAACAGAGGATCTCAGAGGAATCTCTCTGAGGAGGGGTTATCTGAAGGAAGACCGAGATGACCAAAGAGAATTGGACTTATTTTAACATGCAGGAAGCACATTCCACAAGAGGGAGGGGCAAGTACCAAGGCCCTGAGTCAAACTGGTGAGTTCAAAATACAGAAATGCAGCTAATGTAGCTGGAAGGCTGGATGGGGGTTGGGGCGGGGAAGGTGGGAGTCAGACCAAAAAGACAGTAGTTTTCATCACGCAGGGCTTTGTAAGCTAAGACCAAAAGAGTTACCATGTTATGTAAAGCATATTGGAAAAACATGAGAAGTTTACAGGAGGAAGAGACAGTGAGAGAATTTTCTCTTTCAAAGGTTCCTTTTGTTGTTGTTTGCAGCAAGATTAAAGAGGGAAGAGAGTGAGGAAAGTTAGAAGGCAGGTGCTCTGGGAAGGAGCCACCAGCCTGAGGGCCATGCAAACACCTGAGATAGCAAGCAGTGGTTCCAGGACAGAAAATGGAGGCAGGACAGGCTGAGCCTAAGGATATTGAACTTTAGTAACTGTTTGGCTGAGACCCAGCACAGACAGGAGAGAACTGAGTCTGGGTACAGGTCTCGGTAGAGAAGTTCCACACTTCTGTCCAACACTTTAAGCAGGGATTGAGGCCAGAGGGTGCTACCTGGTGCATGCTAAGTACAAGCAGGAAATGCATGGGCACAGCAGCCAGGGATGACATGAGGTCACTTGATGCCAGGTAGACAAAGAAGACACAGAAGCCAGCCCAGGGCAGCAAACATTAAGGGATCTGCCAAAGCATAAGGGTAGGGAGGACAGGGGTGGTGACATGGGAGGAAAACCATGCAGAGACGGGATAAGAAGGCTAGACAAGAAAGCCCTTCAAGAGTCTACCGCACGCCTTTAATCCCAGCACTCGGGAAGCAGAGGTAAAAGGATTGCTGTGAGTTCAAGGCCACCCTGAGACTACATAGTGAATTCCAGGTCAGCCTCCCCCCGCCAAAAAAAAAAGTCTACTACATCAAACCTGCCACACATGGGAAATAAGTGGTTTGTATATCCAACTCTTTTTCCATCTAATTACAGTTGATCTTCAGCATTTCCAGAGTCTACTCACTAAATTTATTTGTAACCCCACTATTAATCCTCCTGACACTTTCACATTCACTCACAAACCCATGGAGAACAGTGACAATGACACGTAAGTTCCCAGCTGAGGACAAACAATGTGGCACTCTGTTTTCTGTGAGGATACGCTCCAAAACCTCTAGGGGAGTCCTGGAAGTGTGTGCATAGTACTGCTGCGGTTTGAATATAAAAATGCTCCCCACTGCTCAGTCAGGTGTTTGAGTAGGTGACCCCTAGTTAGTGGTGCTATTTGGAAAGGCCATGAAACCTTTAAGAGACAGAGCCTTGCTAGAGAAAACAGGTCACTTGGTGGTGGGCCTTGATGGCTTATATGCTGGCCCAGCCCCATTTCCTATTGTCCTCTGCTTCCTGGTTGTGGATGTCATGTGTCCACCTGGTCTCCTGCTGCCATGATGGAATGCACGCCCTCAAAACTATAAGTCAGAATAAACCCTTTCCCTCCTCAAATTGTGTCAAATAATTAATACAAGTACAAAACCCCACATGTACTATGATTTTCCCCATACATGCAGACCTAGGATGAATTTTAACTTAAAAACTAGGCATTGTAAGAGATTAACAATAACTATACTCGAACAGTTATAACCACAGTGGAATAAAATTGCCAAGATGGCTACTCCTGTGCCCTAGGGCCATTAACAAGTAAAATAAAGGTCACAGGAACACAACACTACCGTACCACAGCCGCCCCTGATGACTGAGATAGGCTCCTTATTGACTAACAGGTGAGGCGTGTCTAATCATGAGTATGTAGGACAGATGGGTGATGAGTGTCCTAGGGGAAAGATCTGGGTGGGGACAGACTTCATCCACGACTAGAACAGCAAAGCCATTTGAAACATATGAAGTGCTTATTCCTGGAATGTTCCATTTCATTCCATGATCGTAACTGAGACCGTGGAGAGTAAATCCATGGATTGGGGGGCGGGGGGGACTGCCATCTTCACTCACTCAGTGTTTGCTATCAAGTCCATCTGCCACTAAAAGGGAAACAGTGTACCCTGGTTTCTTTCCAGATAATTCAAATCTTTCGTCTTTTAAGAAGGGAATAGTGTAGATGTTTTGTGTAGAGCCAAGCACTCATCAGACACTTATTTCATATTCATCACTCCCCAACCCCCAGGGCTCAGGACACCTCACTGAAGATGGGAAGAAAGAATGTAAGAGCTGGAGGATGGGGAGGAGTGCTGTGGTATGCTGTTGTCTGAACAACACAAGGCCACTGCACTCATGAACTCACCCCAGCAGTGGGTACGTACATAAGACTTGCCCTAATGGGGCCAGTCAACATTCTGTTATGGACGGGGGAGGGGCTTGGGAAGTTACTCCCATTGGTGATATGCTAATGACAGTTCATGATTGTGGGTAAGGGAGTTTTTCTCTTCTGTGACATAGCCACTGGTTAACAATGAGAAGGAGGAGTGCAGTGGCACTGAGAGGGATAGGGAAAGGTAATGTGGGGGTACATGTGATCCAAAATATAAGATGCATGCATGAAAATGTCAAAAAAAGCAAATAAAAATATTATTTTGAGGGCTGGAGAAATGGCTTAGGAGTTAAAGCACTTGCCTGCAAAGCCAAAGGACCTAGGTTTGATTCCCCAGGACCCACGCAAGCAAGATACACAAGGAGGCACATGCATCTGGAGTTTGTTTGCAGTGGCTGGAGGCCCTGGTGCACGCCCATTCTCTATCTCTCTTTCTCTCTGCTTCTTTCTCTCTCTCAAGTAAATAAGTAAATAAATCAAAAAATACTTTAAAAAATATTAATTTGAAAATTAAGAAGATAAATAGAGGTATGACCAAGAGAAAGACTCAGCTGGACACCAGCACGAACACCCTCACTCATCAGTGAAAAGCAGACAAGTGTCCAGCCAGAACCTGACTGCTCGTTCAAGTTTGTTCCTTTTATTTTCTGTAACTGCTTCTCTCTAAGGCAAGTGATGGGGAAGACAAGGCATTGTTAATATTTACCTAAGTGTGAAAAAGGAAGCAACAAGAAGGAAACGCTACATAGAAAACAGGATGATGTCTGGGCTGGGGAGATGGCTCAGTAGTTAAAGGCGCTGGTTTATAAAAACCTATTGATCGGGCTGGAGAGATGGCTTAGCGGTTAAACGCTTGCCTATGAAGCCTAAGGACCCTGGTTCGAGGCTCGATTCTCCAGGACCCACGTAAGCCAGACGCAAAGGGGGTGCATGCATCTGGAGTTTGTTTGCAGTGGCTGGAGGCCCTGGCGCACCCATTCTCTCCCTCTCTCTCTCTCTCTCTCTCTCTCTGCCTATTTCTGTATCTCTCTCTCAAATAAATAAAGTAAAATAAAAAAATATTTAAAAAAAAAAAACCTATTGATCTGGGTTTGATTTCCCCAGCACCCACGTAAGTCCACATGCAAAGTAGTACTTGTGTGGCACACATGTCCCCACATAGACACACATATGTACATGAACAAATGACTATTTTTCTAAAGATAACAGTATGATGTCGGGTGGGCAGAGCGCTATCCATGAAGGTGCCTCGCGGTGGTCCCTGGGCAGAGTGGCATGAACAGCTGGGGTCTGGGAAACACGGGAGACAGGGAAGATGAGTTAGAAGCAGATCATATGACTGTCCATGAAAACAATGGATCTATGTATCGTTTCCTCCTCTGGGAAAGGGGACCCCAGCACCTCACAGCTCTGCCACGATGATTGGTTTGCTATGACAGGCAAAGCAGCAGTGCTCAGAACCCTTGTGTGGGCTTCCAGTTGAGAAGCCCCAAGGAGCTTTTGTTTATTCATTTCCTCAGAAATCCAAACTGGTGCATTTAAAAAACATGAACTTAAAATCACCATCAGAAAACAAACCCAAAATATGGCAATATCAATATGCAAGTTTTGTGAACAGAACTATTTTTCTGAACAAAACTACTTGGAAGCATGGCATCATTTTTTGCCCATTTGTAACTTTCCTAATAATTCTCTGTTCTTTTTTCCCTTCTTCTCTGTGCTGTCGGGACATGAACACATTAGGACAGGGATTTCCTCAGCTGGATACAGTTCTGGAATGGACAGTACCATGCCACATGTAGAACGTGACAGAAAGTGCTACCACTTGTCACTCAGATGGTTCGACAATGAATCATGGATGTTAGCATCTGCTGAGGACTCATTCTACACTCAAACCCAAAGGACTCATGGGCTTGGGCAGGGAGGAAAGTTATACCTCCATTTTCTAAGTGACAATCACTCCCTTCAATTAAGCTGAGACACTTGCTGTGTTTGAAACATTCTCACCAATAACATTTTTAAAATATATTTTATTTATTTATTTGAGAGAGAAAGAAAGAGGCAGAGAGAGAAAGAGAGAATGGACATGCCAGGGCCTCCAGCTACTGCAAATGAACTCCAGATGCATGCGCCCCCTTGTGCATCTGGCTTATGTGGGTCCTGGGGAATCGAACCAGGGTCCTTAGGCTTCCCAGGCAAATGCCTTAACCACTAAGCCATCTCTCCAGCCCCACTCACCAATAACAATTACAAGCACTTTCTCATTCTATTGAGGTGATGATAGATATTGCAAAAAAACACACACACACACAAAAGTCACACATGCTCATCACTGATTCAAAATGACCAGAGCTACTATCTGCTAATCTTGTTATTTAAACCATGAAGGAAAACATATCAGTATTATCAAACACTTGAGGGGGATGGGAGGATGGCTCAGGGATTAAAGGTGCTTGCTTGCAAAGCCTGCTGACCAGGGTTCCATTCCCAAGCCATGCCAATAAGCCAGACACAAAAAGTGGTGTAAGCATATGGTTTGATTTACAGTGACAAGAGACCCGGACGCAACCTCAGCCCCCCAACACACATATGCAAATAAACAAGTAGTTTTGAAATTAAAAATGAGAAATATATTGGCAATCGTTTTAGTACAATGAGTGTTATTTTCAGTCCTCTGTAATTTAAGTACTCAAAAAAAAAACAAGCATTCTGTGCAAGGAATCCACTGGCTTCTTCACTACATAAAAAAAAAAAAAGGCAAGCATTCTGATGGCAAGGAATGAAACCTAAGGCGGTTCTTCATTCTCCAGGAGCCAAATAAGTTGCATGCATCAACCTAGAAGGCTGGAAGAACCTCTCTCTCTCTACCTGCCTATTTCTGTATCTCTCTCTCTCAAATAAATAAATAAATAATAATTTAAAAAATAAATAAATAAATAAAAAGAAAACTGGTGAAATGGCTTAGCAGTTAAGGTGTTTGCCTGTGAAGCCTAAGGACCCCAGTTAGATTCCCCAGGACCCACATAAGCCAGATGCACAAGGGGGTGTATGCATCTGGAGTTTGTTTGTAGTGGCTAAAGGCCCTGGCCTGCCTGTTCTCTTTTTCTATCAGCCTCTTTTTCTGTCTCTCAGTAAATAATAAAAAATATTTTTTAAAAACTTGAAATAAAAAGTTTTTAAAATATTTGTTAAAATAAAAAAGAAAACTTGAAGGGCTGGAAATGGAGCTCAGGTGGTAAAGTGCTTGCCTAGTATACTAGAGGCCCAGCAGAGTATAAACCTGGCATGGTGTTGCAGGTCTCTATTTCCAACACCTGGAAGGTAGAGGCAAGAGGATCAGAAGTTCAAGGTCCCCTTCAACTATAAGGCCAGCTTGGGCTGCATTTGCAAGATCCTATCTCAAAAGAAAAAAAGGGGGGGACTAGAGAGATAGCTTAGTGGTTAAGGCGTTTGCCTGCAAAGCCTAAGGACCCCGGTTCAATTCTCCAGGTCCCACGTAAGCCAGATGCACAAGGGGGTGGAAGTGTCTGGAGTTCATTTGCAGTGAGTGGCTAGAGGCCTGGCGTGCCCATTCTCACTCTCCCTCTCTCTGTCTTTAATAAATAAAATAAATAAAAATAAAATGTAGCCATTATTTTAAAAAAAAAAAAAGAAAGAAAGAAAAGAAAAGAAAAGAAAAGGCAAGGAAACCAGACTGTCACTCTAAGATCCACCCCCGCTGACACACTCCAGCTGTAGTGTGAACACATATGGCCTCCACAGTGAAGGAGAATCAAGCCAGCAGCATCAGCACACTGAAGGCTTAAACAAAGGCCCGCAGAGTCTGGCTTAAGTTTGAAATCATCATGTGGGCATCTGCTCCACAAAGCCAAATGTTGTTGGCTTACTGGGGTGAACAAACAAATAACCTCCCCCAAATATCTACCACACTACACCAAAAGGTAGGGGGAATCCCAGCTTGCAATAGTGAATCACTTTGCAGAGAAGTTATAACCAATTTAATCTTTGGCTGCTCTTAACATAAATGGCTCTGTGGAAGTAAACATAAAAATATATTTCAAGCCAGCTGTGGCAGCTTACTCCTCTCATCCCAGCACCCAGGAGGCTGAGGTAGGAATATTTTCATGAATTTGGAGTTCCAGATCATCCTGGGCTAGAGTGACATCCTGCTTCAAACAAAAAAAAGGGGGGGGGCAGTGCTGGAGAGATTGTTCAGTGGTTAAGGAGTTTGCTGCCAAAGCCTAAGGACCCAGGTTCTATTTCCCGGTACCCACGTAGAGCCAGATGCACAAGGTGGTACATGCATCTAGAATTCGTTTGCAGTGGCTTGAGACCCTGGCATGCCCATTCTCTGTGTGTATGCGTGTATGTCAAATAAATAAATTAAATAATAACAAAATCGTATTTCAGCTTGGAATGGTGATGCATACCTGTAAATGTCAGCGTTTGAGGGGCTGAGGCAGGAGCATCAAGGCAAATAGCAAACTGTCTCAAAAGAAAAAGAGGACCATTGCAAAAATTCAAACAATGACTTCCCTATTTATCACTAATATCTGCTCAAAATTCAGATAGATACTTTACACATTCCTATGTCCAAACAGCAAAGACAAAGAATGCCAGGCCTGCTGGATAAATGTCTGTAATCCAGGCTCATTTGAGAGGCAGAGGCAGGAAAACTGCAAGTTCAAGGCCTGCCTGGAAAATACAGCAAAACTCTGTTTCCAAAATGGGGCTAGAGTTCAGTGGTAGAGCACTTGCCTCCTAATGCACAAAGCCCTAGGCTCAATCACCAGTATTGCAAATGAATAACCAAAAAGAGATCACTAAGAGAACAAGGGGAGGAAGAAAGGATGAGGCTGTGTGACTCCAGGGAAAACCACTTGCTCCGAGGCACTCAGGACGCAGCTCTAAGGACACCATCCGGAGCACCCATGCAAGGAACTGAAGTTATCAGTCCTTTCGCCAGACAACACAGATACACATGTAGGCCACTGACACTGGAGACTAAGTCAACAGTGCTATGTTCAAAAACTAAGGACCCCTGACATTTTCATTCCCTGTGGAACAGCCCAGGCTACATCAGGTCAAAAAGGAGAAGCAAAGGAGTCCATAGGGACTGTGGTCTCCCCAGATACTTTCCACAGCTCCACCCTCACAGCAGCCTAATGGGTGACTCAAGATGGCAGCCCTATGGCTTCCTTCACCAGAATGGGATCAGCCCACAGACCCTCACCAAGCCAGTGTGCCCAGTTACACTCCAAGGCAGCCCCACTTCCTTGTCTAATCAACAGAATTGCTTTTTTTTTTTAAACTTTCAGAGCTAAAGACACAATGGAGGCTCTGACTTCTTCCATCTAACCAAACCAAAACAGGATCCACCCTGAGGCAAACAAAATGCTAACCTGAAACTAGAAGAAAACTGCGTTAAATCTCCAGAGAAATTAGGTTAAGCTGCTTTAGAACAGTACCCCAATGTCAAGGGCATGCGGTACTGAGTGCATTTATCCAGCAGAGCCCCCTTGTCCACAATGGACATGTTCCAATAATCCAGGGGATTCCTGAAGCCCCGTACACACTGTTTCCTGCTATGCATAAGTATCTATGATAATTTAATTTATAATTGGACACCATAAGACTATTAATAATAACTAGTAATAAAATAGATAACAATATAATAAAAGTTTATGTGGATGTGGTCTTTCTCACTGTGGAATCTTTCATCTAATATTTTGGACTTCAGTTGACTGGGTCACTGAGTGACAGCAGAAAGTGAAACCTTAGAGGTAAGAAGACGTGGCATACACCTAGCACATCTCCCGAGTGCTAGTGACACAAAACCATACCTGCTGATAAGGACTAGGATCTGAGTATAAAGGAAGGGATACAGGTTGTGAGGAAAGGGTGTGGAGGCCCCACCCAGATGGAAAGGCTAAACTTGGGACAGATTCAGACTTGGGCCTGCCTAGAAGGCAGTGGACCAGCACATGGAGCCCACTCCCAGGGGAGGGACTCTGTGTCACTGGGGAGTTAAGGATATCAGCAGGGAGAACCTTGGTGAAGAGAATAGAACGCCATTGGGGACCTCCCAGAGCTGGGCTCCCTTTACACTGTCTTCTCTCCTGTAGCCATGGAAGACCTCTGAACTCAAAGGGACACAAAGAACGACTTTTGCGCATGTACCCTGTGTGCCCTTCTGTCACATCCACACCTACCCCAATCTACTGTGTCTAGTCAAGTAGGTGTCCCACATTATATGCTGGGGCATTTCGCTAACAAGTGTGCCCTAGAAATGCTCGCCAGAGTTTTATGATTGATGGTAAGAAACACTAAGTTGACTCCAGTGGGGGGGGGGGTGGAATAGTGAAAAGAAAGCATTACTCCTGTTTCTATTTCTATGGAAATAGAAAGCACATTTGGGGGAATAATCAATTAAACTGAAGTCAATTTTGGAGACCACCTTTAACCTGGTTAAAATTAAATTAATAGGTTTTTGTAATTAGTGAATAGGCATTTGTGACTATGCTTTTTAGTACGCCATCAAAGTCAAAGAAATTGATCCATCCCAAGCACCCCCAACATACACACACACAGTGCTGGAGGTGGAACCCAGGGCCTTGTGCCTGCTGCCGAGCTACACGCAGCCCCTCATCTGCTTCACAGCATTGCACTTGGATAACTACCGGCTACTTGCTGACTCGCCTGCACCTGGCAAACAGTCCCTAACTTACTGGCAGCCTCAGGGCCAATGCAGACCTGAGCATGCGGGGCTGAAGAAACCACTCATTGAGTTGCAGGTATTCAAGGGAGCAAAAATTCTAAGAGTAACTTACAGGCAAGGGAGAGAGAACAAACAGGGGTATACAGATGCATATGTACATACATATATATGTAAGCTTACAATCTGTATGAAGGTAGGAACACTCAAGATGAAGGGGCACCTACAGATGTTAAGTGTCTCTTTAAAGAGTTTAGGTGTCAAAGCACAGAGTTAATACCTTCAGGGAAGGCTTCTGCAAGCTCAGGAGGTGACGGGGAAAGAGCCGAAGGGAGTGTAGTAAAAGATTAAATGTCAAAGAGGCCAAGTGAATGAACCTGGAGGAAGTGGTAATATCCTCCACACACCAAACTGTTTATCCAAGAGGCTCCCCCTGAGGTGTAATCGCCCCGCTAATGCTTACTACAGCTTCTACCTGACCTCCCTTGCTCCTGGGCTAAAAGTGAAAAGGACCGGGTTTCCTCCTAGGTTCCGAATAACCGCGAGTTCGGATCCAAGCCCACACTCCAAGCAGTGCTCAGCAACAACCGCGGGGCTCTCCAGTACCTAGCTGACGAGGTCTTAAAGGAACGGGTCCCCACCGTACCCTACAGGGAGGCTCCGGGTTAGAAGGGCTGTGTCACACCTCTTTCCCCATCCATGCCCCGCGAGGTCGGATGAGTGTCCTCACACACAGCCCGAGGACCCACTTCTCTCCCTCCCCCACCACACACTTCCTGCCTCTTAAGACTTCCATGCCCTCCACCGCGCCACTCCGGATTCCCATTCCTTTTGCAACTGTGGTGGGACAGCAGTCCCGGGGAGAGAAAACGGGGAGGCTTTCCACCCCACCAAACGCGAGCGCCATCCCCTGTGTCATCCCCCCCCCCATTCTCTGACCAGCCTCCTGCAGAAGGGACCCCGGAGACCCAGCGCGCCATTCCCTGTGTCCCCCTATTCTCTGACCAGCCTCCTGCAGGAGGGACCCCGGGGACCCCGTGTGCCATCCCCTGTGTCCCCCTATTCTCTGACCAGCCTCCTGCATGAGGGACCCCCGGGGACCCCGTGCGCCATCCCCTGTGTCCCCCCATTCTCTCGCCAGCCTCCTGTAGGAGGGACACCTGGGACTCCGCGCGCCATCCCCTGTGTCCCCCCTATTCTCTGGCCAGCCTCCTGCAGGAGGGACCCCGGGGAGTGCGCAGCCCCTCGCCTGGACCTTGTACGATGAGGGGCGCTCCGGGTTGGGGGCGGGACCACTTATCGCAGCCCCGGCAGGAGTGTCTCCCCGGGACAGGCTGGACTTGCCGGGCTGCGGGACGGGCGGGACGGGAAGGAGGGAACTTTGCAGCGAGTCCGTTCGGGGCGAGCACTCACCGACGCCGTACTTCTGCCTCTTGGTCGGGATCCAGCGGGCCATGGTGACGACCTCTGTCCGCGGGCGGCGCATGCAGACGGGCGGCTACAGCAGCTCGGGTTCCGGGCGCCGCCGCCGCCGCGCGCTCCTGCGTGTCCCGGGCTCTTCCGCCATGTTCCGGAGAACTTCTCCAAGTGGACGCGGACCGCCTTCCCCCGCGCCTCCACCGGCGAGCAGCTCCCGCCCGGGTCCCGTAGCCGCGCACCGCCCGCGGTCACCTGCTGGGCGGGCGGGCGGGCGAGCGAGCGGGCGGCAGCGCGACCGCGCGCGCCCTTCCCGGCGCCGCCCCGGCTCCTCCCGCTGGGCCGCGCCCGCCCGTGCGCTCTCCCTCCCTCGCTTCTTCCCTCCCGCGCGCCCGGGCCGCCTCCGAGCCTTGGAACCGCCTGGCGCGCTGGCCCCGAGCCGTCCGAGCGTCTCTCCCCGGGAGGACTGCTCGCTGCCTTTCCCGGTGCACACAAGCTTGGAAAGTCTGGGTCGTCCTCTCCACCCCACCCCACCCCCGAGGGCTGCGCTCTGGACCCGCTGGGCGCCTAGGGCTCCCGGGCGGGCTGCTGCGCCCACCCCCGCCGCGCGCCCGGAACCACCTAGACACGCGGGCCCTCTGCGGACACTCAGTAAATATTTGTTGAATGAATGAGCCCTGGACGAGCGCCTTCACCCTCGGCAGCTTCCCAGACACCCCCCCCCCCATCCCCGGAAGCCGAGCTCCGGAGTTGACTGCATCTCCTCCTCCAGGCCTGCGCCTTCCAGCCAGGAAGGTGAACCTGGAACGCGGGGGCTACGGGGGTGGTGAGGGGCTTGGGTGATTCAGAAGCAACAGATCGCTGTCTAGGGGCCCCTCCGTGGGGAAATGATTGGCAACGCCTTAATGTGGAAACCTTGTGTCCCCAAAATACAGGGACTTCTCCCCAGAAGCAGCAACCCAGACTTTCACAATAAGGGAAGAAGTCTGCCCTTGTCCACCTGTCCTGCAGCCCATAAGGCACTGTTGATGTGAAATGGACCCCCGCAAACGCCTCATCTTTTCTCAGGCGTTGTGCCCACTGTTTTAAAAGTGGGTTGGCTCTGCCGTGAGCTGCAGGTGGCGCCCTCTGCGGGAGATTCGCTTCCCCTTAGAGAGAGAACTCCAGAATGAAGGTGGAATGAGAGGCAAGGGAGCTCACCGCTCAGTGAAGAAGTAAAATCACATACTAAATGACATCTTACTGGATTCGCCATCTGAGCAAATACCTCTTGCAAGAAATTGCATTGTTCTTGGAGTCTGCTGAGGCTTTCTTGCCAATTTGGAGCATGAAAGGGGAAAGAAGGATAAATAAACACTCAGTAAAAAAGAATTCCTACCGCTTGCTTAGAAAATTAAATTTTTAAAACACTTTAACTTTGGTGACTTTTTCTGCAAAGCCAGGCCCGAAGTCCAAATGTATATGTATACGTGTGTGAAGACATCATACATATATAGTGTGTGTGTGCGCACACAAACCGTTTTTTTTCTTTGAAAGTAAACCCTGATAGGAATCTATTCATAACATGTAGTAAGAAATGCCTCTGTCACTGTGGACTTGACATCTACCAGGAATCTTGACATCTCACCATAATGATTTCTCTTCTTTGGTCAGTGACATCACGATGAACTTAATGACCCAGGCTAGGTAACGCTGTCGTCCTCTTTTCCATAAATATTAAGTGTCTACTAGGTGACACACACTGTTCCTGGAATGGAAATGCGGGCGTGCATTCAGTAAAAGTCCTGTCTTCACTCGCCGTGCTGGTGGAGAAGGCAAGAGTGCATGCCGAAGGAGGGTAAGCCTGCAGAGAGAACTTCACGCCAGGCTTATGCAGAGGTGGCTGGAAAGGTACCTCAGATCAAGTGAGGTTGAAGGACAGAGCTGAAGGAAGTGAGGATGCATGGTAAAGAAGGAAGTGTGTTGGACAACTGGAACATGAAATGCAAAGGCCACCAAGCAGGTTTGACAGGCTCCAAACTAGCAAGGAGACCCTGGGCAGTGAGCTAAGTCAGGCTACACAGGAAACAGGTCCAAGAGGCAGAGGTGGCAGGTGAAGGGGGACCTTGACCAGTGTAAGGACTTCATATGTGACCGTGATGAGAAGTTCTGAGGGTTTTGTGTGGCTGGGAAGACATGACACACCATGTGAGGCCTGTGCCCACTGTGCATAGAATAGACTTAAAGGATCCAAGGAAGCCGCTGTGGACACGTCACAGCAATGGGTCAGGCCAGAAATGAAGGCAGTTAGGGCCAGCGTGGTAGGCAAAGATAAAAAGTGGTTCTGGACATGTACTCAAGGGCATGCCAATCTGAGGGCAGTGTGAGCAAAGAGGGTTTCCCCTGAGGCTTCTGGTCTCCTCAGCATGGTTTATCAGCATGTGTATCTGGAAAGTTTGCAGTGTCCCTCTTACTTTGTACACACAGGCCCCACAGACCTTAGCGCTTGATCTTGGGTGTGAGAGATAAGGTGAGTGAAGGGGGCCTCTGAAGTTGAACAGAGTTGTGTCTGCTGAGACGTCAGTCTTGCTTGTTCCATCTGCATCCAAGGCCTTCCGCGTCACAGTACACCTTTGCGTACTTCTTAGGACCCACTTCCTCACTCAGCTCAGCAGCTACTCCTTGTGGACCTGTGGCACTGTAGCCCTCTGCCAAGAACGCAGGACCCATGTGTGCTGGATCAGGGATTTCTTGACGTTGCTTCGGGTCATCTGTGCTCAGGGAAATGGGACATCTTTTTTCTCTAGCCACAGACGTATTTTTAAATTTATTGTCCACCAGAGTGGTGATACTCTTAGCCAGTGGAGCTTGGTTTCTACCAAAACAATTTAAATGGCCTCACCCCTCGTTATGGTTATAGGCTTTTCCCAAAACTTGAGGTTCACATTTGGGCACTGGAGATCTCAATTCTGGCAATAATTGCTTTAAAGAGAATTGGAGGAAAACGGAAAATTTTAATTACAGCTTTCAGTATGTTTATTCTTTTCTCTCTGCAGACAGCAGTTCACCCACTTTGTTATATCAGATGGTTAAATCCCAGTTTGAAACCCATTTAAATCATAAAAGCAGTGCTATTCAAAGTCTTTTTTTATTATTAAAATGAGGCTTAAAATTAGAGAGTTGACCAGATGGGTAGGTGGAATAACAGAATGCTTCCCAGAAATATCCTTTCCTTTCTCCTCTGGTATCTTTGCAGAAGAAACATTGAGCATATTCCACAACCACAGTTACTCAGACTCCAAAGCCCACAAGAATACCAGCATACTCATGCACACAACCAAGCATCTGTGCTTGAAGGAGCCTTGGAAAAAAAGAAATGAAATTTCAGACTAGTTTGACCTGAATTCTGTAACTAGTCCGGCGATGCATAATGCAAGATGTCAAGACAGCTGGTCAGGGCTTCGCCTGTCTCATCCATCAGGTTTACTTTGCCAAATTGTGCTGACTTGATGGCTTCCCTGCGAGAACGTATGAATTCTGTTAGAGTTCTGTGGCTATATTTTCTAGGTAGGGGAGATGATTGAGCCTCTAGGAGAGGGAGTTCCTGATAATGGTGCAGGTTCTCTTACTGTCGGCTCTTTGTCTTATGACCAAAACAAAAAAAAAAAAAACCACAATGCCCACAGATGAACAAGAATAAACAAAGCAAAGGAGATCTGCTGAGAAAAAGGTACAAAAGCATCAAGACAGACATGCTGGGAATTTTATCAAACAGCCAAAAAAAGAGGAGAAGGAATAAAGAAGTTATGCTTTCTGAGTTTTGGCTCAGAGAAGGCTCCTGGGGGTGGGGGGGGTCAGTAGTATCTGCTAAGAGCTGCACCAACAGAGGGATTCTAGGGAGTACAGTATATTGTCTTGATGTGAGATTCTGAGGTTCAGGAGGGGTCCCCTAGACTTATGGTCCCAAGTTTTTTGGTCCCTGTCCTTATTTTAACAAAGAATTGATTTAAAAAAAAAAAGACTTAAGAAGGATAAATTAAAAATCACTGAGTTTGGGCTGGAGAAATGGCTTAGTGGTTAAGGCACATGCCTAGAAAGCCAAAGGACCCAGGTTCGATTCCCCAGGACCCATGTAAGACAGATGTACAAGGTGGCACATATGTCTGGAGTTTGTTTGCAGTGGCTAGAGGCCCTGGCATGCCCATTCTCTTTCTCTCTCACTCTTTCTGCCTCCTTGTTTCTGTTAAATAAATAAATATAAAATATTTTTTAAATGACTGAAATTGGGCTGGAGAGATGGCTTAGCAGTTAAGGCACTTGCCTTCAAAGCCAAAGGACCCAGGTTCAACCCCCCAGGACCCACATAAGCCAGCTGTACAAAGGGACGCAGGCATCTGGAGTTCATTTGCAGTGGCTGGAGGCCCTGGCACACCTATTTTCTCTCTTTGTCTACCTGCCTATTTCTGTATCTCTCTCTTAAATAAATAAAGAAATAAATAAATAAAATATTTTTTTAATTACTGAGTTTACTTAGGAAGAAATTATGAATTTTGAGGTTTATTCAGAGAAAATTGGTATCTAGGAAGAGGCTAGAAGAGTTGTGCATGCGCATGGAAAACAGGCCATAGAAGTCCATGCTAGAGGATTTAGAGGAGACGTTCATACGCTCAGCGGGGAGCGTGAACGCGTCCTGCACTTCCACAGAGGAGAAAGCGAGAAGAGTACGTGGTGATGGATGTGAGCTTAAGGAAAATAACAGAAAGCGCCAGAGCAGAGACGAGGAAATTCAGACTCTGGACAAATGAGTAATCAAAGTGAGAAGCCACCCCAAAGTGAGCCGCAGAAAGAAGGCAAGCAGAGAAATACCCGGGCTGGGAAAAGTCCTCTCCCTTTGCTAGCGTAGCTGAGGAGAGAGACCAACTAACGTGTGTGCTCAGGGAGGCGAGATCACAGGGAAGAGAGACAAGCCTCCATAGTTAATTAGGATGGATTTCTGTGGGCAGACTCAGGTGTGCAGGGGAGAGAGACCTGGTTGGCAGGTGGATTCAGGACTCAAAGGCTAGCCCACCTAGGTAGTGTGCTAAACTGAGAAAGTCCAGGGGGCGCTACAGCCATTGTGGACCAGACCGGGTCCCCTGAATTTGAGCTTTGTCAACGCCAGCAAAGGTGACATTTAGTTCTCTCTTTGGGCCACTCTTCCCAACTAAACTCTATTTTAAAAAGCAATCTTTGGGCTGGCCAGCTGGCTGGGCGTGGTGGCACACACCTTTAATCCCAGCACTCTAGAGGCACAGGTAGGAGGATCGCTGTGAGTTCAAGACCAGCCTGAGACTACATGGTGAATTCCAGGTCAGCCTGGCCTAAAAAGAGACCCTGCCTCAACCTCCCCCACCCCGCCCAAATAAAAGCCATTTCTCCTGTCTCTTTCATTCTCATTAAAGGAATGACTGTCCCTCCCACCTCTTTAGCATGTCTTCAAGTGAGGGGCAGTCTCAAACAAGTGAGTGATTTTTAAAATTTAAAATATTTATTTGTTTTATTTATTTGCACATGTGTGGATGTGTGTGCAAGGCTCTCTTACCCCTGTAAATGAATACCAGATGCTTGCACCACTTTGGGGGTCTAGTTTTATGTAGGTTTTAGAGAATCAAACCTGTCCCAGGCAGCTTTGCAAGCAAACACTGCTGAGCCATCTCCCCAACCCCCAGGGGAGTGATTGATAAGCTGTTGAGTTAACACTTTCTTTTTAATTTTATTTTAATTTATTTATTAAAAGAGAGAATGGGTGTACCAGGGCCTCTAGCCACTGCAAATGAACTCCAGACACATGTGCCACCATGCGCATCATCTGGCTTATGTGGGTTCTAGGGAATCGAACCTGGGTCCTTAGGCTTCGCAGGCAAATGCCTTAACTGCTAAGGCATCGCTCCAGCCCCATGGGTTAACTCTTAAGGGAGGGAACCACAGCTTTCTGATACCTCCATTATTTTCCCTTTCACACCAGGGAGACATAGGTGGGATCCCTCTTTTTATTTTTTTAATTTTACTTATTTATTTGAGAGAGTGAGAGAGGAAAAGAGGCAGACACACACACACACACACACACACACACACACAAAGAGAAAGAGAAAGAAAGAATGGGCGCACCAGGGCCTCCAGCCACTGCAAATGAACTCCAGATACATGTGCCCCCTTGTGCATCTGGGGTCTCTCTAATGATGATCTCCAGCCCTGCTGTCTGCCTACCTACATTAGAACTGCAACAATTAATAATAAACATAAACCATGGTTGATGTTAAGCAGGGTTTTTCAGGCTGCTATGGGAGAGTGCTGTGTAGGGCATGGTCTGTGTCAGTCAGGAGCAGGGGATGCAATGGAATTCCAGATCCCTGAGCTGAACGGGACAAAGGAACCCATGTTTATTTTTGTTAATATTTTGTTTTTATTTATTTGAGGGAGAGAGAGAGAAGAGAGAGAGAGAGAGAGAATGAGAATGGGTGTACCAGAGCTTCCAGCCACTGCAAACGAACTCCAGAAGCATGGTTTACATGGGTCCTGGGGAATCAAACAGAGGTCCTTTGGCTTCACAGGCAAGCACCTTAACCACTAAGCCATCTCTCCAGCCCTGTTTATTTATTTATTTATTTATTTTTTTTATTTATTTGAGAGAGAGAGAGAGAGAGAAAGAGACACACAGAGAGAATATGGGCTCACCAGGGCCTCTAGCCACTGCAAACTAACTCGATGCATGCGCCATCTTGTGCATCTTGGTTTACATGGGTCCTGGGGAATCAAACCTGGGTTCTTTGGCTTTGCTGGTAAATGCCTTAACCACTAAGCCATCACTCCACCAGCCCAGAACCCATCTTTCTGACCACAGAAGAACTTTCTCATATGTGCAGGCGATTCTTGTTTCACTCTGCACTCTCTACCATTAAAAAGCACTGGACATGTTTGGGTCTGTCCTCAGCTCCTCCATGTGACTTTAGAGGACATTTGCTCTGATAGATTGGGAGAATATGGTCAGACTTCTTACATTATTCACCTCCTGACACCCCTCTCTGGGAAATGTATGCTTGGTCAGCACTTTCAGCCATTACACAAACAAAACAAAACAGTCTTAATTTTGTTTCTAGACTGTTCTCTGCTGCAAATGTCTGAGTTACTTGAAGCCACATTGGAGTGAGGAGACTGATGATTTGCGCAATACGAAGCCATTAGCTGGGGGGCTTGGAGATGGTTCAGTGGTTCAAGGCACTTGCTTGCAAAGCCTGCTGGCCCAAGTTCAGTTCCCCCACACCCGTGTGAAGCTGGACACAAAAAGTGGTGCAAGCTTCAGGTGTTTGTAGTGGCAAGAGACACTGGTACACAGACGCACACACACATACACACACACACACAAATAAATAGAATTTTAAAAAAGGAAATTATTATTTTAAAACCAGATTCATAGCTACTTGACTAAAAACTAGATTTAAAGATATTTGATGTTTTAAAACTACATTTATGTCTAGTTTCACAAGATTATATAGTTTTTGAAAGACTCTCTCTCTCTCTCCATACATATATATATATGTTCATAAAGCCAAGAATTTTGGTGCACACCTGTAATCCCAGCACTTGGGAAGTTGAGGCAGAAAGATTAGGAATTTAAGACCAGCCTAAGTTACATGAGATCTCATCTTCAAAAACAACAGACACATGGTGACGCAAGCACCCAAGGTTGCACATGCGCACAAGGGGGAGAGTGCCTCTGGAATTCCCTCCCGTGGCTGGAGGCCTTGGTGTGCCAATCTCCCCACCCGGCCCTCTTGCTCTCTCACGAAAAAAAAAAAAGGCCAGTCTGTTGGGCTTGCCTTAAAAAAAAATCAACAAAATAATTTAAAAGTGAGTTCATAAAATTTTATAAAATAAGAGATAATGATGTAAATTCGAGAGCAATGTGGAAAACAAGTTGTCTGTAATAAGTAACAATAATTCAACTTTATATGCCTTAATCCAATCTAACTATAGAATGTCGGACGGATATTTACATGGAGAATGACCATCAAAGAACATGGGAAAGAAATGGAAAACTTTATTCAGTCCTCTTTAAAACAAAATAAATAGAAGCACTTAGCAGCTGAGGTTTCTGGACTTTGTAGAACAGCAGGAAGTTATTAAACTTGACCTTTGTTTGCGATCAGGGTGAAGACGTATCATTCGTTCCTTGGTCCCAGAAGACTGTCATCTGCA
Organism: Orientallactaga sibirica; assembly: GCA_036365145.1. Lineage (NCBI taxonomy): Eukaryota > Metazoa > Chordata > Mammalia > Rodentia > Dipodidae > Orientallactaga > Orientallactaga sibirica. The sequence continues at coordinate 6,137,077 of JAEOAD010000037.1, forward strand.
TCAGGGTGTTCTTGCTGTCACTCTGTGGTCAATTAAGAAAACAAACATGTGAGTCCAGTGTGGTGGCACACACCTTTAATCTCAGCACTTAAGAAGCAGAGGTAAGGATCACCAAGAGTTTGAGACCAGCCTGGGCTACAGAGTGACTTCCAGGTGAGCCTGGGCTAGAGTGAGACCCTGCTTTAGGAAAACAAATGAATGAACAAGGTGACACACATGTTTCTAGAACAGGAAAGTGGAGTGAAATTGTCTAGTGGAGCAAAGGGTAAAAACTGGAGGAGAGAGGGGTGGGAGTAATAAATATACTGTACACAAGTGTACAAGTTTTAAAAAACAGATCAGAGCAACAACAAAAACCCCACTCAAGCTACAATTTTTCTTGAGTGGCAGAACAATTTCATTTTCATGATCACCAGCTATAGAGTAGCTATTGTAACTAACATTTGCAGCCTGCCACACCTGCCACTTCCCACACCACCAGAACTATGACTCTTATCAACCCACCTTACAAATGTGGACATTTAAGAAATTATATGCACAGTTAATTAGTGGCAGAACTAAATTCAAACCCAGGCAGCCTGGCTGTACGCCCCTGAGGGGAACCAAAGGTCAGTGCAGTTACAGTGGAAAGGGACATGCCACGCACATGCACACATGCACGCACGCACATCATGCGTACTATATGGACTTTGTCACGATGACTCAGTTCTGCAGTGGTAACAAGAAAGCAGCCCCAAGCAATATGTAATTGAATGAGTGTGATTGTGTTTCAACAAAGCTTTATTTGTAGGCATGAAATTTGAATTCCATGCTTTTCATAGGCTGGAAATATTCTTCTTTAGAGTTTCTTCCCCGTTCATTGAGAAAAATCCAAAGATATCTCTAGGAGTTGGGGAGATGGCTCAGTGGTTAAAGGCACTTATTTGCAAAGCCTACTGTCCCAGACTCAGTTCCCCAGTACCCATGTGAAGCCAGCAACACAAAAGACATCTGTACATAAGCAGTTGGTAGACTCATTTGACTCTTGAGTCTGTTTGCCAACTCCCAAACTAAGTCTCTAACCAAGACTGTCCCCTTCAGGAAGGTGGGAAGACTGGTGCCTCCAGGAGGGGACAAAGCAGTTTTCTACTGAAGTCAGTCTGTTTGCGTAAGGCTGTGGGAGAGCTCGTGGGAGAAAAGAATGTCAAGTAGTAAAAATTAGCTTAGAAGTCAGAGGACAGGAAAGCTGGGTGGGGCACATCTGTAATTCTAGCACTTGGGACGGGGGAGGGGGGAGGATTGCAAGGTAGAGTCCAGTCTGGGCCTTATAGCAAGAACCTTCCCCCCCAAACAAAACAAAAGGGGGGAAAATCAGAGGATGTGGCCCTTCTGAAAGCAGAGAGAATCTGTTTTTGTTTGTTTGTTTTCTAATCATCAACTGGCTGCACCCCTCGAACTCTTTTTTTTTTTTTTCTTGGTTTTTCGAGGTAGGGTTTCACTCTAGCCCAGGCTGACCTGGAATTCACTCTGTAATCTCAGGGTGGCCTCGAACTCATGGCGATCTTCCTACCTCTACCTCCTGAATGCTGGGATTAAAGGCGTGCGCCACCACGCCCGGCCTCGGAACTCTATTCTAAATGACAGGAATGGCAACTGGAAAAGCAGCCCTCTGGGATGCAGCATTTCATACAAGACCTCTTAGGTAGCCATTGACCAGGTAGACTCCCGAAGAAGGGAGGTGGCATTGTCACAGATGTCCCAGCTCAAATGACATGGAGCCTGGTGCTAGAAGTCGTGACAATATCTGTGAAAAGGTTGGAAATGTCAGATAGATCTTGGCCATACTGCCTGGAGAAGGCTAGAACAGAGGTAAATAACATAGGTAGATTGTTTTGTGAGTCCTGAGAACGGCATCCGAATCCCAAGAAATACCTGGAGGCGGTGTGAAAGGCCAGTGGAGGTGTCAAACTAGTTGGCCTCAGGTGGAAAAAATTTCTAGATGTCTCCTGGTCATCTGGGAGAGCTTGTCCTTAAGATTCCTTGTCCTTAAGATTCACTCTTTTTTTTTTGAATGTCATATATATATATATATATATTTCTGTTGGGGGAAATTTAGGGTAGAATTTTTTATAGACACATTAAAAGTGACTCAGAGCTTCTGGGACAGTTGATTTAGAAGGCAAGAGTTGCAATGTGCATATTTTGAAAGGTATCAGAGCCATTGTGATTTCAGAAAGCACCAGTGATCGCTTAAAAACCAAATCAGTGTAACGCAGCCAATGCGATGACAGTAATTTTTTAATGTCCCCATACTATCTTCAATTTCAAGGTGTAGGTAGTGTCATACAAGCAGTGCCTGACAACTTATTTGGGTAACAATCCCTTTTCCAAGGTAACCAGCTGTCTTTAAAGACTCTCCAGCAGCTCCCTGGCTCAGCTGAGCCATTGCTGGTGGCCCGAGCCCTGGGGTTTGTTGCTTACCTAGTTTCTTAGTCATCTCACTGTGGCACAATGTTCTTATTTAAACAAGCCCTTCCCTCCCATAATATGATGCCTCCGGCTTCATGCCCCAGAACAATTCATGCTGCATATGCAGAACGCCTCTTAGGAGGAGAAATTACTCACTTCTGCTCTTCCTGGATGCAGTCTCCACTTACAAGTGATCTATTTATTATCATCTGCCCTGGTCTCCTTTGGGCTTGGCTTACACAAGTGTTGAGCAAGGTCTAGCTGTAGGAATGGCTTTTGATTTCTCCTGTGATTGGCCCTAAAGGTCTTTTTAGACCCCAGGCTTCCTATTTGCAACATGGTACATGTAATTCTTTGCCTAGGCACAAGTGCTAGAATTCTTGAAGACGGTGTATTGTTTGAAGACAAGGAACTCTGCCTGTTTACCCACCCAGCAGGTGGGAAAAAAAGTTAAAATTCAAATGGCTGTGTATTTGACTCAATCTTCTATGAGCCATTTGAAGTCTAAGCAGGCTAACAAACCAGGCAGACTTCCAGTGGCTCTAGTCAGGATTAAAAGAAAAACACAAATACATTAAGAATAAGGCAGGCTGGGGAGATGGCTCAGCAGTTAAAGGCACTTGCTTGTAAAACCTGCTAGCTCAGTTTCAATTCCCTAGGACTGTGTAAAGCTGGATGCAAACTGGTGCATGCAACTGTGTTCCCAAAGTTCCTATGACTCTGATAGGCAAAGCCAGGAGGATCCTAAGCTCATAGGCAGATAGCCTGGTGTTCACGTGCAGTCTGGCAGTGTATTTTCAGTGGCAAGAGACCCTGTCTCGAAGAAGGTGGAACACAGACACCTTGAAGCTGTCTTTTGACCTCCACACTCATGCCATGACATGTGTTCCCCCTCCCCCACATGTATACACAAATAATAAATAAATAAATAAATAAATAAATAAATAAAAAGTTTTTAAAAGAGTAAGAAAGGATCTAGCCACAAGTGCAGTTATATGAAACTGTGATGTGCAATTCTTACAAAATAAAAATTTAAAACCACACGGTGAGGTAGCAGTTGAACTCATGACCTTGCAGGGGGTGCACAAGACCTGCACAATCTTGGGCCCATCAACCTGTCATAGATGATGGAGATGGGAAAAATGATATCAACATAGAAGACAGACTTAGAAAGAAAGAAGGGATTCAGAGGAAGGAGAATGGGGCGGTGGGACAAAAAAAATAATGGGAGGTGATTATGAGCAAAATCTTCATTATGTACAGGTATGAAAAGTGACAATAAGCATTTTAAAAGTCACAATACAAAATGACTCACTGGAAAAATATAAATACACCAACTGTGCCCCCTTCCCTATCAAAAATAGAAAACCTAAGCTGCCAGACCTGCATAGATGAAATTGAAGTTAAACATTACATTCAAAGAATGTGCCAGGCATAGGTAGAAGAGCAAATACTTTTGTATACTCAAGGAATGAACCAGTTGAATAGATTATATACCACTCCACAGAAAAAGATGAAAACCTGCCCCACGCATTTTATGAGGCTCACATAATCCTGGCAGTGAGGATGTGTGGAGCAACAGAAGCAAATGTCAGTGGAGACTCATGTTTGTACAAGTAGAACAGAAACCGCCCTCTACACTGAGCAGAGGGCCAAAGTAAAAGATCAGGGACTCTCAGCAGGCTGTACTTGGAGGCAGCCATGTAGAATGACTAAATTACTCTGTTCCAAAAGCACAGTGGTAGATCATCCAATAACAGATTTGTCAACAGAATTATCTTAGCAAAAGGCCAGTGGAGAAAAGTCCAATGATCATCTGATAGATACTCAAAAGTCATTTGCTGTGTGTCTGGAATGTCCTACCAAAGTCCATGTGGTGACAGCTTGGACCTTGCTTGATGCTATTGGTAAGAGGTGGAACCTTTAAGGGGTGGAGTCTCTTGGGAGGTCTAAGGCCACTGAGACCAGCCTTCAAAGGGGATTCTGGGAGATAAGGTTGTTCCTCTCAGCTGTTGCCCAGACGACATCTTGGCTCTGCCATGGACTCCCTGTTATGATGAATTTCCCAGTCACAAGCCCAAAACCAATGAGGTCAAGTGATGGTCGAAATTTCTGAAACCACGAGGCATAATGAACCTTTCTTCTTTATATATTGATGACTCCAAGTCCTTGCCATGACCAAGTGTGGTGGCACACACCTGCAATCCCACATTCAGAAGGTAGAAGCAGGAAGGTCAGAAGTTCAAGGTCATCCTTGGCTATACCGTGAGTTGAGATGCCAGATTAGGCTACATGAGACCCTGTCTCAAAAACAACAGCAGCAATCAAGACTCCCCCTGCCACACACACACCAGCAATGGATGGAATTAACATCATTCTCTATCCTAGACAAAGTTGTCCTTGTTTACTGATGATAGAGCTGAATTAGCAACAAATATCCTTGAATGCATCAGGATTTTATCATGTAACATGAGCTGTGGCTTGAATATCCCCTCCAAGCCTCGTGCAGGAATGTAATGGCCATTGTACCACTGCTAAAAAGAAATTAGCTTATGAGAGTTCTGCCCACAAGAAGACTGATGGCATTATAGACAAAGTGGGCTCCTGATTAAAAAAAAAAAAAAAGGGTAGGGGCTGGGGAGATGGCTTAGCGGTTAAGGCGCCTGCCTGTGAAGCCTAAGAACGCTTGTTCAAATCTCCAGGTGCCACGTTTAGCCAGATGCAAGAGTGACGCAAGCATGCAATGTCGCACATGCGCATAAGGGGGCGCACACGTCTGGAGTTCATTCACAGTGGCTGAGAGGCCCTGGTGCACTCATTCTCTGCTTCATCCTCTCTCTGTGTCTCTCTCAAATTAAAAAAAAAAAAAAGAGGGTAGAAGCCTGGCATGGTGGCATACACCTTTAATCCTAGCACCTGGGAGGTAGAGGTAAGAGGATCACTGTGAGTTCAAGGCCAGCCTGAGACTGCATAATGAATTCCAGATCTGCCTGGGCTAGAGCGAGATACTACCTTGAAGAAAAAAAAGAAGAAGAAGAAGAAGGAGGAGGAGGAGGAGGAGGAAGAAGAGGAGAAGAAGAAGAAGGAGGTAAGGACTGCCCCAACATTCTTATATCCTCCAAAACTTCGTCCCCAGACTAGTCTCTGCTCTGGAGCTCCCACCCTTTCCAGCACTGGGTGCTTGTTTTTACTTGTGATGAAGGCTGCCTGCTGTTTCTGTCTTTGTTGCAGTTCTGACTCCTATACAACAAAGCTTGGTGCGTTCATTCACACCCACAGAAAAAGGAGATTTCTTCTTTCAGATTTCCATGCTCGCTTTTCCTTCTGTCTTCTCGTATGCAGCATGAAGTCGGTCTTACACGGACTCCAGAGCTACAAGGAACACACTTCTTTTTTTGTTGTTGTTGTTCTTTTTGTCTTTGCTTTTTGAGGTAAGGTCTCACTCTAGCTCAAGCTGACCTAGAATTCAACACATTTCTTAATAAATTACTCTGTAGCATTCTCTTAGAGAAGCAGAAACAGATTAAAACATTTTAACTCTTCCCTTCTCTTGTTTTTTTTTCCTCTATTTTACTAAGAACCTATTTTATATGGATACATCATGTGTTGGTACCATCTTTTCCCTCTTTCCTGTCCCCATTCCACAGGGGGAGGGGTTTCTGGTATTCCCCATGGGGTTGTGGGTTATGCGTTGTGGGAGCAGCAATCAGTTATTGGGGAGGTGGAGGCAGTGCCTCTGGGCATGACATCCCAACCTGTGCCTCTTACAATCTTTCCGCCCCCTCTTCTGCAAAAGTGCCTGAGCCCTGGTGGTCTGTTTTTTAAGTCTGCTTCAGTGATGAGCTCTCAGGAGCCTCTGAATTTCTGCTTTGGTACTCTTCTCCTTCTTTTTTTAGCCTAATTAAAAAAATTTATCTTTATTTATTTGAGAGTGACAGAGAGAGAGAGAGAGAGAGAGAGAGAGACAGAGAATGGGTGCACCAGGGCCTCCAGCCATTGCAAACAAACTCCAGATGCATGCGCCACCTTGTGCATCTGGCTTACGTGGGTACTGGGGAATTGAGCCTCGAACTGGGGTCCTTAGGCTTCACAGGCAAGTGCCTAACCACTAAGCCATCTCTCCAGTCCCCCTTTCTCTTGTTTTACAGTACGTGCAAGAGAACTTCATAGACCCCCTTTGCAAAATACATACGTTTGTGTGCCCATATATTTTGTCTCTCTACCTCCCTCTCTCCTCTCTCCTTCGACCTTTCATCAAATCTGCTATGGTGTAATGTGTGAGTTTTCTACAAATTCTTCTCCTCTCCCAAAAGTGTACACACAAATACAGAGGGAAAGCTCATCTCCAAACTAGATTATTGACTTACCATGTGAGAATTGATAGAGATCAAGTCTGTAGTTTGTCCTTTGCTAGTCTATGGGGTACAGTCCTGGTGGAAGGGGCATTGCGGGGGGTGTTAGGCATCCTTTTGAGTCCTTCTGGCAAGCCTGGTGCCATGACCTGTACATGCTAAGCTTGTAGGACCTCGGTTTTCACCTCCCCGCCCAGTGTGAGCTGACAGCCCTGCCCTTGTGGTCGGGGTGACATTCTGATCTCTGTCAGCATCTCCTTCTCTGTGCAAACCACAGAAACCTGCGCAAGCCCAACCACAGCCGTTTTTCACAGATAGGCTCTCATAGGTCCCCTGCTTCCTTAGTGCTGACTTTCGGTGAACATCTTTCTCTTTTCTAAAGTTTGTTACCTGTGTATGTGTGTGTGGTATGCATGTGTTTGTACATGTGTGTTTGTATGTGTGTGCACATGTGTATAGACTCTCTGCCTTAGTTTTTAAAAAAATATATTTTATTTATTTATTTGAGAGAGAGAAAGAGGCAGAGAGAGAGAGAATGGGCACGCCAGGTCCTCCAGCCATGGCAAACGAGCTCCAGATTCATGCGCCTGCTTGTGCATCTGGCTTACGTGGGTACTGGAGAATCGAACCAGGATCCTTTGGCTTTGCAGGCAAATGCCTTAACCACTAAGCCATCTCTCCAGCCCATGCCTTAGTTTTTTGAAGCAGAATCTCTCACTGAACCTGGAGTTCACCGATTCAGCTAGTCTAACTAGCCACCTTACCCCGGGAATCTGTTTATCTCGCTGGGAGTGGAGGCATATGCTACCATGTCCTAGCATTTATGTGGGTTCTGGGGATCCAAACTCGGGCTGCCAAGTTTTCACAGCAAGCATTTTACCAACCGTGTCATAGCCCAGCCCTGAGCATCGTACTCCCAGTGACCCGATTCCCAAGCCTGTCTTAAGGGGGAACCCTCAGCCCTATTAGAACCTGACCCTCATTATGCAAGTCAGGGACCATCTGAGACCTCCGAGGTCAGCCTAGAGAACTTATGAAAGCATGAGAAATCTAATTGGAAAGTTTAATTAGAATTGTTGCTAAATTAATCACGGGACTACCCACCAAACAACTGGGGAATGCTGGCACAACCATTGCTATCTTCTGTTATGGTCCATCTTTCCTTCAAACTTTCTAATAAATGCATGTCCCGTGGTTCCTAGGAAAAGTTGCCAGTCTTTCTTGGGATTAAGGAAGACCACAGATGTAGAATATTCTTGTTTCATTGACCCATAGTAAAACAACACTGCCACATTTGGAGAATGGTTTAGGGAGAGGGCCAAACCTCAGGACAGATCTTAAAATTTTCATAAATTAGGTTCACAGCCATTTGTGCCTGCATTTTTAATAGCAATAATTTACTATATAATACTGAAAATAACTCATGAAACTATGAAAGAATAACATACTCTGCTCCAAAGGAATAACAAAAACTTAGCAGATCAAGGAGGAAACACTGCTATTCTTGGAAAAGAAAGCTGAAAAGGAATGCTTAAAAAAAAAAAAAAAAAAAATCAATCGGTGCTATGCTAGATGGATATGGCGCTAGTGCCACCTGCTGTTGGATTCGTGGATTGCAACTATTCAAGAGCTGATTTGTTTTTAACAGCGAGTATTTTCTAGTTATTTTATTTTAGTTAAAACAAAGGGCCCTGAAAGTAAGCACAGTGGTTACTAGAGGTTGCTGAGAGGATCAGGGGGAGATGGACGAAATGAGCTGGACTTGATCAGTGCATGCTCTATGCATGCATTGGAATATCACACTGAGCCTGGGGAGACTGCTCATGGGTAAAGTGCTTGCTGGGCAAGTGTATGGATCTGAGCTGGGGCTCCCAGCACCCACATAAAAAATGCTGGGTGTGGATATGGGTACCTGTAATTCCAGCACTGGGGACGTGGTGACAGGAGCATCCCTAGGGCATGGCTCATATGAGCTCTGCGTTCAGTGAGAACCTGCTTCAAAAAATAAAGTGGAGGCTGGAGAGATGGCTTAGCGGTTAAGGCGCATGCCTGAAAAGCCAAAGGACCCAGGTTAGACTCCCAGGACCCATGTAAGCAAGATGCACAAGGGGGCGCAGACATCTGGAGTTCGTTTGCAGTGGCTGGAAGCCCTGGCGTGCCTATTCCCCGCCCCCCCCCCACCTGCCTATTTCTGTATCTCTCTCTCTCTCTCTCTCTCAAATAAATAAATTAATTAGAAAATATTTTTTTTAAAAAGGAATATCTCTTCTCACCTCCCTTTGGAGAAAAAAATAAAGTGGAGATGAGGATGGAGAGATGGCTCAGCAGGTAAGAGTAGTTGCTATGTAAGTTTGAGGTCCTGTGAGGGCCTGAGTTACCCTGAGTTTAATTCCCCAGCACCATGTAAACAGCTGTCTTGGCCACATGTGTGAAACCCGAGTTCTGTTGGAGACAGACAGGAGAATCCCTGTGACCAGACAGCTCTGGGTTCAGTGACATATTCTGTGTGGCAGTTTGAATGTAAAAGTCCCCCATAGGCCGGGCGTGGTGGCGCACGCCTTTAATCCCAGCACTCGGGAGGCAGAGGTAGGAGGATCGCCGAGAGTTCAAGGCCACCCTGAGACTACATAGTGAATTCCAGGTCAGCCTGGACCAGAGTGAGACCCTACCTCACAAAACCAAAAAAAAAAAAAAAAAAAAAAGTCCCCCATAGCCTTCAGTTTTAAAAAGGAATATCTCTTCTCACCTCCCTTTGGAGAAAAAAATAAAGTGGAGATGAGGATGGAGAGATGGCTCAGCAGGTAAGAGTAGTTGCTATGTAAGTTTGAGGTCCTGTGAGGGCCTGAGTCACCCTGAGTTTAATTCCCCAGCACCATGTAAACAGCTGTGCGTGGCCACATGTGTGAAACCCGAGTTCTGTTGGAGACAGACAGGAGAATCCCTGTGACCAGACAGCTCTGGGTTCAGTGACATATTCTGTGTGGCAGTTTGAATGTAAAAGTCCCCCATAGGCCGGGCGTGGTGGCGCACGCCTTTAATCCCAGCACTCGGGAGGCAGAGGTAGGAGGATCGCCGTGAGTTCTAGGCCACCCTGAGACTACATAGTTAATTCCAGGTCAGCCTGGACCAGAGTGAGACCCTACCTCACAAAAAAAAAAAAAAAAAAAAAAAAAAAAAAAAGTCCCCCATAGCCTTCAGTATTTTTAAAAATAGATTTTATTTTTATTTATTTATTTATTTATTTATTTATTTATTAGAGATAGAGAGAGGGAAAGAGAGAGAGGGAGAGTGAGAATGGGTATGCCAGGGCCTCTAGTCACTGCAAATAAACTCCAGATGCATGTGCCCCCTTGTGCATGTGGCTTACGTGGGACCTGGAGAATTGAACCAGGATCCTTAGGCTCCGCAGGCAAATGCCTTAACCACTAGGCCATCTCTCCAGTGCCTGCCTTCAGTATTTTTGATTAAGCTTCCTACTTAGTCCCTAGCAGGTGCAACTCTGCTGGAGAGGAGTGTCCCTGGGACAGATCTTGAGTCCAGCCCTCTGGTATGTTCAGAGTCAGCTCCTGCTTGCTGTTCTCCCCGGATGTGTGGATGTATGATGAAGTGAGCTCCTTGCTCTGCCATGATGCAGCTTCCCCTCCGAACTGTAAGCCTGAAATAAACCCTTTCCTCCCATCAGCTGCTTCTGACCGGGTGTTTTGTGCCAGCAAGGAGAAGGTGACTGCAACACCCTGTCTCAAGGAAACAGCATGGAAAGAGTGGTAGAGGAAGACACCCAATGTTTGCTTCTGGCCTGAGCATGGGGCACACACACGTGCACACACTGAGCATACATGCACATATGCCATGCAGACACACGAACATGCCCATTAAAAACAAGGTGGAGGGCTGGAGAGATGGCTTAGCGGTTAAGGCGCCTGCCTGCTAAGCCTAAGAACGCTGGTTCCAATCTCCAGGTCCCACGTTTAGCCAGATGCAAAGTGACGCAAGGGTGCAATGCTGCACTTGCCCATAAGTGCGCACACATCTGGATTTCGTTCACAGCAGCTGAGATACTGTTGGTGTGCCCATCTCAATCTGTCTTCCTTTCCCTCTCTCTCTCTGTCTCTCTCGCTCAAAGGTTGAGGGCCAGGTGTTGTGCACACCTTTAATCTCAACATTCAGAAGGCTGAGGTAGGAGGATCACCATGGATTCTTTCATAGATCCAAGCAAAGGGAAACAACTGTAGCAAGAAGACACCGTCACCAGCAACTCAACAGCCAGAACTCAAACTACTCTCTCCACACCTATCAGGGCCAGACTCAGATCCACCCCCAAATGCACTTTATGGCTGGACTCCAAGATCTCCCCCAGTGACCCGCCCCCTCTAGCAGGGATCTGTCTGCTAGCAGCTGAACTTGCAAGCTCAATTTTAATAAAACACCTGAGTCTATAGGGCCATGTATTTAAACTATCACATTCAAACTACCACAATATACTTTCTCCAGCAAGGCTCCACCACCTAAAAATCCCACCATCTTCCCAAGCTGTACCACCAGCTGAGGACCAAGTAGTCATACATGCGAGTCTATGGGGGACATTTCACATTCAAGCCACAGAACTCAGTTTAGGATTCCAGATATTTACGAGACATTTTCCATGTCGTGTCTTTTCCCTTTCTTGCATTCCTTGTCCATTCTGCTGGAAAGCTCAAGGTTTCCAGAAATGATACAGTGATTACCTTCCTGAGTCTTTGCTTATTCAGAAGCGTTGGTAGTTTGTTTTTATTATCTTCAGTGGAGAGTTTGGCTAAAAAGGGAATACTTCATGCAAAATTAAATCTCTCAAAAACATTTGTGTTGACAGGGTCTCATTATGTGGTTCAGGTTGGCCTGGAATTTCATAATCCTTCTGTCTTGGTCATCCCAGTATCAGGTTTACAGGCATGCACTACCAGAAAATATATAAAAATACAGAAATTGGGGGCTGGAGAGATGGCTTAGCAGTTAAGATGCTTGGCTGCAGTAAGCCTAAGGACCCATGTTTGATCTCTCTCCAGATCCCATGTAAGCCAGATGCACAAAGGTGAGGCAAGTGTAAGGTAACACGTGCCCACTAGGTGGCGCAAGTGCCTGGAATTGGATTTTAGTGGCTGGGGCTCTGGCACTCCATTTCTCTCTCTCTGTGTCCCTCTTGCTCTTTCTAAAAAAATAATATAAAAAATATTTTACAATACAGAAATTGGGCTGGAGAAATGCCTTAGCAGTTAAGGAGCTTACCTGCAAAACCTAAGGACTCATGTTCAACTCTCCAGGTCCCACGTAAGCCAGTTGCACAAGATGATGGAAGCATGCAAGTTGCACATGCACACAAGGATGCGTATGTGTCTGGAATTCAATTGCAGTGGCTGTGAATTCTCTCTCTCTCTAACTTAAAAAAAAAATGCCAGTCTGTTGGGCTTGCCTAAAAATAAATAAATAAATGAATGAATAAATAAATAAATAAAAGTATAGACATTATTATTTCATGTTTTCCCAGCAATCATTGGTGATCAATACTGTGACATCAGTTCTTACTAGTTGATGATGCAGTTGAAACTAATTTGCATTCCACCAGAAATGTGTTACTGTGCTAATTTCCCAACAGTCTTGCCAACAGACTGTTAAACATAGACTTTTATCTGTTATAAGTTGAACATAGTACCAGTATAGCTTAAATTCATATTTCCCTTGTTTTAAATGTTATTAAAAGTATTTCTAAAAATACAATTGTGAAGGAAGGAGGAGAACAAGGATTTGTGGAGGGGACTACTTGCTAGACCACTGCTGTGATTTTATCTGTACACCTAAGCATTTATTTTCCTCTTACTTCTAATGCACAGGACACATTCACACCTTCTCAACTTACTTTAATGATTCAAGAACTCATCTAGCAACACGTCTAGGATTCCAGGTCAGTACGCATTCTCCTTTATCATCTTTCAATGTGGCGTCTCATGGTCTGATGGCCTTTGAACAACAGCAAAATATAGTATCTATATCCCATTTTACATATGTAGTATTCAAGTTTAGATTTGGGGTCCTGGGAGATGGCTCAATGGAGATGGTTAAGAGCATTTGTTGCTTAAGCACAAGGGCCTCTTAGGACACAGACCATGAAGTTCTACTTCTTAGAATGCACACCGTCTGTAAGCCACATCCACAGGGGGAAGAGAGTCCAGAAAATCACTGGGGCTTGCTGATGGACGGCAGCTCTGAGAAGGGAAGGACAGCCAATGTTCTCCTCTGTATGCACTCACATGGGGCAGGTACATCTGCACACACACACACACACACACACATGCATATGCCACATATCACACACACCACTCACATATTCTACACACATAGACACACTCGTGCAACCAAGCACAACAGTTTAGACTAGGACCAGAACAACTTTAAGAAAAAGCAAAGAATGAAGTATGCAAATTAGTCAGTGGTCCATGGCAACGATCAGCTCTGGAAGGAAAAGAATTAGGAGAACTCACCTTCAACGGTGGAATGACTTTTAGATAGGACTCTGGCTCTAGTCTCTGGGTGGAACATCCTTGCTCATTGTTCTTCTGGCCCCTGGTTTTACAATGAAATGGATTCTGCAGAGTCTGATTTATTTGATGTTTGTGTGCCTTTCACATCTGTATCCTCCAGGTCCCTCAGGAGAGATACTCCCCTCAGTCTTATCAAACTGTTATATGTGACTCAAAGTCCTGCTTCTTGGATTGATGATGAAGAGTCTCCACGATGCACTGGAGGCTTCATCGTGAAAACATCCGCTACCATTCCTTCCCCATCACAGACTTCAGAACTTTACATGTGGCCACGCCTGACTGCCTGAGTAGAAAATGTAAACTTGTAAATTCTGTCCTCAGCTAAAACCTTAGGAGTGCTGTTATTAAAGCTGGGGTGAAGCACTCTAATCTTGTGAACAATTAGACTGTGCCATGCCCGGGAATATTGTGTCTTGTATACCACACTGGTCCAGACACGATACTCAGCATGGTTCCGTGATTGGCTTCCCCACACGAACACAGGAAAAACCACTCATTGTTTTGGTGGTGATGACAGGGGACACAGTTTGGATGGGCTTTGGGGAACAAATAAAGTTATATCAGACTCCCTTGTTCCCCTCCCCTGTCTTCCTGCACCCCTGCCACCCGTCCATTTCCTCTCAGCAATAGCCCACTTTCTGCTTTCTTGTCACCTACATTCTTTTATTGTATTACCCTCTCTCCCTTCTGCTTCCCTAAGATGGCTTATTTCCCCTTGCACTGCCTTTTTTTCTTCCTTTCTTTCTTTCCTTCCTTCCTTCCTTCCTTCCTTCTTTCTTTCTTTCTTTCTTTCTTTCTTTCTTTCTTTCTTTCTTTCTTTCTTTCTTTCTTTTGCTCTCTCTCTCCTTCCTTCCTCCCTCCCTCCCTCCCTCCCTTCCTTCCTTCTAAGGTGTGTGCCACTGTGCCTGCTTTTTATTTTTAATTAATTTATTTATTAGAGGCAGAGAGGGAGAGAGAGAAGGGAATGAGAATAGGCATGCCAGGGCGTCTAGCCACTGCAAACGAACTCCAGATGCATGAGCCACCATGTGCATCTGACTTATGTGAGACCTGGAGAATAGAACCTGGGTCCTTGGGCTTTGCAGGCATGCGCTTTAACTGCAAAGCTATCTCTCCAGTCCCCCCCTTTCTAGTTATAAAACACACACACACACACACACACACACACACACACACCTATCTATCTAAAATTAAATCTGGATCTGCATATGATAGAAATATATATTTGGCTTATTTTGCTTAATATAATAATTTCCTGTTCCATCTATTTCCTGCAAATGTCATGGTTTCATTTTTCTTTATGGATCAATAAAATTTCATTGTGTATATAGACCAAGTTTTCAACCATTTAACTTTGGATTGGCATCTCCACTAATTCCATTTTTAGGTGTTGTAAATAGAGCAACAATAATTATGGGGTGTGCAAGTATCTCTGCCATACGACTTAGCATCTTTTTGGTATATACCCAGGAGTGGTATAGCTGGGTCATATGTTAGTTCTATATTTAGTCTTTTAAGAAGCCTTGCACCGATCTCCATAGTTCCTGCACCAGCTCATACTCTCAGAAGTAATTAAAAGTTCCTCTTTCCTTACAAGCTTGCTAGCATCTGTTGTCATTATCCATACTGACTGGGGTGAGATGGAATCCCAAATTAGTTTTTTTTTTTTTTTTTTTTTTGATTTTCAAGGTAGGGTCTCACTCTGGCCCAGGCTGACCTGGAATTAACTATGTAGTCTCATGGTGGTCTCGAACTCATGGCAATCCTCCTACCTCTGCCTCCAGAGTGCTGGAATTAAAGGCATGTGCCACCACACTCGGCCCAAATTAGTTTTAACTTGTATTTCCTTGATGGCTGAGAAAGGTGAGCACATTTTAATAGTATATTTCAATATATTTGTACATATATGTATATAACATATATGCGTTTCTTCTTTTAAGACTATTCAGTTCATTTTTTTCCATTTATTGATTAAAAGATTTGGTTTTTAGTGTTTCTATTTTTCAGGCCTTTATATATGCTAGATATAAACTTCCTATCTGAAGTATGGCTGGCAAGATTATCTTCCATACTTTTTACCCTGCTCACAGCTTCCTTTATTTATTATGTAGAAGCTTTTCAATTCCATATAATGGCATTTGTCAATCCTTTAGCCAAAATATTTTTATATGACCCTGGGTATATAGGTATTTAAAAGAAATATGCAAATCAAGTATTTGCTAATGATAGGTCATAAAAAATTTATTTTGAAAAATTCTCTGCTACACATATAATTTTACTATTTACTGAAGATAAATGCAAATTTTCACATGAATGAGATGAATGTGATAGTTTATTTTTACATAAAAATTAGATCTTGGATGAGTATTTAGTACTGTTGATTGTAAAGCATCTTTGACATTTTTCAGAATTTGTTATCTATCTATCTATCTATCTATCTATCTATCTATCTATCTATCTATCTATATCTATCTATATATATTGGAGGGGAGGAGGGAGTTTCCAGGTAGACTCTTGCTCTAGCTCAGGCTGCCCTGGAATTCACTATATACTCTCAGGGTGGTCTTGAACTCATGGCAATCCACCTACTTTTTTCCTCCCAAGTGCTGGGATTAAAAGTATGTGCCACCATGCCCTGCTGCTATTTTGATTTAACAATTGTCAGTGCTGAGAATGTCACATCACATACACATGGACTACAATGTGGGGGAAGTAACTTACACTAGCACTGTAAAGTATGTACTGCTTTTATTATTGCTATTTCATAGAAGAATGAAACTAATTTTAATATTTACATGCTGAAGAATGATGGCAGGAAAATAATAAATTCTCTGTTTTCTGTCCTTAACCATTATGTTTCCATAAGAACAGAAAACTTTGTATGTACAGCAAAGAGCCGCAATTCACAACATACAAGAGTCTTGAATCTGAACAGAGGTGCCTCGGGCAGCATTCACTGGCAATGGTGGTGCAAGGACGTGTGCAGGGCAAGTGTGCATGGTATTCATTGAGGACCCAGGCTGCAGTGACGTACACAAGGTAACGCAGGGGAGTGCTGTGCCAGAGACAGCACAGATTCATCACGTGTTTGATTTTAAATTAATTTTTTGGTCGTTGGTATTCAGAAATATCTTATTGTTGTCAATCAAGCTGTGGCTTGAGTACTTACTATGTGTATGAGTCACTTGTCTTTTTCTTTAAAGCTTTTTTAAGAAAAACTTTAAAAAATTTATATTTT
Organism: Orientallactaga sibirica; assembly: GCA_036365145.1. Taxonomy (NCBI): domain Eukaryota; kingdom Metazoa; phylum Chordata; class Mammalia; order Rodentia; family Dipodidae; genus Orientallactaga; species Orientallactaga sibirica. Next base: position 6,153,687 of record JAEOAD010000037.1, read on the forward strand.
ATAGTTTTATTTGAGAGAGAGAAAGAGGTAGAGAGAGAGAGAATGGGTGCACCAGGGCCTCCAGCCATTGCACATGAACTCCAGACGCGTGTGCCCCCTTGTGCATCTGGCTTACGTGGGTCCTGGAGAATTGAACCAGGATCCTTTGGCTTTGCAGGCAAACGACTTAACTGCTAAGCCATCTCTCCAGCCCCCAAATCACTTTTTTTTGTTGCTGTGGCAAAACACCTGACCAAAGCAATTTAACTGGATGGAAGGGCTTCTTTTGGCTCATGGTTTGAGGTGACAGTGGCTCCAGCTGTGGTGGCAGGTGTGTGATGTGGCTGCCCATCCTGCCTCCTCAGTCAGGTGGCAGAGAGAGGTGAATGCTAGCATCCATCTTGCTTTCTCATTGTTTAAAAAAGTTCAGCCTGGGGCCTGGAGAGATAGTTTAGCAGTAAAGCGCTTGCCTGTGAAGTCTAAGGACCCCAGTTTGAGGCTCAATTCCCCAGGACCCACGTAAGCCAGATGCACAAGGTGAGCATGCTTCTGGGGTTCGTTTGCAGTGGCTTGGAGGTCCTGGCATGCCAATCTCTCTCTATCTACATCTTTCTCTCTGTGTCTGTCGGTCTCAAATAAATAAATAAAATAAATTTTTTTTTAAAAGTTCAGCTTTGGACCCTAGCCCAGAGGAAAGTGCTAGCCATATTCAGAGTATATCTTCCCTTATTAATTAATTTTTTTTCCTGAAAGTACCCTGAAAGACACATCAGGAGGTGTATCTCTTAAGTAATCCCAAGTCCTGTCAAGTTGACAATGACGATAAACTATATCACAGACTGTGGCTTAGGGTCCTTACTGTGCAAAGGGCTTCGTGTACAATACCTCAACGTTCTCAAATTAGCTGTGTGTGAGTGTCACCTGGTCCCTATGTATGGACAAGTAAACTGAGGTCCAGGAAAATTCAGTAGCTGCCCACATGTGTCCACCAGGTAACTAGCGGGGCTGAGAATTGAACCCAGATCGTTTGAGTCTAGTAGATACTCTTCAATATTAACATGGGGCTAAGAATGTCACTCAGTGGCGAAGCAATTCCTAGCATTTGTGAGGCCCTGGGATCCATCACCAGCCCTAGAAAAAAAAAACCAAAAACACCCCATAATCTTTAATATGCACAGCATGCGCTTGAATTGTAAGGTTCATAGTGTGTCATTTCACGAGAGAGGTTCCTTGAAGAGTTTTCCAACGTCGGGGATTGAAGACCTTCTGCGTGGTCATTCGGTGTTAGGTTGTCAGGACTGAGTTTCTGTTTCTAGAGTCTGTGGAGGCTACTTGGGTGCTTCTACTCACAGCAGGGTGGGAGGACTCTGAGGAGGGTAGGATTTGAATTAGAGCAACCTGAAAATGAAGTGAGACCCTTGCCTGGAAAGAAAACACAAGAATGCATATTCAAAAAGCAAAACCAGGATCTGCTGGGCTCTCCTGAGAGACGCCATCATTATGAAGGGCCTGATCCCAGCTGGCTTCCTGCACACAGCAGAGCCTAATGATGCTGACAGCCCACATGCGTTTGCACTAATGGGCTCATGTTTTATTTATTCAGGTGCTGAGCTGACAGCGTCCAGCCCCGACGAATGTATGGGTTTAGAAATGACTGTGTCCTCTCTCCATACTGTGATGTTATCTCCCAAAATGAAGGAAATGAGAAGCAGGAAAGGCCTGGATTCCCAGCAGATAGCTTTCCTAGCTTACAGTAAGAATTCAAATACCCCAAAAAGCATTAGGCAACATTTAAAACACAAATCAACACTGTCTAACATGATATATTGCAAAGAAACTTCTGGCATGGAAAGTCTCTCTTGAAGCAACACTTCCACCCAGCGCCAACTAAATAATGTAACAGCATCTGGACTTGTTCTAAATCGAGGATGAAATTATGTATGTTTCCCATGACATGGAGGATCCCAGAACGCAACATTTCTTAAAATAAAAGAAGCAGGGTGAATTAAAAGCAATGGCCAAGAAGACTCTCTTGTGTTTTCTGTTTTTAAAATGACTTTTATTGAAATAAAACACACACAGAAGAGTAAAAAGTAATAGATGTCTATTGCAGTCCATTTTTTATACACATTCACTTGGGTTAAAAAAAAAATCAGGGGGCCGGAGAGATGGCTTAGCCATTAAGGCATTTGTCTGCAAAGCCAAAGGACCCAGGTTCAACTCCATGCCCACAAAACTTTTTTTAAAAAGTTATTTATTTGTAGGATTGTTTTTACATTTTCATAAGTGTATATAATATATTTTGATCTTATTCCCCCAATTACCCTCTTGTACCCCTCTCCCTCCCACTAATACACTTCTTCTTCCCTGTTAATCCTCGTCTTACTTCCATGCCTTTTTTTCCCCCATGAGTGCAATTAGGGTTGCTTGTATGATCGTGGGTGGAAGGTTATTTACTGTGGAATAAATAGGCAACTTACCAGTGGCTGCACCACTGTTGAACCTGATTCTCTAGGAACTATTAGCAGCTATCAGCTAGTCTAGGAGATGTCAGGTGTACTTCCCCCACTGATGGGGAAGTGTTCTCAGGCTCAATCTTGTGTTGAAAATGACCGACACTCATAAATTAGAACAGTGATGGTACATCGATCTGCTAACAATGACCATGACATCTATTTAGTCCTTACCTTGCTCCAAAAGCTGTGCTAAGCTCACTACATATGTCACAGGATAGACTTGTTCCTGTTGCACACTTGTTCTGCCTTCTACAGACAGTATCCTGTGTACACACACACCACCACCACCCATACTACACATGCATATACACACCACCACCACCACCACCCATACTACCCATGCTATGGCGGTTTGATTCAGGTGTCCCCCATAAACGTAGGTGTTCTGAATGCTAGGTTCCCAGTCAATGGAGGTTTGGGAATTAATGCTTCCTATTGTTGGGGCTGGGCTTATGGGTATTATAGCCAGTTTCCCCTTGCCAGTGTTTGGCGCACTCTCCTGTTGCTATTGTCCACCTGATGTTGTCAGTGTGTGATGTCCACCCTCTGCTCATGCCATCGTTTTCTCCTGCCATCATGGAGCTTCCCCTCGAGTCTGTAAGTCAAAATAAACCCTTTTTCCCACAAAAGAAAGAAAGAAAGAAAGAAAGAAAGAAAGAAAGAAAGAAAGAAAGAAAGAAAAAGACCGACACTGTGGCTTCATGAGTGTAATGGTTGTCATGTATCCAGAAGTCAGCATTTACAGCCCTCCCTCCCATCCCCCTTTAAACCTCTTTACTCAAAGCTAACTACAATCTTGAATTGTGTCTTTAAAAATGTAGCTGAGCCGGGCATGGTGGCGCACACCTTTAATCCCAGCACTCCAGAGGCAGAGGTAGGAGGATTGTAATTCCCAGTTCATGGCGCCCCCAGTGACCACCAAGGAAGACCAAACACGTGTGCAAACGCAAAGAGCTTTACTCGGGCTTAAGCTCGGTCTCTTGCCTTCACCAACGCAGTGGATCCATGCAAGAGCCCAGAAAATCAGAATGGCGGGCTTTTTATTGAGGTTTGAGCAAGGGGGAGGGGACCATCACCTATGCAACTACATGATTGGCTAATTTGAACATTAACTGTACTTGGGGGTTCTTGATTGGTCTTAGGATTTTGGTGGGCTAGGTCTAGGGGAATTTCAAACTTAATTGGCTCAGCAAGCGGAGGTTACATTTGAACAGGTTGGCGCGTGCGGTTACATTCATTTGATTGGTTGACATTTACAAAACTCCTAGACAGTGGATCTTATTGGGCCATCCAGCCCAGGACCGCAAGAGTGTTGAGTCGTGCTCACACAGCAAGTTTATGGTTTTTCCCTGGTACTGCTTGTTCTTCCCTTGATTCTGGGAACTCGCCCCTGTGGCCTTCAGGGTGACTGAGGCCTGTCATGGTGCTACTCTGGCCTGGGTCTTTCAGGATCACTGTGAGTTCAAGGCCACCCTGAGACTACATAGTATCCTTCTAGCCTTTTGTCCGAGTTGTTGACTGTGATGCCAACCCCAGTGAAAAGTGTGTCCTTGTAGCAGCTCTGACGGCAGCTGTCCTTGGAATTCCAGGTCAGTCTGAGCTAGAGTGAGACCCTACCTCAAAAAACCAAAAAAAAAGAAATAATACAGACTCACAACCTATATATATATATATATGTATATACACACACACATACATACAAATATATGTAAATATGTTATATATTATATATATAAATATATTAAGTTTTTAATATATTATGCACACACAAACATGCATGAGAGACTATATAGTAAACTCATAACCACCACCCAGGTCATGGACTAAAACTTGACCAGACACAGTGAAGGACTAAGACATGTCTCCCTCAGATTTCCATGTTCACACCCCGGCCCCGAAGTGACTGTATTTGGAGATAGAATCTTTAAAGAGAAAGGCTAAGTGTTTGTAAGGTTGGAGTCCTGATCTATATGACAGGTGTCCCTATAAGAAGGAGAGACCAGGGCAACTCATGCCCGGAGCAAAGACCATCTGAAGTGGCAGCAAGAGGGTCACTGTCACTGGTCAGAGTGCTGCCCATCTGGAATCTCAGCATTGGGAGGCAAAGGTAGGAGGGCCACCGCAAGTTTTAGGCCAGCTTGGTCTCCACAGTGAGCTCCAGGCCAGCCAGAACCTTCCACCTGTGCATTGTATTGGTTGAAGACACTGGGTCTTGTCCTGGGAGCATTTCCCACCAGGAAGTGATCTGGTCAAGGTTTTCAAATGTGAGTTGGATCAGCCCAACATATCCAAATGCTAATTTACAGGAAATGCATAGAACAGAGAGATTTGTTCAAATGATCTTTTTTTTTTTTTTTTTTTGCACAAGTTGCTAAGCTGACCATAATATTCACATAGAAATGTAAGAAGCCCAGAAGAACAAAAGCCATCTTAGAAAAGGGACTGGCTTTCCCCCCCCCCATTTGTTTCAATAGTGTTTACAGTTGTTGAAGTATTTTATCGTGTTCTAAGGACTCCAGCATGCAGTTCAAGAATCTCTGCCATGCCAGTCCTGCCATCAATTACTGTAGTTTTCCATTCAGTTTGAGATTCTTCTGCTCGTAAAAGTAATGAAAGATTCCCCATTAACACCAACCAAGATTTTGGTTTCACACATACCTTCTCATTGCTGGATAAAAACACCTGACCAGCAGCAGCTTATGGTAGGAAAAGTTTACTTCAGGCTTAAAGTTTTGAGGGAGGGGCTTTGCCATGGAGGAGGCGGGCTCACTTCATCACACACACACAGCGGAGACACAACAGCCAGAGCTCAAGCTGGTTCTGAATACACAATCGGCCAGACTCAAAATCCTTGCCCCCACCCCCGCCACGACACACCTCTGCCATCAGCCTGCTAGAGACTAAGGAGAAACATAGTTCACGTTCAAACGACCACCTTTGGATACTATGGAGGCTCTGGATCTTGCTTAAACCCTCTGTTTTAATGAATTTCCTCTGACACCCCTCCGGCAGTGGATGGAGGGGGCTACCCCTTGTCACTGTCAGATACGGGTGAAAACTGAGGTTCCCACTGGACCTGGGTGAGTGTCTGTGCAAAGATCTCCTCACTGCTGCCGAGTAGGCCTGGGAGCTGGGCTTTGTTGATTCTCCTACGGGAGTGGCATGATTTGTAGGCACACTGTTAACCAGAAATAGCAATAGGGGACGCTTGTCCTCCTTGTTCCTTATCTTTGCAGGGAGGGATTTGCTTCACATTTTCATAAGCATCTCTTGTTGAGCACAGTTTGAAGACAATCCTACTCTTTAAAAAAAAAAAAATTGGGCCTAGAGAGATGGCTTAGCTATTAAGGCGCCTGCCTGCTAAGCCTAAGAACCCGGTTCCAATCTCCAGGTCCCACGTTTAGCCAGATGCAAAGTGATGCAAGGGTGCAATGCCGCACTTGACCACAAGGGGGTGCACGCATCTGGATTTTGTTCACAGCAGCTGAGAGACTGCTGGTGCACCCATTCTTTATCTGTCTCCTTCTCTCTGTGTCTGTCTCTCTCTGTGTCTCTCTCAAAAAAAATATTTATTTGCAAGCAGAGAGATCCAGAGAGAGAAATAATGAGGAGACAGAGGGAGAATGGGTGCGCCAGGGCCTCTAGCCACTGCAAATGAACTCCAGATGCATGCGCCCCCTTTGTGCATCTGGCTTATGTGGGACCTGGAGAATCGAACCTGGATCCTTAGGCTTCATAGGCATGTGTATGGCACAATACAGGCCTGGTCCTAGCCAGACCACATGGCAGAAGAAAACAGGAAGTGGCTTCTGTATAAATGGCATTTTGCGCAGGCTCGATGTGACAACAGTTACAGTCCCATGCTCGCGAGAAGCCTACTACGAGATGTCCTGTCCAGAGACAGGCTGTCATTGGTCACCAAAAGGGGACCACCCCATACAAGGATTAACAGCCCCTTAAACCCTATGTGCATTGTGCTAAATAAACGAGTTTGTGGATTCTCGCTCCCGCTTTCACCCAACTCCCGGAGTCTGTGTCGTGACTCTGCGCTGCTCACCCCAACTCGGCAGAGACCCTGTCGTCCCTCCTGAGCTGGCCTTGGGGGGGACCCCAACAGGCATGAACCTTAACCACTAAGCCATCTCTCCAGCCCAACAATCCTACTCTTAGTCACTTGGTATATTTTAAAACAGGAATGAATACTGGATATTACCACATACTATTTCTTCTTCTATTGAGATAATCACCACTTTTTGTAGATGGTTAAAATGTAGATGTTATTTATTTTGTTTGTTGATCAATTTTTAAATGCTAAATCTATTTTGCATTTGAATTGCGAGCAGGACCAAGAAGGACTTCTCATATGTTTCCCAACTTGATTCACTAACATTTTATTAGGAAAGTGCACACTTTTGTTCATGCAAGACACTGGCCCACATGTGTGTGCATGCATGTGTGTATGTTTCCAGTAATATCACTGTTTGGTTTTGGTTAAAACTTGGCTTATAGAATAAATTGGAGTGTAGTCCAACTATTTTTAACTTTTGAGAATTATTTTTGGAGACTAAATATTATTTCTTCTGTAAATGTTTGGTGGAATGATGCCATCTATTCCTATGGCTTTCTTTGTGAGAAATTATTATTTGTTATTTTTTGGTGGTGAGGATAGAACCCAGGACCTTGTGCACGCTAGGTGAGAACTCTATTACCAATTTATATCTCTATCCATGAAAATATTTTCAAATGTGCACGTTCAGTTTCTGTAGTAGAGATGGTTGTGTAATCTATTTTTTCCTTCAGTGAGCTTTTATATTTTGTGTCTTTCAATAAGTGGCTCGACTTTGTCTATTCTCAAACTTAATTGCTCATTATAGTTACACATCACATTTTCCAACTGATCTTGGTAATTTGTGACTTCTTTCTCGTTACTTTTGTTTTTGTTCTAATCGATCTGTCAGAGCAGAATTTCTGAACAGCTGCTTGCACGCTCTCCAGGCTGGATGATTCTCGGTTGGCTGCACTCCTGGCCTCCACCCACGAGAGGGCAGCATGACCCAGAACGGTAACAGCAGCATCTCTAGACTACCACGTGTCTCCTGGAGGTCAAAACTGCCCCCAGAGGGGGTTACAGGTTTATCACACTTACAGACCTTTTTGAAGCATTGGCCTTTGACTTTACTGTTCTGGATCATTCTTTGTTTTTCAAGTACATCTCCACCCAGCAATCTTCTTTCCTCAAACTTTCCACACAAATACAGTTCTCATAATTATTCTCACGCCCTGGTGTATTCACTCCAACATCAGTAGCAGCCCTGGGTTGGTTGGTTTGATGGGTTTTTCATCTCACGATGGGCCATGTATGCCTGTTTCTTTGCTTGCTTAGTAAGTTTTTGAGCAGGTACGGGTCATTGTGAGTGTTGCCTTGTTTCATTCTGAGCTCGATTTCTATCTGCCTCTATTAAAATTCCTAAGCTTTAGACAGTATTCATCTGGGTTGCATGGAAAGTTTGGTCCTCTTGGTGTTTTTCTGCTTTGAAGATTTATGAGGTAGGACCAGAGCAATGTTTTAAAGTAGAACACATTATTTTCCCTGTGGAAGCAAGACCCTGAGCGCTCTGCTTAAAGCTCCATGAGTTATGAGGTTTCCCTGACCGGCTGGTGCTTTTCCCAGCCCCATGTGATTCCTTCTCAGGCCCGCCTTCCCTTGGACTGGGCCAGTTTTCCCACACAGTTCCGCTGATCTATGCTCTGCTAGCTGATTCTCTGGAGCTCTGCCCTGCTCTCTCCTCTCTGGTACCCTCTCCATAAACTCTGGACATATTCGTCTTCCTGGATTCTGCTCTGCCTTTTAAACTATGCATTTTCCACAAATCCACCCTGTGCTACAGCCTGGAAGCTTCCTCAAGGCCATCCACCACTCAGAGCCTCCATCTTGTTTGTTTTCCATCTCTCAGGGCTCTCGCTTTCCTTTGTTGTCTGATGAAACCTGGCTTCGTGTACTTACCCAGTAATGACAATTCTTTCAGGTGTCCTTTTATTCAAAGTTGATCAGAAGTATATATATATATATGACATTTAAATTATGAAATATGCATATGCTTAAAAAATAATCACTTGCCAAATTCAACTAAATGCTCAGAAAATATTGAGACTTATTGCTACGAAGAAAATGGAAACACAAATCTATGCAGAAATTAGCATCAGGATTAACCAGACTTACCAGCAATATTTGTATTCAAGGGCAGATAATCATCGTCTCACACGTGCCCTAAAGAGCCTACAGTGAAGGATTTTCTCTAGTTCATTTCATACTACTAATATTATCATTAGTTTGTCAGAAAAATAATTCAAGAACAATTAAGGCAAAAAATTTAAGCCAATCTTGTTTTATATACAGATACACAAATCTAGCTATGTAGATTGTTTTGGTTTGAAAATTTAAATGTGATCATGTTGTTCTGCCTCAGATTTTACCATGCTTTGTCATTATGTTTACAATAAAGTCTGAACTCTTTTACACAGTTCTCAAGGCTCCACACAGTTCATCCCCCATAAATCCCTCAGGCTTCTCCCACCTCTCTCTTCACTCACTGTACTTTAATTACACCGTCTGTCATACACAACCTGGTTCTTCACAGACTCGTTCTGTGGGATACTTCCAAGGACTATGTCATTGAAAAAGCTCTCTCCCTCTCCCTTTTTATTGGGTACATGGGTGTGGCATGTGTGCATATGTGTGTGGGTGCACTTTTGTGTGCCTTACACATATGTGTGTCTGTATGTGGAGGCTAAAGATCAGCACCCAGGGTCTTCCTCAGTTGCTCTCCTCCTGATGATTTTAGACAGGGTCTCTCACTGAACCTGGAACTTACCAATTCCTTGACTAGCTAGCGAACGAACAAGCCCCAGGGATCCTTCTGTCTCTGTCTCCCCAGTGTTGAGGTTGTGGGCACATATCACTACGCCTGGCTTTTTATTTTTATTTTTTTTGCTTGTGTGTGCATGGTGTGATTTATGCGCATGTATATGCCCTTGTGGTACACCATATGCTCACCCGTGGAGGCCAGGAAGTGGGATGTCGGGCGAATGGCTCCATTGCTCTTCCACCTGGTTTTATTTTGAGCCAGACGGTTCTTTTACTAATTCTGAAGCTTGGCGGGGGGCGGGGGTGTAGGGGTCTCCATTGAGTAGCGGGTCTCTGCTCCCTTGTGCAACTGGGGTTATAGGTGTGTAGGGCCATGCCCAGCTGTTTTATGTGGGTAGTCTCAGGGCCCTTCAGGCCCTCATGCTTGCACAGAAAGCACACTTAACTGCTGATCCATTTCTCTAGCACATGCCTGGATTTTTATGTGGGTGCTGGGGGTCAGAATTCAGGCCCTTCTGGGCGTGCAGTAAGTACCTTACCCATTGAACCATCCCCTGGAACCCTCTGCTTTTCCTGTTGACTTTCTTATAGTGCAGATATTGATCTGATTGGTAGTGTCCATAAAACACTAAGGCTCTATATCATATTTTTTTCCTTCTTTAAGTTTGTGCTCAGCAGATAATTTCCAATGACCTGCGGTCACAGGGTTGTTTATCTCCTGCCTGTTTGAGCTTGCCCTTTCCTCTCCCAGTGGACTTTTCCATTTATTTACTATGTGCTCCGGCTCCAGAGCATCTGTGAGCTTCCTTTAATAACTCCGCTTTGTATTCTCATTTTGTTCCTATGCTTACCCAATTTCTTTTCATTCATTCTTTGCCCATGTTTTTCCTTGTGGTATTTGCACACGTTTAAGACAATTGTTTTAAAGTCTGTCAGGCTTGTCTGATGCATTTGTTTTTTCAGAGATTTTCTGGGGAGATTCTTTTTCTTTGAATGGACCATGTTTCACTTTTATTTTATTTTATTTTTTTATGAGTTTGTTGAAATTTAGGCATTTGAGGAAATAGCCATCTTCAACCAGTGTTTGTAGACTTAGCTCAGCAAGAAGCATCCTCCATGGGTCTGTGTATGTAGTGGGGTGTGTGTGCGCGCACACGTGCAAGCACATGTGTGTTTAAATCTTTTATTTTGCTTGAATCTTACTTTCATTCTTATTAGGGTCTATACTATTCTATTGTATTCCCAGTCAGTGATCAACTGGCTGCAAAACTCTTTCTCATTCCTTCCTAGGTCATGTCCTACCCAAAGATCTCAGCATCTTTGGGCCACGTGAGCTCTGTGTTAGCAAGGAAAAGTCTTTAGTCACTACAGATAGGCTAGAAAAGTGCAAATGTGGCACATGAAAGATTTGAGACCAGTTGTATCAGTCACTTGTGCACTGTTGTGACAAAATACCTGACAGAAACAAGTGAAGGCAGGAAATGTTCATTTTGGCTGATGAATTCCGAAGGCGGAGTCTGTCACTGTGGGGAAGGTGTGTCTCTTTGGGGGCTGGAGCATGTAGGGGGCTCTTCACGTGATGGCTGGATCAGGAAGCAGAGGCTAGACGGGAACCACGGCTAGACTATAACCTTCAAAGTCTCACCTCTATGGCCTACTTCCACTAGCCAGGCCTTATGTCTTCAAGGTTCCACTGCCTCCCACCAGCGCAGTCACCAGTTGAGAATGAGGAGTTCAAACACACGAGCCAGTGGGAACATTTTAGATTCAAATCATCACACCTGGCCTCTTCTTCCAAAGTGTGCCCCCAGACACGCCCTTAAAGAGAACAGCAGGGCTAAGTTAAATCACCGTGAAGCTTCTCACTGCCCTTTCCTTTTAATTTATTTCCTTCCCATTCCTTTTCTTCCCTTCCCATTTCTTCCTCTCTCCCTTCTCCTCTCCTATCCTCTCTTTCCTTTCTTCTCTTTCTTTTTCCATTCCTTTCCTTTTTCCCCCTCTTTCCTTTCTCTTATTCCTTTCTTACAAGATATTTCTAATGTCACCTAGACTGGCCTCAGATTTATAATCCTCTTGCCTTAGCCTCTTGAGTATTACTTCCCTACTGTTTTAAACGTAGCTTTTTCTTCCTTTGGCATTTTGCTCAGTTGCTGTAGATATTTTGAGAGAGAGAGAGAGGCAGAGAGAGCACACCAGGGCCTCTCAGCTGCTGTGAACGAACTCCAGATGCATGCACCCCTTTGTGTGCATGTGTGACATTGCACACTTGCATCACTTTTGCGTCTGGCTAAACGTGGGACCTGGAGATTTGAACAAGCATTCTTAGGCTTTGCAGGCAGGCACCTTAACTGCTAAGCCATCTCTCCAGCAGTCCTAGCAGTCCTCTAGTTACTTCTTTGAATTCCGATTGTTGATTTAGTGTTTGTGGGAGGAAAAGCAGGGCCATTTTCCGGATGTCACCCCTGCTCTTGCTCTTTAAGTCTCATCTTGGATTTACTTCTCAGAGATCACAGACTAATACAGATTCTTAAATACATTTTTTTTTTTTGCTTTTTATGAAAATACAATCAGAGGCATTGAAGATTTGTAGTAAACAAGTTTTTCCATCGGATTTACATTCTGGCAGTATGTATACTGGCTGCTCGGGGACAAAGGCAGCTTGGATCAGGGTTGTAGCAGCAGATGTTGTCAGAACATGAATGTATTTTACAGATAAAATTGATAGAGTCTGCTGTCAGATATGAAGAAAAACAGGCATTTGGGAGATCAGAATTGTGAGTGACAGACAAGGGGCAAATGTCAGAGCTTAGTTTTAACTATGACAATTTTGAAATGTCCATTATGCTTAGTGGGAATTTATATGTGAGCTTAAAGTCCAAGGGGATCTCTGCATAGGGAAAGTAAATTTTGGCTAGCAAAACAAAGACAGTTAAACTTATGGGACTGGATGCAGTTTCATAGGAAGTAAGAGAAACCCGAAAAAACAATTTATCCAAGGACAAGCACTGGGATATGTCAGTGTTTAGGGTTTAGGGACATGAGGAATCAAAAACATTCTAATAAAGGTAATCACGTAAGGACAAAAATATTATCTTTGTAATTTATTTCTTTGAGAAAACTAATCTGCAATAGGCTTACTAATTAGAAACAATTTCCGTGGAGTTTTGCAATAGATTTATATACAGTTTTGAAATTTTTCGAGACAGGCTCTTATGTAGCCCAGGCTGGCCATGTAGTCTTGGTCCTTCTGCCTCCATCTCCAAAGTGCTGGGATTATAGGTGTAGTCTTTGACACCAAGCTCACATATATAATTACAAATCATTTTAGGGCTGGAGAGGTGGCTCAACCATTAACGTGTTTGTCTGCAAAGCCCAACAACCTGGGTTTGTTTCCTATACCCACATAAGCCAGATGCACAAAATGGCCCATGCATCTGGAGTTAATCTGTAGTGGCTAGAAGCCTGGCATACCCATGCTCTGTCTCTGTCTGTCTCTCTCTCTTTGTCTGTATCTCTCTGCTTGCAAATAAATAAATGAAATATTTTTAAATAATCATTTCAGCAGTTCCAGGATTAAAATCTGCTAAACAAATAAATTACAAAGAAACACCAATTATATGTAACAACTCCATAACTGAAAATTATTTATTGCTATATATATAAATTATGCACAGATGTATGTTTATGTATATACACATACATATACCCACAAGCATACACACACACGTGCATGCATGCACACACACACACACACACACACACACACACACACACACAATTGTTATAGCTTGAATATAAAATCTTCCTGTGTAAGGCTTATGTGTTGAATGGATACTTAGTTCCAGCCACTGGTGCTGTTTTGGGAGGTCATGGAGACTTTAGGAGGCAGGGTATAATTGGGTGAAGTAGGTCCCTAAGAATGTGCCTGTGGAGGTTGTGTGTGGTCTGCTCCTTGCCCTGTGCTTCCTGTCCATCACAAGGTGAAGCACCTCTCCTGTCGCACTGTCCCACTGCTGGCCATGATGCGCTGCCTGACTGCGTGGAGCCAAACCGTGGACGGAGCCCTCCAAAACCATGAGTCGTCCTCTTTGAAATTGTTCTCTCAAGCTATTTGGTCACAGTCAGACAAGAGTAACGAATAAAGATTCATCACAGGGCTGGAGAGATGGCTTAGTGGTTAAGGCGCTTGCCTGCAAAGCCTGAGGACCCAGGTTCAATTCCCTAGAATCCACATAAGCCAAATGTACATGGTGGTGCACATGTCTGGAGTTTGTTTGCAGTGACTAGAGGACCTGGCGCACCCATTCTCTCTCTCCCTCCCTTTCCATCTCTCTCTAATAAAAATGTTTTTCTTTGTCTTTGTTTTTGATTTTTTTTTTTAGCAAAAGATTTAACATAAGGAATTAAGTCACAAAGCTATGGAGGTTGATAAATCCCAATAGCTGCATTTAGCAAGCTGTCAACTCAGGAAAACCAGTGGTGTGGTGACACGCAAACACAAAAATCCAGTAACCACAAGACTCAGAAAGAGATCAGGTTTCTATTCAAGTTCAAAGGAATTAAAAAAAAAAAACCCTGATATTGCAAATATTCTTATTCGGGCCTCTGATTGGATGAGTCTTATGCATGGTTTTACTCAGTCTACTGAGTGGAATGTGATCCCTCCCAGGAACATGCTCATAAACATTGAGAAGTTCATATGACCACATGTCTGCATGCTCCATGACTAGGGAAAATTGATAGGTGAAACTGATCAAATTTCAAATTCAACCTTTGTAAATTTGGTACCATATGCATCTGCTTAAAGCATTCTTGACCTTTAAGTGAAGACAATGACAAGGTCGTGATTCTGTCTAATGTAATGAAATTATTTGGAAAAGCACTGAAAATGAACTAACTCCTTCCTCAAAAAAGAGTCATTGAGGTATATTTCTTCTTCTTCTTCTTTTTTTTTTTCGAGGTAAGGTCTCACTCTAGCTAAGGCTGACCTGGAATTCACTCTGTAGTCTCAGGGTGTCCTTGAACTCACGGTGATCCTCCTACCTCTGCTTCCTGGGATTAAAGGCGTGCACCACCATGCCCGGCTCTATTTATTCTTTTTTTGAAAATATTTTTATTTATTTGAGATATAGAGATAGATAGATGTAAGATAGATGATAGATAGATAATGAAAAAGAGAGAGAGTATGGTCATTCCAGGGCCTCTTGCCACTACAAACTACCTCCAGATGCAAGTGCTACTTTGTGCATCTGGCTTCACATGGTTCCTGGGGAATTGAACCAGGGACAGCAGGTTTTGCAAAGAAGCTCTTTTTATTGCTGAGTAACTTCCCCAACACAAGATATTTATTTTTCTGCATGATACTGTAGCTTAAATATTATGATGTAAAATTAACAACATTTAAATACTAATCCTTTTCTTTTTTTTTCAGAGAAGGGTTTCACTCTAGCCATAGCTGACCTGAAACTCAATCTGTAGCCCTAGGCTGGCCTCAAAATCAGGGTGATCCTCCTACCTCTGCCTCCCAAGTGCTAGGAGTAAAGGTGTGTGCCACCATTGACTTCACCAAGACATTGTATGTGACATTGTAACACGAGGATTGGTCAACCTATATGCTTGATTATAACAATCCTCCTCTGCTGAGGGCCCTCTTGGGTGACAACCTACAAGAGTTCTAAATTTCTTCACAAGATTTGTCCACATAGTCCTTCCTCGAATTTCCTTTTCCACAAGTTTCTAATAGTGTCCTTTAAAGTCTCAAATCATTGTGTGTAACCCATAAGTCCATCTTCTTCCAGGTCATTTCACATCCCAAGCAGAATGCAGGGTTGGGTGCACCGCCCGCAGACTGGCCCCCAGAGAGGATTTCCATTGCTACTTTACTTCAGTGATGTCCTGGGCAATGGACACAGTGCTGCCATTGTCCACTTCTGACTATTGCCAACACACCATGCAGGATTGCTGGTGAACCAGGTCCAACCCCCCCTCTCTCTCTGTGTGGAAAGGAACCCTCCATTAGTCATAAGTGTAGGTTAGGAAGGAATGGGCAGGATCTGTGGACATTTGGGCTTCATCTTCCTCTATCTTACTCATGCTTCCAGGGCTGGCTTGAGCCTAATGTATAGGATGCTTCCATTTGATGGGTGAACGATGCTGTGCACACCTAACTCTGTGACTTGCTGAATCCAGCACCATCCGGTTCGGGATGGGGAGCTCAGATTGCATAGTAAACGGACTGGGCAGTGTTTGTTAAAGATTCAGCCTCTTCTGTGGCCCAGTTGTAGACCAAAAGCTGTTTTCTCAAGAGGACAGCAGTTATTTGTAGAGGAGAGCAGGACTTTGCTTTGAAGGCCTGTGGACCTACGCTGTGATTAACCTGTCGGGGCTCTAAACCATATCTCAATAAGCCACCGTTTCCTCAAGTACCATTAGAGCTGCTAACTCACACAGCCCAACGGGCAGACATCTCCCATTACAGCCTGGATCTATCGCAATGTCTTCTCTTGTCTTCCAGGCATGACATGGCTACTGTTCTCTTGAACTGTCAGCATGTGCGAATACAGAGGAGGCCTGGACAAGACTGGAGACATTAACTTTCCATCATGAGCAGGGAGAGGCTCGTGAGACCATGCTACCGCCCCAAGAACTGAAGACAATTAAGGGTTGCTAAGAGAAACAGGCTTTTGAGGTCTCACCACGTCTTGGAATTTAGATGGACCTTCCCCATACAATTAGTTCTTATTCTACAGGTCAGGGAGCTGGAATGTGGATTTTTCCACCTTTTGAGTATGTTTAGCACAGTTATGCATCTGAGAACTAGGGAAGTAATCGCAGGTTGGGTTCAGGATCGCACCATGTCCCTGAATGATGGACCGAGGAGAAACTCCACTTATAGCTGACCTTCACAGCCCCTGCTCTGGCTGCTGGCCCACAGTGTTGTTTCAGGTAGTGATGGATCAGTGTCAGTCAAAAGCGTGTATCTGGTGGTTGCTAAAGGTCTGATGAATTTCTTTTCTTAGTGCATAGTCACCCTGGAAAAAAAAGGCCAGAAGTCTCGATAGCAAATGCTGAGAAAACATTTGCAAGGATAGGTTTTTGATGGTACAGCGTGTCCTTCTTCAAGGGACCCCTGGGTCCACACATTGGTTGAAGATGGTTTTTATGACCCACATTAGACTTTCCTTCTCTTGACCTACAACTTTCTTGTTTATAGAAAACAAGTTGTAACAGTTACTGTCTCACTGCCGGGGAAAAACATCCAAATGATAAACAACTTATGGAAAGAAAGGGTTTATTCAGCTGGACGTCCCATTCCACAGCAGCAGGGAAGGAGTAGAGAGAGTGAGCTTGCCAGCACTGGTAACAGGGTGGGGAGGGCGCTGGCCTATAAAATCCTGAGGACTGCTTTACAGTGACATACATCCTCCAGCAAGGTTCCACTTCCAAAGACTCTACCCAGCTGGGTAGTAGGAGCCTTATCCTAGCTACTTGAGGTTATGGGGACATTTTACATGTAACCCTTCACATCAAGTAAAACATTGGCAGGTCCTCTATCCATTTTGCACTTAGGAACACCACTGTCCACTAGTCATGCGCGAATATGATCACTGCTTTGACTCTTTGATTATGGTGACTACAGCCATCTACATTTGGCTGTCAGGCATGCATAATTGGCTTTTTTTTTTTTTTTTTGCCTTGGGGGTACAAGGACTTCCATGCTTTTCGGTTTCCCAATCCAGTAAGTAGGGGTCACACGATGCAAACACTCCCAGAGCTCTCTAGGATGCCTGCTGGTGCTCCCCTCACAGGTTCATTTCTCATCATTGTGGTGAGCGTTCTGACTGTTGGACCTGCTCACTAGGAGACAGGAGGTAGGTCTCAAATGACACATCCACTTTACTATTCCAGTCTCCATAAGTATTTGAATCTCCTCTCCCCCATCACTCCAAGGCAAGCATTTACCATTTCTAATCACCTTTGGTTCTGTTTCAGCCGACCAACTTGTTAAGAGTCCCTTCAACTTACTAAGCTGTAACATTCAATACAGAATCTGCTTCCCGGATCCTTATCAACAAATTTGGGCTAACATAAGTTTATGTTCACACAAAAAAATTATCTTATGGGCTGGAGACGTGGCTTAGCAGTTAAGGTGCCTGCCTGTGAAGCCTAAGAATGCTTGTTTGGATCTCCAGGTCCCACATATAGCCAGACACAAAAGTGATGCAAGTGCACAATGTTGCACATGCCCACAAGGGAGCACACACGACTGGAGTTCATTCACAATGGCTGAAAAGGCCCTGGCGCACCCATTCTCTCTCTGCCTCTTCCTCTCTCTCTGACTCTCTCAAAAAAATTCTCTTACATTTTTTGCATGTGCGGTGTGTATGTGTGTGTGGTATGTATGCAAGTGGGGTGTGTATACATGTGTGGTGTGTATGCATGCAGGCTATGTATGCATGTGTGGTGTATGCATGTGGAGTGTGTATGTATGTTTGCATGGGTGCATGTGTGGGATCAGGTGCACATGCACATGTGTGAATATGTTCACGGAAGACAGAAGTTGATGTTGGGTGTCTTCCACTATCACTTCTCCACCTTATTTTTTGAGACAGCATCTCACATTGAACCAAGATCTCACCTATTCAGCTGGACAAGCTCGTCAGCCACAGGGATCCTCCTGTGTCCACCTCCCCAGTGCTGGGATTACAGACATGAGCCACCATGTCTGTAATGTTTTGTGTTCATGCTGGGAACTGAACAAAGGTCCTCATGCTTGAAGAGCTCGTTCCCCACTATGCAATCTCCCCAGCCCTTATCTCCTATTTAAATATCCATTCTTACACGAATTCCTCTGATTTTTGTTCCTATCAATTAGAAAAATCAAGTAGTTCTCTTGAAATGTAGCCCACCTCCTCTTGGGCCTGACTTTGTATCTTCTCCATAGGGTCTTGGATGGTCTCGATTCTAGTTTTAGGTCCAGAAGCAAAGACGGGTGCTGTGGGCGCTTCCTAAGGAGACTCAACATTGTCTTCCTGGAAATTTCTTGAGAAGAGGCTGTGAGAGTTTCTTCAGACAATTCAGAGTTAACTCCCTCCATTTGGAACGGGGAGGCTGTCTCTATTGGGGGGGTGGAGAGGCCTCCTCTGTTGGGAAAGGAGACTTACCAAATTTAGGGACTCAATGTCTACAGCTTCACCTGAGTCTTCAAACATGTCTCTGTTCTGATGGTCTCTGATCCCATCCCATCCCAGCCAACACCCTCACTTTAACAGAAGACCTGAGAGGTTCGATGTTCAGCCCGTGTTGACCCTCAGCCAGTCATGGGACAAGAGCGCCAGCCTCATTTCAGCAACCTCAGCTTGCAGCCTCAGGAGATGAGGGTCGCCATTAGGCACATGGTACACACTTTCAATAATTTGTGTGATTTTGAGCTAAAAATTCAAATTTCTGATCTCATCTTTTTCATTTACCACCTTGTCCAGAGACATTAGGTACAAACTCATTGTATTATATTCACTAGGTTGCCTAAAATGTTTGAAACTATCAAACACAGTCACCCATTTGGTCTTGTTAGAAATATCTAGAGGTGATATTTCCATATATCCTCATTGTCTGATCATGTCATACCCCATCAGCGTCATCTTCATTACTGGAAGTAGACTCATTAGTGTTTTGAAAGGCAATAAAACCAAAAGCCAACTTCAGAAACCCAGCAATCAATGCACAGAACTAATCTTGAAAATTATGTTTTTCTAGGACACTGTTTGCCTCAAAAAAAGTAGATTATTCAAAGTTCCTCAGACAAGCCCTCAAGTCTGCAAGTGCCAAGCTAGAGAGCTGAGACAGCCCGAGGTATGGCTCTAGCTTGAAAGCCGCAGATTTGAGACCTAGGAGGGTCCATGCTTCACTCGGAGTCCAAAGGCAAGGATAAGTGTGTGTTCCTGATGACAGGCAGTTAGGCAGGAGTTGCCTCTCTTTAAAAAAAATTGTTATTTTTTTTTAAGTTTAAAACTTTTTATTTTATTTTATTTGTTGAGAGAAAGAAAGAGGCAAATATATATATATAGAGAGAATGGGCATGCCAGGGCCTTCAGCTGCTGCAAATGAATGCCAGACACATGAGCCGCCTGGCTTATGTGCACCTGGCTTATGTGGTCCTGGGGAGTCGGAACCTGGGTCCTTTAGTGCCTTAACCACTAAGCCATCTCTCCAGCCTCTTTTTAAAAAAAAAATAAAATAAAACTTTTTCTTTTATTTCTTGAGAGAGAGAGAGAAAGAGAGAGAGAAAGAGACAGATATATATATAGAGATTTTTGTTTGGTTTTTGTTTTGAGGCAGGGTCTCATTCTATCCTAGACTGATCTGGAATTCACTCTGTAGCCTAGGCTGGCCTCAGACTCATGGTGATCCTCGTACCCCAGCCTCCCAAGTGCTGGGATTAGAGGTGTGAGCCATCACACCTGGACTGAACTGACTTACTTAAACTTAATGAGTTCTAGAAAGGCCTCCAACTGAGTAGATGAAACCCAGCAAAGTTCAAGAGGGTTTTATACTGATTCAGATATTAATCTCACATCCTTCCAAATCCTCTCCGAATAATGTTTGACCAGTTATCTGGGAACAGGATGGTCCAGTCATCTTTTTATTTATCTACTGTCATCTACCTTATCAGCAATGCCATCTATTTATTATCTATGTACCGTCTATCTACCTATCATCATTCTATCATCCACCTACCTACCATCTATTCATCCCTGAATCACTTACCTATCATCTACCTGTCACCTATTTAATCTACCTATAACCTATTGATCAATCATCTACCTAGCATCTGTCAATATAGATCCATCATCTCTCTATCTGTCCACTCAACTATCTGAATAACCTACTTCAGACCCAGTCCTAAATTGAAGAACATCTGTTGTATAATGTCAGTATATCGCAGTAGCTCTTCCTTTGTTGAGACTATTTTCTTCTTGCTGACTTAGCTGTAAGGTCAAGTCTCCATAAAGTCGTTGCACTGTAGAGGCTCTTTTCCGACCCAGAAAATCCCTGTTGAGGACAGAGACCTGTTAATAGGTCTTTCCCAGTGTTTTGGGGCTGAGTGTGGAGTCTCACCTTGCACTGCAGACATAAATGGGGAAGTGGGATTCATCTTGGTTTCTTAGAGAATCACTCCAGCCATAGTATTGCTTCATTTCCCTCTTGACTCATTGGCAGAATTCTTTCCATGAACTGAACTTGGATGGACATTCTTTTCACTTTTGGCCTCTCACTTCCAAAGCTGTGACCTCTTTCCGATGGCACCTCCCCACTCCATAGCATTTCCAGCTCCTGGCTGGGCAGCTTTCTTCTTGCATCTGGCCTAGAACCTGCAGTAGCCCTGGTTGGACATGTCTATTGGTTCTCTGTCCCTGCTCGAGACACCCCTGCTGCTGCCCCCAACTGATGGGTGTCCCCTTAGAGATCTGCCCACCAGCAAAGGTGGGAAATGCCATGCACCAAGGAGACCTTGATTCAGGGACGAGCCAGGTGTGGTGGCGCACACCTTTAATCCCAGCACTCAGGAGGCAAAGGTAGGAGGATCGCTGTGAGTTTGAGGCCTCCCTAAAACTACACAGTGAATTCCAGGTCAGCCTGGGCTATAGCAAGACCCTACCTCGAAAACTTTTTTTTTTTTTTTTTTAAAAAAGGACTAATAAAGTAGAGGAGATGTATATAAAAAATTGTGGATGGGGCAGTCAAAGGTTGTCAACCTGTGTTGTGTAGCAGTTCAAGCATGCCCTGGGGTGGGGTGGGGGAGGAAGAAAGGAAGCTCTGGAGATTCAGGAGGCCAAGAAGTCTGGGTGAAAGGTTTCAAGACCTGGCTGTAAGTATATATAAAGGGTAAACAACTGCTTGGGAAGAGACTCTCCTACCAACCGAGCTGCCTGCACATTATGCAGTTTCAGTGAGTCATTACCTGTTCTGGAGTCAGTTTTTTTTTTTTCAAGGTAGGGTCTCACTCTAGCCCACACTGACCTGGAATTCACTATGTAGTCTCTGGGTGGCCTTGAACTCACAGCAATCCTCCTACCTCTGCCTTCCTTGTGCTGGGATTAAAGGAGTGCACCACCATGCCTGTCTGGAGTAGGGTGTTTTTTTTTTTTAATTAGTTATGTACATAGTGGGTATACAGTCATGCTGATACCATCGTTAGTCTCCTCCCTGTCCTCTCCCGCTCTGAAGGGACCCTCCTCGTTGGGGAATGTGGGTCGCGTATTGTGGGGGTAGCCATCAGTTATGAGGAAGAGGCAATGTCTCTGTGCGTAATGTCCCAACTTGTGGCTCTAACGATCTTGCCGCCCCCTCTTCTGCGAATGGCCCTGAGCCATGTAGGGTTCAGTTTTGGTCTACTTCAGTGATGAGGTCTTGGGAGCCTCTGTGTCTCTGGATCTCTGGTTTGATATGAGTTGAGTGTTCTCTGTGTCTCTCTCCTTCACCCTTGTGCTGGTACCAGGTTCACCAAGAAAGCAGCACTCTTGCTCATTTCCCCCATGACTCTATGGTTTCAGCTGGGGCCCTGGGGAGGTGCGATGGGCTGATTCTCTCCTCAGGTTCTGTGTCCATCTGAAAAAGAGAAGCAAATTCTCCAATGGAGAGAGAGGTCAGCATCAGATAAATGGGATAACCATTGTTATTTTAGAGAGAATTTCAAAGGTGTAGGCCCTCTTGTAGCCCACGATTGGTGGGAGCTTGATATTGGAGTGTGGTTTCATTTTTTGGATATGGTTCTGACTTGTTTCCCAGTTCCAGCTATGGGTTCCTTTCCACTGAGCAGATCTGTTAGCCAAATCAGATGGTTACCCACCATGGCTGTGTGCCACTATTGCCCTTGTGTGAGCATCACGTCAGGTTGTTTGCTGCTGAGAAGCTTAGATCATGAGTTGCTTAGACAGAAGTTGGTCACTTTCCCCCAATCACTCATGAAGCACCTTCTGGCACTAGACAAGCTAACTGTCTGGGGACTGACTCTCTTCCAGATTCCGGCCAGGTCACTCCATGTTCTATCCCAACAGAATATGGTGTCTTTGGCAGTAGGGTCTTACCATTAACCTTTGGTGGGTTATCAAGTACTCTGAGAGAAATCTGTCTTCTTTTGGGAAACCTTGATCAACAGCTCATTGTGGATGTTAACCGCATGCTGGTACTGAGAGTTATAGGCCAGTGCTAAGGGAAAAGAAGGAAGGGAAAGATAGATAATATAGAAGAGAATGAGAGAAGAGAGAGTTGAGGGAGGGAGAGAGAGAGAATCAGGAGAAGATTAAGGTTAGTCTTCATCATACCCTCTCCAGGACCCTGTGAATCAGGTGTTCCCTCTAAGGACTTGATGAAGGTTCAGCCTTTTAGTCTGGCTTTCAGGATATAGGATGTTGTGGTGCCATTTCCATTTGGGTCCAGTTTTGTGTCCCCCCCTGCACCCTTACCTTCCCCTACCACCCCACCCTCCCTATTGTCCAGTCCTGGACATTCTTATTAGGTAGTCAGCATCTCAGGCCGAGTCAGGTTAGGAGCCACAGATGAGTGAGACCATGCAATGATTATCTTTCTGTGATTGGGTGAGTTTGCTGAGAATGATCTGTTTTTTAAAAAAGTATTCTTTATTTATTTATTTGAGAAAGGGGCAGAGAGAAAGAAGCAGGTAGAAAGAGTGAATGTGAGAACACAAGGGCCTCCTGTCAATGCAAACAAACTCCAGATGCATGTGCCACGTTGTGCATCTGGCTTTACATGGGTATTGGGGTATTAAACCTGGGATGTTGGGCTTTGTAAGCAAGCATCTTTAACCACTGAGCCATCTCTCCAGCCCTGGGGTAGGATTTTTTTTTTTTTATTTTTATTGATTTTTAATCTTACATACCAAAAAAAACCCCACCTGATATTTCCCTCCCCTCCCCCATTCCACTTTAGAACTCCAGTCTCCATCATATCCCCTCCCTTTCTCCATTAGTCTCTCTCCTAATTTGATGACATCATCTTTCTCTTCTATTTTGAGGGTCTTGCAAAGGTATTGCTAGGCACTGCAAGATCATGGATATCGAGGCCAATTTCTGTCTGGGCAGCTGCATAGTAAGAGGTCATATCCTTCCTTTGGCTCTTCCATTCTATCCGCCCCCTCTTCCGCAATGGTCCCTGAGCCACTGGAGGATGTGACAGAGGTGTTTCAGTGCTGGGCACTCCTCCATCCCTTCTTCTCAGCACTATGTTGCCTTTTGTGTCATCCCAGTGGTCATCACCATCTGAAAAGAGAAGCTTCTCTAGCCAGAAGTGAGAATAGCGTTAATATGTGGACATGAACATTTAGTGTAGTGTTGGGGTAGGATTTTTGTGATGCTGTCTTTGAGTCATCCACGTTCCTGTAAGCAATCCCTCACCCTGCTCTGAAAGTAACCCCAACAAACTCATTGGTGCCATCATATTTTGGTCTGTCATCTGAGCTCTATCTGGGGTGAATAGATGTGTGTTTGTGTCTTCCCAGGGGAAAAAAAATTCCCCTTGACAGAAGCTTAATTTTTTTAAAATTGTTTTCATACAAAACAAATGAAAAGTAAAACCACATCAAAGGGAAACAGTGACACGTGAAAGTATCGGAAGGTGTTTGGAAGAACTTGAAATTCATCATTTGTATTGACAAAGCGGTCAGTGAGGGTTTGTTCACTGTGATTAGCTCCCTGCCTGCAGTGCAGTTCTTTGTACATTCACCTTTGGCTCTGATCCCTTTATCAGTGAACACATGGATGTGCTCAACCAGCACTTAAAAAAATATTTTTTATCGGGCTGGAGAGATGGCTTAGCAGTTAAGGCGCCTGCCTGCTAAGCCTAAGAACCTGGTTCCAATCTCCAGGTCCCACGTTTAGCCAGATGTAAAGTGACGCAAGGGCGCAATGCTGCACTTGACCACAAGGGGGCGCACACATCTGGATTTAGTTCACAGCAGCTGAGAGACTGCTGGCGTGCCCATTCTCTGTCTCCCTCTCCCTCTCTGTCTGTCACTACGTCTCTCTCCAAAAATAAAATAAAATAATAAAATATTTTATCTATTCATTTGAGAGAGATATAGAGAATGGGCATGCCAGGGCCTCCAGCCATTATAAATGGATTCCAGATGCATTTGCCCTCTTGTGCATTTGGCTTACGTGGGTCCTGGAGAATCGAACCTGGATCCTTTGGCTTTGCTGCAAATACCTTAACCACTAAGGTATCTCTCCAACCCCCATCAACCAGCACTTTTTCAGAGTTATCTAGGAAGAGACTTCCCTCTGCTAAATTGGCAATGGCATTAGGCTTACACTGGGGATTAGTCCAGCTGTGTTGACTGTAAGAGTCTTTGCCTACGTTTCCCTCGGAAGAAATGGGAACAGTGAAGTAAGACCTAAGGAGCTTTAATCGGCTTGTATGAAAATGTAGACATCTCTTGCTGTTTTGAGTGGGTGTACTTCTGAGAGAAAGAGCAGGACAGTTCATTTTTCCCCCTGAGTTTCCTGACTTTCAGCACCATACCATCGCCTCCCTAAGTACTGATTCAGACAAAGGCAGGTGGACGGCTTCCCCAGCAGGTGCTGTAAAACTCACAATTAAGATTGCTGAAATTCAATAGAGTAACAAACTATGCCCCATGGTGCTAGAAAGTTTCAAATTTTGCCATAAAATTGTTCCCAAAATGCATTTGTTTTCCAGAATCCACCAAAGCCCATTTGTCCCTGACATGCTGGATAAGAGACCCCGTGGGCTTCCACGGATGGAACACATCAGGCTGTGAAAAAAATTACTTCTCAGAATTTGGCTCAGTTTTGTATGACCTTTGTGAAATACTGCCAAGAGTTATCTTAAGAAACTAGCCAAGCACATCAGGAGACAGTCCTTTCCTAACCACGGAGACTGAGGCTCAGCGAGAGTTTGAGTCTACCACTGGGAAACTGGTGAAAAGTCATGACATTAAAACCTCAGGGACAAAAGAAAGAGAATGGCTTGTGGGCTAGTCTGCATACCTATTTTGACTGGTTCTGAATCAAAGGTTGTGCCATGCTCAGTTATCTTCTGGTGTAGATTTTCACATCTGCTCCAACTTTCAGAGAGCCCGAGGACATGCCCAACATGGAGGCTTCAGACAAGAGTCCCTGCAGTTAGTCAAGCAGAAGCGGAATTCATGAGAAGGGGACGTGATGGTCCACAGACAGGATGAGAGTCTGGAGGAAACAGAATTTATGCATTGCCAAAGGGGACTAAAGAGATAGAGACAGGTTCACCCCAGGAGAGGCCTGCTTCAAACTTCCGAAACTTCTGTGAGGCTGGGCCATACCGGCCACTGTTCTAACCACTGGAAACGACATCCCATTTCAAGCTGTGGCTTGTGACATAACCAACAGAGTGACCTTTGAGTCTCTCCACTCCTTACACCGCGCAGGCCCATGGAAGACCTTGGCTGAGGCCTCCTTCCATGCCTCAGTTACCTAGAAAAACATGTGTGTACATGCGAGGGGTTTCCTGGGTTGCATACATCCGACCAGCTACTAAGAGTCATATAAGAAACAGATAAGTCAAGCAATTTCTATGGACCACAGAGGATGGGAGTAACAGAAAGTTGTTTGTTTGTTTGTTTTTTAACCTTTTTTTTTTTTATGAAAAGAGAGAGAGAGAATTAGCATGGCAGGGCTCCAGGCACTGCAATCGAACTCCAGACGCGTGTGACATCTTATGCTCATGTACGACCTTATGGCTTGCTTCACCTTGTGCATCTGGCTTATGTGGGTACTGGGGAGTTGAACCTAGGTCCTTTGGCTTTGCAGGCAAGGACCTTAACTGCTAAGCCATCTCTCTAGCCCGTGCACGAAGGTTTTTACGGGACCAGGAGGAGCCAGGCAACTCAGAATATCCTGGGTGAATTATTTCCAAAGTGGATTGATTTTCAGAATGTAACAGAAGGTGCATTAGGCAGACAGGAAGTTGGAATGAGGTCGCTAGTCGTGTATTGGGATAAGGGGTGTGGAAGTGAGAAATGGAAGGCTATGGGTAAGGGTGTCAAGGGCTTGTGAGATGCTCTAGGGAAGTGGTGGGTGGCGGTGAAAATTAAGCCTCACACTTCTTACTCCTGATGGATTATCCGTCTAACAGTTCTCATATTCAAACAAGAAACGAGCTGGAACCCCGTGGCTCCAGAACTCATGTTCTTGATGTCGACATGTGGCCTTTGGATCTCAGACTGAGTGTCGTCTTACCTTCCTGTAGTAACTTGGATGTAATGCTCAGCTCATCCCTCTGACTTCACTATTATATATACACTTTCACCCACATCCTGACCATAATGAAAATGACATTCATGTTCAGAAGGAAGGGACATGATGGTCTAAAGAGTTGCATCTCCTCTCCCCAAATTCATGCATCAAAACGCTAACTTCCAATGTGAAGTCATACGTCACTTACTGATGGGGACACATTCTAAGCAATGCTCCATTTCATCACTGCGCAAACACCACAGAGCTTGTGACACAAACTACGAGTTCTATGCTGTCGCCAGGTGTGATGACTAATCTCCTTGGTCAACATCACTGGATTTCAGAAGATGTAGGTTTCACCGAGGAAGGAAGACCCACCCTGGATGTTGGCGGCAGCATCCCACAGGCTGAGGTTCTCAGCTGAATAAAGAGGGGAAAGGGCTGGAGCGATGGCTTAGTGGTTAAGGCGCTTGCCTGCAAAGCCAAAGGACCTATGTTCAACTCCCCAGGACCCACGTAAGCCAGATGTACAAGGTGACGCATGCGTCTGGACTTAGTTTATCAGAGAATTTGCCCATTTTCTCTCTCTGGACTTCACACCTCCAGAACTCAGAAAATCTGGTTTTGTTGCTTCCGTCTTGTGCTCTGGTGTTTTGCTACGTGTAACTAATTCAAAGGGCTTGCCTATTGCTCTGCCAGAACCCAATATTTATTTTTAGGGTGTATTTTCCCCTTGCTGATCCACTAGTCTCTTTGCAGTTCCTTGACTTGTTGAGAACTTATCAGTGTCTTTGATTTTACTCTGTGTGCTTAACAGTGACGAATATTCTAAGCCCATGATTCATTAAGAATCTTGCAGTCATAGTATATTGTCTGTATAAATAGAGGTTGTCAATAAAAAGTTAAAAAGAAAGAATCTTGAGGAGTATAGTCGAATGTGATAAAATTATTGAAGATACACTAAAAATTGTTGGGACGTGTTATTGGAATGCTTTTGTTCTTTAAAGAAGCAGGTAAAATATGTAAAAAAAAAACTGGGACTTGAACTCCAGCCTCATGCATGCTAGGCAAGCATTTTACCACTGAGCTGTACCTCCAGCCTCTTTTATACTTTTTTTATATGGAGACAGGATCTCAATAAGAAGCCCAAGCAAGCCTTAAATAAATATACTCTGTAGCCCTGGCAGTCCTTGAATTTACAGTTTTCCAATCTCAGCCTTCCAACCAGCTGGGATTACAGGGCTATGCCAATAAGCTTGGCTTGTGTGGCCAATTAAAAAAAGTTATCAAAACTTGTAAATCCAATAGGTTTTTTTTTTTTTTTAAGTTTAATACAGAAACATTAGGAGCAAATGTGGATTGTAACCAGTACCTACATATCTTGCAACTTTTATTTTGGGATTATTATAGACAGAGGAACTATTTTAAAAGCACTCTTGATAGATATATTTATTGTTTAAGGTGGCTGTTAAAAATTGGAAACAGGCTAGAGAGATGATGGCTCAGCAGTTAAAGGCACTTGCTTACAAAGCCTGCTAGCCTGGGTTTGATTGCCCAGCCCCTACATAAAGCAGGTCTGACATTCATTTGCACCAGCAAGAGACCCTGGTGCACGCATACATACTTGTGTACAAAATTGGAAACATCTAAAAGTCACTTAACGGCAAATCAGGTAACAAATTGAACTGTGTAAATGGTCTTTGGTCAGAACAACAAGATTGAAATGGAATTGGATAACTGACTTTTTTTTTTTTTGTGGTGGGGGAGGGTATGGGAGTCTCTTAACGCAGTTAAAAGCAAGACTCAGAACGTTCTGCCAACTACTTGCATAATGACATTGTCACTGATGTGTACATTCTCCCCCATGGTGACTAGTTGGAAGGGCAATATGTAATTACATTGTCATTTTTATGACATTCTTTTTGAGTCTTCTTTGGCCATCAGAGGCTTTTCTTCCTCTTAGGTATTCAGTTTTTAAAATTACTGATGGCAGTTAAGGAAGCATTTAAAATGCATGCCCATCAGGATTGCTGTTAATACTGTTCTAAAACCCCCAGATACTACAATTCACAAGGCTTTTATGCTGAGCAAAAATGACGAGCTTTCCTCGCTTCCATGACCTCTGGGTCACTAGCAACTCAACTGTGAATCCTCGCACGTAATGCTCGGGTCTGTTGCAGTGCTGTGACTCCGAGCTCCGGGACATCTCATTTCTCACCAATCCCGAAAACCCCAGCACAGCCGTGGGCTCTGTTATTTTAAGGTTGACTGACTGGCCGTGGAATCAGGTATTGAATTAAGGACAGTTTTGAAAGGCATTGCCTGTGAATTAAAGCAAAAGTAACTGGACTTCGGGGAACTCTCGGATTCAGACTCTTTTTTTATTTCCCCCCACTTTGGGCAAATATTTAACCATGCTGTTTTTCATTTTCTAAGTCATAGAAGTGAGGCTCATTTGAAAGAATGAATGTGTATTTACCATGTTTGTGTGTGTGCATGTGTGTTCATGTGTGTTGCAGACAGCTTCAGGTTCGCTGAGATGAACTTCCAGACCAGGCACAGTTATGGAGGAAGGGATATTATTTGTTTACAGATCCAGGGAAGTTCCATGCGGCCTGCTCTCCACAGGGCCAAAAGAGAGAGACAAAAAGCCAACCAGCCACCACAGCACACAGGCAAAATCTACAGCCAAAAGGTCACACAGCACACTTCAGGAACTCCCAGACGTTTGCAATGGAATCTCAAACCATCACCACACCCTTTGTGTGATTGCAGATGCAAACTATAAAGTAATAAAACACTGAATATATTGGGGGACATATATTCAAACTACCACAATGTGTGTGCATGTGCTCGTGTTTGTTTATGTATGCATACAGTGAGAATGGGCGTGCCAGGACCTCTAGCCACGGCAAACGAACTCCAGATGCATGTGCCCCTTTGTGCATCTGGCTTATGTGGGACCTGGAGAATCGAACGGGGGTCCTTAGGCTTCCCAGGCATGTGCCTTAACCACCAAGCCATCTCTCCAGCCCACCATCTGCCTTTCTGAGACAAGGTCTCTTTTATCCTAGCTCACCAAGTAAGCTAGCCTGGGTGGCCCATGAGTCCCAAGGATCTTCCTGTCTTCCTTGTCCCAGCACTGGGATTTTAGGCCTATGCCATCATCCAGCATTTTTTACATGGATTTGGGGATTGAACTCAGGCCCTCATGCTTTCAACACAAGCACTTGATTAACTGAGTTATCTCCCAATCCTATCATGGTTTTTTTTTTGCAGGTATATGAGGGTGTGGCATGTGTGCATGTATGCACATGTATTCACATGTGTGTGGTCACTCATGTGGGTGCATGTGAGAAAAGGGCAGAGGTTGGTGTCCTTCTCAATTGCTCTCCACCTTATTTACCAGTGTCAGGGTCTCTCACTTGGCCCCAGCACTCACCCACTCAGCTCGTCTAGCTAGACAGCTTGCGCTGGGGATTCCCTGTCTGCCACCTCCAGAGCAATGGGATTCCAGGTGGGCTGCCATGTGCACTTGGCATTTGCATGGGTGCTGGGGATCTGGATCATGGTCCTTGTGCTTTCCATGCACAGCACGCATTTTATTCACTGTCCCATCACCCCAGCACCCTTTTAAAAATATATTTTTTAAAGCTGGGCATGATGGTGCATGCCTTTAATCCCACCCAGCACTTGGGAGGCAGAGGTAGGAGGATTGATGTGAGTTCAAGGCCACCCTGAGACTCCATAGTGAATTTAAGAGCAGTCTGGGTTAGAGTGAGACTCTACCTCACAAAACCAAATATATATTTTAAAAATCTTTTTTTGATTAAAAACAATTTAAATTAGCATATACACTATTAGGTTTCATTATGGCATTTTCAATTACATTTTTTCTTGATTCTCCTCCCACTCTCTCCTTTCACATTCCCCTGCCCCTTGGTGCCCTTTCCACATCTCCTGTAGCCTCCTGTCAGCTCTCATGTCACATGTGCCCCATTTCTTTCTCCCCACATCACCTCTTTCCCCCCAGCTTCCTTTCTAGTTTCACAGCTACTCCTGCGTGCACTCCACTTATAACATTGTATGATAGGATCCATGGGTGAGAGACCATCTACGATGGATTTTTAACGTACTTCAAAATCTTCACATTAGAATGATCTTGGGAACAAAAGGTTGCTGTCAAAAGATTTTCACATTTGTGAAACTAAGAGCTGGATCAGAAGTAACACTGTGTCTGATACTCCAACATGGTAACTGACAGAGCTTCCCTAAATAAATTCAGTGTTATAAAAATGACATACTTCATTGCTTAGCCTGAAATAATTTTATATTACTGTCACTAACAAGGATATTTTTAAAAGTATGTATCCAAACATAGGTTTATATCCAAATTGGTTTCCTTTATAGGTTCAGCAATTGTAATGGGGCTGGAGAGATGGCTTAGTGGTTAAACGCTTGCCTGTGAAGCCTAAGAACCCCGGTTCGAAGCTTGATTCTCCAGGACTCATGTAAGCCAGATGCATAAGGGGCACACAGCACGTATCTGGAGTTCATTTGCAGTGGCTAGAATCCCTGGCGCGCCCATTCTCTCTCTACATGCCTATTTCTGTATCTCTCTCTATCTTTCTCAAATAAATAAATAATAAAAATTTTTAAAAATTGTAATGATGAAACTGAAAAAAGAGGTCTTATTTTTATTGAGAGGTTCAGTGGAGGCTTACTTAGCATGCAGGAGCCCCTGGGACCATCACCCAGCACTGCAATGAAAGGGAATGGAATGAACTAGAATAGAATAGGCCTACAGTGAAATTGACTGGAATTTAAGAGGGCGCTGCTCCTTACCCTCTGCAGCCCTTCCTCCCTTAGGACTTACAATAGGTCCAGTCCATCCCATCACCGTGAGTTGAGCCTCCGTGTATGTGATGACTGCTGTGAGCGTTCATGGGGCAGGAGGTGCTGCACACACTAAATGCCTCGGCCTCTCTTATCTCTTACGTCCTGGTGTCCTCCGTTACAAGGTAACGTCACTCAGTGGGACTCCAGTGAGCGTCCTGCTGTCTGTAGCTCTGGACAGCATCCCACCAGCAGCATGTGCCAGCTCCCAGCTTCTTTCAGTCCAGATCCTGCAGGTAGTGTCCATCCTTCAGAGGTTCCAGTCTAAACACTGAGCAAGCTAAACAAAACTCACTCCCCAGCCTCCAAGCTCGCAAGTTTTGCTATTCTTCTTCTCTTTTGTTTCCTCATCCTGAGGGACAAAGGCTGCGTCTTGTAGCTGCTCAGCCTTTCAACTCCTGCTTAACCAGGTCCCTGTGTTAAAAAGACCCTGTGTATTGGGTGCTGGAGAGATGGCTTAGTGGTTAAGGTGCTTGCCTGCAAAGCCAAAGGACCCTGGATTGATTCTCCAGGACCTACATAAGCCAGATGCACAAGGGGGTGCATGCATCTGGAGTTCGTTTACAGTGGCTGGAGGCCCTGATCCACCCATTCTCTCTCTCTCTCTCTCTCTCTGCCTCTTTCTTTCTCTCTAATAAATAAATAAATAAAAACATTTTTTTTAAAAAACCTGCGTATGAAAAGCCTAATGTGGCTTTTTCTTGCCTTAACTGGACACGGAGGCATCAAGAACTATTTCATCTAGCCTTAGGTCTTGGCTTTACATGGCTACATCTGAATAATGTTTTTAAAGTATAGACACAGAAACATACTTTCTAGACACAGTAATAGCAATTTCACTTATAAGCACTGATAATTAGAACAAAGCAAAAAGGTCAGGTCTAAGATAGTTTGTCAGAAATACTTGTATCTTTTTTAAAAAATGTATTTTAGCTGGGCATGGTGGCACATGCCTTTAATCCCAGCACTCAGGAGGCAGAGGTAGGAGGATTGCTGTGAGTTCGAGGCCACCCTGAGACTACATAGTGAATTCCAGGTCAGCCTGAGCTAAAGTGAGACCCTACCTCGAAAAACCAAAAAAAAAGTATTTTAATTAATTAATTAATTTGAGAGAGAAACAGGCAGAGAGAAAGACAGAGAGAGAGAGAGAGAATGGATGCGCCAGGGCCTGTAGCCACTGCAAACGAGCTCCAGCTGCATGCGCCCCCTTGTGCATCTGGCTTACATGGATCCTGGAGAGTCAAACCGGGGTCCTTTGGCTTTGCAGGCAAATGCTTTAACTGCTATGCCATTTCTCCAGCCCTACTTGTTGTATCTTAATACCTGAAATAACTAGCTAGATGTAGCCACCCTGTTGTTTGAGTAGTGTCATTCATTGAATCTTTGCTCCTGCTTCTATCTTCCTATCATCTTAAATTAGCTGCTGTCAGAATCTTTCTAAACAAATCTCTGATCACATTACTTGTCTACTAAAAAAAAAAGTCTGCAGTTAGCATTCTCCTCCCTCTTAATGAATAAAATCCGAAGATCATGGTGTGGCAGCTGAGGACAGCCATGGGCCAGCTTCAGCTCACCTTTCCACAGCCTGGTGGGACAGGATGCAGCATCCAGACAAACTGGGGCCCATGTCAGGTCTACTCGCTGGTCAGTGGGGCAGTCCAGGTAGCTCAGGTGGCAGATGAATCGGTGATGTGGGCACTAGGGGGCTAAGAGCAGGGACTGGTTTACAGGCATACCATCCTGAGAGCCCCTTACATACCTTTCCTTTCTTAAAAGAATTATTTATTCATTTATTTATGAGAGGAATAGAGAGGAAGATGCAGACAGAAATAGAAGGGGCGTGCAAAGGCCTCCACCCACTGCAAACGAATTCCAGATGCATGTGTCACCTTGTGCATTTGGCTAACGTGGGTCCTGGGAATCAAACCCGGGTCCTTAGGCTTTGCAGGCAAGTGTTTTAACTGCTAAGCCATTTCTCCAGCCCCCAAACCTTTCCCTTACGTGCAGCTGAATAGCTGAAGAGCATCCCAGCCTGTCCTTGCTCTCTGCATCCTGGAGGCAGGGGTATGATGTGTTTGATTTCATGAATGCAATAAAGCTGTAGAACTCAGGTTTGAGCAGAAATTGGATCCAAAGCCTCTGCTCCTGGTAGAACCACTTGTAATACTCAGAACCTGCCTTCACAGGGGTCTTCCTCAGAATGTACAAGTTCTGGATATTCTTTGGGGACAAAATAACTGTGTGTGTGTGTGTGTGTGTGTGCATGCCAGAGGCTGCCTTCTGAGGCTGTCCATAATATCTCCCTTGGTCATATTTTGAGACAGGGTCTTTCACTGAACCTAGAGCTCACCAATCAGCTAGACCAGGAGCCCCGAGCTATCTCTGCCTTGCCAGCATTGGGATTCCGTGGGTTCTGGGGATTCCGGCTCAGGTCCTCATGTTTGCATGGCAAGTCCTTTACCCCCTGATCTATCTCCTCTGCTCAAAAAACTTTTTTTGTGTGTGTGCTAATGTAGTTCTGATAAATTTATTTGAATGTAGTTCTTTTGAAACTCTGGATTTAGGTTTCTCTTACATTTCTATTATTATATTAATATACTTTAGTAATAGATGCTAAATATAAATAGATGCTAAAAATATAGTCCTACTATGCTAGTAAGTAATATATCTTATTGCTAATTTTAGATTTTAAAGACTTCTGGTATTCTTTATTTTATTTTATTTACTTATTAGAGAGAGAGAGAGAGAGAGAGAGAGAGAGAGAGAATGGGTGCTCCAGGGCCTCCAGGCACTGCAAACAAACTCTGGACACATGTGCCACCTTGTGCATCTGGCTTACGTGGGTCCTGGGGAATCGAACCTGGGCCCTCAGGCTTTGCAGGGAAGCACCTTAACCACTAATCCCTCTAGCACCTGATTTTAAAAAATGTATTTGCACATGTATGTATGTTTGTGTGTGTGTGTGCGTGCACACGCCAGGGTCTTTTGCCTCTGAAAACGAATGCCTGTCCAGCTTTATGTGGGTGGCTGGAGAATTGAATCCTGGTTGTCAGGCTTTGCAAGCAAGCATCTTTGACAACTAAGCCATCTTCCCAGCCCTTCTTCTTTCTTATTTTAGTAATTATTTTTTTAAGGTAGTTCCACTGCCTTATTTTAGTAATTCTTGTTCGATTTCTAGTCATGGTCTATACTTTTTCTATTCCTATTTCTTCTCTCTTTTAAAAAAATATTGTATTTTTATTTATTTATTTATTTGACAGAGAGAGAGGGAGGGAGAGAGAGACACACAGAGAGAGAAAGAGAGAGAGAGAGAGAATAGGCATTCCAGAGCCTTCAACCACTGCCAATGAACTCCAGATGTGTGTGCCCCCTTGTGTATCTGGCTAATCTGGGTCCTGGGGAATTGAACCTGGGTCCTTTGGCTTTGCAGGCAAATGCCTTAACTGCTAAGCCATCCCTCCAGCCCTCTTTACTTCTCTTTTGAGATACCAGTGCAATGACCTGTAGCAAAGCCCTCATGAACACTGAGTCACAAATCTGTGATAAGAAATCTCCGTGGCTGCTGCTGTCTTGGGGCGGAAGCAGGCATCACGATCTGAAGTGAGCTTCCTCACTAGAATCACATTGGGGTGGCCTAAGGACCCCCGTTCTCAGATAGCATCTCACAGACAACACTGGGATCTCTGGACCTCGGGCTTCAACACGTCTCACATTCTTTTCCCCCAGGTGATGTCAACATACAAGTTTGATAAAGAGTAACTTAGAATTTGATTTTCAGCTCTCTTTCCAGAAGGTTCATGGACAGTGAGAACATTATCCTGTTTCAAACACCTCTCCATGGCAACACATTTTGTTAGTTGTGTATAAGTAGAATTTCATCATCCTCAGCCCGCACTCTGGTAAATTGCTTGGTAACCTTCTCACTGAATAATAACATTGCACGTAAAATCTTTATCATTACTATTATCAGAAATTATACATTGGAACACTGGTTATTTTCTTTCCTGTTGTGAAGAAATTAAAGCCATTTATAGCCTAATAACAGAACTACTTGCTATTCATTTTAATTTCCTTCTGGAAGAAAAAGTTCTCATTAATAATTTATTTTCTAGAGATCATCTTGTCCATCTAATTAAATGACACATTAGTGAATGTAAAATCCTTCTAAGCCCAGAGGTAAGTATAGACTTCTCTTCATCACTTAAAATCGTTTCTGCAACAAATGCCCCACAGGTGTTTAGAATTGCTGAAGGAGGCCTGAGTTTGGCGGTATTCCAGAAGCAGATGGTGCCCTTCCTCAAAAGACATGGCTACAGGGTTGTGAAACCTAAGAACCCGGGTTCTATTCTCCAGATCCCATGTAGGCCAGATGCACAGGGTGGCGCATGTATTTTGGAGTTCATTTGCAGTGGCTGGAGGCCCTGGCATGCCCATTTTCTCTCTCATCTCTCTCCTTTCTCTCCCTCTCTCTCTGTGTCTCAAATAAAAATTTTAAAAAGGGGGCTGGAGAGATGACTTAGCACTTAAGGCACTTGCCTGCAAAGACCAAGGATCCAGGTTCAACTCCCCAGGACCCACGTAAGCCAGATGCACTAGGTGATGCATTCGTCTGGGGTTCATTTGCTGTGGCTGGAGGCCCTATCATGCCCATTCTCTCTCTCTCTCTGCCTCTTTCTCTCTCCCTCTCTTTCTAAAATAAATAAATAAAAATTAAAAAGATGTGGCCACAGAGAAGAAGCTGCTATTTCCGCTTTGTTTCCTTCCACGTAGTTTGGATGGGACTTGCGACTTTGACAGTCCAGACACAGTCCCGTTGGGCTGAATGTTGGCGGTGTCACTGAGTGCGGTTCTCGTTGGCATCTTGTGAGGAGTGCCTGCTGTGTAGTGCGTACTACGTTGTGAAAGTGACCTTGCACATCTGTGCTCCCGGAGGTTCTCCACATGTGTGAAGTAGGCTCAGCTCATTACAGCAGGCTCACCGGGCCTCTGGGCCATGTTGCTCCAACTTTGGAAAATCGTGATGAACTGGATTCTGATGCTCGGAGACACACACGACTCTGAGAACAAGTGAGAGTTGAGTGTTCAGCCCTAAACAGGACATCTAGATCACCCCATCCAGTGATCAGGGAATGCTACCCAGCAGGAGCAGGAAACCTGGCTACACACACACACACACACACACACACACACACGCCTGCATAAATAAACACATTTAAAAAATTAAAATGATAACATATGAGAAGACACAGCAGGAAGTAGGAGATTGCAACAGGCTTCTGGAAGAAGGAAAGTGGATGAATGAGTGACCGCTGGTACAGCTGTACCCCAGAGTGCTTGCATTGATGGTCTCTGGTCGCTTTGTTCCTGGGAAATGTTGAAAGGTTCCCAGCAGGCAGGGTGAGGAGTGAGAGGACCAGCGGCCTTGTGTAGCTCAGACATGATCCTTGCAGTCCTGAGCCAGAGCAGATCACCCAGAGCAGACCTTCATGAGATTGGGGCTACTCACATTCCCCTCTGGAGGGAAGCCTCATAAAATTAACACGACACTGAAGGCTCATGAGACTCACAAGGCACCCCCTCCCACCCATCCCCTAGGTTAGGTAAGCGGAAAACAATTGGCGTGCCAGGGCCTCCCAGCCACTGTAATTGAACTCCAGATGCGTGCACCACCTTGTGCGCATGTACAACCTTGCACACTTGTGTCACTTCCTGCGTGTGGCTTATGTAGGACATAGAGAGTGGCACATGGGTCCTTAGGCTTCCCAGGCAAGCACCTTAACCACTAAGCCATCTCTCCAGCACCACATCCCTTTTTCAGAGTCAGGCTCTCATCTAGCTCAGGCTGGCTTTGAACTTGCTATATAGCCCAGGATGGCTTCAAACTCATGATCTTACTGCTACCCCCCCGAAGTGTAGGGATTAGAGGAGTACCCCACCATGCCCAGCCCAGATAAGTATAGGAGATACAGTTGTGAATAATGCCAATGAATAAGCCCTGCCTTTATGGAGTTAACTTTCTCATGATAGAGAGATCATAAATAAAAAAGTAAATGTGCGTGGAGGTCAGAAGGTAAACTGCGTGTGTGTGTGTGTGTGTGTGTGTGTGTGTGTGTGTGTGTGTGTGTGTAGCTTAAACCCTTTTCTGGTGTGTTTTTGTCTTCCACGCTTGCTCCAGGCTCTGTCCTAGCTCACCACTGTGTTTAGCCCAGCAAGCTTCTAGGAGATTTTCTTGTTCCGCCTCCCATCTCACTGCAGGCATGCTGGGAAATCAGATACATGTTACGACAGCTGGCTTTATGCAGATTCTGGGGACCCAGGTATTCATGCTTGTACAGTAAGTGCTTTTATCCACTGAGCTATCTACAGCCCCAAGATATGTAATTTTTCTAAACAATGTGTGATTGTTTGAATGCTTGAAGTTTTTTTTTTTTTTCTAAATAGGATCTTACTGTATGTATTTGTTTGTGACTTATTTTTCTTCTGTTTTGCTCACTTTAGCTTCTGAGCAACATTCCCTTGTTTGTCTACAAATGACAAGTCTACGGGTGTTGATGTACTCTTCCATCAGTGGGCAGACTTCGGTGACTTGAGAAGTCTGACTTTATAAGTTTTCTGTTTGAAGCTGTTACACTAAGGACCCTCAAATGGGCTCTGTTAGCCTGGGCTTAGAGACACCCGATCATGCTGCTGAGCTGTCTTCCCGCATGTTTGTTCCTTGTTTCATTGACCAAGCCAGCATTTGGGTATCACCACCTAGGTATATGGAGGCCAACACTTGGCAGATGACACATGTGCACTTTTTGGTTTCAACATGTTCTTTTTGCTTGTTTGTTTTTGTTTTTTAATTTAAATTTTTTTAAATAATTTATTTGCCAGCAGAGAGAGAGAAATAGAAGAGAGGCAGACAGAAAATTGGCACACCAGAGCCTCTAGCCACTGCAAACGAACTCCAGATGCATGTGCCCTTTGTGCATCTGGCTTACGTGGGTCCTGGAGAATTGAACTGGGATTCTTTGGCTTCACAGGCAAACGCCTTAACCACTAAGCCATTTCTCCAGCCCTTGTTTTTGTTTTTTGAAGTAGGGTTTCACTCTAGCTCAGGCTGACCTGGAATTCACTGTGTAGTCTCAGAGTGGCCTTGAACTCACAATGATCCTCCTGCCTCTGCCTCCCTTCCTTCCTCCCTTTCTCCCTTCTTTCCTTCCTTCCTTCCTTCTTTCCTTTCTTCCTTCCTTCTTCCCTCCCTCCCTCTCTTTCTCCCTCCCTCTTTTCCTTCTTTCCTTCCTTCTTTTCTGTCTTCCTTTTTTCTTCTTCCCTCCCTTCCCTTCTCCCCTCCTTCCTCCCTCCCTCCTCCCTCCCTCCCTCCTTCCCTTCCCTCCCTCCCTTCTTTTCTTTTTTTCTCTTCTTTCTTTCTTTCTTTCTTTCTTTCTTTCTTTCTTTCTTTCTTTCTTTCTTTCTTCTTCCTTCCCTCCCTTTCTCCCTCCCTCCCTCCAATAGGGAGGATCAGTTGCATTGAAAAAATAAACTAGAGGTCATACATATACAGCTCAATGACTTTTACAACCTGAGCCTGGAATCCAATAACTAACACACAGACGAAGACCCAGGACAGTCCCAGCACCTGGGAGCCCCATCACACCCTCTCCCCAGCACTCCCGTGGTGTGACTTATCCGTGTCTTCTCAACAAAACATGGAGCAGGTGGCTTTGGTATTTTGAAGTTCTTTGGGCATCCCCCCAGTCAACCTAACCACATTTGCATAGTATCATAAGGGAGTTGACACCTTGGGACATATTTACACAGATTCCCCAGCACTCTTGGAAACCCTTGTGGGCAAAAAAACAAAACAACAACAACAACAACAACAACAACAACAACAACAACAACAAAAGGATCTCTCTCTGTCTCTCTCTCTCTCTCTCTCCCCGGGGATTCAGAAACTTTTTATTTTGTTGTCCAAGGACTTATTTTCTTGTAGAACACAGAGCTTAGAGCTGGCCGTTTTTCTTCCTGTTAATAAAGCTTTCCTGGCTTGGAAGATGCAATTAAATATGGTTTCTAATGTGTATTTTATAGCATGGTTTTTTTGAGGGATCTAAACTTTTATTAAAAAATATTTATTTATTTATTTTCAGAGAGTGAGAGACAGAGTGGGGAGAGAATGGGCATGTCAGGGCCTCTTGCCACTGCAAACCAACTCCAGATCCATGCACCACTTTGTGCATCTGGCTTTACGTAGGTGCTGAGGAATTGAGCCCAGACCATCAGGCTTTGCAAACATGCACCTTTACTGCTGAGCAATCTATTCAGTCCCAAACCTTTAATTTTTTTTTTTTTTTTAGGATTTTTTATGAGTATTCACCAAACAAAATGATAGGTTTTGTTGTGCCATTTTCATATGTACATATCATGTCTTTTACCATATTCACTTCCTGTTAACCTCTTTTGATCCTTCCTTCCCTTCCACTGGTCCCCTTCTTCTTCTTAAATAAGTCCCCTTCCACTTTCATGGTGTATTTTAAAAAACATTTGATTTATTTATTTGAGAGAGATAAGGTAGGCAGATAGAGGCAGATATAGAGAGAGAATGGGCACGCCAGGGCCTTTAACCACCAAGAATGAACCACAGACTCATGTGCCACCTTGTGCATCTGGCTTTATGTAGGTACTAGGGAGTTGAACTTGGATCCTTTGCTGGGTCCTTTGGCTTTTGCTGGCAAGCACCTTAACTGTTAAGCAATCTCTCCAGCTCCTCATCTTGTACTTTTAAATTTTTATTATAATTATTATTTTAACTTTTTATGAGAGAGAGTGATTGAGACAGCAAGAGAGCAAGAAGGGGCGGGGGATTGGTGTGCCAGGGCCTTCAGCCACTGCAATTGAACTCCAGACATGTGTGCCACCTTTACACATGTATGCCTTGTACACGTGTCACCTTGTGCATCTGGTTTACATGGGTTCTGGGGAGTTGAACCTGGGTCCTTAGGATTCACAAATAAGCCATCTCTCCAGCCCATGTTATAGTTTTTAAGTCAAGAATCTGCATATAAGAGAAAAGATACTCTGTCTTTCTGAATCTGGCTTCTTTTGCCCAACAGGAAGATCTCCAGTTCCATCCATTTTCTTGCAAATGACATAATTTTATTCTAAGTGACTGAGCAAAGCGCCATTGTGTACACATGTACCACATTTTCTCCCTCCAGTCATCTGTTAATGAACAACTAAGTTAATTCTATGGTGGGGCTTCAGTGCCTAGCACCGCAGTGAACACAGAAGGCCGCATAGGAACTCTGTGGGATTTAGTGTAGTTTAACTCTGGGGCTTAAACAAACAAACA
The DNA here is from genome assembly GCA_036365145.1 of Orientallactaga sibirica. Lineage (NCBI taxonomy): Eukaryota > Metazoa > Chordata > Mammalia > Rodentia > Dipodidae > Orientallactaga > Orientallactaga sibirica. Next base: position 6,194,532 of record JAEOAD010000037.1, read on the forward strand.
AAAAAGTCTGCAGTTAAACACATTTGATTAAATAAAATTAAACTGTTTCCTCTCAGCCTATAGAATGAGAATATTTTCCAATTTCTAGAAATCACACTGCTTCCCAAACATATTGACACCCAGCACCTCATTTGTCCTCACAGGTATGTTTTGGAGGGCTGCGATCAAACAGCCCTGGTGCTTGTTATTTGGGCCATGGTTTTAAAACAAGTCTGAGAATCACCTAGCAAAAACTACCTTGACGCTTTTAAACAATGGATATATTTTGGTAAGGACTGTTGATTACTTCCTATGACCCACTTTCATCCTCTTTTTTAAAAATTTGTTTTTATTTTTATTCATTTATTTATTTGACAGATAAAGAGGGAGGGAGAGAGAGAGAGAGAGAATGGGCGTGCCAGGGCTTCTAGCCACTGCAAACGAACTCCAGACGCATGTGCCTTCTTGTGCATCTGGCTAATGTGGGTCCTGGGAATTGAGCCTCAGTCCTTTGGCTTTGCAGGCAAACGCCTTAACCACTAAGCTATCTCTCCAGCCCTCATCCTCTTTTCTTGATAATGGAACTAAAGTTTCACTGTATACAGAACTACCCAGAATAGAATAAAATCTTTCACACCTCCTTTGTATAAGATGAAACATTGGCTGATATGCAAAATCCCTCTATCATGTCCTCAAAGAAAGGGATACATTTTATTTATTTATATTTGCAATCAGAGAGATAGAAGAGAGACAGACAGAGAGAATGGGCACACCAGGGCCTCCAGCCACTGCAAACAAACTCCAAATGCATGCGCCAGTTTGTGCATCTAGGTTTACGTGAGTCCTGGGGAATTGAACTAGGGTTGTTAGGCTCTGAAGGCAAGTGCCTTAACTTCTGAGCCATCTCTCCAGCCCAGAAAAGGGTCTATTTTAAACTCCCTTCTCCCTTTGTATCCTTTTTCCTTCCCCCTTTCGTCACACATACCTCTTCTTCCTCTCTGATGCTTCCATGTCGCTCCGTAGCCTATACAAACTATCACGTTTCCTTACTTATATGCATACAAACACTTAATGTTAAGACTTGCATAGGAGAGAGAACATGCGGTTTTTGTTTTTCTGAGTATGGGTCACTTGACTTAATATAACACTTGGAAGATTTATCCATTTTCCTGCAAATTTACTAATTTTACTTTTCTTTACAGTTGTGTGAAAGTCTGCCGTCTGTGTATATGCCACATTCTCACTATCCATTCTCCTGTCGATGGACACTGTGTTGTGATCATCATGTACCGTTCACGTGCCGTCTCCCTTTGCAGCTCGTTTCTTCAGAGCTCAAGGTGGAAAATTTGACATGCCACCTTTGGTAGCAAATGGACTCTCTATTTTCTCAGGCCAGTTTTCAGGAGAAATGAGGAAAGTCTTGGAAAGTAATGAACCCGAGTTGTTCATTCCTGTCTCCGGATCACCTGTGGCAGATGGAGGCTCCAATCTCCAGTTGTTTATTCAAAAACTAATGCAGACCAGGCCTATGGCAGATGCTGTGGCCATAATGGAAAAAAAAAAAGTGTCTGTTACTAAAAAGACTGCAGACTGGGCTGGAGAGATGGCTTAGTGGTTAAGGCATCTGCCTGCAAAGCCTAAGAACACCCATTCAAATCTCCAGGTCTCACATTTAGCCAGATGCAAAAAGTGATGCAAGCGCGCAATGTCGCACATATGCACGAGGGGGTGCATGTGTCTGGGGTTCGTTCACAGCAGCTGAGAAGCCCGGGTGCACCCATTCTCTCTCCGCCTCTTCCTCTCTCTCTCTCTGTGTCTCTCTCAAATTAAAAAAAAAAAAAAAAAAAAAAAGACTGCAGACTGGAGCTCCCAATTTGCCTTCCCAGGACTTGCCTGGGGACAGAGGCACTACGTATGACTCCCCGTGACTATGTGCAACGCTATTAACATGGGACTTAACCCGTCCCCCTGGGGCTGAACACCTCCTGTTAGTTTCTGTTGCTGTATTTACTATGGATTTTACAGTTTTGGAGAATATGATTGCTTAAGGGTGATCAAAACACAATATGAACCACATATAACAATTAGCAAAGAGTGTGATTCAGTACACAAGTGGTAGTGGCTTACGTGTGTCCAGTGCATGACGGATTTCTCATATTCTCTCTGGTTCAAATATCTGTAGCTGGGGTGTGTGTGTGTGTGTGTAGAGTATGTGTGTGGTATGTGTGATCTTTGGTTTATGCTCATATGTGTGCAGATGTGTACGCCCCATGTGTGCATGCATGGAGGATAGAGAGAATGTTGTGTGTTCTCTTATTGATCATCCACATCTTTCCTTGACGTGGGGTCTCCCCCTCAACCCGGAGCTGCTGTCCATCATGGTTTCTGCACCCTCTCAGACTGGGGTGACAGATGTATATGGCTAGCTTTTTACAGGGGACCTGGGGAGTCAAACTTGTCAGTCTGTGGCCAGGGAGTTCCTCATGCTTAAGCGTCAAGTGTTCATAATCACCGAGTCATCTTCGCAGCCCCACAATTACTTTCTCGCTAGAGGAAAGAGTGCGGGGCAGCGTGGCGTGGGAGAAGACGAGGTTTCCACTGCTAGGACTGCCGCCTTCCCCATCACGGCTTCTGTTTCAGTACATCCATCTGTCATTTTCATTGTTTCATGACTTGTGGTGTCACCGAACATGCTTGCAGTGTCAGAAAACAAAACAAGACAGCCAGCTGTAATGGAGACAAATAAATCCTTTTCCTGAATAACTTGCTCATGCCTGCCTGTGGTGCCCTGGTGATGGACTGCACGTCTGGCCCAGTGAAAGACCTGCATTTTCCAGATGAGGGAGACACAGTGTGACACTAAGTGCACATCTGAGGCAGAAGTCATCACAGGCTCGTTTCTGTAGTCATTTGTACCTCTCCATCTACTCACTCCCCAGGCATCCCTTCCTTTTCTTAAAAAACAAAAAACAAAACAAAACAAAAAAAACCCAGGGCTGGAGAGATGGCTTAGCGGTTAAACGCTTGCCTATGAAGCCTAAGGACCCCCGTTTGAGGCTCGATTCTCCAGGACCCACGTAAGCCAGATGCACAAGGGGGTGCATGCATCTGGAGTTCGTTTGCAGTGGCTGGAGGCCCTGGCACACCCATTCTCTCTCCCTCTCTCTCTCTCTCTACCTGCCTATTCCTGTATCTCTCTATCTCAAATAAATAAATAAATAAAAACCCAACTTTAGTTATTTATTTAACACAGAGACAGTATGGGGGAGGAAAAGAGAGAAAGAGAGAAAGACAGAGAGAATGGGCACACCAGGGCCTCCAGCCACTGTAAACAAACTCCAGGCAGTGCCCCACTTTGTGCGTCTGGCTTTATGTAGGTACTGGGGAATTGAACCCAGATCCTTAGGCATTCTTAATGGCTGAACAATCTTCTCCAGCACTCCCTCCTTTTAATATGTTATTTTTTTATTTTTGCTTGTGTATGTATGAGCATGGAGTATGCATGAATGTGTGATATGTGTTTTCATGTGTCTGTGTACAGGTGCATTGTTCTCACGTGCACATGTGCACATGATGCCAGAGATCAATGTGGGCGTGAGGATCTTCCTCAGTTGTTCTCCGCCTTATTCTTTGAGATAGGTTCTCTCACCAAAGCTAGAGCTCACTGACCCCACTGACTAGCTGAGCAAGTCCCTAGCTTTGCCTCCTCAGTGCTGGGATCCCAGGCCTATGGTCACCACACCTGGCATTTTACATGGGTTCTAAGGATCTGAACTCAGGCTCTCAGACTTGAAGGGCAAGCTCTTTACCCACCGAGCCATCTCTCCAGCCCTTAAGATGATGTTTCTTGGGATGTTGTTGCTCACAGGATCACTACAAGTGGGTTGAGCCCCAGTGAGCTGCTAGCAAAGATGCTATGGTGGAATGTCATCAGGACGCAATGGAACTCTGGAACTGTCTTTTCATTATAAGCACTTTAAAAATACATGGTGAAGCCGGGCGTGGTGGCGCATGCCTTTAATCCCAGCACTCGGGAGGTAGAGGTAGGAGGATCGCCGAGAGTTCGAGGCTACCCTGAGACTACATAGTGAATTCCAGGTCAGCCTGGACCAGAGTGAGACCCTACCTCGAAAAACAAAAAACAAAAACAAAAACAAAACAAAACAAAAAAACCATGGTGATGGGCTGGAGAGATGGCTTAGCAGTTAAGGCACTTGCCTGCAAAGACTAAGGACCTAGGTTCAACTCCGCAGAACCCACGCACAAGGTGACACATGCACACAAGGTTTCATATGCTTACAAGGTGGCACACACATCTGGAGTTCAATTGCAGGTTCTAGAGGGCCTGGCATGGCAATTCTCTTTCTTTCTTTCTATCTCTATCTCATAAAAAAATAAAAAGTGTGATGATTTTTCTCCAACAGAGAGTGTTACGAGCCAAGCAGCAGAAGCGAGTGCAGCGTGAAAGGAGGTGGAGGGCAGAGGCTTAGGCAGGCGAAGGATGACAAGAGCAACTCCCCTCCCTCACCCCCATCTGAGCAGCGAGGCACATGAGATGTGGCCCTTTGTCCCCCCCCCCCCCCGCCCAGTGAAGTCCAGGTAATTATTCTGGGAAATGACAGTAGACATTGAGAGCAAATGGGTAATTTACTCAATTGACAGGTGATTCAGTCTGCTATCTGACTGTATTGTGAATGCTGGTGGGATGATCACAGGCGGCTGTGACCTGAAGAAGGGACAGAACTTTCCTAAATAGCCAGTGTTCTTTCCGGATCCTTGGAACCTTCTCAGACACTGAGTGTGACATTATACACAGGGATCCCCATATAATGAGTTAATAACCTAAGGGGTTGACAAATCCCACCAGATTGTTCTTTTTTTTTTTTTTTTATATTTAAAACAGGGCTGGGGAGATGGTTCAGAGGTTTAATGCGCGTTTGCTTGCAGAGCCTGACAGCCCAGGTTTAATTCCCTAGTACCCCTGTAAAGCCAGATATACAAAGTGGTGCATGTGTCAAGAGTTCATTTGCAAGGACAAGAGGCCCAGGCACACCCATAGTCTCACTCTGTCTGTCTGTCTCTCTCACAAATAAACAAAATAAATACATAAGTAAATAGTAAGATTCTAATTTGGTCTTATTTTGGGGCTCAATAGAAGATTATTTACCTGTAAGATCTATAAACATAAATGCTCTCCAACATTTTAGAAATCTGTTTTCCACTGTCTGCCACACTTATATTTACTCTACCAGTCATTAGATGGTCTAATACATGGTGTTAGGCATTTAGGTTGTTTCCAGTTTTTTTTTTTTTTTAATTTTAGCTTGATAAACCATACTGTAGTGGAGAGTTGGGCTTTGTGGATTCTTCCCCTTGACTGGATTTATCCTCCTTACTGAAAGTTCTAGAAGTGGAATTGCTGAGTCATTGCCTAAGTGACACCAAACTTCTTGATTCAGATGATCATTGTGCTGTTTGCTACGAGCTGAGGCTGTGGGCTACAGTTCATCTACGCCCCAGGTCTAAAGCCACCCAGTGGCTTGTGGTTGTTCCTCGCGTTAGCTCTTCCTGTCAACCCTAGATGTCACTGTAGCAGCATCTTGTGTCAGATGCTCGCAGACCCTCTGCAGGATTTCTGGCTTCTCTGCATTCCTTTCTGCTGACTCACCATGCAGTTTTCCATCTCTAGCGGAGCTCCCCCCCAAAAGGCCAGCACCTCACAGAGAGGAAAAGCTTCCCAGCAGAGCAGAGCTTTTGTCCTGAGAATAAACAAACCCACTGAGAACCCAGTAACTGAAAGCCTGGAGGGTATGGCATACTCTGCAGCCCTAGGTGGCACACTTGGTATCTGTGGCACTTACCCTGTCTTAGCTGGGACAAGACAGCCACCTTCAGAAGCAGTTTATGAAAGGATTTATTTTGGTTCCGGTTTAAGGGGAAGTTTTGTCACGGTGGGGAAAGCAGGACCAAGCAGACATCACATGTGATGCTCTAGGCAGCACTCTTTCTTCCTCTGACTTTCTCTCTTTCAAATAAGTAAATAAAAATTACAATATATTTTAAAAGGAATCTTGCTCCCCAGCAATTCCTAAAAATAGAACCAAAGGATCAAAGTCTTATTCCCTGAAGCCAGGAAGCCCAGGAACCTTCGGTGTCATCAACACCATTACCATGGATCCTCATTTCCTCCCACACAGACACTGTCTTGGTTTCAATGTAAAATGGCCCCGTATAGCTCATGTGTTTTGAATACTTGGTCCCCGGATGTTAGTTAGTAATTTGGGAAAGTTGTGGAGACTTTGGGAGGTAGAACCTTGCTGGATGGAGAAGGAGTGTTGCTGGGGTGGGCTTTGGGATGACGTAGGCCATCTCCAAGCCCACTACCCAGACTACCTCCTTCCTGCTGCGGGTGTGCCTGTAATCCCTGAACTCTGGAGGGAGAGATGGACACCCTGGGCGAGCTGGCTAGCTAACCTTGCTCTGGGTTCAAACATGTCTCAGTAAAGAGTAGAGAGCCATAGAGGAAGAAACCCAACATCTACCTCTGGCCTGCAGGCACACCTGAACACGCATGTCCTCATGCATAGCATGCACATACATATACACATTTTACAAAAGAGATAAATGTAGAAACATATTGTTAATGAACCTCAAACTGCAAAGCAATCTAGTTGGGAAAGATGTTTAAGAGGATTCTTGTAAGGGGAGTGGTGCAGTCAGCTTGGTGTTACTGGCAGAAAACATCCAACCAAGACCAGCTTGTGGGAAGAAAGGTTTTATCTTGGCTGACAGACTGGAGGGGAAGTTCCACGATGGCAGGAGAAAATGACGGCATGAACAGAGGGTGGACATCACCCCCTGGCCAACATCAGGTGGTCTATAGGAACATGACAGTGTGCCAAACACTGGCATGGGGAAGCTGGCTATAACATCTATAAGCCACTTCCAACAATACACTGCCTCCAGGAGGTGTTAATTCCCAAATCTCCATCAGCTGGGAACCTAGCATTCAGAACACCTACGTTTAGGGGGACACCTGAATCAAACCACCACAGAGAGTTTTAGGAAAAAGAAATTGTTGCTAATTTCAGCCTAGTGTAGTGGCTCCTGTTTGTCATGGCAGCACCTGGGAAGCAGACGCAGGCAGATCTCTGCGGATCTGAGGCCAGCCTGATCTACATAGTGACTTCCACAGAAAGGCCAACCTGGTCCACATAGCTAGAGAAAAAGGAGTTTGGGCTAGTTTAAAATCTAGTCTTGCAATTTCCGAAATAATTAGATCATAATTATGTTCTGAACTGAAGATTATTGAAAGTGATTTTCAGTGTAATTGACTTTTTATTATTTTGTGGGATTGAGAACATTATCTTGAGATGGGGTTCATAGATTCAAAGAGAGAAAGAGAGAGACAAGGAGGGAAGGGGGAGAGAGAGAGAGAAGGAGAGAAGGGGGAGAGGGATGGGGATTCAGAATGAGGTCATGCCTGTAAGCTCTCTTCACCTTAGTATGGGTTTGAGGTGGTGGTAGGTCCTGTGGAGAATTCTTTACAGCTGAATTGAGGTACCTTTCGTCTCTAGAACATGTGCCCTGAGTCCCTTTGAATTTCTATACTGACACCACAAGTGGCAGAAATTCTATCCCCAGCAGTAGTGTGATCTGTCCCCACCCAAGCTCCACGCAGAATGTGGGCTGAGCATGAGCCAATCTTGGTTCCTTTCAACCTGGGCTGCAAAGCTGCACTTAAAGTCAAGGCTGGTGGACCAGCAGCCCAGCACGTGACCTCTAGGCAGAGGAGTGAAAGTCACGCCCCTTCCTCAGTGAGTCAGAGGAACTGCTGAGCATGGGACTCAGGCCCTCTCGAGGACCCACGGAGGCAGGAAGGAGTGGAAAAGTGACCTGTGCGAGGCCCTTCAGGAACTCCGGAGTTTGAAGGTCTGTCTCGGACCTGGGCCTCATTCTCTTCTCCATTGCGGTGGGGTGGAGTGGAGTGAGGCCGGGCTGTCTCCAATCACGGCGGGACTGGCACGTGCTTTCTCTCCGGTCTGCAGAGTGCCTGTCTTTGGGCTTACTCACCTTCAGATCATCTGACTCATGCCCTACAGCGGTATCATCTTGTCCAGCAGCAAATCGATTTCAGTTGTTATTGATCTGAGTTGCATTTTAAAATAAAACTCAAGCATCTGTGGAAGCAGACTGCCTCCCACACCGATCCACAGATGGAGCCCCCGAGAAGACCAGGACCCCACTTCCATGACTCTTGACCCACGTTTGGCGTCCTCTAGCTCAGGTTTGCTAGCCCTTCACTTGGGGTTCAGGGGTCTGTGATGACCAGAGTGCTGTAAGCTATATTTGAGAATATGGCATGGAGCTGTGGGACACCTGGGCAGATCTTGTTGCCCACCGACCACACTGACCCGCAGGACTCAGCATATTCAAATTCCCACTTGCTGTGACCATCCCCGGTGTCACGGAGTCTAAAAGGTCCAGTGAAGTCTGAGTGAGTTGCACAAGCTGAGTGAGCCCCCCCCACTCCCCGCCGCCGCTTTGCGCTTTGCAGTGCTGCAATTTGACCACGAGGTGGCAGAAGCCACCAAGCAGTAAATTGAGACACATCCGCCGCTGAGGTGTGCAAATCTCGGGCGTCCTGGTAACCAAACCTATCAGGGCCTTGGCTCTGTTCTGAGAAGGATTGGCTGCTGTGAGAACGAACCCCAAATCCTTTCTCCTTCCCTTTTTGCATGATGCTAACAGAATGAGTGGGAAGGAAAAGTAGGCTTGAACATTCTAGAAAGGATGGGAACATTCAGCTGTGTTACTACTGATGACCCAACAGGAACAGGAACATGGGCATAGCTCTGCTTCTCTTGGAGGCAATTTTTGGAAGGGTGTAAGATAGATACAGTGAAGGATGCTATAGCGGCCTAGATGGGCTCATCACCGAGCCCTGCTATTTACAAAGGCCTAATTGGGATTCTCAGCTTTGTTAGCAGAGATGGAAAGTGAGGGAAGATGAAAGCCGCCAGGAGCACTTTGCCATGTGCTTTGTATATCTTTATGTAACCACGAGGAAAGGAAGGAACTCTTACATAAAGAACTCAAGGAAGACTAATCACGTCTTCAAGGACCCTGTCTGGGCACCCAGTTGTGTGAGGGTTGTGGTTGCCCCAGCAATGACCATACAGAAGAATCTAGAAGGTGCCTATGTATAGTCTTCTGGTCTCAATGGGAGTCATGTTGCTTAAACTTGTGTAGATTTTGCTATAATAAGGATAAGTAAACATTTGCAAAACAGCAGAACATTTTCCCAAAGTATGTGTGGGGGAAAACACATGTAAAAAGCAACCTATTTGCATCGGGGGCTTTCTTGAACAGGAGGGGAAAGTGTCATATTGTCTTTGTGAAAGCATCTTGGATCCTCACTTTAGGAGTCACCGGTTCTCCATTTAAGCACTTTGCCTCTGATGAATTATTGAGGCAGAGCTTTGTTTAAAGAAAGCAGAGTTTGTGTCCCCCCCCCCCCACTTACCAATCTGAGGCCACAGAGCTCCTGGCATAGCCATAGCTAAGCAGCTCCTGGAGGCCCTGCTGGCTGTGGGCTGGGAGGGGTGGGATGGCTAAGCACCGGGTTCAGGAGAGGTACTGGGACAGCCTGGGCCTCTGCACCACAGAGCCCACTGCAGTAGACTGCAGCAGATGGGATGGCGCACCCTGTTAAAGGCACAGCGCTGAATTCTCTCCAGCCTCCCTCCCTCCCTGGAAGACTGGTATAATGAAGAGCAGGTTTCTGCACAGGCTGCATGTCACCTCAGAAGTCTAAACTCCAGGGTGTGTGTGGGAAAGAAAGATGATATTTATAGATTACATCTTTACTTAGCATTTGGGTTCTTGACCTGACAGCTGAAAACTCAGCCAGATTTCTAAGCAAAGTGTTTGCCAGGAGCCTGGGAGGTGGCTCAGTGGGTAAAGTGCTTGCTGTGCAAACACGAGGACCTGAGTCCATATAAAATTTGGACATGGTGGCATTGTCATTGTGATCCCAGCACTGGGGAGAGACAGGAGGATTCCTAGGGTTTGCTGGCTAGCTAGCCTAACTGGTGAGCTCTAAGTTCAGCAAGAGACCCCGCCTCACTAAATGTATATATTATTCCCACCAAACTGCCCTGAAAGCACTATACTGAATGTTCATATTCACACATTAATGCTACTCTCACTTCTGGTTAGAGAAGCTTCTCTTTTCAGATGGAGATGACCACTGGGATGACCTGAAAAGCAACATAGTGCTGAGAAGAAGGGATGGAGGAGTGCCCAGCACTGAAACATCTCTATCACACCCTCCAAGGCTCAGGGCCCATTGCGGAAGAGGGGGTGGAAAGAATGTAAGAACCAAATGAAGGGTACGACTCCTTACACTGCATCTGTCCAGACCGAAATTGGCCTCGATACCCATGACTAAGCTAAGTGACTCGCAGGTAGGTAGAGTACAGTGTGGATACACTGGGTCAAAAGGTGATTCACATCCTGGGTGGATTGACTCAGGATGTTGTGAAGATAATCTTAAGGTACTCAGAATGAGGTGCAATTTAAAACTTAAGAATCATACTATTTCTAGAATTTTCTACTAGATGTTTTCAAGCCACAGGTGATTCCAGATCATAGAAAGCAAAACCATAGATAAGAGGGTAGGTGGGGTGGTTTGAATGTAAAATGTCCCCCATAGCATAATATGTTTGTGATTTAACCACATACTCACTCCCCATCTGGTGGCCATTTGGGAGGAGGAGGCTTTCTGGAGGAGGTGTGTTGCTGGAGGACAGCTTTGGGGTGTAGTAGCCCCCTCCCTCTTGCCAGAGTCATCTCACTGTTTCTGTTTTCTGCCAGCTGCTGTGGCAAGATGTGATGTTGGGCCTCCGCTCTGCCATCCTTTCCTTGCCCTGGTGAAAATTCCCCCTCAAGACTAAGCCGCAATAAATCCCTTCCTCCCATTGGCTGCCTTGGATCATGTGTTTTGAGCCAGCAGTAAGAAGACAAGTGCAACAGTGGGGCTATGGCACACACCTTCATAGGTGTACAGTGGTTCAGAAAGGTAGGAGATGAACATTCCAGGCAGAGGAAAGGGTGCATCATAAAGATGACCTGGCATTCTATAGAGCAGGGAAGAACTTGATGCAGAGAGAAGAATGGAGCAGAGGCCTCGCAGGATCACAGGAACAAGGTAGCTTTCCTGGGGGCAGAGAGAGCTTCGTCAACAGGAGGGCTACTTTCTGCCTCCCTCCGAGGAAAGCCATGCGCTTAGCTCCTGGAAGTGGGGTTTGGAGATTTCAGACCACAGTGACCCAAATTCATGACTGTCTGGTTAAGGTCATGCATCGACAGAAAACCTCAATACAACCAAGAGGGTCAGCAAGCCTTTGGATTTTTACTCTGCCCTGAACACTGTGGTCAGGCCTGAAGGAGACGTGATCAAGACTAAGGTAAGTGCTGTGTCAGCCTTCCAGTCTGACAGTCCCAAGGTTGCAGCTAGCACTCATGCCCTGCTGACTGAGCACGAGGCTCTGTGAGGGGCTAGAGCTCTGACTCATTGCATAGTAACTCGTGAATGTCTCACAATAACCTCCTAAAATAGGTGTCTTAGTCCCATTTTGCAGGTGAGGTAAATGGAGGATAGAAAGGTGGAAGAATTCACTCAAGGTCACCAAGCTGGTAAGTGCCAAGTTGGGATTGAGCTGAGCAGCCTGGCAACAGAATGACAGGTATTTCTGCCTGTAGGTTCTGAGTGAGAAAAGGGTAAAATGCCAGGAGAAATTCAAGCACTATGCGAGGTCAAGGAGAGATGTTCTGTCTATACTAGGGAGATTTAAAAAATACAGAAACAAGACTGCAGAGATGGCTTAGCAGTTAAGGTGCTTGCTGGCAAAGCCAAAGGACTCAGGTTCAATTTCCCAGTACCCATGTCAGCCAGGTGCACAAAGTGGCACTTGCATATGGAGTTTGTTTTCAATGGCGAGAGGCTCTGGCATGCCCATTCTCTGTCTTTCTACCTCTTTCTCTCTCTCAAATAAATAAAAAAATTTTTAAAAAATTAAAAAATTTAAAAATATAGAAACAGGCCGGGCATGGTGGTGCACACCTTTAAAAATCCCAGCACTCGGGAAGCAGAGGTGGGAGGATCGCCGTGACCCCGAGGCCACCCTGAGACTACATAATGAATTCCAGGTCAGCCTGAGCTAGATTGAGACCCTATCTCGAAAAAAACCAATCAATCAATCAATAAATAAATAAATAAATAAAAAATACAGAAACAAAAATCCAGTGTTTTCCATGCTTCCTGAGGAGTGAGGCTTTTTCCAGGCAAGCTCAGAGCAGGGTGTTGCCCATGGAGGATCACGATGCCTGCACACACGTCTCACAGCATCTTTCAGATGTTACCGCTCAAGCCCCGCCTGTCGACCCTGACAGTGTCAATTTTTCCTGGGTCACCTTTAACTCCTTCACTGATTCATCGATTCTATTCACGCATTCGTTTGTACGGCAGGCCTGTGCGGTCCCCACATGCTAAGCGCTCTGCTGGCTTGGGCCAACAGAGCCGTTCTTTGGCACATCTCTGTAAAGGAGGGTAAGTTCTTCCGTGTCTTTGTGGAAGTCACTTTCTAATTGCTGGGACAGAACACCCAGCTGGAGGCAGCTTATGGGAGGAGGAAAGGGTGTACTTTGGCTTGCAGCTTTATCATGGCAGAGCAGGCCACGGTGGTCTAAGTGAGCTAACTCGGAACACCCGTGGGCTGGACTAAAAGGTCCACCCCACCCCCAGTGAAACACCTCCAGCAAGGCCCCACCTCCCAAAGGCTTCACAACTTTCCCAAATTGCCATCAGCTGGGGACCAAGTACTCAAAACACACAAGTCTATGGGGGCCTGTTCACGTGCAAACTATCACAGTTTCCCCCATCCCTGAACTTGATGAGCAGTAATGAAGATGTCCTGGCCTCCCACCCTGACAAAAGGCATTATAAATGATAGGAAGCAGGGGCTGCAGAAATGGCTTAGTGGTTAAGACATTTGCCTGTGAAGCCAAAGGATCCTGGTTTGATTCTCCAGGACCCATGTAAGGGGAACATGTGTTTGGAGCTCATTTGCAATTGCTGGGGGCCCTGGCAAGCCCATTCTCTCCCCCTGTCTGCCTCTCTCTCTCTCTCTCTCTCTCTGCTTGCAAATAAATAAAAAATGATAGGGAGCATATCTTTCAATGGAGTGCCAATTTCCTACCCACTCTGGGCTGAATAAACATAGCTCTTGCCTTTAGGTAGGCATTGTGGGAAGTGAAGTTTACCCATCATGATGAATAAGGAAATGTCCATGTCATATTTCATGTAATACCAAATATATTGACAAAGTGGCTATATATTGCAGAACATGTATGCTGTGTATATGGGAGCATGTGGAGGATAAAAGCTTAAAGAGACAGGGTCTTAGTAAAAAGAGCTTGTCTAGGTTTATGATCTCCAAGACAGGAGTGTGAGGAGAGTTTGAAAAGCATGGGAACCAGTCAAACAAGGGCAAGACCCTGGGGATGGGCAGGGTAGGGAAGCCAAAGGGTGGTGAAAAGCCTGACCAGTCACAGGTAAGTCTCTGTGCTGTCACAAGGTCAAAATGATGCTGAAAGGTGGAATGAAGATTTCCATACTTAAAAAAATTATTAACAACTTTCATACATATAGACAGTCTGCCACAATGATAATCCCCTCCTACTGCTCTCCTTTCCCCTCCCAAGCCATCCCTCCACTGGATCCCTTCTTCTTTCCATCTAGTCTTTCTTCTATTTTGATTTCATCATTGTCGCCCTCCTGTTATGCAGATCCTGTATAGGGAGCATCCATCCCTATGAGGTCATGAATGCCACAGCCACTTTGTGTCTGGAAGACAGTGTTGCAAAGCACTCCTCAGAGAAGGTGGGGGAGGGGATTATGATCATGGTATATTGTCTATATGTATGGAGGTTGTCAAGTAACAGTTTTTAAATATTTTATGTATTTATTTGCAAGCAGAGAACTAGAAGAGAACGAGCGAGAATGAACTGGGTGTGCCCAGGTCTCTAGCTATTTCAAATGAACTCCAGACGCATGTGCCACTTTGTGCATCTGGCTTTATGTGCGTTCTGGGATACTGAAACAGAGTCATTCGGCTGTGCAGGCAAATGCCTTTCCTGCTGAGCTGTCAGTCCAGCCCAGTAAAAAGTTTTTTTTTTTTTTTTAAAAAAAAAGATAATTAAGGGCTGGAGATGTAGATCAGTGGTGGAGTGCTTGCCTAGCATGTTTGAGGTCATTGATTCAATCTCCAGCACTACAAAAAAAAGATAATTAATTGGTGCTATGATGCAGGATCAATTAAAGAGGAAAAGAGACCCAATCAGTTAGGAAATGATTGCAGTGTCTAGACGTGAGGTATGGGTGTCCCAAGATACATCTGTGCTAGCTCTTTGCACCTGACGTACACTTTCTGACCACCTATTACATTGCAGAACCACCCAGCACCCTGTCCCAGTAAGTTTATAAATATTAATAACCAGAAGGAGAATTTTTTTCCTTCCTGTGTAGATGAAAAAAATTAGAGTTGGAATATAGCTGAGTGGTAGAATCTTGACTTAGTATACATGAGGCCTTGGGTTGGATCCCCAGAGCTGACCAAAAAAAAAAAAAAAATCAGGTTTCAAGAGGTTATAAAACTTGTACAGTGTTTTACAACTAGAGCACTAGATATTGTATTATTTAATTTCTTGCCCAGTGTTTTCTGTATTGTATAATAGATGATTTTTTTTTTTTTATCAGAGGGCTCTGCTTCAGCAACAAGTACATCATCACTGAGAACTGGGAGAAGGTTTCAGAAACTCAATATACAGATTGAGCTGGGAGAGGAAAATATTTTCATGGTTGATGGAAATAAAGTAGATATAAAAAGGCATTTTCACCCCAATACAAGTGACTTAGAGTTGGATGTTAAGACGTTTTGCTGGGTAAAGGATGGTTCTTAGTGCTTGAACTTACCCAGCATATGCAAGGCCCTAGGCTCAAGTCCCGGCACTGACAAGATGAATATGATTACCAAAAAGACCTTTTGCTTTGAAGCATACACAAGGAATTGATCTTAACATTTGAGAAAGAATGAAAAACAGGTTGGGGAGATGGTTTAGTGGTAACATGCTTGCATATACAAGCCTGACAACCCAAGTTCAAATCCCCAGAACCCACATAAAGTTGGATATGTAATGGGAGCATCTGTGATCTCAGTGCACTATTGCAAGAAGGGAGGTGGAGACTCCTGAAGATTATGGGCTAGTGAACTTGGTGAATGCAGCTGGAGAAGAATGGTTGCCAAGAGATTGAATAAGCAGGAGATCTTGCCAGATACAAAACCAACCAGCCAAGCAAGAAGCACACACTTGTGCTCTAGTGGCACATAGCTGATGCAGATAACCAGCTGCTCACAGACTGGACATGAGATCCGCTCGGTGGGGGAGAACTCATATCTGCCTCTGAGAACCAAGCCACATTCCCTAGAACAGGAATCCAGCAGGCTCCAGAGAGAACCTTTGTTGCTCTTTAACTAACAAGAGTGGACATATACACATCAATAAGTCTCTGTGGTAACTAGGCTTATGCCCTTTGATGGAAACTTCTCTCACCCTTGGTTGGAGGAGAATACTGGGGAGAACCAGGATGCATCAAGACATTAAGAATAGGAAGCCAGGGGGATGGAGAGCTGGCTTAGTGGTTAAGGTGCCTACCTTCTAAGCCTAATGCCGGTTTGATCTCCAGGTCCCAAGTTTAGCCAGACACAAAAGTGAAGCAAGGGCACAATGCCACACTTGCCCACAAGGGGGTGCAAGTGTCTGGAGTCCATTCACAGTGGCTGAAATGGCCCTGGTGTGCCTTCTCTCTCTCTCTGTTTCTCTCTCTCGCTCAAAAAAAAAAAAAAGAATAGGAATCCAGGGAGATGGGTCACTTCCACCTCATCTGCCTGGGCCCAGAAGTCATTACAGAGGAAGCAATAACATGAACACTGCTCTCATGGCTAGTTTGAAAACCGGTTCCAGGGAGATAGTGACAGTACGTTCACTCAAACCTCCTCAAAGGAGAGATTCAGAGGCTACAGAGAATGCAACACTAAATCAGATCTCTGTCTTGCTCGCCAAGGCTCAGAGACTGATTGAGGCCTTCATGACCACACAATGAATACCAGTCACCCCAATGAAGAAAACCCTCAGCAGAACTGGAGTGGGGGTGAGGGGTTCTAAGACTACAACCTTTTTATTTAAAAAGTCAATAAAGGGCTGCAGAGATGGCTTAGCAGTTAAGGCGCCTGCCTGTGAAGTCAAAGGATCCCAGTTTGACTCTCCAGGTCCCATGTAAGCCAGATGCACAAGGGGGCACGTGCGTCTGGAGTTTGTTTGCAGTGGCTAGAGGTCCTGGCATGCCCATTCTCCCTCTCCCTCTCTCTCTTTCCCTCTCTCTCTCTGTCTCTAATAAATAAATAGAAATAAAATCTTTTTTAAAAGTCAATAAATAATATATTTTTTTAAAACCTGCATCACAGTAAGATGGAAGATGAGAATTGACACTTGTGGTTGTCCTGTGACCTCCCCCCTTACTCTGTGGCACTTGCATACTCTTAGACCTACACACCTCACACATGCACACAATAAAGTAAAAAGTGAGCTGGATGTGGTGGTGCACGCCTTTAATTAATCCTAGCACTTGGGAGGCAGAGGTAGGAGGATCACCATGAGTTCAAGGCCACCCTGAGACAACAGAGTGAATTCCAGGTCAGCCTGGGCTAGAGTGAGACCCTACCTACCCCCCCCAAAAAAAAAAGGTAAAAAAAATTTTTTTTAAAGAAACCACCAAAGGAACCCACTGGAAGTGGGCATATCAAATAAAATAGGGGAGGGAGGACTGATACAGAATAGATCTAAATTGTGTTTGAATAACAGAATCCTAAGAGTGGAAGTAGAAACATTTAAGGGAGATTTAAACAGCACTGATATGCTGTGTTGCAGTGTCAAAGCACCTGACCAGAAGAAGCTGGTGGGAGCAGAGGATTGATTTTGGCTTACAGTCTTGAGGGGAAGCTTCGTGATGGCAGGGGAAAGCATGGTGTAGGCAGTCTGGACATCACCCCTGCCACAGCAGGTAGACAACAGCATTGGGAGACTGAGCTGACTTCACACTGGCTAGCTAGGGGCTAAAATACCTCAAGGTTCACCCCCAGCAACACACCTCCTCCAGCAAGGCTCCACCTCCAAACTGCTGTCAGAAGGAACCAAGTATTCGGAACGCATGAGTTTATGGCACACCTAGTTCAAACCACCATACCCCATGGGAGAAAAGTGTGTCCAATAAGATTCCTTGGGAGTGAGTGAGATGCTGTGTGAGAAGCTGGGAGGAAGAACAGTAGGCAAAACTTCAGGAAACTATGATGGCATTGTAACTACCATTTTCCTCTGGAGAAAAAAAAAAGCATAAATATTTGTTAACTCCTTAGAGCCTCCAGTTGTGGACCTATAATAAGCTTTACTGTATAATATTTACTCTGTAATACAAAACCTCAACTCCCTTTTCTTCCAAAGTTAAATGTGTCAGGATTTAAATAAATTCTCTGGAGTTTAAAGAAATTCTTATTTTAGGTTCAAACATTCAACATAGAAAGGTTGATGCCAGCAGAGCCATGGGAATGCTGCCTTACCTCTTCAGAGTATGGGATTTTTTTTTTTTTTTTTTTTTTTTTTTTGCGAGGTAGGGTCTCACTCTGGTCCAGGATGACCTGGAATTCACTATGTGGTCTCAGGGTGACCTCGAACGCTCGGCGATCCTCCTACCTCTGCCTCCCAGAGTGCTGGGATTAAAGGCGTGCGCCCCCACGCCCGGCTGGAGTATGGGATTTTATGTCAAGTGAGAGTGGTGAATGTGATCAGGAGAGCCTGGAAGCCCAGGAGTAATTTACAGTGAACATTTTGTTCAGGTCAGTAAAAACCCGAGTTGTCTGAGATTTCCAGAGCTTCTAATTCATTCCCCAAGTTGAACTGATTAGACACATCTGTGTTTATTGAGTCTTTGTAAATATGTTATGTTGAGGTGAAATGTATGAGGTTTGCCCCAATTTTCCATGGCTGGTAATTAATGATCAAGCACCCCAAATCCCACTAAGCCCTGGTGACAGAAGGAATGGCTTTGATGTCTAGGCCCACCTCCATGCTACATAAAGCCCTGTGTCTGCAATCGTGGGAGACGGGGACGAATCAGGAGGAAAGTTGGACGTTACCAAGGACGTGCGTGCAATTCCTATTAATAGGATTTAATGAATTTTAACACCAACACAGGGCAGTTGCCCTCCTTCCTGCCACTTACCAAATCCGTCAGTGTTCATCCATCTTGGGACTCATCCCGTAGGCTCCTCGCAGTCTAACAAACGCCACCCATTGGTGAAGCCCACAAGGGAAGGTTAAGAAGCCCAGCTTCGCAGCTCCAGTTTGCCCCACAGCCTGAAGCTGCTGAATCCCACCCTTTGGGGACCAAGCCCTTTGGTTTCCCTGCATTTCCCTGGGCTTCCTCTACCACGAGCATTATGAAATTTCTGCTCACCCGAGTTATGGGATAATTTTAGTGGCTTGAGATTGGTTGTTAAAGATGAGGTAGGCTGACAGAGGCTGCAAAGATTAAAGAATTTGTTCAGGGTTACAGAGCCAGTTTGCAGCAGTGTGCACGGAAGGGCTCCTGCTTAATCCAGTGCCCCCACATTTATGCTTTTCCTATTACCAGTAGCGCCAGGCCAAAACCTGACTTCTGTCTCTCTTTGCGAGCAACGGATAAAGACTAATGCCATGGCCTTCCTCCAACAGCATCGCTATCTTCTCTGACCATGGAGAATGTGGACATTCGCTGACAGCCATCAACTACCTATAATCATAGCGAAAAGGTTCTTTGGGAAGAAATGAGTCATTCTGCGGACTGAACATTTAATAAACAAAGCTCATTGACAGATATTAGGGTTCGCATACTTCTGATCCTACATGCCCCTTACATGTAATGTACTCACATACATGTGTGTGTACACGTGTATGCACATACATGCAGACACACACCCCCACACACACAACCGAGCATATGTACTGAGTCTAGCTGGGCTGAAAATTGGGGGAGTGGACAATACAGGCATCTACTGAACCAGCATCAACAAGACAGAGCGCATAGATAGCTGACTCACTCAAGGATCATTGTAGCTCTCTGTCACGCTTTCCTCTCCTCCTTCCCACAATACCCTTCCTGCTCCGGGACCCCCTCATAAATACTGTTGCTGTCTCTTCGTCTATCACGGCCCAGCCACCCGCATTAAGATGATGTTGTTGGGGAGCTGAGGTGATGGCTCAGCAGGTGAGAGCGCTTGCCTTGCAAGCGAGAGGGCCTGAATGTCTATATAGTCCCCAGCCCTGACATAAACAGCAAGAGAGTCAGTCACTGGGGTTCTCTGGTCAGACAGTCGGACCAAAAATGGTAGCTCTGGGTTCAGTGACTCTGTCTCAAGGAAATACACAGATGAGTGACACAAGAGGACAATCAACACTCTCCTCTGGTTGCCACATGGGGTGCTTTCATCTGTACACACACGTACACCACACACTACGCAAAAAAAAAAAAAAAAGATTATGCTATTAAAGACAGCAAGGAGCGATATCACAATCTCCAATAATTTTTTATTTCCATAACCTTCCAGCACGTACCCTCTGCAGAACAGCGTGGCTATTTTTTTTCTTTTGTTTTTATACTCACTAGCTTCTCCAAAGAAACTACCCATGCCCCCCCCCCATTGCCATCGGATCTATAAAGCTGCTTCCTAGCATCAAAGCCTCAGGAGAAAGGACAGTCCAGCTGTTTATCTAGAACTTGTTTGGAGGTTCGAGGCCACTCTGAAATTACACAGTGAATTCCAGGTCAGCCTGGGCTAAAGTGAAACCCTACCTCGAAAAAAAAATGTAACCCCTGACATTTCCACCTTCGGGTGAAATCCTCTCCATCCACCCCATGCTCTCAGCCTCATGAACCACACTCACATCATCCCCCATACGGGACCCTAACCCGTTTAAACGCTTGAAGAAAGCAAGCTCTGAAACCCCTTCCGCAAAGTCTGGGACGGAGTGAGGTGCACGGGGAGGGAGTGTGCCAGCAATGGAGTCGGAGTTCTGGCTACCAGCTCTGCCCCTCAGGCTGGTTTCCATTAGTGTGAAATAAAGCATTTAACATGGAAAAATCGAAAGTTTTCCTTTAACCCTTGACATCTATTGATTCTGTGATGCCATTGACTGAAGAGGGAGAGAAACGGTAGGTCACAGGTATCCACAGGGAAGAGGTAGAAGAGGAAATCCAAGTTAGCTTGGAGTCACACAATGTGGGTTCAGCTTGGAGTCACACAATGTGGGTTCTCAAGGGTCCAGCCAAAGGCCCATACCTGGATGCTGACAGCGCCTTTACTCATAACTGGCCCACTGGGAAGCAGCCAGGAATGTCTTTCAGGAGGCAAATAAGTACATCATAGCACATCCAAACAACGAAGTGTTACTCAGTGCTCACAGCAGCAAGCTGTCAGGTCGTAAAAAGAAATGAAGGGGTCTTAATTGAAAAAAGCGATTCTGAAAAGGCTAAGAGGTATGACTGGAGATAAGGGACAGATGAGTGGTTGCCAGGGGCTGGAAAGGAGATGGAGATGAAGAGGCAGAATGTAGGAGATTTTTTAGGGCAACAAACATCTTCTGTTTGATACTGTGATGCTGAATTCAGGTCATTATGGTTGTCCAAACCTGTCCAATATGCAACAGCGAGAATGCGCCTGTCACGTAGCTATTTCCTGTGAACAGAAACGTTCCCTCCGAGAGGGGCTCAGGCAGCTGCCAGGTAACTCAGGAACGTGCTTACCATGCAGTCTGAGCCCTTGAGCTGGAAGTCTAAGGGCAAAAAAATAAAAATAAATAAATAATAAAAAATAAAAGCCAGGCATGATGGCATGCCTGGTAATCCCAGCACTGGGGGAAAGAAGGAAGTAGATTTCTGGGGCTCACTGGCCAGTCAAGTCTATCTAGTGAGGTTCAGGTCCATGATGGATCCTGCCTCTAAAAAGAGGTGAAAAATGCCTGAGGTACCACACCTGAGGTTGTCATCTCTCTCTCTCTCTCTCTCTCTCTCTCTCTCTCTCTCCTCTCTCTCTCACACACACACACACACACACACACACACTCAGGGCTCATGAAACTTAGTGGGCTCAGGAAGCTCAGAACGTTACAAAGGTTGACAAGCCCAAGGTTGTAAACAATTGCTGAGGAGAGGAAGCCGCCCCTGTCCAGCTTGCTGCAGCTTCAGGGCTGGACTTTCCGGAGTCCCCACTCCTGCTGGGGTGGGCTCTTCGGCAATGCAGCTGCCTTTGAGTCACCCATGCTGTCCAATGTAACTTCTTACCTGTAAGGAACCCGATCAACTCATTGGTTCCTCGAGGTACACTTAGGTGGAATCATTTCATTGGTCTGCTGTTGGGGTGAGTACACATCCGTTCATGTCTCCCACGAAACGTCACACAACAGAACCCTAAATGCAAACTATGGATCTGGGGTGACAATGATAGCTTTCTTTCTATTCATCAGCTGTAACAGCCCCACCATTCTGGTGCAAGATGCCGAGAAAAGGAAGTCTTATGCCTTCTGCTCAATTTTGCTGTGAAACTAAAATCATTCTAAAATTAAAAACCTACTCTAAAAAAATCCATTAAAAAAAGTTAATGTAAGCCGGGGGTGGTGGCACACGCCTTTAATCCCAGCACTCGGGAGGCAGAGGTAGGAGGATTGCTAAGAGTTGGAGGCCACTCTGAGACTACACAGTGCATTCCAGGTCAGCCTGAGCTAGAGTGAGACCCTACCTAGAAAGCCAAAAAAAAAAAAAAAAAATAATAATAATAATGATAATAATTTTAAAAAATGATAAAAGTTAATGTAGATTCTAGTCCTTGCTTCTGCCACCAGCCTTTGATTTGCCGGTTGACCTAAAAGCCCAGGCAACTGGAACTCCAAGATTCTGATGCAGCTGATGTCCCTTCTCCTCTGTCAGGTTCTTGTCTCACCTCGAGGAAGAGAGGAAGAAGGAAGCACAAGGACAATGAAAGAGAGCAAAGCAAGGAAGGTTTTATTGACATCGAAGTGAAAGTGGATGGTCTGGGCAACCGGGTTCCGTGAGCTGAGAGTCGACTGAGACTGAGAACCAAAGGGACAGCTCTAAGCTCTTAGTAGTCATGGAATTCTGACGGAGAGCGTGTGAAGGTCTAAGTGACAGCTTCAAGCTCTCAGCAACCCCAAGATGCTGAGTGAGAGAGTCTACCCAAGGTATAGGAGAGGGCTGTGATCAGGGTTTGATAGAGGTTCAGGTGGACTCTGTTGGTTGGGTTTATGGAAATTAGGTGAAAAATGTGAGAGCCTGGGCTGGAGAGATGGCTTAGTGGTTAAGGCACTTCCCTGTGAAGCCTAAGGACACAGGTTCAATTCCCCAGTACCCACATAAGCCAGATGCACAAGGGGCGCGTGCATCTGGAGTTTGTTTGCAGTGGCTGGAGGCCCTGGTACACCCATTCTCTCCTTCTCTCTCTTTCTCTGCCTCTTTCTCTTTCTCTGTGGGTATCTCATATAAATAAATAAAATAATTTTTTTAAACGTGAGAGCTTGTCAAATTAGGAAGGGAAACTAAACTAGCCCAAGGGGTTCTTAATTAGATCAGTGCTTTCATTTCTCTGGCTGTGATGGCAATCAGAAGAAGGTATTTGGTTGCCTAGAGAATGGTGTAAAAGCAATTTGTATCTGGTAGTTTTGAGCTCCACCTGCTGCCAGCTCCAATCATAGCTGGGACGCCCCTCCTAACAGGAATTGGGAGCAAGGCAGCCCCCATTTTGTAGGCAGCTAGTCAGGTTCACAAGCCCAAACAAACAAGAGCAACAGCAACAACAACAAAATCTATATGCCCCTGTTGAAGCTGGTATTCAACACCAGAACACTAAGCTTTATAATGAACTCTGCACAGCCACAGTGACATGCACAAAGAATGAACAAGAGTTACAGAACTAACACCAAAAAAAAGGCCTAGACTCAGCAAGATGTCAGCTGGCCACCAGCATTTGTTCTTTTTCATTTCCTGATCCTTCCTCCTCCTTGGGACCTTTGGGAGAGAGGAGCTTCATCAATCAGGATGCCCTATATACACTTAAATTAACTAATCAGTCTCATCCCAACGTGCTGTCTAATTTACACATGGGCAGGGCCAAACTGGCTCCTTCTCAAGGTGTAAAAGCCCTCTGTTCCCGAGTGCTACTGGGGCAGCCTTTTCAGGATCCCTCCCTGCTCCAGGGAGCTTTGATTACTTCACATCTCGATGGAGCTTTGCTTGCTTGTCCTCATGAGACGACAACTCCAAGACAGGAAACTGGTACCACTGCCACATCTATCACAGGTGTCTCACCTGTGCCCCGTAGTTATGTGCCACCAACGTCCTACAGATTTCTGCCTCTGCCTCCTGTGCATGTTCTCCCACGAACACACCTTTCTCAGAGTTGGTATTGAACCAATTTTCATCTCCCTGTCTTCTGGAATCTTCTGCTTTGGAACACCTTCAAGACCTTGCCTAGAACAGAAAGCTGGATAGGAGTTTGTTGCTGCAAGCCATTATGCACCGTGGAGGTTGCGGGCCACCTTCCTTATGGAATCTCTTCAGGGCCATTGATGAAACCTCACGTCTCACCCCAAGAGGACACTCACATCTTCCCGTAAGAAGTTTCCAAGAGGACAAGTTCACAGGTAGCCTGGGAAATGCAGCACTTCTCAATGAGAAAGGCAAGTGACGTGTTTAATCCATTAGTCTAATTCTGCCTGGAGGTATTGATCATGTGACAATGGCATCTCATCACTGGACATGTGTCATTGCTGCCATGTAGGATGGTCAGAAAGATGGAAGAAAAAATGAGGTCTACCAGAAAGAACATCTTTGGATCAGAGGCATTTGAAGCAGGAGGTTCCATGGGTTTAAGGCTACCAGGTACAAGATATGCATTGATCCATCCCACTGCAGGCTGTGGATTACTGTTCACAAAAAAAAGTGAACAAACGTCTTTTGTCAATCAAAACCCTACACAAGACCAGAAAGGGGGCTTTCACAGTTCCTTACGCAAGCTCTTTAAAAAGAAAAACTGGTGAAGATTTCTGTGGTCCTTGGGGCTGGTGGTGACATCAAAGCTTTCCCATTTGCAGTGCTGAGATTTTAGGTCCAGTGGATCAGAATACAGGGAAAAACTAATGAGAGTCCCTCGATGGATCCTTCACCCACCAAACAAGATTTCTTCAGAAACCGACTTGCTCTTGCAAATGACCTTGACCAAGGCACAGCTGTGTAAAACATATTGAAAGTTGTATTGTCAAGTGTAAGATGAGAATAAAAAGCTTGTATATATCTGTGCAGGGATATATATATATATATATCGATGTATAATCCCTGAGGAAAACTAATATAAATACATATGAAACACAAGACATTGAAACGATGAAGATTAGACTATGGTTAAGACCAGGCTCTTTGACCTTCAACACTTGGGAGAAGGGAAATGAAGACTTTTCCTATCATTCCAGAACAACATAATAAATTTGGAGGAAAATAAGTGTTTATAAGAACAACAACAACAAAAAAAAAGAATTGCAACGGCCTGAGCAAGAAGATAGCTTAATGGACCTTCACATAAGGTTCCCCCAGGCAAGGTTTCTAAATTCCATAATATCGCCTTTTTTCTCTGGACAGCCCTATATAATCCATTGGATCCATATCCTCTCTTGATTCCTTGAGAAAGAACTAATATAGGGCCGAAGAGATGATTCAGCAGTTAAGAGCACTTCCTATGCAAGCATGAAGTCTCGAGGAGGCTGAGAAATTGCTTGAGTTTGATCCCCAGGACCCCCATAAACATCTGGGCGTGGCTGTAACTCCAGTCCTATAGGGGAGCAGAAACCTGAGCATTGCTGAGGTTCTTGGAAAAAATGCCAAGCTCAGGGCTCAAGAAGACACCGGCTCAAATAAGAACAGGCAGAAGAGCAATGGAGTGGGGACCCAATTTCTGCTCCAAGCCACCATGGCCATATATATCCTGCCACAGGGGGGCACATGGGGCACCTCATGGGCACATACTTGTGCATACACTACCCAAACAAACAGGAAACAGGAACTAATATAATAACCCATCTCCTGTTAGGTCTCCATATTGTTAATCACATGTAGAGAGATGATAAATTGGACTGGATCAATCTCATTAATCTTCAAATTTTATATATTTAGAAGGCCCTAAAAAGCATCTGGCTATCTTCTTAAAAACTGTTAGATGATCAAATGAATAGCAGCTCAGTAAGTTAGACTGCTCACTGCTTTTTTGAGAAGGGGCTTTCCTTCACAGTGGCACTGATAAAAGGCAGGAAGTCCCAGTAGATCTAAGTAGGGGAGTAAGGGCATTCTTCTTCAGTGGAATTAATTGTCAAAAATAGCATATTTTCTAGGGATTCCAGATTCAGCTGTGGGCACAGACGCTGTGTGCATCTGTAATGGGTCAGCTTTCTAAGGAGTTTCTACAGCTCTGCTGGAAAGCTGACTCACCACAGTAGCCATATTTGAACCTTCCATTTCCCAAGAAACTCAAGGGTCATTTGAATGGCCTACATTCACACGGCTTCATGCTGATTACACCCAGGCATGTTACATCAAAGCCTCCTTCATCAACTGTGCTCCATAGATAATGAAAATAAAGAAGACTTTACTGGTCATTAAGCTTAAGCTTGTAGAAACCCACCCAAGAAAAAGAACAAACACAGGCCTTCAACTATAATCCCACATCTTATGAACCTGTAGCCTTTTATCCGTCTTCATAGCCATAGGGTTTGCAGAAAAAGTAAAGGACGAATACCCCGGTGAGCTGTCACCCTTGCTTTCATTGTGTATTGTCTGCTAAGAACAAGACATTGGGTAGGATATGCTATTAGCTAAAACCTCCCGGAATGTAATCTATCACCTTCTTGACACCAAAGTCAATTCCTCTTGACCAGCTGAAATTTCAAAGTTGCTGCTATGAGCCCTAGACTGCAGGAGATTTGCTACTGAATGCTAATGGCATGCAGCTAACACTGCAGCAGGGTGAGGCTGTCTGGGGAAATCAGGAAAAAAAAAAACTAGCTTACAATAAAGATTCTTGTTCAATGCGCAGTTCAGAGAAGCCCCTTGTTGAAGAGCTGACCATGTACACATCAACGTGGTTCATTTCTACGTTAAGAAGCACAGTCAGTTAGTTCCCTAAATTGCTATTTATAGGGGATGATTAATTCTAGGAGAAATTATTAAATGAATAATCTCGGGTATTTATTTATACATAATGCCTGTATGCTTTAAGTAAATCATGCATGGCTGTGTCCCATTTTGTCTGGACAATGTGACATTTACATGCACCGACCTCAGTCTTTTAGACCAGTCTAAGGATCCTATGAGGTAAAGACCTTGCACACAGAAAGCTGGAAAGGACCGTAGAAAGGTTTTCTGACCACTTGGAATACAGCGATAAGGCTCTATGGGTTAAATGATTGGCCTAAAGCTAAAGAGTGCACTGTCTCCAAAGTCCCCATCTCTTCACAGGACTTCATCTGCTGCAGGGAGAAGGCAAGGATACATCCTGGTCTCTCTGACTTTAAGGCATAAGCCCTCCTGTAGAGTGTGTATGTTAAATGCACAGTCACACACAGGAAGAAAAGCATTGCCAGTAGCCATTGTCTCCAGATGGAAGTGATTTGTAAGGGCTGGAGAGATGGCTTAGCAGTAAAGGCATTTGCCAGCAAAGCCAAAGGACCCAGATTTGATTTCCCAGTACCCATATAAAGCCCGATGCACAAGGTGGCACATGTGTCTGGAGTTCATTTGCAGCGGCTAGAGACCCTGGTATGCCCATTCTCTCTCTCTCTCTCTCTCTCTCACACACACACACATAAATTAATTAATTAACAAAATAAAAAATAAGGGATTTTTAACCTTTTTTTTTCTTATTGTGTGTTTCCCAAGTTTTGATAATGAATCTATCATTTGGAGAACTGGAAAGAAAACAACACAACACATTAAGTCAAGATTCTTCTTGGGGGCTGGAGAGGTGGCTCAGAAGTTGAATGTGTTTTTTGCACAAGCATGAGGGCCTGATGGGGGCCTGAGACTATCAAGGGTTTGGATCACCAGATCCCATATAAAAGAGCTGGGCCGTAGGTCCATAAAGGAGCAGAGATCTGAGAATCATTGGAGTCCCACAAGCTCTGGAATCAGTAAAGAGCCTCTGGCTCAGAACAAAGACAGGGTGGAAGACAGATGGAACAGGGCACCCAATGTTCCTCAGGCCACTGGCTATTGTAGGTGAAGGCCCCCACCGGGGTTGCCACACCACACCACACCCACATTACACATGCACACGAAAAAAACCAAAAATCAAAATAAATAAATAAATAAATGGCCTCCTCTTGGGCACAGAGCCCCCAGGTACCCTGAGTGTCATCACAGTGTCTTCTAATCCCTCTCTCAGTAGGACTAGGACACGCCCGGGCTGGGCCATATCTCCTTGAGCTTCTGTGCATCCTCCTCACAGGAGACCTGAACAGGATGTTTGCAGAATGAGGTCAGGAAAGAATTCATGAATAAATGTTATCAGACAAACAATGAACGTCCTCACAGCAGCTCCGCTTCCACAGAGAACCGGCCTCCACGGAGGACAGATGTCTCACAAACATGGCTCTAAATAGCCCAGGACGGGCCTCTCTGGAATCCACTGTCATCTGTCTCCTCGCTCCTGGAAGGCATCCGCGTCTCCAGACTCCTATTAGGCCAAGATAGACTTTCTGTTTTTCTCTGCTTTTAGCTAGACAGTGCCTCTCAGGACATGTTGGTTCACACCTGAGAGCCCTCTGAATAAGTTCAGATTCAGAATAGCAGAAAACTTACTATTTTTTTAAAATTATAGTCCTGGAATAATGTTCTCATGCAAATAAGCCAGAACCTGGTCATCACACTAGATAGTTTGTTTCTCCTGGAGCCTGCTGGATTTTTGTCAATCTCACTGTGTCTTCTTACCCCTCTGGCTCCTTGGATGACAATTCAGATAAGGAGATTAGATCCTGGAGGAAAGAATGCTAAAGAAAGGCAAGGTGACACACCTGGGAGAAGCTGCCCTTGCAGCATTCTGTTCTGATGCTGCGCAGATGCATTTTCTCTTCCTCTTTCTGCCTTTCCTCTCCCTTCCTTCCTTCCTTCCTTCCTTCCTTCCTTCCTTCCTTCCTTCCTTCCTTCCTTCCTTCCTTCCTTCCTCTCTTTCTCTTTCTTTCTTTCTTTCTTTCTTTCTTTCCTTCTTTTCTACTCCCCTCTCTCCCTATTTTCCCCCCTCCCTCCCCTCTCTCCTTCCCTCCCTCCCTCCCTTCCTCTCTCCTCTCTTTCTTTCTTTCTTTCTTTCTTTCTTTCTTTCTTTCTTTCTTTCTTTCTTTGTTTCTTTCTTTCTTTCTTCTTTCTCCTTCTTTTTCTACACTCCCCCTCTCTCCCCAGTTTCCCTCCCTCCCTCCCCTCTCCTCCTCCTCCCTCCCTCCTTCCTTCCTTCTGGGTTTCATGTATCTCAGGCCTAGAACTCATTATGTAGTGAGAATCACCTTGAACTTCTGATCTTCTGAGCCCCCCCCCTTCCCCCGCCTCCACCTCCCTGGTGCCAGGATGACTGATTTGTGCCGCCACACCCAGTTTGGTGTGGTGCTAGACACAGAACCCAGAGCTCTATGAGCTGAGCTCCCTCCCCAGCTACATCATTTGGTTTCTTGCAGAAACAGAACAGCTGAGCTGCCTCACGTGTACCATTAGCTAATTAGGACAGTTATTCGTGCCCCATGGTCTGGTCATTTTAACAGGAAATACCAGGAGTCTGTGGTTTGAAAGTCATTGCCGCAGTAGAGCATCTATAGCCTGCTGTCTTACAACTTGTGTATGGATGTTTTCAATTCTTAGCTCAGCTCTGCAGAGAAATCTGCTGACTGGCTCACTTCCCCTTCTCACTGCTGCCAGGGTGAAAGAGCATCAATAATTTACATGAAGACATCAAGACAAGGCAGTGGTTTTAAATTTGTCACATTCTTGGCCCAGAATGGCTTTTGTGACAATGAATTAAACTGAAAGAAACCATCGCTGCCTGCTGCAAGTGTTTTAACGTGGTCCCAACTAGCCCCCTCGCTGCAAAGTCAGTGAAGGTCAGTGACTTGCGGAGCGCCTGGAGTTGGGTGTGGGAAGCAGAAACACATTGTCAAGCTCCAGGACCCGATAGCTAAGTGGAGTATCTGGACAGATTTGGAATAAATTGCCTGTCTCGGAATAAAGAGCCACACAGTTAGATGGCCGGCTTCTCGGCCGTCTACCAAAGGGTTTTCCACAGTTAAGATGCAGGTGGGTCTGAGTCACAGACTAGAGGAATCCTCTATGCTACTGTCCTGTAGTTTTGTGTTGCCTGAGCCGACAAAGTTCGTATGAATTGCAGAGTCACTGGACGAGATTTTATTATGTGTCTTGTAGACTCCAGACTATGGAATAAGAGAAGACTTGGAGGAGAGGAAAGAGTAAAAAAGGAATGGTGACTTTCCGTTTCTTGGTCTATGTGTCCCTCTTATCTCTTCCACGCATCTGCCCGTCTCTGCCTTTCCTTCCTTCCTTCCTTCCTTCCTTCCTTCCTTCCTTCCTTCCTTCCTTCCTTCCTTCCTTCCTTCCTTCCTTCCCTCCCTCCCTCCCTCCCTCTTTCTTTCTTTCTTTCTTTCTTTCTTTCTTTCTTTCTTTTTTCCTTCCTTCCTTCCTTCCTTCCTTCTCTGTCTTTTTCTTTCTTTTTCTTTCTTTCCTTCTTTCTTTTTTCTTTCTTTCCTTCCTTCCTTCTTTCTCTCTCTTTTTCTCTCTCTCCCTTTCTCTCTTTCTTTCTTTCTTTCTTTCTTTCTTTCTTTCTTTCTTTCTTTCTTTCTTTCTTTCTTTCTTTCCTCATCTCTTGCCCTTCTGATACATTCTTCATTTCACTTGCAAGCTTTCTACGATGCTCTCAATCATTAGACTGTTTTCATTCATAACATGGATTTTTTTTTTTTGCCTCAACTAAACTTACTGGATAAAAGAAAATTTTATTGTCATGGTTTGAGCGCATCTTTTGTTAGAAAGATAGTCATTTCACAGAGATAGAAGACAGGAGGTCCTCACACCCCTGTCACGCCTAGGGCAAATGTGGTCATCCAGAGACAGAATTTCCTAAAGAGCCTTGGCAGCTTCCCTTTCTTTGTTTTTGGCTTTGGACAGCAGTGTTAGACTCCACTGGAAACAAGTCCATGAAAAAAAGAAATTTAAAATGAAAGAAGAAGTTACTGGAAAATAAATTATTTACTATAAAACAAATTGACAACTTAAAACACACTAGTACACAAAGAATCTAGCCATCTATTGTACAACATGGGCCTCAGCCGGCAAAGTCCTCTTGTTCTCCTATGCGAGCTTCTGTGACAGGAAAATAGCATGTGAGCAAAGTGGAGCTCCCAGCTAGTAAGCAAGCTTTCTCTTTGGGGATGGGGATGGGACCAAAAACACACAAGACCTTTCTAAGTTTCCATTGACCTGATGTCCATAGTTGGGGTGAGTCACTTATAAATCAGTGAATAAATTAATTGAAAAACATGAATCTTCTTTCATGATCGAGAAAAAGTAAAACTGAACCCTATCAATGAAAGGTTATAGGAAAATATACGATCATGGACGGTCAGGGGATAACATATCTATCTGGGATTGAGATTCACATTCGATGCCCCCCTTAGCAATGTGTCAGTTATCAATGCCATTCAATAGAAAGTGCTCGGGATTTTAGGGTGGTCTAGGGGAGTCTAGAGATAGTATTTCCTAACCCCTAGGATGGTGATGGACCCCAGGGGTCTTTAAGGGGTTATCTCAGGTCTCATTCTCAGCATGGAGGGTCCTTGGAGGATAGGCAGGAAGGGGTGGAGATGCTGGGATTGGGGAACAGAGGCTCTTGTCTGCTTAACGTACTTTCTTTCATCCAATGGCTCTACTAAGCATACACATTTTTATACATGTATATAATGTATTTTTATTTTATTTTATTACTTTATTTTATTTTGTTTTTCAAGGTAGAGTTTCACACTAGCCCAGGCTGACCTGAAATTCACTATGTAGTTTCAGGGTGGCCTCAAACTCAGAGCAATCCTCCTACCTCTGCCTCCCGAGTGCTAGGATTAAAGGCGTGCGCCACCACACCCAGCTCCATATAACGCATTTTGATCAAATCTCCTCATATTACCTTTGCTTGACCCTTCTCCCCAACTAATCCCTCTTGTACTTTGACGTACCTTTTATTTTCTTTGTATGCTCCACTGAGTTTAGTTTGGGTTGCCCAAATGAGCGTGAGTGAGGGGATTATTCACCAGAGGATGTGCAATTTAAGAGTGCTACATGGGCTGGAGAAATGGCTTAGCGGTTAAGGCATTTGCCTGCAAAGCCAAAGGATCCCGGTTCGATTCTCCAGGACCCACATAAGCCAGATGCATTAGGGACACATGCATCTGGAGTTCGTTTGCAGTGGCTAGAGGCCTTGGCATGCCCATTCTCTCTGTGTCTGCCTCTCTTCTATCTCTCTCTGCTTGCAAATAAATAAATAAAAATTAACAAAAACCTTTAAAAAAAAAAAAAAAAGAGTGCTACACCACTGTAGAAAATGTCTCCCACTCCTTCAGCAAACATTAACATTGGCCAAACTTAACAACAGAGTTGCTTTGCATGAAGTCACTTGGTTAACCTTAATTAGGTAATTTTGGTGTTGATTTCAAGGGCCCACTTTCAAACCACTGGAAGCATCACAGGCTGCTTTCAGCAGGAAGCAGAACAGAAAACAAGTGTTTATTCACTCTAGGTAGGTGTGGCCTCATTACTGTTTGCAATGCTTTGCCTCCTATGGAACTTGCTTCATAGAGAGGATCATATCTATTTGTTGGTATTTTTTTTAATTGGAGAGAGAGAGAGTAAATGGGCACGCCAGTGGCCTCTCAGCCACTGTGAACAAACTCCAGACACCTGTGCCCCCTTGTGGGCAAGTGCAGCATTGCACCCTTGCACCATTTTTTGCATCTGGCTAAACATGGGACCCGGAGATTGGAACCAGAGTTTTTTGGCTTGGCAGGCAGGTACCATCACCATCTCTTGGCCATCTCTCCAGCCCTATTTGTTGGTATTTTGCAAACAAGTAGCCCTCCATTGTCCCTTGAGCTTGAATGCTACATAGATTTTGTGTCTCAGTGAACATTAGTGTCACATCTGACAGTTCTGACTACAGACCCGCCCCCCCTGGAGTGGATCTAAAATAAGGTGGGTGACTTAGTTTGTTCAAGGTTCTCTCACAAAATACCTCAAGCTGGATGGCTCAGAACCAACAGAAAAATGTTGCTCACAAGTCTTGAGTCTGGGAGGACCAAGATCACGGTGCCAGCAGATTTGCTGTTGGGGGAAGGCCTATTCCTCACAAATGGCACCTTCTTGATGCCTCCTTGCCTGGTGAAAGGGACAAACAAGCTCCAGATGCCTCTTATAAGAATTGTAGCAGTTACCTTGTCATTTCTGTGATAAACACCCTACCAGAGCAGCTTATGGAAGGAAAGGGGTTATCGTGACAGAGAAGGCTTGGCAGAGCAGAATGTCACATATCCACAGCAGCAGAGAGGAAGCACAGACAGTGAGCTGGCTAGCACTGGCAAGCTGGGCTGGGCTACAAAATTCCAAGACTGGTCCTGGCAACACACCTCCTCCAGCAAGGCTCCACCACCCAAAGGGTCCACCAGGTGGGAATTGAGTGTGAGGTTTCATTGCAAACACGTGATGGAACAGTTTACATTCAAACAACCACAGGCACTTATCCCATGCACAAGGGCTCCACCTTCATGACCTAATGATCGAGTATGGGCCCTACTCCTTCAACATCATTGCATTGGGATTAGGTTCAGTGTGTGAATTTAAGGGGAGACACAAACATTCAAAGCATCCGAGCTCTCATTGTCAGTCTACATTTGATTGTCAAGGTTTACACTAAAGAATGTACATATTCTCCTTCCCATCTCATTCTTGACCTTCCACCCTGGGCATCAGATCTGATCTCCATCTCTGACAGTCTATTAAAGTAGTTCTTTTGAGGATACCAGTGGTGCTTGTAAATCACCAATACATTCCTAGTTCCTAGTTAGCTTGGTCTCCCCATCGACTCTGACACTATCTGACTGTGGACACATTTTCTTCTCCACATCCTGCCCACACCTCTTGCCACTGTGGTCTGTGAAATCCTACCTTGGCTTCAGTACACTTCATTCTCTGGTTCTTCTGTGACTCCGTTGACCACACTTCTCCTGAACTGATTCTGTGCCTGTCTTTTCCTTGGCTGAGGATGTTTGTTGCATTCTTATGGCTCCGTTGATTCTAGAATATAGAGGTTAAGCTCTCAAAGTGTACATCCATGACTTCCATCAAAGGTGACATATCAGGGCCTAGAGAGATGGCTTAGTGGTTAAGTGCTTGCCTGTGAAGCCTAAGGACCCCAGTTCTAGGCTTGATTCCCCAGGACCCATGTAAGACAGATGCACAAGGTAGAGTTTGTTTGCAGTGGCTGGAGGCCATGGCGTGCCCATTCTCTCTTGATCTGCCTTTTTGTCTGTCTGTTGCTCTCAAATAAATAAATAAACAACAACAACAACAACAAAATAACTTATCAAGGGACTAGGGAGAAGGCTTGGTGGGTAAGAGATGTCCTGATTTGTCCTGAGTTCAATTCCTAGCATCCAAGTAAACAACTGGGTTTGGTCACACATTCCTATAACCCCAGTCTCATGGGGATCAGAGCCTCGAGAATCACTGGGACTTGCTGGTCAATTTGTCTGACTGCCCCTCCCCACACCAAATAAAAAATGGCCGCTCCTGATTCAGTGAGAAGCTCAGTCTTAAGTGAACATGTGGATGAGTGAAAAAAGAGGACACTGGATGTTCTCCATACCACACATACTACACACACAATAGAAACACACCAAAAGACCAGTATATTGAATACCTCCCAGAGAATATCATATGTGAAATGCTTGTGTGTCCATGTTAGTTTCTTATCCATACCTTGTTATTTAATCTTCAAGATTCCATAGGCTGTTCCACTGGGAATGCAAAGCTGCCTCTTTTTTTTTTTTTTTTTTTTTTTTTGAGGTAGGGTCTCACTCTAGCTCAGGCTGACCTGGAATTCAGTATGTAGTCTCCGGGTGGCCTGGAACTTTTGGTGATCCTCCTACCTCTGCCTCCTGAGTCTGGGATTATAGGCGTGCTCTACCATGCCCGGCCAAAGCTGCATCTTACCTCATATCTACACTCATTGCTCCCTTCCTCCAAGCAGATCCAACGTCTCTCCACTGATTTTCCTCTACTTCCTTTAATAGCCTTGCCACCTTGCCAATTACTCACATTTGATGACCTAAACTTATGCATAATGGGTAGGCACTGGGCCAACAGCTGCATTCCCCTTTTGCGTTACCTAGACACGTTTCGTTATGTCACTGCCATAGAAAAGAATGCTCAAGAAATCGATAAATAGCATCACTTCATTGCTTCATGTCAAAGTTTATCATTTCCTTCCACCTTATTTCCCATTCTCCATCAACTTACATCATCTGCCTTAATCAAGTACCTTAGCCTCCCTGCTGGCACCCCATACTCACTTTCACCTCTACATTGTGTGCTGACATTGCTCCCACCTAGAATGTTCTGTTTACTGCTATTTATCTAGCCAAAATGCAATGATCATATGAATCTCTTTTTCTTCTATAAAACCTTTGCTAGTGATTCCTATTTTTAAAAAAATATTGTTTATTATTATTTATTTATTTGAAAGCCACAGACAGACAGAGAGAATGACCACACCAGGGCCTCCAGCCACTGCAAATGAACTCCAAATACATGTGCCACCTTGTGCATCTGGTTTACGTGGGTCCTAGGGAATTGAGCCTCGAACCGGGTCCTTGGGCTTCACAGGCAAGCGCTTAACCACTAAGCCATCTCTCCAGCCCCATGATTCCTATTTCTATTGGTCCTTGCTATCATGCAATTCATCATGAATTGCTCTCCACTTTATATTTGGTAATTTCATCTCACACTTTAGTTGTAAATTTCCTATGCACAGACCCGTTCATTTAATCTTTATGTTCTGCATGCAGCCCAGAATAATCTTGGCAAATAATACATGATCAATTAATCTTTCATTGATTTACTATTCCTTAATTTAACAAACACTTATCGACTGAATATATTCATGGGTGAATAAATCCAATGTAGGTGATTGACTCATGGATTGATTCTATTGATATAATGCAATACTGAGCTCAGTTGCCTGCACGCTAATTTGAGAGGTGAGAGACAACCATATTTTATTCTCTTCCACCTCCAAACAATTCCGGGCATAGATATCCATAAATAAACCACTAATATCAAAATCCATCTGCAGCTGCTTCCCGGTGCAATTATGGTGAGTGGAACGTTAGTATCAGAATATTAATGACAGGGTGAGCCCGTTGCCCGATCACTTTTGCTTTGAAACATCAAAGGGATGATATAAATCCCAATGAAAAGGTAAATTAAACCCTGGCTTTCTTCCTAGAGGTGCCACGTTAAACAATGGATCACTTTTCTCTTTAAGTCAGGAGAAAACTAATTCAGAAACCAGAACAAAGTGGCGTTACCAGTCTGGGTTGTACTTAGCATAAAATGGCTTTAAGGATTACATGAAAAAATGAGAGCGCTGTTGTTCTTCGTTTGTCTTGAAGAGTTGAGTGTCTTTCAGATTACTTTGTCTTAGCCTGGTGTGATGGAAGATGTCTAATCCCAGCATCTGGGTGGTGGATGCAGGGGGATCGCTTCTCCCGCCGTGTCGTCTTCAATAATTTATTCCCAACAGAGACATAAATGTCAAGGTTACCCACAAAGAAAGCGGAACTTTGGAAGCTAAATAAATGAAGGCAAACATACTTTGCAGCCCATCAGGCGCAGGACATGCTTTTATTTGTTCAGACTGTCTTGCAGGCATGCTAGATGCTGTCCAAATATTGAAAGCTCAGTGATGGAGATGTTCGTGAATAATGTATCTCATACAGATAGCATCAGAGTTGATGATGGAGGATAAATAATGGTCCCGGGATGCCTTGGTTCCAGAAAGTGCTCATGGCTAGGACACAATTAGCAGTCCCATGTGGTATGTGTCCGATGGCACTTTTCGAATGCAAATAAGAGCGATGGCTCTGAGCACTGTAACTTGAAAGGGGAGGCAAGCCAAGGCCCAATAATCTTATTAAAAAATAGGAAAAGTCCCCAAGAGTATGGCTTAGATAGTGGGGGTATTTACCATGTATGATCTATGCCAATTAGGAGTCATGGCCAGTGTCAGTCCTGGAGAGACGCTGCTCTTCAGTCCACACTGGAAAGCACCAAGCACCAAGCAGAGAACAGCGAGCAGCACCGGCAGCCAGGTGGGAGGAGAGAGAGAGAGGTCTTTCTTCCCAGAGCTTCTTTTTATCAACCAGCCCCTCCTCCGAGAGGGGCCACCCACTCTGGGGAAGGCTCACCCTGGGGGAAGGATTCTTCCTGGAGGCAACCTCAGAGACACACTTATGAGGAATGTCTGTGGATTCCTAAACAAATCAAGTTGACACAAACTTAACCATCACAAGTCCACCCCTTGTCAACTTGACACTAAACCATATATCCTTACATCATACTTAATTTCCAAATGAAGACAGTAACAAGGTCATAATTCTACCTAACATGAAATAACTATCCCTTGTACAACCAGAAACACACAATCTTAGTCTCATATAATAAGTCAAATATAAATTCAACAGTGGTTAACTAGTGATATGATCTTAATCAGTATTAATTACCTAGTAGAGAAATCGAGGAAGAACAAAACATCTTAATGTTGGTGTAGATATGTACAAACACTCTTAACAAGGTAAGACAGAAACACTCATGGCAATTACAGTCCACGTTTTTGTAACTGGTCCCACGGCCTTAGCTGGTATTTGTTACTGCCTTCTTCTACTACCCATTCGGTATTTCCTCCACCTTCAGCAAGCACCTCAGCAGGTCTTGGTTCTTTACCTGGAGGGGTGATTCATACCTTCATTCCTGAAGGACCTGGGCCATTTATCACATTGCCTTGATTGGGTTGTTGCAGTTGTCCATTGACTTTGATAACAGGGCATGGTAACACCAAGAGATGCCCTAGAGAATCTCCAGCACTCCAGACATACTCTTCCTTACCTCCATTGTGGAGGAGCAGTCCAATTCCCCCTGGTAGTCTGGATCAATCACCCCTGCTAACACTGTAACTCCTTTCTCAGCCTGTGCACTCAAGGGCATCAGGAGCCCAAAGTGGCCAGGGGGA
Organism: Orientallactaga sibirica; assembly: GCA_036365145.1. NCBI lineage: Eukaryota > Metazoa > Chordata > Mammalia > Rodentia > Dipodidae > Orientallactaga > Orientallactaga sibirica. Next base: position 6,232,100 of record JAEOAD010000037.1, read on the forward strand.
AATCTTAGCTTCCAGTTCAATGGAATGTTCTTTGTGCTTCCTGGTGAAAGCACTCCCCCCCTCTGGAACCAAGACCTCTAAGCCAGCAGAGTGTAAGGTTGTGGGTACAGGAAGCAAAAATTTGGCTAATGGGTCACTTGGGGTGATGGTAAGTGGTACCATTCCCATTTCCACCCCTTGATTCCTGGACCCGTGAATCTGGGCTATAGGAGAAACAGCACCATATATAGGACGCTGATTCAGAGCATATACAGCCTGCTGGAGGACATGCCCCCAGCCCTCCAAGCTATTGCCACCTAGTTGGCACTGCAGCTGTTTCTTTAAAAGGCCATTCCACCGCCCTATCAAGCCAGCTGCTTCAGGATGGTGGGGCACATGGTAAGACCAGAGAATTCCATGATCACGAGCCCACTGCTGTGTTGGCCTATGTGACTGGTATGCATCACTGAGACCACAGCATCATGCAGGTCACTTCCAGTGCTGTCTGGAAAATACTGACGCACTGGGAACATCATGAGCTCCACTGACCTCCAGGGTACTGACCTTCAGGGAATTGAAAACCTAATCAAAAGCCTATGGCAGGGGATGTCATGAGCCTTAGGGGTATAAAGCCTGCTCTGGTCTGGTTAAATGCATATATTATGCTCACCAAACTTCCCAGTAATGGGAACACTTAATGTTCATTTTCATATATTAATGCTACTTTCACTTCCGGTTAGAGAAGCTTCTCTTTTCTGATGGCGATGACCACTGGGATGACCCAAAGGCAACATAGTGCTGAGAAGAAGGGACGGAGGAATGTCCAGCACTGAAACATCTCTATCACACCCTCCAAGGCTCAGGGTCCATTGCAGAAGAAGTGGTAGAAAGAATGTAAGAGCCAAAGGAAGGGTACCATTCCTTACAATGTAACTGTCCAGACAGAAATTGGCCTCGATATCCATGACCTCACAGTGCCTAGCAATACCTTCACAAGACCCTCATAATAGAAGGAAAAGACGATGACATTAAAATAAAAGAGAGACTACAGGAGACAGGGAGGGGATATGATGGAGAGTGAAGTTGTGAAGGGGAAAGTGGGAGAGGGGAGGGAAATATCATGGGTTATTGTCTGTAAGCTTAGAAGTTGTCAATAACAAAATTATACATTAAAAAAATAAATGTAAGCCGGGCGTGGTGGCACACACCTTTAATCCCAGCACTCGGGAGGCAGAGGTGGGAGGATCGCCATGAATTCGAGGCCACCCTGAGATTACAGAGTGAATTCCAGGTCAGTCTGGGCTAGAGTGAGACCCTACCTAAAAAACCAAAAAAAAAAAAAAAAATATATAAATAAAAATAAATAAATAAATAAATAAATAAATGTAGGGGCTGGAGGGATGGTTTAGCTGTTAAGGTTCTTGCCTGCAAAGCTAAACGACCCAGATTTGATTCCCCAGGACCTACGTTAGCCAGATGTACAAGGTGGCACATGTGTTTGGAGTTCGTTTGCTGTGGCTGGAGGCCCTGGCACACTCATTCTCTGTCTCTCTGTCTCTCTCCCTCTTTGTCAAATAATTAGTAAATAAACAAACAAACAAACAAACAAATAAATAAAATATTTAAAAAATGTAAAACACTGTAAAAAAAAACACCCACAAAAGCCTGGCCAGGGCGCTGGAGAGATGCTTAGCAGTTAGGGCATTTGCCTACAAAGCCTGAGGACCCATGTTCGACTCTCCAGGTCGCTTGTAAGCCAGAAGCACAAGGTGATGCAAGCACAAGGTCATACATGCGTGCAAGATGGCACACACGTCTGGAGTTTGATTACAGTGGCTGGAGGCCCTGCTCGCCAGTTCTCTCTTTCTCTCACTCTCTCTCATAAAAAAAAAAGAAAAGAAAAAAAGAAAAGAAAAGAAAAGAAAAGAAAAGAAAAGAAAAGAAAAGAAAAGAAAAGACTGACCAGAAGCACTCCAGCCAGGCTCCATCTCCCATTATGCCACCAGCTGGGGTTGAGGCTGAGGCTTAATCAAAAACACATGAGGCTGTGGGGGGTGCTTTACATTCAAACTACTGCTGAGAAGGAAATGAGGGATGAGAACTTTTGGGGTGATGGAAATGTGGGTCAGATACCTTTGTGAAGATTTATCAAGTTCTATTTTTTGTTTATTTTTTATTTATTTATTTGAGAGCAACAGACAGAGAGAAAGAGGTAGATAGAGCATGAGTGCACCAGGGCCTCCAGCCACTGCAAACCAACTCCAGATGCATGTGCCCCCTTGTGCATCTGGCTTAAGTGGATCCTGGGAAATCAAGCCTCAAACCAGGGTCCTTGGACTTCACAGGCAAGCGCTTAACCACTAAGCCATCTCTCCAGGCTCTCCAGGCCCAAGTTCTATTCTTAAGCTTTGTGACTTTTCCTTCTTAGCTCACTAAGACAAAGAGCAGGTAGCTGGTTCAATAAAAACTGCTACAAACAATGTTTCAGAAAGTGCAGAGAAAAGAATGACTCAACAGGAAGCGTGGGTGGGTAAGCCTCCAAAGAGTAGGTAGGAAAGAAATCAAACCCCTGGGATGACGGGGGTTCACAGGGAAGGATGAAGTACTTGAAGTGGGTGGTTTCATGAAGACCCATCAAAGCAAACAGCTCTAGCGACTCCAGAGCCCAGCCACTCACAGCAGCACCATGACTCATCTTGAGTCAGAGACTCACTTGAGTCCACGTCCACAGAAGATCTTTTTTTTTTTTTTCCAGCTAATTTAAATGGATAAAGTATATAAAAAATGTTAGGTCCGTCAAATAGTAGGTATTTGCCATAATCATATTTAACACTTCTCAGCTTCTCATCTTAGTTTCAATGTACTTGTTGGGCCAGATCTAGTGGTACGAGACTGGAAGCTACTCAGGAGGCTGAGGCAAGTCTGCACTACCGAGTGAATTCAAGGCTAGCCCTGGCAGTTTAGTGAGATTTGGTTTCAAACTAAAATGTAAAAGCAAATTGAGACTATCACTCACTGGCAGTACCCTTGTCGAGCACAATATAGGTTTAAAATTATTATTATTATTGTTTTGCATGAGAGAGAGAGAGAGAGAGAGAGGGAGAGGGAGAGAAAGGGAATGAGCACAGCACACGAGGGCTTTTTCCTACTACCAATGAACTCTAGAGATGTACCACTTTGTGCATCTGGATTTACATGGCAGTGTGAAATCAAACAGAGGCCGTCAGGCTTTGCAACCACTGAGCAACCTCTCCAGATTGAGTATGGCTTTAGTTTCAATTTCCAGTACTTGGATTTTTTTTTTCTTTTTGCCGTGTTGTAGAATACAAAAGCAATGAGTTGGGAAAACTGGAAATTTCCTCAAAAGCTTTTTGGGGACTGGTCTTCAATGTCTTCTACAAGTACACATTTAGAATGCCCAGTCCCCAGACTGTTGAGCTGTTTGGAAGAGGAGCCTTTATGAGGTGAAATGTGCCTGGTAGAAATAGATAAAAAGTGCAAGCCTTTGAAGGTAACACTCTCCCTTGCTTCTGAGCTTCTGTCTCTGCCTGCTCATTGGCCAGCAGTGAATAGCTGGTACGTGTACCTGTGGCCTCAGACACAGCTTCTCCATCAGCATGCTCGCCCGCCATGATAGACTGAAATCTCTCCGAAACTGGGAGCTAAACTAAGCTCTTATTCCCTTAAGTTGCTTCTAACAGGCATTTTGGTCATCTCACTAAGACAAAGAGCAGGTAGCTGGTTCAATAAAAACTGCTACAAACAATGTTTCAGAAAGTGCAGAGAAAAGAATGACTCAACAGGAAGCGTGGGTGGGTAAGCATCCAAAGAGTAGGTAGGAAAGAAATCAAACCCCTGGGATGACGGGGGTTCACAGGGAAGGATGAAGTACTTGAAGTGGGTGGTTTCATGAAGACCCATCAAAGCAAACAGCTCTAGCGACTCCAGAGCCCAGCCACTCACAGCAGCACCGTGACTCATCTTGAGTCAGAGACTCACTTGAGTCCACGTCCACAGAAGATCTTTTTTTTTTTTCCAGCTAATTTAAATGGATAAAGTATATAAAAAATGTTAGGTCCGTCAAATAGTAGGTATTTGCCATAACCATATTTAACACTTCTCAGCTTCTCATCTTAGTTTCAATGTACTTGTTTGGCCAGATCTAGTGGTACGAGACTGGAAGCTACTCAGGAGGCTGAGGCAAGTCTGCACTACCGAGTGAATTCAAGGCTAGCCCTGGCAGTTTAGTGAGATTTGGTTTCAAACTAAAATGTTAAAGCAAATTGAGACTATCACTCACTGGCAGTACCCTTGTCGAGCACAATATAGGTTTAAAATTATTATTATTATTATTATTCTCATGAGAGAGAGAGAGAGAGGGAGAGGGAGAGAAAGGGAATGAGCACAGCACACGAGGGCTTTTTCCTACTACCAATGAACTCTAGAGATGTACCACTTTGTGCATCTGGATTTACATGGCAGTGTGGAATCAAACAGAGGCCGTCAGGCTTCGCAACCACTGAGCAACCTCTCCAGATTGAGTATGGCTTTAGTTTCAATTTCCAGTACTCGGATTTTTTTTTTCTTTTTGCCGTGTTGTAGAATACAAAAGCAATGAGTTGGGAAAACTGGAAATTTCCTCAAAAGCTTTTTGGGGACTGGTCTTCAATGTCTTCTACAAGTACACATTTAGAATGCCCAGTCCCCAGACTGTTGAGCTGTTTGGAAGAGGAGCCTTTATGAGGTGAAATGTGCCTGGTAGAAATAGATAAAAGTGCAAGCCTTTGAAGGTAACACTCTCCCTTGCTTCTGAGCTTCTGTCTCTGCCTGCTCATTGGCCAGCAGTGAATAGCTGGTGCGTGTACCTGTGGCCTCAGACACAGCTTCTCCATCAGCATGCTCGCCGCCATGATAGACTGAAATCTCTCCGAAACTGGGAGCTAAACTAAGCTCTTATTCCCTTCTAAGTTAACTTCTAACAGGCATTTTGGTCTGTTTAAAATTTTTTTTAATTTTAATTTGCATGCAATAGGAATACAGTGGCAGAATGAAATTTAAGGTATCAACTGTTTAAAATTTAAACATATATCTTGAGTTTGTTTTTTTCAGTTTAAAAAGTAAGATCTGGAGGCTAGAGAGATGGCTTAGTGGTTAAGGTACTTGCCTGTGAAGCCTTAGGACCCAGGTCCAATTCCCCAGGACCCACGTAAGCCAGATGCACATGGTGGCATTATTTGTCTGGGGTTTGTTTACAGTGGCTAGAGGCCCTGGTACACCCATTCTCTGTCTATCTGCCTTTCTCTCTCTCTCTATCTCACACTCAAATAAATATAAATAAAAGTGAGATCTTACTTTACCATCTTTAAGGGCTCTTCTGCTTCTAATACAGCAAGTGAAACATAATTAACTTGCTCATCAGCGTAATCATGACTGATGTAGAAAGTTCTCTTTAATCTGGTCCCAAAGCTGCTTACCACTTAACTCCTACCTATTCCCCAGTTCTCCTTATATAGCATCATGCTCTTTACCTGGAATTCTTTAGCTACCTCCTCTGCCCATCAAGTCTATCTTATGTCCCAGAGCCCGTCAATAAAGGTATTTTTACCATAACTCCTTCTGTGTTTGTGTATTTGGAATTACTTTTCTGTCTGTCTGTCTCTCCTGTCTTTTTTCATTTATTTCATGCTTTTGTGGGGGAGTAGTGGTGTATGTATGTTGATGTGTCCATGCTCTTCCACATGCACTCACCTGTTGCCAGGTGTGCTCACCTCTAGTGGCTGCAGTGGAATAGGGTGTCCCAACCCATCACTCTTCCATCCATTCTTGTTTATTTTTTCGTTATTTATTTGACAGTGACAGACAGACAGAGAGAGAAAGAGGCAGATAGATAGATAGAGAATGGGCATGCCAGGGCCTCCAGCCACTGCAAACGAACTCCAGATGCATGTGCCACCTAGTGCATCTGGCTTACATGGGTCCTGGGGAATTCAGCCTCGAACTGGGGTCCTTAGGCTTCACAGGCAAGTGCTTAACCACTAAGCCAGCTCTCTAGGTCCTTCCACCCTTTCTTATTTGAGCCAGAGTCTCTAACTAATCCCAGAGCTTGCCATTTACATTTTGCATGTTCTGGTGATTCTTTTTTTTTTCTTTCTTTTTTTTTTTAGAGACAGACAGAGAGAGGAGAGGGAGACAGATAGAGAATGGGCGTGCCAGCAGTCTCTCAGCTGCTGTGAATGAAATCCAGATGCGTGCGCCCCCTTGTGGTCAAGTGCGGCATTGCGTCCTTGCGTCACTTTTGCCTCTGGCTAAACGTGGGACCTGGAGATTGGAAACAGGTTCTTAGGCTTAGCAGGCAGGTGCCTTAACCGCTAAGCCATCTCTCCAGCCCTTCTGGTGATTCTTAAGTTTCTCTTCCCTATGGAACTGAGTTACAGACATGCACGGGTCCTGGAGTCAGGACTCAAGTGGCCTCTCAGGCCCCTCACGCTTGCACAGGAAGTGCCCTTCACTGCTGAGCCATCTCTTCAGTCTGCTACCATTTATTCTGAAGTACTTTATTGTCTTGCACTATCCTTTGACATCGGTGTGTTCTCTCCCAGCAAGGATGTAACGAGGTTCATGTTTATATACTCTGCCTTCAAATTTCTCTTAACATTGACTTGTGTTATTTTTTTTTCCTGAGAGACAGAGAGACATACAGAGAGAGAGAGAGAGAGAGAGGGAGAGGAAGACAGATAGAGAATGGGCACGCCAGCAGCCTCTCAGCTGTTACAAACGAAATCCAGATGCGTGCGCCCCCTTGTGGTCAAGTGCGGCATTGCACCCTTGCATCACTTTGCATCTGGCTAAACGTGTGACCTGGAGATTAGAACCGCTGGAGATTGGAACCAGCGTTCTTAGGCTTAGGAGGCAGGCGCCTTAACTGCTAAGCCATCTCTCCAGCCCAACTTGTGTTATTTTTAATAGGTCTTTAATAAATGCCAGATGACTTACTGATTGGTTTATCCAGGTTAGGAAGAACTCTTCATTTATTATACACAACATTTTTCTTATTTTCTGTTGAGATAGAGTCTCACTATGTATCCCATGCTGGCCTTGAACTCCAGATCCTTTTGTCTCTGCCTCCTCAATGTTAGGATCATAGGTTTGTGCCACCACTCCTGGCACAACCCACATTTTAGAATTTTGTTCTTATAAAGAAAAGAAAAACATGTTTAAAACATGTATGTGGCCGTTTGAATGCAATGTCTCCCATGGGCTCAAGTATTTGGTCTCCAGCTGGTGGCAGTTTGGGGAAGTGGTGGAGCCTTTGGGAAGCACAGGCTTGCTGGAAGAGGTGTATTGCTGGGGGTGGGCCTCAGGGTTTGTTAGCCCAGCTCCACTGCGGGTTTGCTAGCCAGCTCTCTCTTGCTGCCCCTTTGTAGCTGATGCGAGAAGGTGTGCTGTCCAGCCTCTGCTCTGTCATACCATGATGAAACTTCCTGTCAAAACTGTGAACCTGAAATAAACCCTTTCCCCCCATGAGCTGCTTCTGGTAGTGTGTTTTGTCCCATCAGTGAGATGGTAACTGCTACAATGGACAAATGCAGTTCCCCAGAAGAGGGCACATTTCTGAAAGGAGATGGTCTTGGACTAGGGTTTTGGATGTGCTCTGGTGTTGACGGATTGGAGCATGTTACCAGCAAAGGCAGACTGGTTAAAGAACAGGCTGGGAACAGTAATAAGTGTTGACATCTAGTGTTAAAGTTTAAAAAGAAAGGGCATGAATAAATGAAATGGTTACCCAAAGGCTAGTCTATTAAATGAAAATGACTCCATGCAAGTTCTAGGACCCTCTTTAAGTCACATTGGATACCAGTCAGTCATGAAACTAAAAAGAACAACTTAAATAAAATTATTTTGGCTTGCTTGGGAGGTTACAAAAAATGAATCAAGTCTGTACAGGAAGAATTAGTAAAAAAAAAAAAAAATTAAAAAAAAAGAATTAGTTTCTGGTTGCAAAAGAATTCACAGCTCTTTGAAAATACTCAGAGCATCAATTATGACTATGTAGGTGGAGTCTCTGTGGGGCACTGTGATGATGTCAGTTCTCTGCTTATAACACTTTAATGATTTTCCCTGGTCCCTAATACAACATTAAAAGTCCTCCATATTCCACAAAAGCCTGCCTGATATACCTTTATCTATATCCACAGCCTCGCCTAACAGTTTCCCTCTCTCCTTTCCCATGGCCCCTTTGCTCCTTGGTTCCATCCTGCCACTAAGGCCTGAACATGTGCTTTATTCCCTCTGTCTGGAAGACTCTCCTGCTTGGGGTAACATACCTCGTATGCATTCATTTTACTTCCTCAGGCAGCCCTGGAATGTTCTCTTATTACTTACTCTCAAGCATGCCATGCCTGTTTCACACAGCTCATAGAAATCAGAATAAATCAAGTGCACATTCAATGTTTCCATGATTGCCCTGTCAGCCACAGCAGACTTTTCTCTGGAACAACATTCTCTCTTCTGCCTTCCTGATTCCAGCTCACATGTGTCTGCTGGAGGAATCCTTTTCCCTCTCTCTCTGCACCCCTTATTGGACAGTGATCTGTGACTAAAACCATTTGAGAGAAAGAACAGGGCCTGTGTGACTTTGCCCTCTCAGCCCTTCTCTTTCCTCATGTTTGCTGACAGAAACAGTCCTGTCCTGGACTGCTTTGCACCCTGGGAAAGAAGCTATGGTGGTGGCTATTCTCTGGTTGTCAGGATTTAGAACAACCATGGAAACAAATTTCTCTCTCTCTCTCTCTCTCTCTTTTTTTTTTTTTTTTTTTTTTTTTGGTTTTTGAGGTAGGGGCTCAGGCTGACCAATTCACTCTGTAGTCTCAGGATGGCTGACTCACAGCGATCCTCCTACCTCTGCCTCCCCAAGTGCTGGGATTAAAGGCATGTGCCATCGCGTCCACAGTTTTTGGTTTTTCAAGGTAGGGTCTCAGTCTCAGGCTGTGGCCTTGAGTCTCAGGGTGGCCTTGAACTCACGGCGATCCTCCTACCTCTACCTCTTTTTAAAAAAATTTTATTTATTTGTTTGTTTGAGAGAGTGAGAGAGGGAAAGAGGCAGAGAGAGAGAGAATGGGCATGCCAGGGCCTCCAGCCACTGCAAACAAACTCCAGACACATGTGCCCCCTTGTGCATCTGGCTTATGTGGTTCCTGGGGAATTGAACCGAGGTCCTTTGGCTTTGTAGGCAAATACCTTAACTGCTAAGCCATCTCTCCAGCCATGGAAACAAATTTCTTGGTGTGTTTGTTAGAGATTTTCTAGATTAGATTAACTGAAGTGGGAGGACCTATCCTAGCTATGGGGTACCATTGCATGGGCTGGGGTCCCAGACTGAACAGAAGGGTGCTGAGCTGTACCATTCATCTCTCTGTTGATGTGTTGGCACGATGTTAGTTTCCTGGCTCCTGCCATGACGGACTCAATCCTCTGGAACTTTAAGTCAAAAATGAACCCATTTCCTTCCAATAAGTTCGTCTGGTCAGGTATTTTGTCCCAGAAATGAGAACATAACTGATACAGAGGTGATGGTGGTACAGGTACTTTTTGTTGCTGGGACAAACACCCAACCAGAAGCAGCTTGTGGATGAAAAGGGTTTTCTTTCAGGCTTACAGAATCCAGGAGAAACACTATCAATAGCGGAAGCAGCTGGCTCACTTCCATAGATCATAGCACAGAGACATCACCAAACAGCCAGCAAGCATGAACAGCCAGAGTTCTAACTGGCTTTTTACACAGTAGGGTTGGACTAAAAAGATCTGCCCACCCCCTCAGTGACACCTCCTTCAGCAGGCTGCTGGAGACTCAAATTACAAGCTTAATCTTAATCAAAACTACCTCAGGCTATGGAGGGACATACATTCACATTCCAACCACCACAAGAGGTATATCCTAAAAGGAAGGAATGACTAGGAAGATCCAATAGGAATGCTGGAGAGATGGCTTAGCAGTTAAGGCATTTGCCTGCAAAGCCTAAGGATCCAGGTTCGATTCCCCAGTATCCATGTAAGCCAGATACACAAGGTGGCACATGCATTTGGAATTTGTGTGCAGTGTCTAGAGACCATGGTGTGTCCATTCTCTCTCTATTGGCCTCTTTCCCTCTCTCTTTCTCAATTATATAAAACATTAAAATTTAAAATTATTTTAAAAAGATGCAATAGGATTTATTAATACTCCTGCTGACCTTGATTTTGTTCCACTGTTTGCTGTTTGCTTCCCCACTTAGCACCAAGGTCAAAAGGAAGTGGAAACAGCGCTAAAAGTTCTGTCAAATTATAAACTCGCCTTATTCATTCAGATTGAGCTCCCAGCCCAATCCCTGCAAACTGCGGACGCTCCACAAATATTTATTGAAGGTATGAATTATTTAACCTCTCCAGTTGCTCTCCTTAAACATAAGGATGTGATAAAAACTGAAAGCCTGGCAGTGTTTTGTGGGTTTCCGAGACAGGATGGTAAAGTGCTCAGTGTCATACCTGGCATGGGGCTAAGTGCCTAAACATGTGGTCGCTATTATCTGCCTGCACCAACTGGGAAGAATTCCTGATTAGAGCAATTTGCTTCAACCAGGAATCTGGATAATAGCCATGCTATTCATGTCTACATGGCAGGTTTTGGAACCTTTCTTAAAAATAATGTAAAGTTATTTTTATAGCCCCATACTATACAGATAAGAAAATTATCTAAAACATAAAATATAATATAATCTATCCATATAAACTCATAGAATATTACTCAGAATATATTGAAATGTCTAATGTCAATGATTCTTTTGTTTCTTACCAATCTTTCCACATTAAATTATTATGAAAGCATCTTTAAAAGCATGAGGATCATATTTTACATTTTATTTATTTATTTATTTGAGAGAGAGAAAGAGAGAGAATGACAATAGGCATGCCAGGGCCCCCAGCCACTGCAAAGAACTCCAGGTGCATATGCAACCTTGTGTATCTGGCTTACATGGGTCCTGGAGAGTCAAACCAGGGTCCTTAGGCTTTGCAGGCAAATGCCTTAACTGCTAAGCCATCTTTCCAGCCCCAAGGATCATATTTTGTAGACTTGCTTAAAATCCACTTGTTTGATTTTGCACAGAGTCCACAGTCCATGGCACCCTGCACAGGTTCCTCTCTCACTTAGGATCAGAGGACCAAAGCTAATGTTCTGCTATATCCTGTTGTCACTCTCTCAGCTTGTCACTTTTCAGAATCCAGCCATTCAGTCCCTTGCCTCTCGACTTTCAAGCTTTATTATTCATTTGGCAACAAATGCCATCAGAATATGTCAGGGTCTCAAGATATAGACCTCAAAAGAGAAGCAGATGTCTTATCATCAAAGTCCAGTGAGATGAGGGAAAATGTCCTTTGAGAATTGAGTATCTTCTGGAAGTTTCTTTGGAACAAATGTGAAGTGTCTGATTTCTTCAGTGAAACACAGATATTTGTCTCTTTAGGTTAAAGGTGGAAGGAAGATCAGCCTCCAATTCTTCTGGTTAACATGAAAGAGAATTGTAGCTTTATTCTGAGGTGTGGATAAAGAGAGAAAGAGAGAGCACAGGAGGGAGAGGGAAGGAAAAGAGGGATATAGAAAGAGGGAAATCTTAGTTGTTCCATGGATCTAATGAGGAAGAGTTGATAAGAAGTCTTGAGGAAATAATGTCCAGAGAAGGTGGCTCTCTTCTTCAGAAGTGGCGAGTTACAAGTGTTTATGTCCTAGGGAGTGGATGCTCAGTTGGGTGGCAATGAGAATCAATGGAACATCATGAATGGAGAATCTGCATGGACAAGAAACACGCATAAGCATTGCACGGTGGTAGTCAGGGCTCAAAGAATGGGTGGTCCTTTTAAAGAACCCCAAATGCTAAGTCAGACCATTTGGTCCAAAAATCAGGTGCACATCACCCCCCACACACACACACACACTGAATGTGGTGGAGAAGCTACAGAAGTTGAATGATGGAAAGATCACATTTTTGGAAGTTCACTTAGCGTCTGAGGCCTGGCTGGAGCAGAATTCTCGGAGGCCCACCTCCCTGTTGGTTAAAACACTGATAAGTTCTGAAAGATCAGCTGTGGGCAGAGAGAGTGAGAGCTCTCTAGAGTGACAACTGGAGTTAATGAGGTAAAGGCCAGCTGTCCAAATCCATTTTTCTGCTACTGAGTGAAACAAAATACTTGAGAAGGAGCTACATGGACTCCAGATTCACAAGTAGATTAAGACGTTTCTCTGTAAATTGGGTGAGTTTTCCAGAGTGGTTATAAAGCCAGACTGATTCTTCCCCTCACACTCTCACACGTTCCCACCACATCATGACATATACAAGGTACTCAATAGACGCCACCCTCTAATTTTGGATTTCATGACCTCCAGAATAGGAAACTAAATAAATATCTTTATAAATTACACAGCTTCAAATATTCTGTCATAGGAGCAGAAAAATGGACAAAGACCAAGTAGTTCTGTTCAGAAATATTTTGAGCAAAAGATCCCTTTGCCTGTTTAATTCTATGTTTACAGCCAGTTGCAGATAGGGATTTAACAAATACATCTTTATGATAATGATTACACTGGTGATGATGACAATAATTCCATGAAGAGACACCACACAATGTGCACATGAGGCTTGATAAATGCTTATTGATAATGGTAATCAGTTATTACCATATAAGATCCTTCCTATTGACAAAAAAAAAGATCCTTTTGACTTAATAGACATCAGTGTTACATTTTGGTATAGAAAATACACAGTCACTTTGGGTTACTATAACGGAACAACATTAACTGAGTGGTTTATACAACAGAAATTTATTTCTCATTGTTCTGGAGTCTGAAAGTCTGGAGTTAGGGTGCCAGCACAGCTGTGTTCTGATGAGGATTTTCTGAGTGGTAGACAAATGCCTTTTATTGTATCCTCAGAAGATAGGAAAAACCATATATGGACTGAAATACCCTCTACCTGTGAGACAAGAGAACATTTCAGGGGTTGGAGAGATGGCTTAGTGGTTAAGGTGCTTGCCTGCAAAGCCTAAGGACCCAGGTTCGATTCCCCAGTACCCACATAAGCAAGATGCACAAGGTGGTGCATGCATCTCAAGTTCATTTCCTGTAGCTGGAGGCCCTGAAGCACACATTCTCTTTCTCTATCTGCCTCTTTCTCTGTCTCTGTCAAATAAATAACATATTAAAAACAAAGAGAAAAAAAACACAAGAGCTCTGGAGTATTTTTGACAAAGGTATTAATCCATATCACAGGACTATCTTCATGACGTGGAGCAAATTTTTACAAGGGTATTAATTAATATCACAGAACTACCTTCATGAGCTTCGAGGTTCCACCTCGAAATATCATTACTCAAAGATTAGGATTTCAGCATATCAATTTGGGGGGGTAGGGGAAAAAATTCAGTCTGTGCATGCATCTGGAGTTTGTTTGCAGTGGCTGGAGGCCCAGGTGTGCCCACTTACACTCTCTCTCTCAAATATATTAAAATAAAAAAAAATCAACTATGCAAGTCAGAATTTTATATAAATTATTTAAAAATTTCTAGTAATTCTGTGTTTGAGGAAATTCTAGACATGTAGAAAGTGGCCATCACGGGGCAAGTAAAAGATGTAGCTTTGGCTCTGCCTGCAGAGATGCTTAGTCAGGAAGTCTACAGCACTACGTGGATTGTATCCTGCGAGCTCTGGCTGGCTGTGCTCCTGACACTCAGCGTGCCTGTGCCCAGCAGACATCACACAATGGAGGGCACCGCTTTGGAGGTCAGGGATCAGAAAAGAGGATTGTGAGCACTCTCACTGCAAAGAGGTGATAAACGCATGACAAGACATATTAACTACTCTGGTTGATTAATATGCAATGTCGGTATGAACATCACATTGTATCCTGTAAAGATGTGAAAGGAAGGGCAGAAGTGAGGTATTCGGACAGGTGTCAGTGGACGTGGAGGGCACTTCCTGGAAAAGGGAAGAGGGTGGAGCTATCAGCTTTGTTCAGGGGAAGCTACTTTTTCCTGGTTGAAAGAATAGAATTTGAGTTTTACCTGTGGCCCTGGGTGGAGACATGAGGTTCTGAACTACCCAAAACAAATGATTATGGTCCCCTCCCTGAAGAGTGAACCCAACTGAGTCTGTCCATCACCTGGCCCAGGGACCACTCCTCATCTACAGCCATGCAAAGGTGGGAGGACTATTGATCCCCTTAAGGAGCCCCTCCCTCCATGCACTTGGTTGCTGAATTCAAATTCAAGTGTTAACTTTGCCTTTGCTTCCTTCCTAGCAAAACCCTAAGCATGCTTGCCTGGACACTCTGGACTTTCTCACCATTTCTCTGAAGACACCTCATTCTCCCCTGCCCCACCCCATGCAGCTGTGTGTCTGCTTTCTGGACCTGGATTCAAATGACTTTCTTCCTATTGATGAAGGACTTTAGGGTTCAGGGGGATCCCCCCCACCAAGGCCTGTGGACCTTGACTGTTGGGTTCTTGTCAATTTTAACAAAGAATTGAGAAAACGGACTCTGAGATGGATAAATTATGAACTATTAAGTTTATTTAGGGGGGACTAAGATCCGGGGAGGAGGCTAGCTGAAAAACTAAAGCCAGAGGAGAATTCTTTCTCTTGCCCCACTGGCACGATGAGAGGGGAGATGGAGAGAATCTCCCATCATAGAGAGATCTATGGGGGCAAAGGGGCTCCGGAGGAGGCACCCACACCCACCAATGGAAGGCAAAGCCTCAGAACAAAGGATCCCCCTTCACATAAAAGACCAGAGAGGATTAAGAAGTAGTGAAGGACTCAGAGATCAAAGAAAAAGCATACATGCCACAAAGCAAGAAAGCACCCGAAAGCAAGACACATGGAAGAGGCAAGTGGGAAAATACCCAGGATGAAAGAAGTGCTCCCTGTTATGTCTGACAGGTCCCAATATGGAGTCAAGGACAGCAGGACAGTGACAGAGACATAAGGAAGTGGATTATCCACATTCCTCAAGAAACTGCCCAGCCCAGCCATTATCCCTTCCTTGCCTACAATGCCCCCAGGTCATGGTTTCCTGCCCCCTTATTTTGTAAATCACCTGGTCGCTGTTCTGATGTCACACCCTGGCTATCTTAGATCTCCCCTAAAGGACCCCTTCTTGTTCAGCTCTTCTTTTCCTCACCTTCCCCCAACTGACCCTATAAATTCCACTACCTGAGGATCTCAGGTGGGCCATGCTCCTGTCTTGTGAGCCAGCCCTGGCAGCTCCTGCTTTTCCCGAATAAAAGCTTTCATCTTTGCCTCACAGTGGTCTGTGTGGTTGTGGTCACTCGGAACCTTGCCCTCCCCACTTCCCAGGCAGGCTGGAAGACGGGAGACAGACTTACGCACTGGCGTGGAGCCCAGGTCACTGGAAGGAAAGAGCTCACGCACACGGTTAGGCTCTTGATATGGACAAGGCATCCGGGCAGGGTGAGCCTGGTTAACAGACTTAGGCATGGTTGGAGAGACTAGATTGGTTCATGGACCTAAGGGGCTGACCCAGGAGAGGCCAGACCTCCTGTGTGCTGGGCTGAGGAAGAAGCAGGATGTTCCTGTTGGACAGTGTTGCTGGCAGCCATGTTGGTCAACACTGGGTCAGAGGCCACGTTCCAGTTTCAGCAGGGCAGGTCGAGAGCATCTCCTTGTTCCCTCTTTGGGCTTCTGCCCTGACTCACTGCCTGCACAGAGCTCTCTTACTCCTGTTTCTCCTTCTATCCCTATATAATCCCCTCCCTCCTGTGAGCAGCTGCCTAGAATTACAGCTGGTCTATTTTTCCTCTCAAGCAAATGCTAAATAAACCTATCCTGGAGCTTTCTTCTGAGTGTGTTTCTTAAATTCTTTTATTAGCGAGAGTAAAAACCAACAAAAGGGAACCCCAGTGTTCTGATAGCGGAAGGAAGGAGGGAGGGAGGGAAGAAAGGGAGGAAAGAAGGAAGGGAGGGAAGAGGGGAAGAGCAAGAAAGGAAAGGAGGAGAAAGTGAGGGAGGAAAAAAGAAACAAGAAAAAGGCAAGGGAAGGAGACAGGGGAGAAGATCAGAACCTTTTCATTTTAAAAAATATGTTTTAGTTTATTTGAGAGAGAGAGAAAGAGGAAAGAGAGAATGGGCATGCCAGGGCCTCCAGCCACTGCAAAGGAATTCCAGATGCATGTGCCTTGTACATCTGGCTTACATGGGCCTGGAGAATTGAACCAGGATCCTTTGACTTTGCAGACAGACACCTTAACCACTAAGCCATCTCTCCAGCCCAGATTGGGCCCTTTTGATTTCTGCCCGGCTCTCCTGGGAGCCAGGTCAGGACCTGGATCTGGAGCAAGCTTCACATGGGTTTCCTGGCCTCTTGTTTTCTCACCAGAAACATGAGGAAATTGAGGCTTGGCTTCCAAAGCTTCAGCCAGCTTGACAGCTCTGCCATTCACAAAAACAAAAAGGGAGAGGGCCTGGAAACACCCTTCCAGTTCTGCTCATCTCTTAACCTGCAGCATTTGTAACATCCTTAAATAAATCTATAAAGGGGGCGTGGGGGTGGGAAATGACCCTGATAATTTTTAGTTCCTTGTAAATTACCATAGCAAAGAGGTCTATTTACATAACTGGGGAGGCGACCTGCAGAGCTAATAGCTTGCTTGATGACCCACACCTGACAACCAGATAAGAGGACGTGTTTATTTCTCCTAGGGATGGCGGTGGCAGTAGCAGCAGCAGCAGCAGTAGCAGCTGGAGGAGAGAGCCGTGTGCACAAAGGCCTGACTCACTTGGGCTTGGAGTCAGGAATCCCAGTTCAGAGGCTGCCCAGATCTAGCAGCCGAGGACTCCCACGGTAGAGAGATACCAACTCCCTCCTGGTCCTCATGCCCAAATAAACCAGCTCCCCTTTCTTCTCTCCACAGAAAGTCAGGCAAGAGCTGTTGGAGTGTGGAGGGGAAGGGAGAAGAAGCCGCTAGCTGCATACACAGGAGGGGAAGCTGGGCACCTGCAGAACCACGGGGCTTCTGTTAGGAAGAAAAGTTTCCACACAAGGAAAAGAAATTTTTTCTTTGCACAAAGATCTTGGTTAGAGGATAGTGAGGACTAGAGTGGGGACATTCAAAGTCCCGTAGCAGAAAAAAACAACGCATTCCGCCAATGTCATTCTTCCTCTACCCACTCCATGCCACATCTGCCACTCTGTCCACACCAGACCTTCCCATCACAATGAGGGCATGTGGAAGAGATAAAGAAGGCATAATGAAGGGTGTGGGGTAATTATTTATTTTGCTTAGGCAGTGATGTTTTTACAGTTCTCCAATACCCATCATCGCTAAGTTCAATGAAAAGAAAAATAAGATATGAAGAGCCATGTCGCACTTCTCAGAATCTAACCAACCAACAAACCAAGCAAATGTCCTTTAGCCTGTTTAATATATCCTCTTTAGGTGCCTCATTAGTGAGCATGTCAGTCTCAAGATAAATTCTCTTTAATCAACTTGCAAAGCCAGTGCGGGATGGAACAAATGGTCTCTGGTCTAAGCTCGACTGCATTCCTCTGCATGCATTTCACAAACAAAAGACTGTTCACTAGGTTATCTAACCATTCGTGTATCATTATGACCTTTCCAGAATCACAAACAGACTTTTCATCTCAAACATTTACTGAAGCTCTGAGAAATGCATATTACATTTTAAGGTTCTTTATAAACGGGAATATGATTGAAAGACCTTTCTTGGCAAAATGTAAAATGTTGATAAAAATGCACAGTCATTCCCAAAGGCGAAGTGGAGGAGTTTTATGGCGCTTTTCTGTTTGTTCACTGTGTGGTTTTGAATAAAAAGACAAGGCATTGGGGAAGAATGCGCTGGTGTTTATTATACAGCTGCAGGGGTCTGATGAGGTGTGGTAAGTGGAACTCAGCTGCAGGTAGCAGTCATGTGTTACATGGTGTATTAGTCAGGGTTCTCTACAGGAACAGAACAGATAGAATGGATGCATATTACAGAGAGAATTTATGAGAATGGCTTGCAGGATACAGGCTGGGCAGTTCAACAATGGCTGTCTGTAGGCTGGAGATACCAAGAACCAAATAGCCACTCAGTCCATGAGTCTAGAGGTGCCAGCAGGCCCAATCTGGCACTGGAGGCCTGGAAGATTCCTGGAGAGCTGCTGGGCTTCATCCCACATTGAAGGCTGAAGAAGCTGAGGTCAGATGGCAGGGAAGGACACTACAGCAGCAGCCAGGGGCGGCAGCAGCGGCTATGGGATAGACCCATTCACCAGCAAGAATAGAAGGCAATCAACTAACCAGCACTCCCTTTTCCCTCAGATCAACCCATCACTCGTGGTAAGGCTCCAGGCTACCTGTAGCTTCTTCCATTGATGTATTATGGGGTGTGTATTGGGAGTTCAGGAAAGTCTTTGAACACCAAACCCTGAGTTCATGTTTGTATTTAACCAAAGAAAGGGGCAAACCAAATGGAGAAGGGGTAATTATTAAATTATCATATTTATTTAGGGAAGTATAAAACCAAGGGAAGGGAAATGGATACCCACACGTGGTCTGAGAGCCCATGTGATGGGCCTGGAAGAAATATAAAAAGTGATTTAGAGAAGAAAGAAAGTACAGAGAGCTTCTGCCATGAGGAAGGCAGGAGTGGGTAGAAAGGGGTCAGGGGAGATTTACCAGAACCTTGAGGGTCAGGAGTGTTGAACAAGAAGCCAAGAGAGCCCTTATGCCTGGTAAAGGTCTAACTATAATCTCATTGTAATGGCCTTCACCTTCAGGCTCAGGTGAGGCAGAGTGAGGCTGACTGGTCTGGGTTAGGGACTGGCTCAAGAAGAAGCCAGCCATGATGGAACCAACCACAATGTTAAGATTAGATTTAAATTCTAGAAAAAAATAGGTCTAGGGAACTCCTTTAGGCAAGAGATAAGAAGAAACAAGGTCTCCGATCTCTAGCAAAGTGGACCCTGCAAGGGCAATCTTAAGGAGATTCCTGCCTTTATTTTAGGGGGCCCAGTCACCCTAACTGCCTCCGATAGACTGAAAATAAACCA
Organism: Orientallactaga sibirica; assembly: GCA_036365145.1. Taxonomy (NCBI): domain Eukaryota; kingdom Metazoa; phylum Chordata; class Mammalia; order Rodentia; family Dipodidae; genus Orientallactaga; species Orientallactaga sibirica. Next base: position 6,251,176 of record JAEOAD010000037.1, read on the forward strand.
GCACTGGCTTTTAAGGAAGTAACAAAGATCTCAAACTGCTGTGACTAAAAACAAGGCTAAAGATGAACCAGTGGTGAGTGAGGACTTTAAACTGGCTGGAATGTAACCAAACGAAAGGCAGACCACCAGCAACAAATATTGTCACTTAGTCCTCCATGGCCCAGTGCTCACAAAGCCAGAAGGAACACTGACAACAATAAACACAATTACTCACTGTTTCATTTTATCTTCGATATGCTCTGCATTCTAGACACCCTTAGCGACTCTGCCCACGATAAGGCTGAGCCAGATAACATTCGGGTTGTCTTTGCCTGGCTGCTTGTAGCAGACAGCTTCAGGTTGGCTGAGATGAACTTCCAGACCAGGCACAGTTATGGAGGAAGGGATTTATTGAAGCTCCCAGATCCAGGGGAAGTTCTATAATGGCAGAAGAAGCTGGCCTGCCTTCACAGGTCCAAGCAGAGAGACAGAGAGACAGCGAAGCCAAAAGCCACACAGCACAGCACACTTCAGGAACTCCAGCTAGGCACACTTTGCATATCTTTAGATTGGAATCTCAAACCCACCACCACACCTTAAGATCTGCCCAGTGACATTGCCTCCAGCTAGGTGGCTGCAGATGCAAACTACAAACTGATAAAGCGCTGAATATATTGAGGGACATCTATTCAAACTACCACATGCCAAAGGCCTGTGTTGCCTGGAGAGGAGGGCAGTTTTGTGCCATGTTATTAAAGACGACAAAAAGCAAGGGCTGGGGAGATGGCTCAGTGGGAAAGAGTGCACCCATCAATGTCAGGGAAGAGGGCTTTCGAGTTACCGTCTAAGACAAGGAATCCCTGAAACCTCTTCTGTTGTCATCAGTATCCACAGCGTGGGCTTTCTCCTGAGACTTGGTCAAGCAGGTGGATTATTTAACATCAGGGTCCATGAAAGGTTTTGTTCCAGCTTCAGTCAAGTGAATTGCTTCATTGGCGCAGATGCAAACACACAATGACCAAAGAGAAGACACTGGTCACAGCAGGTCCTGTGGGTCTTTGAGCACACCCAAAGACAGGCAACTCTCAGTTGGGAGTCAACGAAATTCTTGAGGCTAGGAAGGCTGGGAAATTAAGCGATTTCTGGATTTAAAGAATACTCTACCCTTTCTCGAGCTCAGATTTCATTCTGAAGGAGAGAGACTAAGCCCTCTCCTCCATGATGGAAGTTCTGAGCCAGGAGCAGGTGTTTACTAAGAGCCCATGCGATCTCACAACGGGCACATTGTTGAACAGAGGAACAAAGTCAAATCTTCGATGCTTCACATCTGGGCTCAAGTTCAGGTCAAGACACAGTCCCATTCAGACAGATCATCCATCTTTTACTCCTTTGGTGCCATCTTCCCTCAGTGACAAACTTTAATTAAAACCGACTCATAACTCAGCAATTGAGAATAATGTAAGTTCCTTTCCTAAAGGAGAATTAATCAAACATGCCAGGCAGAACCCTTTGTCATTGCTAACTATGTATGAAGCAGAGAGCTCCTTTCATTCCAGCAGCTTTAACACTGCAGCACAGGCTCCATAGCCCTGGGCAGTAGATAGCTTCCATTTTTCACCAGATACCTTCTGCATCCTCATCATCCCATTTAAAATCAAAAGAAAACTAGAAATTTCGAGGGAGCAGGAACAGACTGTGCTGTCTCTACTTGTAAGCAAATTATTCTTTTTGTCCTGACAATAAATAGTAACTGGCAATAAAAGCCAACCACAGGAGTGCAGTATTCTGGGATTGTTTCAGGTGGAAGATTAAACTACTAAAGCATTCAGGATATCTCCGAGTTTTCCCTCCACTCAGGAGCTCTTGTTACTGTGCCCACTGTGTCAGAGGGAAGTGAGCTTCTATAGATCAGAAGAAGTCTTATTAGTAAGTCCTGGCTTCCTGTCTGAAGAAAGAAAAGAAAGAAAGAAAGATAGGCAATGAAGGGAGAGGAAAAAAAATACATCCTCCACCCAAATAAAAGTAGGTTTGTTCTGTTTGTCTTGATTTAAGAAAAGTAATTTTATACAGGTACAAAAATCTACACACATTATCTGTGTTGGTCTCTAAGGCAGAAGAGACACCTCCTATAAAATTCCCAGTGGAGGGAAATGTTCATAGAATCACTGTTTGGTCTTTCTCTCTGAAGTGATGAGTCATTTTGATTTGGGCGTCATGACTCATTCCTGAGTGTAACTGGAAAGTGAGAGCAATATTAAGTACTCCAACCTCGTTTTCATGATAAAAGTCACTTTCCATCCATCATCAGCTTTGAACACATCCAGTTCGGCGAAGAAACTTGTAAATCAGTTTCTCTGTTTTGACAAAATATTCTTGAAAGGTGGAATGTAGAGGCAGGATCTCATCATGATCCCAGGGAGAGAAGAGGTCGGAATTGGATTGGGAAATGGGGTTGCTGCAGGCAGACAGAAGGAGAGGAGCGAAGACTTTAATAAGCTGCTTCTGAGGACCCAAGCTATGGAGCAGTCTATTCCTGTCCAAAGCCTGCGGAAGGCTGAGTGCAAAGTGAAAACATAGAAGAAGCCAGCTTAGTTTGTGTCCACACCATGAGGCTACCAGCGCTAACACTTCCCAGATCGAGGTAAATGGTTCTTTATGGGAGGTCAGGTGCCCAGATTCCACAATATATCAGTTGGTTGGTTGCCAGCTGAGAGCTGCCTCTTCTTGGGTGTGCTCAAAGTGCTCAAAGACCTTTGTCCCCAGCATCTCTTCCTCTGCTGGTCTTGACATTGTCCTCGTGGTGTTGAAGTTATTTTCACTTGAATTTGTAGCTTGTATAAAACCCTGACTGGAAGCAGCTTGTGGGAGGAAATGATTTATTTCAAGCTTATAGTTCTGAAGGGAAGGTTGATCATGCCAGATCAGGTGGTTGGGGCACCACATCTGTACACAAAGCAGGAAGGAACCATGTGAGTGGGCCAGCCCTCAACTCCCAGCAGGGCTGATCAATCCCAAGGCCTGCCCCCGGCAAGGCCCCCATTCTCAAAGGCTCCTCCAGCTGGGGACTAAGTAGGAAGTTTAATCATAAACACTTGAGGCGATGGGGGACATTTGACATTCAAACGGTCACTGAATATTTATAATGAGTGAAAATAAGCCAACAAAACCCAAAGCAGATGGCATCTTACTGGGAGAACAATGACAGAGCTGACTCCCTGGTATTCATTCTGATTCTTCAGATGGTGAAAGATCCCTGGAGAACTTCATGCAATATGTGGGGAAAATGCACACATGCCAGGAAGCTTGTGTGATGTTCAAATGGGAAATGGCTCACAGACCTCATGAAGCCCATCCTCGAAAGCTCCCATCTCCACACTGCTGAGTTCTGGACATCTACGCTGGCACTCACTCTCTGCTTGAGCGCAAACCTTATCGCCCTCCCCCCCAAACCTTCTGAAGCCTCCTCAACAGGTCACCCACTGCTCTTCCTCAGCTGCCCACTCTCAGCCCTGCTCTATGTGCTACCTTAAAAAGTGACTTTCTCTTGGGCTGGAGACATGGTTTAGTGGTTAAGGTGCTTGCCACCAAAGCCAAAGGACCCAGGTATGATTCTCCAGGACCCATGTAAGCCAGATGCACAAGGTGGTATATGCATCTGCAGTTTGTTTGCAGTGGCTAGAGGTGCGTCCATTTCTCTCTCTCTCTCTCCTTGCAAATAAGTAAATAAAATATTAAAAAGAGAATTTTTTCTAAGTCCATATACCACAGACAGACATGCATATCCATGTTTTTAAAAGTTATTTTTTAAAAATTCTATTATTTATTTTATGAAAGAGAGAAAAAGAGAACTGGTACACCAGGGCCTCTCTAGCCATTGCAACCAAACCCCAGATGCTTGCACCACCTTGTGTGCATGTGTGACCTTGTGCGCATCCGTGACCTTGTCCACATTCATCACCTTGTTCATCTGGTTTTCAGTAGGTTCTGGAGAGTCGAACCTGGGTCCTTAGGTTTCGCAGGCAAGTGCCTTAACTGCTAAGACATCTCTCTAGTCCACATACCCACGTTTATTGCTTTTCTATTTCTCATCATAGCCAAGAAGTAAATCCAGTCTAGATGTCCATCAACAGATGAGTGAATAAAGAATATATGATACATATACACAGCGAAATTGAAGGCTACCAGAAAGATGAACACTTGGGAAAAGGGATGCACCTGGAAATCATGATGTTAAGCAAAGTAAGCCAGACTCAGAAAGGAAAAAAAATACATGTTTTCTCTCATATTCAGATTCTAGATTCAAAATCGTGTATGTGTGCGTGTGTGTGCGCATGCACATACGTATGCCACAAAACTAGAAAGGGGATCATAAGAGGGCAGGGAGAGATCTTAAGGGAGGTGGGAAATAGAGTAATGGGATACATGTCATAAGCAAGACGTGGACACTAAGGGGGGAAAAGAAAGGGAACCACCACCCAGACAGGGGAGGGCGTGAAGGGCCGTGGGAGAGGAGGTTGCATGAGAAGCACAATCAATGATACATGTATGAAGATGTCATGACAAAGCCCACTTTGTATGCCTGTCCTAAAAATTAATTTCAAAATCGAGTTGCCATCTACATTTATCTTGCCCTTCTGAACGATTATAGGCTCCTTGAGAGCAGTTAGAACCTTCCTTTTGTTTCTATACAGGGCTGGGTGAGAGAGAGGGCTTCTGCTATGTCTTATACTCAACATGTACTTCCCCCACTCACTGTACATTTCTGATGGATGCAGCATTCATTTCCTCTTAACATTCAAAAGTAGTGTCTGGGTCCTGGCAGATAGAGTGGTAGAAGAAGGCGCAGAAAGATTTTAAGATCCTCAGGGTAGGTGAGATTAGCCTGAGGCACCATTAACCCCCACCACAGACACTGACTGAGGTCTTCAGGACCCCACAATGAATACCAATACGCCCCTGAGAAGGGTCCGCAGTAGGCTAGGGGAGGGGGATATAGAGTACAACCTAGTTATAAAAAAAGTGGTACCTCAGAGGGATATGGTGGCTCACACCCATAATCCAAGCACTTAGGAGACAGAGGCAGGAGGATTGCCAGTTTGAAACCAGCCTGGGCTATATCATGAAATCCTGTCTCAAAAAAGCATAAAATGGGCTGGAAAGATGGCTTAGCGGTTAAGGCATTTGCCTACAAAGCTAAAGGACCCAGGTTCAATTCTCCAGGACCCATGTAAACCAGATGCACAAGGGGGTGCACACGTTTGGAGTTCGTTTGCAGTGGCTGGAGGCCCTGGTGTGCCCATTCTCTCTCTCTCTATCAAATAAATAAATAAATAAGTAGGCATAAAAAAGAAAAGAGAAGACAGCAGCATTTAATATGTGTGTTTTTCCTGCTTTGGTCAGAGACTTCCAGAGCAAGGGGAACTTGGAGTGTGCTAGAGGCCACTCAGCAGACCAGAATCCAACCTTTCCCAATGAAAACCTCAGTAGAAGATGCTTCGAGACACAAGTGCCAACTCTGGCTCTCATTCCTGATTTCAACAGCAGCTGCTAAAAATGATTGCAGGTTCATCCAACTTACTTCCTGTAAGCCCCTGTAGTGACTTGGGCTCAGAGCTAGTCTAGTTGTGATCCATCCTCTCCCCCTCTTCATAGACCTTGGTGGACTCAATCACCGTGTTTTTCTAATAGCTGCTCCCATTTTTACTGAGGGTCATCTTCCTCACGTTTTCCCCAAAATGAATTTAAAATAAAGTAATACTCTCAGGAACTTGCCTCCTTATCATTCACAATGTTCTAACATGCCCACTGCTTCTGATGTTTAAAAATATTCATCTTACTTAAGGCTTGCCCACTGTCTTAGATTTGTTATTGAAAGGCCCAAGAGCAAAAGTAATGCCATGACAGGCTTCAGCTGCCTTGCAGGCCTCAGGTTAAACTCAGGTCAGGTTCCCAGAAGGTAAGTCAGAACAAACAGTTACTGGAAAGACCATACTGACCCAAACTAATGGGCCAATTAGACAAAACTAAGCAGGTGTTATACATTACTGTGGCTTTGTATCTATAGATAAGTTTGCTTAACGTTCCTCAGCTGCTGTACAACCAATTAACTTGTAACAAGTAAATTCATGGTAAATGTCAACCAATCATTTTAGAAATTTCCCTTCTCTTTGAACCCAATAAAAGCTTCACCCAAATGCAACTCGAGGCTCTTGTATGGATCCACTGTGTTGGTGAAGTCAGGAGACTGAGCTTAAGCCCAAAATAAAGCTCTTTGCTTTTTGCATACGTGTCTGGATTCCTTGGTGGTCTCTGGGGAGGGGGCACTGTGAACTGGGCACTACATTATCATTTTTGCTAGTTTTGAAAAGTCTTTCTTCAAATGTGTTTTTGCCCTATTTTGCTTTTCGAGCTTCTGTTGCAAGGCTATTTTACTGTTGCATTATTGTTCCATGAGTCTTTGTCAGTTTTTTAAATTCTTTTTTTTTTCTCTTGCCTTTTCAGATTAAACAAGTTTTGATTCTTCTCCTCCTCCTCCTCCTCCTCCTCCTCCTCCTCCTCCTCCTCCTTCTTCTTCTTCTTCTTTTTGAGGTAGGGTTTCACTCTAGCCCAGGCTGACCTGGAGTTCACTATGTAGTCTCAGGGTGGCCTTGAACTCATGGTGAACCTCTTACCTCTGCCTCCTGAGTGCTGGGAATAAAGGCATGCACCACCATGCCTGGCTGATTCTTCTATTCTTGTTATCTGCAATAAGCTGTTTAACTCAGTAAAGCCCCTCATCTTGGTTAGTTATATTTCTTTGGTGTGTGTGAGTGTGTGTGTGTGCATGTATGTGAGTGTTGGTGCACATGTGGAGGTCAGAGGATAACCGTGTGTCAGCCCTTGCCTTCCACCGTTTTGGAGGTCAGTCTCTTAGTGTTGGTCACCCCAGCATTTGCCAGGCTAGCTGGTCCAGAGCAGCTGGGTGAGTCTCCTGTCTCCACCTCCCTTCTCGTTTTAGGCACACTGGGATTACAGATGCCTCCCCAGTGTCCAGTTTCTGTGGGTTCTGGGGATTAAAACTCAAGTCCTCACACTTGCATGGCAAGAGTATCTTCCGAGTCAGCACCCCAGCAGTATCTGTGCTTTTGAGTTCTAGAAATCTGATTTTGTTTTAACAGGTTTCGTTTCTGTATGAGAAGGGCTATTCCTGTGTTCATGAGACCAAGCTTTTCCTTCCATGCTTTGAACATAGTTTCAGTCAATTATTTGAACATACTTAGCTGATTGAAAAAAAAATTTTTTTTCTATTCTGTTTGGTACCTGAGCCAACTCAGGGTAGACAATATTGACTTATTTTTCTTAACTATGGATAATATTTTCCGGTTTCCTTATTTACTCTGCAGTTTTCTTAATGTATATTTTTTTATTTATTTGAGAGAGAGAAAGAGGCAGAAAGAGAGAGAGAGGCAGATAGAGAATGGGCATGCCAGGGTCTCTAGCCACTGCAAATGAACTCCAAATGCATGCACCCCCTTGTGCATCTGGCTTATGTGGGTCCTGGAGAATCAAACCAAGATCCTTTGGCTTTGCAGGCAAATGCCTTAACTGCTAAGCCATCTCTCCAGCCCTGCAGTTTTTAAAACCAAATAGTAGATTTTATTATTATTTTTTTTTGAGAGAGAGACAGAGAAAGTGAGAAAGAGACAGAGAGAGAGAGAGAGAGAGAGAGAGAGAGAGAATGGGCATGCCAGGGCCTTTCAGCCACTGTGAATGAACTTCAGATGCATGTGTCCCCTTGTGGGCATGTACGACATTGCATGCTTGCATCACTTTTGCATCTGGCCATAAGTGGAATCTGGGGAATTAGAACAGGAGTTCTTAGGCTTTGCAGACAAGCACCTTAACCGCTAAGCCATCCCTCCAGCCCCAAATAGTAGATATTTTTAATAATAGCTTATAGGCTTATGAATCTTGTTATCTTTTTCTGAAGAGCGTTTACTTTTGTTTCTCAGGCCTCTCAATTATGGCCTGATAACCTTGAACTCATGTAAATTTAGCTCTTTGCTACAAGATCCAAGAGAGCCCAGGGGCTCTGCCTTGATGAATGAGACTCAAATTTGTCAAGGGGCCTGAGTTTTAGCCGTTGTCAGAACAGGTCTGAAATAGAAATGAGCATATGTTGTCCCACATTCTTAGTCTACCTATTTCATATCCTTAAAATATAACCATTTTGGAACAAAGTCATGCAAGTCATTTGTGTATTGTCTATAGCTGATTTTGTGCTGTAATGGCAGAGCCAAATAGGTGCAATGAGGCCCTGTGGAACTGCAAGTCAAAAATATTGCTGTACTGGTGGGGATAGGGAGATGGCTCAGCAGTTAAAAGCTCTTACTTGCAAGGCCTGATGGCCTGGGTGCAATTCCCCAGCATCCATGTAAAGCCAGATGCACAAAGTGGAGCATGTGTCTGCTGTTTGTTTGCAGTGGCAAGAGGCCCTGGTATGCCCACATTCATTCTCTGTCTCTCATAAGTAAACAGATAACAATATTTTAAAAAAGAAAGCCAATGTGGTGGTGAACGCCTTTAATCCCAGCACTTGGGAGGCAGGTGTAGGAGGATGGTGGTGAGTCTGAGGCCACCCTGAGACTGCACAGTGAATTCCAGGTCAGCCTGGGCTAGAGTGACAACATACCCCCAAAACAAAAAAAAAAAAAAAAATAAAAGAAAGAAAGAAAGAGAAAAAGTTTCCTGACCTTCATCTAAAAGATAGTCCTTATTTCTAAAACAAATCCTTTCTCATGTCTTAGTTAGATTTGGAGGCTGTTAAAGTGTAACTGAGAGCTGGGCGTGGTGGTGCTCGCCTTTAATCCCAGCACTTGGGAGGCAGAGGTAGGAGGATCGCCGAGAGTTCGAGGCCACCCTGAGACTACATAGTTAATTCCAGGTCAGCCTGGACCAGAGTTTTGCAAAACCAAAAAAAAAAAAAAAAAGTCTGTGTTTAGCTTTAAGCTAATTGGTAAACAAATGTTGAGGATGATTAACAAGGATGCAATAGCATTCCTAGACTGAAATTAGCCAGTCTGCATATAGCAGGCAAGGAAGCAAGAATAATCTTAGTTCTCATAGGAACTAACGCCTATTAACCACCTTTCCTCACCTCTGTGTGTTAAGCCTCTGTGTTAACTATACATTATTGATAAGCCTCATTTGCACATTAAACAGTAAGGTTTGGGAAGGTTAAGTAGCTTCGAAGATATGTAAGTTGCACAGCTGAGATCTGATCCATCCTGTTAGATTTCAATCTATTTTAACTGTTAATGTCATGGTATTCCCAGCTACACCGTTTCATTCCATAATGCTGGAATTCAAATAAATCCAGATCATTTTGACCTTTTTAACCTCCATGCCCCTATCTCATAAAGGCTTTCAAATAAGCTTGAGTTGAAATCCAGACTTTAACCCTCTCTCAAATATGAGGAAAATCATTCTTCTTTGGCAATGAGGGTTAAAAACCTGGGAGCCCAATGGAGGCGGTCAGATGTTCATTACTTGAAAGATTATAGGAATAAGTGATTGCACTGAAGATACAGGTATACACATGGGACCCTGTGTTTAATTTTATCGGGCAGCGACCAGCAAGGGCTGGAGCTACTACCCTCAAATGAAACCTTCATGCATTGTGAAGCAAGGCCGCCTAGTCTCTCCAGAACAGAGAATGTTCTAGCTCACAGAGTGACTGCCCGTCTACAATTCTCACGTAAATAATACTACCTGTCCCAGGGATGTGCAAAGCCCATGGGAAAATCTAAAGTCAGTTGTGCAAGTTTTGACTAAGAAAAACCTTAGCCAGGCCTGGTGGCGCACGTCTGTTCAAGGTCACCCTGAGACTGCAGAATGAATTCCAGGTCAGCCTCGGCTAGAGCAAGACCCTTACCTCTACAAACAAAACAAAACAAAAAGCCTTTTGCTAGGCAGGGGAGAGGCCATTTAAGCACGAGAGAGTGGCTTTTATTCCAAAAGATTGTGAGGACAAGTCAGTCATTCTCCACCCTGTTCAATCGACTAGCAGAAAAACTAGCAACTCAGAAAGACCCAATTAATTGCAAGCGTAAAGCGGGTTTTAAAAGGTCGGGACACTGGACCCGCATAGCCCGCTCTCTCCGTGGTCCCTCAAGCTCCCACCTGTGCTACCGAGACGCCCACATTCTTTCCTTTTCTTTGCTTAAAACAGGATTGTGCTAAGCTGGAAAGGGTGGCAGAGCGGGACCCAGTGAGAATGGCACACACCCTCCTCCAAAGGAAGTCTTCTTTACTCAAGCCCTGCTCAGAATGCGCAGAGTCACCGAGTCCGCGGGCCTGGCTCCAGGGCGGCGCGCGCAGAAGTCGCTGCGCCAGGTCCTGTAGGATGCGCGCCTTCCTCCGACCCCCGGGCGGCTCCGCTACCTTGAGAAATTGCCAACCCTTACATCGACTAGAAACTGCACAAAGTTCCTTAAAAGCCAAACCACTAAAGTGAAAGAGCTTCAGGAAAGGGGTGTGTGTGTGTGTGTGTGTGTGTGTGTGTGTGTGTGTGTGTGTGTGTTAGGGGGAGGGTGGTGCACTGGGTACAGACCTGTGGACTCCCGAGCTGGGGTTTTGCACACAACACCATACATTTCCAGGGTGTTGCGGGTGCCTGCAGCACTGACTAAGGTCTCGAACCACTCCGGGGACAGGGTGGGAGAAAGAAAAACACGGTATGGAAATTGCAGAAGTAATTAAAAAAAAAAAAAAACCGCTCAGGGAGATGCTTCTGGAAGTCCACAGGGAGAGGGACATCAGAGCCAGGAGTCTAGGGCTTGGGGGGTCCCACCTCCGAGCCGGGAGTTCTGTGCGAGCTCTTCCTTCTGCATCACCCTCTCCCAAGGGTAAAGCAGAGGCTGGGACCCTGCCAGGGCCAGCCCAAGGTCTCCTTGGAATCCAGACCACCTGAACAAGGCGTTGCAACTTTTGTATCCATTCCCCAGAAAAGCGCGCCCGATCCCCCTCGCAAATTCTGGGTCCTCCCGCCCAACGCCTAGCTCGAACCCCGGCGCTCCGGGAGTGTGGGGAGACTGGGGGGAGCTGCGCCCCGCCCACGAGACAATCGCGTCACCACAGCCAGATAGGGGATGACTCAGCATCCTCCCGCTGCAGGGAGTGCGCCTGGGGCACAGCCGCAGCACCGCGCCCTAGCGCCCCTACTCCAGGAGTTTGGGAGTTCACCGCCCACCCTGAAGTCTCTTTTGATCAAAGAACATCCCTTCCTTTCTTGGAACATCTTCCCGTATCATCCCGGCTACATCCTCAAACTCTGCTAAGGTCCAAGGCATCTAGCAGGTGCGCCCCACCCTGTCCAACCACACCTCGGGACAACTAAGAGGCAGTCACTAACTGTCGCCGCTTAGGCCTCTGTACTGCTTCAGGGTGGCTTGCCCTCCCCACCCACATGGTCTCGGCTTTTTCTTTTCTTTCTTCTTCTCCTTCCCTAGAAAAGTTACAGCTTTATTGAACTTGAGCCCTAGCAATGCTGCTGCGGCGGATTTTCCTGTGCCCAAGCTGGAGGAAAATGCCTGAATGTCGACGCAAAGCAAAGAGCATGAAAAATTTTTAAAAAGATTTCCCGCACACCTTGTCCATCAAACAGAGCAGGTACCGCCTGTCCCAGCTCTCAGCAGCAGGCGTTGCCCTCCGAGGCCTTCAGGCTCCAGCGTCACGGTCCCCAGAGCCCCGTCCCGCCGCCTCCCTGTTCCACCAGCAGGGGCGCTGTCGGAGCGGCAAAGCACAGAGCAGAAGAGATCAGGGCGGTGCCCTGTTAGAAAGACTGCAAGAGGCCAGGCACCTCGCAGAATTCTTTGCACACTTTGTAAAGGCTTCAGGGAAGAAGGAGCCTTAAAAGATTTTTCCAAAAGGGAGGCTGTGGAGACATGCTAGATACAACGGCCTCTCTTTCCCATTATATTGCCAGACTGAAAGTTTTAAGTCAGCCCCTTCAATTAAGAAAGTGTCTTAGATAAATAATATTTTCCTCTTAAATTATGCCACTTTCTACCCCAACTTGCTTAACCATTTACAAACCGGGATTGACAAAAATTTAGTGAAAACTCTATTAATTTCTCACTATGTACACCCACACTCTGATTAATTCTTTGGACCCGTGCAATGTATTTTTCTAAGACTGGGGTCCCAGGCCTCATGAAGCACGCTTAAGTTGTCCTCAAAGGTTTTTTTTTTTTTTTTTGTTGTTGTTGTTACATTCAACCTTTGCCCAATGAAGAAAGGGTTTCTTTCTCTCTCTCTCTCGCTCTTTCTTTCTTTCTTTCTTTCTTTCTTTCTTTCTTTCTTTCTTTCTTCCCTTCCTTCCTTCCTTCCTTCTTTCCCGTCCCCTCCCTCCCTCTCCTTCCTTCTATCTTCTCTTTGCTCCCTCTTACCCTTCCCTCCCATTAGTCCCTCCCTCCGACCCCACTCTCCTCATTCTCTTGTCTTTGTTGATATCCCCTTTCTTTCCTCTTTTCTTTCTTTATTTCTTTCTTATACACATTATATGTTCCCTTTGCCATCCATACTTCTGGGCCCTTAATAGAAGTTTGGCTCTATTTCTGTTACTAACTTGGCACTCTGTCATTCCATAATTCTTCCTTTCTGCCTTGAATTGGTTAACAATAAAGGAGCAGCCTCTTCTCTTCCTTCCGCCGCGTCCTTGAGAAAAGCGGCTGGCCCGTTCTCTCTCTCTTCTGCTCTACCTGCCGGAGGTGCCCAGTGACATAGCAGAACTATAAACTAAATGGGTGTCAATGACAAAGCACAATCTTGGTGCTTCGGAGACTCTTAATGAGACATGGCTTCTGACTCTGGCGAGACATGCTGATGAGATAATGTCTCTGTTGGAGATGAACATGCTGTAACCAGTTCATGGCCAGAACAGCCTCAGCTTCATTGTGGGCTCTCCCAGATTCAGCTCTGAGATGGTGGGGTGCGTGTGTGGGGAGAAGGGAGGGCAGGGAGTCAGGTGTCTGCTTTCTCTGGCTGAAGCCAGGATTGAAAGATCAACTAACTTTAGAGGACTAAAAGATTTTAAAATTTTAAGTTAAAAAACCTTGGAAGCAAGCTTAACTAAAAATATAGGGGTCAAAACAATCTGACCCTACAGTGTATATTCAACTCAAGAAAGACCAGGTCCCTGTGTTACCAGTAGACATATAAGTCACTTTCCAGGGCCACAGAGTGAGAAAAAAGGCAGTGCAACAAAGACTTTTGTGTGTGTGTGTGTGTGTGTGTGTGTGTGTGTGCTAATACTTCTCCCATTAGTCTGACCTGTGCCTGGAGACCTGGAGACTTCCCTCCTGGAGAACTGTCTTTTCTTCCACAGGGACCTGAGGCACAGAGCAAAGTGACGACCCCACTCTCCTCATTCTGCGTCTTGTCTTTGTTGATATCTAGAGCTTCCTTTTGAAAGTGTGAGCTGGGATGATGTTTTCTCAAAAATTGAGAAATTGAGGAACTCAACATATGATCACTCAGAAATTTTGTCATGTTCTCATCCCTTTTTCCTTTTTTCTTTGTCCCCCGCCTCTCATCTCCTGATGGCCCCTTCATTAAATGTAGTCCTTCCTCTGTTTTGTTGTCTCATTCCTTTTCTCCTCTTCCATCCTTCATGTCAAAATGTTGGTGGGCTCAGACCTGTGCTGGACTTGTGGGGACATCAGTGACACTGTGGGGTCATGAATGCATCAGTCATTTCATGGTTTTTCTCCCGGTGTTTTGGGGATTTCTCCCCGGTTCTCTCTCTCTTCTGCTCTACCTGCCGGAGGGTGGGGAAAAAAGCATGCCTGCACACCTTGTGGCTCTTACATTCTTTCCATGCTGTGGGGTCATGAATGCATCAGTCATTTCATATTGGGGGATTTCTCCCCAAAGCACACACACACACACACACACACACACCTCTGATATATAAATGCTTCAATATTCCCTTGTGACTCTATTTTGGTATTGTAGGTTAGTAAGTTAAGCAAGTGGAAATACCTTTAAGGAAGGGAAGAGTTGCATGGTGAAATGGGGGGTAAAAGTATTTGCTATTGTGGAGTCCCTTGGGATCTGGTTGGCACAGGGAGGTCACTGAGACCAGCAGGAAGGCAGAGAGGCAGGGAGGTTGGAAGCTGTGGAGAAAAGAGGGTGTGGAAGATGGACACAGCAGTCCGCCCTGCAACTCAGACACCAGACGCTTGCTTTACACCCACTGAGATGTATTGTCTATCATCTTTCAGCCACTTTGTCTCCCTTCTCACTGCTGCCTAGTGGTGCAGGAAGGTTGGTGGAATTATGCAGCCGGGAGCTTGCACTCAGGAAAACACTCTTAGCTCTCCATTTAAGCATCTGAGCGTCTGACATTTTAATCCATCTAAAAGCTCTTTTCATCAGCAAGCCAGTTGCAGTCCGTCACCATCAGCTTTTACGCTGAGAGCTAAGCCGAGAGGTGTTGCTGGGATAAATGCGCGGTTGTGTCTCAGAGACTTGGGACCTGGGCTGGGCAGGGCAGCTGCAGGAAAATGGTGTCAGGGTTTGGAGTTTAAAATTTTCATGCTGACTTCTCCTCAGCAATTTGCCTACTCCCTGCAGCACTCTTAACGTTGTTTCATGAGTCTGAGTTTTATGAAAAATGATGCTGAGCTTCTGTCAGCCACATTGCTTAATAGAATCAGAAAGAAGCAGAGGAAGCAAGTTCATAACTTGGAGTAATACCAGAGCTTGGATCACTACTCAGGTCTCTTCTTTTACAAGAACAACAATAAAGACATTGAACCAAGAATTCATTTGGGCTTATCCATAGTCATCACTCCTCCAGTCCCCATGGGTCTTGTATTGTCACCCCTCTGGCTTAAATAATACATTAACACCCCCCCCCAATGTCTTAAATGTGACCGTAATTCTGTGCTTTACCATGTGTAGGTTATAAAGCAGGAGGGTAAAAACATAAACCATGTGCAATGTATAATGCAGCTATTAAGGGTTTTCAGCCTTGGTTTGAACTAGATATGTGGGTAAGGATAGCGGCTTTGATGGCTATGTATTTTCTAATATAGAACGAGATTCTCATATAACTAACTGAAAGTTTAGAGAAAGAATCTTAAGGAATGAAGATTTTGTGCCCTTACAAACACTGCAAAGAAGAAGCGAGAGTATTCAAATAAATGATATTTTCTCTGTATACTTTCTAGTAAAAAACCCCTTTAATAAACAAAAAGATTTAATTAAGAAGTTTAATTAAGGATCTTTGATAGCTTATTAATTAAGAGGGAAAAAAGGCATTTAAATAAGGTTGAGGTAGCTTTTCTCTTCTCTAATAAGTCTAACATAGCAAATTGCCACTTTGGTTCTAATGCATTTTAAATGGTTAAAATTCAGGAAAGATTGAAATGAACTTTTGAAGTACTGAAAAAAGAATTTATTCTGGAAATTGCCTGGCTCTCTGATTCCTCCAGTCTGCTTCTTTTTTGCCCCTTCTTCTAGAATATTCTATTCCTTTTACCCAACCAAGAATTTTTAAAGTAGAGAATCTGATGTCACTTATACATCAATGAGAATATGCACCAAATTACAAGCTCCACCAGGGACAGTAACATTCTAAGACACATGTGAGTTTGAGAGATGAACAGACAACCCTAAAATATTAAATATTCTACATCATAAGAGGAAACATAGAGAGTATTTGAGGAGCAGAAATTCCTTCTGGATCACCTTGGAAACAATCCTTCAAGGGAGAGTTGACCAAGTTATAGGGCTATGCCTATCTGATGCCAAAATATTACAGGTTGAGCATCCAGATTCTAAAAATCCAAAATTTAGAGTATTCTACAATCTGCAACTATTGAGTGCCAACATAGGGCTACAAGTGGAAATTTTCACATCTTTAAACTTTATTGCATGTGAAAATTGTTTAAAATATTGAATAGGCCGGGTGTGGTGTCACACGCCTTTAATCCCAGCACTCGGGAGGCAGAGGTAGAAGGATTGCCATGAGTTCGAGGCCACCCTGAGACGACATAGTGAATTCCAGGTCAGCCTGGACTAGAGGGAGACCCTACCTAGAAAAACTGAAAAACAAAAACAAAAATAAAATATTGAATAGAATTATTTTGAGGCATACTGGATCCTGCAATTGCTGTGAGCAGGGAGCTACCACACTGGCACAAAAACTCCATATCTGCCTGGCCCACAGCATGAGGACTATGGCCCACAGGGTCCAGGAGCTGATCACACATCAAAGGCCAGACTCTGGGCAGTGAAGCCCAGAGAGGAACTGGAATCAATCCAGATGCCCATCAATGGATGAATGGATAATGAAGATGTGGTACATATACACAATGGAATTCTACTCGGTGGTAAGGAAAAATGAAACAATGAGATTTTCAGTAAAATACACAGACCCAAGTCAATTACACTAAGCAAATTCACACAAGCACTGAAAGAAAAATGCCACATGTTCTCCCTCATATGTGGTTCCTGACTTGGAATAGCTTGAGTTGCCTGTAAATGACAGCAAGCATCAGGAATATCAACAGGGAACTAGAATGAAGCTAAGAGAAAGTGGAAATAGGGAAAGAGGAGAGAAAGGGTTATTTGGCAGGAAGCTGGAGGGACAGAGCACAGGTCTGGGACAGGGCTAGTGCACAGTGGATCTCAGCCTTCACTGTGTGTTTGTGACAAGTGAATTTAGACTTCCTGCTTCTACTCCCATCCTTACCCAGACTTGACTTTTGTCAGCCTTTTCTTCTTCAAGATGTTTCAAATCATTGAGCAAACGCATTAGTCAAGCCTCGTCAATTCTTTGCCTGTGACTGGCAGTGCATTCATCTCCAGGGAAGGACCTGAAATCACTGAAGAACATAGAGCCAGAATCTTCATAGGCTTCAGTTGATTTTGATTTTTTTTTGAAATATTTTATTTATTTATTTACTGCAAATGAACACCAGGCACTTAAACACCATTTTTGCATCTGACTTACGTGGGTAGCTTGGGAATTGTACCCAGGCTGGAAGGCTTTGAAAATGAACCTCTTCTACCACTGCACCATCTCCCCAGCCCCCATGGGCTCTAATCTAAAGGGGCCGCCATCACTTTTGCTTACCTCTTGGAACTTCAGATTCATCACGCGTTAACTGGGCACTTTTTGTGTGTTTGCTGGTGCATGTGCACTTATGTGAGTGTGCAGGTGGAGGCCAGAGGACAGCCTCAGGTGTTGTTCTTTAGGGGATGGCTACCTTTTTTTTTTTTTTTTTTTAAAAAAAAAATAGATCTCACATTGGCCTAGAATTTGTCAATTAGGTTAGAGGTGGCTGGCCATGGAGCTCTGGGGATCTTAATCTTAACCACCTGCCTCTGCCTCCCTAACTCAGTGATTACAAGCATGTACCACCAGTCCTGGTACTTTACATGGGGTTCTGAGGATCAAACTCAAGTCCTCATACTTTAAGGGTTAGCACTTTACTGACTGAGCCTCCCAGCCCTAATTGGGCACCTTCTATTGAGACTGTGAGATGGAACAATATCTCCTTTAACTATCATTGCTGCAGCATTATTGGGTCGTCATAAATGAGGACATCACAGCCTACCTGGTGAGATCCTCTGCTAGCTAGCACACAGGATTAAAACAGGACAATTCTTCTCTAATTAACTTTTTAAGTTAGCATGCAAAATGCAGGGTTTGAGTATGGTATTTTCATAGCCTGGTGACACTGTTGATACTTCAATGTACTCTTTGTTTAGGGTTTTGTTGGAAGGTCATCTCTAAGTTTAAAATAAGAGATTTCTTTCACCACTTAGTTTTCAAAAAAGACTAAAAATGATCTCATTTTCCACCTTATCATCATCAGCCAGATCCATAAGGGATGATACCTGACTGAATCAGGTATCATTGGCTCAGAGGGTATGCAGTGCTGATGCCTGCTGATGGTATGAAGCTCCCAGCAGGGAGGGCGCTGGGAGCTCACATATACAAGGTAGTGTGTGAGTGAGTCCCACTGAGCTGTACACACAAAGAAGAGAACATTTTTAAGGGCTTACTTTAGGGTTGGGAACCTGAGTCAGCTCAACTTTTAGATGTTGATAAGCAAAGCAAAAGTAATACAAAAGAAAAGTGGTCTGTGTATGTGTAAGAGAGAATGACAGAGAGACACACAGAGAGCATTTCCCTTAAAGAACAGTCAACAGAGGACTGGGACAGTGGCTCAGTGGCTAAAGATGCTTGCTTGCAAAGCCTGCCAGCTAGAGTTCAATTTCCCAGCACCATCATAAAGCGGGATAAAGAGTGGTGCACAGGTGCATGATCCCTACATGCCTACAACAATTGGGTGCAGATCCAGAAGAATGCAAAGCTCACTGGCCAGGTAGTTTGGCATTTGTTTGTAGCAGCAAGAGAATTTGTTTTAAAGAAGGTGAAAGAAGAGCATAGATATCTCAAGGTTGTCCTTGGAACTACACACACACACACTCACACCATGGCAGGTTCATGCCCATATGTACTCTCATACATGCACATACAAGTAAATAAATAAAAATATTTTTAAAAATTAGTCACAGAGATATGTTATTTCAGCATGATGCAAGAAGGCTGCAATGAATAAACTGTAAAAAAAAAAAAAAGCCTGTCCATTTGAAAGTTAGTTATTGTCAACTATGATAGAGAAACATTTGCTTGAAATTGATAAGACATGAACAATTTAAAAGGAAAAACCTCCCAAAAAATGAAAGGGAAAAAGAAGGGGCATCATGAATGTTATTTCATTTTATTTTTAATTTTTTTATTATTATTTTATTTATTTTTGGAGAGAGACACAGAGAAAGACAGTCAAAGAGGGAGAGGGAGACAGATAGAGATGGGTGTGCCAGCAGTCTCTCAGCTGCTGTGAATAAAATCCAGTGTGTGCGCCCCCTTGTGGTCAAGTGCGGCATTGCGCCCTTGCGTCACTTTTGCATCTGGCTAAACGTGGGACCTGGAGATTGGAACCGGGTTCTTAGGCTTAGCATTCAGTTGCCTTAACTGCTAAGCCATCTCTCCAGCCCTGTTATTTCATTAAAAAAAAAAAAAAAAGGCTCGGTGTGGTGGTACATGCCTTTAATTCCAGAACTCAGGAAGCAGAGGTAGGAGGATTGCCGTCAGTTCGAGGCCACCCTGAGATTACATAGTGAATTCCAGGTCAGCCTGTGCTAGAGTGAAACCATACCTTGGGGGAAAAAAAAAGACTGACCAAGAAATTAAAGAAAAACAAAGACTATTTAGCTCATAGTCATCAGGCAGTCCCAAGTTAGAGCTGGGCCAATCATATAATAAACATTTAAATAATAATTAAACTCAAGGGTGGTGAGACTTGTGTTTCTATAATGTGCTGGAGAAAGTATGGGCTTAACAACATCCACGTGCCCTGAATGGAGTGAGTGTGATGGATCCATTCTAAGGAAAAGTACAGCAGGGGACAAAGATTTATTTGTACATATATTTAATGACATTGTGAATGTTAATTAGAAATCTTGAATCTACTTTCATGTCCAGCAGGATGAGATAATTTTAATACATGTGCTGCATGCATATTAAAGAATATGAAATAGCCTTTCAAATGAGCTGTGCATGTTTAATGACTTGTAAACATGCTTTACATATAACATTAAATTAAAAAGCTGAATAAAGTTTTGCATAATGATCCCACTTTAGATGAAAATTTATAGAAGCATATAATATGCACTGAAAATTCTAGAAGGAAATATGTCAAGATGTTAATAGTAATTTTCTATATGTAGTCATGCTTTTACTTTTTTCAAATGACCATACCAGATGAGATTTCTTTTAGCCACAGTCACTTTTCCCTAAAATGCACTAGTTGAAAATAAGACGAATTCACAGGACTTCATCAAGATCATTCAGTTAGGCTTTTTTTCACACGTGTATGTGCGGTATACATGGGCATGTGCATGCATGTTCATATGTATGTGGGTGCACGTGCATATGTGTGTGGGTACGTGTGTGTGGAGGTGGGAGGGCCACATTGGATGTTCCACTGGATTGATCTTTACCTTCTCTTGAGACAAGGTCTCTCACAAACCTGGAGCTCATTGACTGGGCTACACTGGAGAGACCTCAAGCTATGGGGCTCCTCCTGTCTCCACTGCCCCAACACGGGGATGACAGGCCTTCACTGCCAGGCCAAGCATATTATATGTTTGCTTGGGATCTGAACTCAGGTTTGCTTGTGGGGCAATCACTTTATTTTCTGAGCCCAGCTCTCCAGTCCCCTCATTTATTTCATTTTTATTACACATTTGCATTCATGTGACACCAAAACCAACTCAAGTGGGTCATTTATACCTTTTGTTTTTTTACTAGTGAGATTCCTAGACAAGAAGATTCGTCACACTTCCATGTAGATGGCTTATGTGGCAATGACATATTTACTTTGTTTGTCTTGAGTCTCTTCTGGAAGGAGTTGACAACGGTTTTATCTCTGCATATGTGGCAGGCTGTCATTGTCAAAGTCATAACACATTGGGTCCTGTGCTAAGCATATTGTGGATTCCTTACCTCCCACCTCATTTTTGGGGGTATATACTTTACCTTATTGGCTATAAGTTTAAAGAAAATGTCAGAAAATGTAGCAGAGTTCGTGTGATGGAATATCATCTATACACAATACTTCTTCATAAGCAATATAAAACTTCTGAGTTATATCTTTGACTGAGATTCACCGTCCATATTGTCAGCTTAGAAAAATACTGTCTTTGGTGGGCAGAAGGGAATGTAACATCTCTCTCCTCCCTCACTCCTCTTCCTCAGCTTCTATATCACATGGATGCATGGAAACAGTAGGCGCTCAGATATAATTACCTTATAAATAATGAATAAGGCACTATTATTATTACTTAAAAAATCCCATTTTGGAAGGAGTCTCTTGAGAGCAGCTGAAGCTTAATTTAGCCAAGTAACTATTCTGCATTAGCTAATGTGGCTCATTATTTTTAGGTTCAAAAGATATTTCCAGATGTACTGAGACAATGGTGATTTATCACCCTTTCTGGGGGCCACATTTATAGCATGCTAGTGATATATCTGGGTTGATTGCCATGGAAACAGTGGTAAAATTAGTTTAGTATTGTTGTGCCCACAAACATCCATAGAAGACACTATGTAACAACTGCAGAGTTCAAGTTCTACATAAATCACTTAATTCCTTTAATATTAGGTGAAAATGCTATGGATGGATATAGCTGGATAGATCATAAATACATAGATGAGAGGGCTGGAGAGATGGCTTGGGGTTATGGCGCCTGACTCCTAAGCCTAAGAATGCTGGTTCCAATCTCCAGCAGTTCCAATCTCCAGGTCCCACGTTTAGCCAGATGCAGTGATGCAAGGGCGCAATGCAGCACTTGACCACAAGGGGGCGGACGCATCTGGATTTCATTCACAGCAGCTGAGAGACTGCTGGTGCGCCCATCTCTGTCTCCCTCTCCCTCTCTGTCTGTCTCTCTCTAAAAATAAATAAAATAATAAAAAAATTTAAAAATAGATAGATAGATAGATAGATAGATAGATAATAGAGTAGACTCAGTGTTGAAAAGGTTCTGGTTGATTTTACTATGCACACATTCAAAGAAAGACTACCAAAATGAACTTTGATCATTTCTGAGTGAAGAATTATTGAAAGTAACAGTCTTTATTACTTTCACTTATCTGTATTTCTGCATCTTCTACTTTAGGGATATGCAACTATTATAATCAGGACAGAAATAATTGTTTTCAAAGAAGCACGTGTCAGAGGTTTTTGCCCTAGTCTGCCAGAACGCATGGAAATTCATTTCCATGGTATGCAGAGGAATCTCGGTGTGGTGACCTTGCCTCAGCAAAGCATCACAAAGAGTCAACTGAAAATGCAAACCTTGGAGCTTTGTCACATCTACCCTGGCCTCCGTGGCTCGAGCAGGGGAAACTGACACTACGTAGTCACAGAGCACCTAACAGTGTGTCCCAGGCAAGCTGCACGCCTCATTCCAGTGGGAGCTGGAATGCCCACAGCGTGCAAGCAGGCAGACGCAGAGCTTGCTGACGCTACGAAAGCAGCACAGAGGTCTCACGTTGTTCTCAGAAGTATCTCCATCCTTTCCTGGGCAGATGGTGCACCCTCGTGCTCAGAATCCCAGTCTCTGCCTCCACTTCACCCATAGGCTGAAAGACAGAAGCCCTGGACGTAGCTCCCCATCACCCATGAATGTGATTGTCAGCGCTCCGCACCATGTTCAGAACATTCATCCTCTGTCACACTACTCTGCTTTAATTTCATTTCTAACAGTCCACATCACAGACCTATGCATTTTGGATTAATAGTTCATAAGGTGGGATTCTAAGGAAATTATGAGTCAAAATAAACTTCTCCCCCTTATAAGTACTTGAGTCAGTGACAGGAAACTGACTACCACAGTCTGAATGCCATTTATATGTTTAGCTCTCATTTTTGAACTCTTCTTTACAGCCTTGAGATACACTAGCCATCTCTCAATGCAAGCCCCAGTGTCCCCATAAAAAGGATGTGCATACTTTAATTTGCTGTGAGCATGTGTGTGGTTTTTAAAAGCATGCTACCAGCTAAGGTTTAAAAAGAAGAGAGGGTGGGTGGAGAAATGGCTCAGTTGGTAAATTGCTTGCCAGAAAGTGTGAGGACCTGGGTTTTGGCACCCACCGAAAGACTGGGTGTGGTTGGTGTACACATGTAATTCCAGAGCTGGCGAAGCAGAAACAGGAGACTCCCTGGGGCTTGCTGGCTAGGTTGTCTACCAAGTCAGTGATGTCCAGGTTCAGCGAGAGGCTCTCAAAGAAGGGAACGTTAGGCTGGAGAGATGGTTTAGTGGTTAAGTGCTTGCCTGTGAAGCCTAAGGACCCTGGTTCAAGGCTCAATTCCCCAGTACCCACGTAAGCTAGATGCACAAGGTGGTGCATGCATCTGGAGTTCGTTTACAGTGGCTGGAGGTCCTGGTGCGCCCATTCTCTCTCTCTCTCTCCCTCTTTCTCTCTCTGTCTGTTGCTAAGAAAGAAAGAAAGAAAGAAAGAAAGAAAGAAAGAAAGAAAGAAAGAAAGAAAGAAAGAAACAGAAAGAAAGAAAGAAGAGAATGTTGTCCACGAGGGCTGGGAAGAATGTAAGAGGTAAAAGGTAAGAAAGGCATTGTCCCCCACAGAGGGACAGACTAGTGCGTTCATGCCCCGACAGTGATTAGTGATAATCCAGTGGATGGGAGGATGGAGTGGATGAGTCTAACCCAATGAGATTAGGACCCATTTGCAATAAGTTTATATATTAAAGTTCCCAACAAATACGTTTAAAAAAATAAGATGGAGAGTGATTAAGGAAGACATCCAACATTGACCTCTGGCCTCTACACATATGCATCCACACATGTATGAATATCCATACGTACACATCACACCCATACAAGAGGGTGTGTGGGTATAAAGAATATGCTTACACATAGAATGGATTATTAAGCCTTAAAAGGTAAGGAAGTTGTGACATGTACTACAACTTTGAAAGTATTATGCTAAATGAAATAAGCTAGTCATGGCAAGACAGGCATTGCATTGTTCTACTTATATTAAGTATATAGAATAGGTCACTTCATAAAGACAGAAAGTAAAAGGTGTTTTCTAGGGACTGTGGGGAGAGAGGTGTTAGAATTTAATAGGGACAGCTTCAGTGTGAAAAGATAAGAATGTTCTGGAAGCAGAGAGTGGCAAGGGTTGCCTTTTCTGTGCTGAAGGCACTGAGTTGAACACTTAAAATGGCTGATTTTATATTATTGCCACAATTTTAGAAAGGGAAACAGCACCTACTAGGAATAATAATGAGGTTTAAGTAGCTCTTAAGTTTCCACAGCCCTGAACGCAGTAGCTGTGTTATATTTGATAGGCTGCGCTGACCAGCATAGCCAGAGTATGACTTTTGGGGACAGCGTGGTGTCTGAAGCTGATACTGCATAGCAGTGATGTGTTCTCTGAGGTGTGAGAACCCAGCGGTAACCGAGGCCGGTCTTTCCATCAACACAGTCCTTGGCGAGTCATTGTCATGTGCTAATTATGTACTGTGCTGGGTGTTTTGGGTACTGTTGCTGGCCCAGCCCCCCAGAAGCAGGCTTTCTGATTAGTCCCACTTGTGGACCTGGCAAGGATTTACAGCAGTTAGGTATCCAGACCCGGCATGAGCCACGTGGGGTGAGGAGCATCGGCTGACCTTGAGTCGGGCTGGCTGCTTGTCAAAGTCCAGTCTCCATTCCCGTCAGCATATTACAGACCCTGCCTTAAAAGACTGTAGATGGAGGGTCAGGACTTTGGCATCTCTCAGCTTGGCAGAGCAGTGTAAAAGTGCATTAAATAGAGGAATCTGTCAAAGTTCTGTTTCCAGTTGATTGCTTCAGCGATCCAGTATTTTATATCGGCAGTTTTGGAATCTATGTTTGGCTTCAGCTAATCCTTCTCACCACAATTAGTTCAAGAGACAGTTTTAATGTTTGAAGATACTCAAGCAAAAGAAATATGCCAGGATTCTTGCTAATTCTCTTCTCTTCCAGGATCCTAGACCTTTTCTGAGCCAAATGTTGGATTACCTACCTATCTGATTAATATCATTTTTTCTTGAGAACTGGAAACACTCTAAACAAGCAATAAGAAAGGTCAAGTTTCATCACTGTAAAGATGATTCAACAAATTACTGCATATTTCAAAAGAAAAGACTGACCCCAACACAAAGAAATGGCAAATGTCTGAAGTGATAGATGCATCAGTTATGCTGGTCTGATCGTTATAAGTTGTATATATGTCACACTGTACCCAATAAACTCGTGCAATTACCATGTGCAATTTAAAAAGAGTCTTTTTTTAAAAGTCTATTTAAAAAGACTAGGGCTGGAAAGATGGCTTAGTGTCTAAGGCACTTGCTGGCAAAGCCAAAGGAGCCAGGTTCAGTTCTCCAGTACCCATGTAAAGCCATATGCACAAGGTGGTGTCTCCCAAATTTTTATATATATATATACACACATACATACACAAGACTACAGTTGGCATCAATTTTTATATATTTAAAAATAGCCAGAAGATTTTTTTGGGGGGAGGGGGAGAGACACAGAGACAGAGAGGGAGAGGAAGAGGAAGACAGAGATGGGCGAGCCAGCAGCCTCTCAGCTGCTGCAAATGAAATCCAGATCCGTGCGCCCCCTTGTGGTCAAGTGCAG
The DNA here is from genome assembly GCA_036365145.1 of Orientallactaga sibirica. Classification (NCBI taxonomy): domain Eukaryota; kingdom Metazoa; phylum Chordata; class Mammalia; order Rodentia; family Dipodidae; genus Orientallactaga; species Orientallactaga sibirica. Next base: position 6,276,415 of record JAEOAD010000037.1, read on the forward strand.
CATTGCGCCCCTTTTGCATCTGGCTAAATAAACGTGGGACCTGGAGATTGGGACCGCTGGAGATTGGAACCAGCGTTCTTAGGCTTAGGAGGCAGGTGCCTTAACCGCTAAGCCATCTCTCCAGCCCAGCCAGAAGATTTTGAATGTTCTCAACACAATGATAAATGTATGCATGTATTGAAATATACACTGTCCTCCATAAATATGTATTATTTATTAAATAAGTAGTGAAACAGTGGTCTGTTATGGGGGAAACCTGCTGCTTTCTAATTCAATTTGAAATCTGCTCCATGGGAGGGAATTCATGCCTGATACTGAAAACCTCATCAACACCTATGGCTGGGAAGGTCACCAACCCTAGGGGAGGGAAGTTACTATTGTTGTTTGGCTACATAGATATAACATTTCCACCAAACTGCCCTCTAAACACTTATGTTTATGCGTACTCATATTCGTGCTGCTCTCGCTTTTTGTTAGAGAAGTCTCTCTTTCAGATGATGCTAATGGCTGGGGAGACACAAAACTTGTCAAAGCGCTAAGAAAAAAAGTGACAGTTGAGTGTTCAGCACTTAATAAGACACGTCTATCACACCCTCCAGTAGCTCAGGGACTATGACAGAAGAGGCGACAGAGAGAAGGTAAGAACCAAGAGACAGGGAGAAATGCTTTGGTATGATGCCACCCAGAAAGAAAGTGGTCGTTATATTCATGATGTCACAGTGACTGTCATTACCTGCATGAGACCTTTACAATATTGAGCCTACCAACGGTTGCCGTGGATAATGGAGGAGGCCCCCCTCCCAATCCCCCCAAAATCCATCATCAGGCTTGAAAAAAAAATAACAGGAAAAAACTGGGGGGGGGGGAGGGAGGGTCAGCGGAGAGGAATGGGGGAGGGCACGACAAAGGAGGGTGGCTGGAGAGGATTATATAAATTTTTAATAAAGTTTATTACTTTATTTTAAAAATGTCTGACTATGAGCACTTGCCAAAAAATGCTTCATAATACCATTTATTTAAAAAAAACCCAGAAACATAGATGAGCACATTTGTGTATTTATTATTTTTAGAAAACAACAAAACCCGGGATATAACTATTCTTCTCACATCCTTAGCAAGTCTTTAAGTGAGGAGTGGCGAGGTGTGATCTCCTGACAAGAAGTGATAGGCTTCATTGATTAACTGCAAGGCAGCTAATGCCTACCTATGTCACTACTAACACCCCCCTCCCCCCCCCCCCCACAGACTCTACAGGAACCACAGCTTTTGTATACAAATGCCTGCCAGTGGACTTGGTTAGTCAATACCTTGCTGACAAATCTCGTCGGACTTCATTCTGCAGTACTGAGCTTCACCACTAGAGGTTGGTCTTGTTGTTCAGGTCATTTTGAAACAAGGTTTATCTTTCAGAAATCAGTGGTGAAGGTGCTTTTTGATGAAGCATAGAAAATTGCTTTTAAAAATTAGCTAGGGGGGGGGGATGGGGTGGCTGGAGAGATGACTTAGCAGTTAAGGCATTTTCCTGCAAAGCCAAAGGATCCCAGTTTGACTCTCCAGGACCCACGTAAGCCAGATGCACAGGGGGTGCACTCATCTGGAGTTCATTTACAGTGGCTGGAGGCCCTGGCGTGCCCATTCTCTCTCTCTCTCTGCCTCTTTCTCGCTCTTAAATAAATAAATAAAATATATTTAAAAATTAGCAAGGATCTGGGGAGAAGGCTCCATTGGTAAAGTGAAGACTGTAGTTCAGATCCCCAGAACCTATGGAAACCACTGGCATGGTGGTCCACACCCCTAATATCAACCCAGGGAGGAAGAGACAGGGAGATCCCCGGTGTTTTTAGCTAGATAGTCCATTTCCACCCGTGAGCTGTAGGTTCAAAAGCAGGTGGAGGTGAGTGACTCAAGAAGGTACCTGACACCCACCGCTCGCTTCTACATGCATACGTACACACTTGTGTCCAGATGTGTTCACATATGCACACACAGCACGCATACGTGCATGAGCAAAGAAAGGCAGCTCACTGCTTGACCACCTCTTAGTAAGTAGCACATTACATAAGCAAATGGGAAGTTGCATGAAAGTCCATACATATTGTGTGCCTGGCTTCCTCTTCTCTGGGGAATGAGGAAGCGGAATGGCTTGAGCCCAGGAATGTGAGACTAGCTTGGGCAGCATAGGGAGATCTTGTCTCAAAAAAAAAAAACAAAACAAAACAAACAAACAAAAAAACAAATAGAAAAACCAAACTCATCTAAACTAAAGCAGTAAAATAAATACACCATCGTCACCCTGACAGATTCAAGGCTAGGCTTTTCAGCGCTCCCTAAAGCCACGCTCAGATCCACATTCAGACCCCATATAAGTTTAGTTAGATGATCTGTAGTGGATTCCACAGAATGTGGCCTTCCAATGCCAGAATCCTATAAAATCTCACAAGTTTGCCCAGAAGCTAAGATCTCTTAACTTATCGTAACTGGGGTATGCAATTAGTTAATTGGTGCTTCCTTGAATCACATTGTTCTCATTTCGCTTAATGAGTCTGCTTTCTGAATATTTTTCCCCCTGCTTCCTTTCAGCAACCAAGTTGAACCAGAAAAGAAAAATCAACTATAAAATGGATCTGTCCCTTGATTCTTGGTTGGCCTGACTTCACTCTAGCAGGACAATCTCCTGAGCATTTTTTTTTTTTAATATCTAATTAGCACCAGGAAAATTTAGCAAGCTGAGGACAATTAGTATTGATTTCTTTTTATATTGTTGTGTGTGTGTGTGGTGTGCAAGCATGTGTGTATACATGTTCATATGTGTGTGGGATAATGTGTTTGGTGCATGTATACATGTGTGTATGTGGAGGTCAGAGGTCAGGGTTGAATGGCTTCCTCAATCACTCTCCACTTTACTTATTTATTTATTTATTTATTTATTTATTTATTTATTTATTTATTTATGACAGGACCTCTTGCTGAACCTATAGCTTACCAGTTCAGCTAGACTAGTTAGCCAGCAAGCCTCTAGAGTTTTCTTATCTCTGCCTCCTCAGCACTGGGATTGTAATGGGGTGCTAGGGGTCCAGGAAAGTCCTTGAACCACAAACCCTGGGTTCATTTCCAATTATAATCAAAGAATTGAATAAAAAAGAAGTCTGAGAAGGATAATTATTGAATTATTATGTTTATCGAGAGAAGTACAGAGTCAAGGAAAGCACCCACGTGGCGTGGCTAGAGATCCCACGTGGAGGGCCTGAGGGAAAAGAAAAAAGAAAGTCCCCATGTGGGGACCCGGAAGGGATAAAGGAGCCCATGTGGAGAGCAGGCTACGGGGCCCAGCTGAGGGAAAAACTCACCCACAGCTGGAAGTTCCCAAGTGGTCAGAGAGCCTGCCCTCTCCTTGCAAAGGTATTTATAACCTTTTATTGGTGGGCTGTCTTCCTGCTCAGGTGAACCAGAGGGACAGCAGGTTGGTTAGGGCTTGGAACTGTCTTGGGAAGAGGCTAGCCCTGATACCAAGTTCTGGGGGCTGAACTTGACCAAGCACAATGTTTAAATCCTATGAAAGACCTCCCTCCCAGGAGATGTCCTGGTTGTTTGTGGAAAAACAGGTCTAGAGAACTAGGCAAGAGATAAGAGGTTAGATCATCTTTGATCTCTAGCAAGTGCAGACTTTCCTGCCCTTTTTACCTTCAGGGGTCCAGTCACCGTAACTGTACCCCTCTCAGGATTTTAGGTGTAGTTTGTTTGTGGATAGTAGGAATCCATACTCAAGTCCGTATATTTTTCTGACTGAGCCATCTCCCCGTTCCCTCAATTTCTTATAACCAAACAAAAATAGAATGACAAGTAGCAAAATAAAGCAGGAACTCAAGACTAAGACTGAAAAGAGGACAAGCCAGTAGAAAAAACTTCCAAATATGAATAATCTATTATTGTTGCCAAAGCAGCAATACACGCAATGTCTTCCATAACCTTCCGAGCATGCAGTCATGAGCTGGCATGCTGGATTTTGTTTCTAGGTTACACAGTTAAAACTCAGGAAATATGTTTGCTCAAGATGTTCCAGCTAGTTATATTGGAGGACTGAGATGAGAATACAAAGGCATTTATCTTAAAACTCATAAAGCCCAGAGTCCTTTCCGCCCACCACAATTAACTCCATGGGCATTTTACCAGAAGAGACAATGTGGGTGATCCATAATGCCACTGCCTGAGTGACAGGTAGATAGAAGCCCTTGGTGGACAATAGTAGCTTCTGGTTTCATTAAGCCAAGTCATCAAATTTTATCCATGAAATAATAGAAACATATTAAAACGTATTCCAAACAGAAGAAAGGAAATGAAGAAAACCTGACTAATCCAAATGAAAGTAGCGAAAATAAAAACATAGTAAAGGCAGGGTAAAGGAATGGCTAAAACAAGATGGTAGAAATCATCCTAAGTATATGAAGTCTAAACAGATTGAATTTAGGAATTAAAAGCCATATAAGATTAGATTATATAAAAAGAATCAAATCCAGCGATATGGTGCATACAAGGAATTACTATGGGGCTGGAGAAATGGCTTAGCAGTTAAGGTGCTTGCTTGCAAAGCCAAAGGACCATGGTTTGATTCTCTAGGACCCATGTAAACCAGATGCCCAAGGTGGCACATGCATCCAGAGTTCATTTGCAGTGGCTGGAGGCCCTGGCATGCCCATTCTCTCTCTCTCTCTCTCTCTCTCAAATAAATAAATAAACAAATAAATAAATATTTAAAAAAGAAAGTGTCACTTTAAAAAAAAGAAATTACTATGTAATAAAGACAGAATAAGAATGTAACTACTAGGAAAGTAGGACAATTTCACACTTGTGCACACTTACTAACATAAGGTGAAATATGTTTATGTAAGAGTTGAAATACTATTAAAATGATGCCAATAGCCACGACCTTTAACATCTGTCTCTTCATTATTAATTTGATTTGAAAATCCAATTACCAAGGTTAGTCTTATGGGCACGTACAAAATATTGTGTTCATTACATACTCTTTTCAAGAACCCAAGGAACATTTACAAAATTGATCAAATACCATACCATAAGGCAAGTCTCAATAACACTACCACCGCCACCGCCAGTCACACAGACCATGTTCTCTGATCACAATGCAGGTTAACTACAAATTAATAACAAAGAGTAAGTAAAAAATACCTGATACATTCAGAGATTTAAAGGTGTACTTCAAAATAATTTTGAGTGAAAGAATAAATCAAGATGACACTTAGAATATATTTGGATTGATTGATAATAAAATTCTATAAAGACCCCTTAAATGATGCAACTGCTTAAAAGGAAATTGATAGAGATCCTTTCTCATATACAGAAGATTAAAAAATGTAAAATTAACAAGCTAAAAGATTGATTCAAAAGTTACTTTTAAAAAAGCCAGACATGGTGGCACACACCGGAAATTCCAGCACGATGGAATTGTTCAAGGTCATCGTTGGCTAGGTGAGGCCTTGTCTCAGAAAATAAATAAATAAATAAATAAATGTAAACAGAGAAAACAAAACACAAAGTAAGACTTCTCTCCAAGGAAGAAAGGAATAAAATCTAGAGATTAATGAACTAGGTAGACCAGCGGGGAAAAACACTTTAAAAGTAGATTCAGTCCACTGAAAAGGATAGAATTGTAGGCAAACCTTTGCAGGGTTAATCCAGATGAAAACAGAAAAAGAGCACATGGCCAACAAGGCATAATGTTCAACAAGGTGTATGGAAAGGCCCTCACTACCACTAATCATTGCTGAGCACAAATGACACAGGCCTGAGGTACCACCTCACACCCACCAGGACAGTCACTGTAGAAAGTCAGAAGCAAGTGACAAGTAGGGGGAATGTGGGATAAGCAAAGTGGAGAAAAGGATATTAGCACTGATAGTCTCATATTAAAAGTGAAAAATCAGGCTGGAGAGATGGCTTAGGGGTTAAGGCACCTGCCTCCTAAGCCTAAGAACACTGGTTCCAATCTCCAGCGGTTCCAATCTCCAGGTCCCACTTTTAGCCAGATGCAAAGTGACGCAAGGGCGCAATGCCACACTTGCCCACAAGGGGGCGCGCACATCTGGATTTCGTTCGCAGCAGCTGAGAGACTGCTGGCGTGCCCATTCTCTGTCTTCCTCTCCCTCTGGCTCTCTCTGTCTCTCTCCAAAAAAAAAAAGTGAAAAATCTTCACTGTCTGTACTCGCTGAGTCAAGAGATTAAGTTATATTATTTAGAGCTGAGTTTGGATTCCCCAGCACCCCAAAATGGCAAATGGAGGAATTGGGGCAAAAATACATCATTTACAGATATGGAGGTAAATACTTCTCCAAGGAACAGAAACACCCCAAATATTGGAAATTTTCTCTTGGGAAATATTTTTAGGACATGTGATAAATCCCATGGTTTTGAGAATTATTGCTTCTGTCAAATTTGTACCTTTTTTTTAATCACTTAGAAGTAAACAAAAATCCACTGCGAACCCAAACTAACACTAAATCAAAGATAAAACTGGGTGGCACTAAGAAAACAAGATGTGGCAGAAACATCAGTAACTGGTGCCTTGGTGTTGTAGTAAAACAACAAGAAAAAAAAGTGTCACATCGTGAGGGAGGGAACACCTAGAATCTACACATGGCTCTCCAGAGGTTAAATAACAAGATGCTACAATCTTGTTACTTCTTATTTTTTAACATATACTTATTTATTTAAGGCAGAGGTAGGAAGATGGCAAGTGAGTTTGAGGCCACCCTGAGACTACATAGCGAATTCCAGGTCAGCCTTGGCTAAAGCAAGAGCCTACCTCAAAAGAAAAACAAGTCAGAAGCAGGGAAATGAATCCTATGATGCTTTGGGAATGGGGACCAGTTGAACTCACAAACTTCAGGCACTTGTTGACTTGTTCATTACCTAGCTATTACCTAGCTCTCTCTGGTAGGAAGGACAAGTTTATTGCCAATAAGCAAAGCCATAGTCCCCCAATGGCTTAGTCAGTAACTCCTTGTTCCCACAGAGGCCCCATTCTGCAATTTTTCTTCATCACCATCTGTCTTGGGTCGCATTAAAAAAAATATTTTATTTTTATTTACTTATTTATTTGTCAGAGGAAGAGGGAGAGAGAGAGAGAGAGAGAGAGAGAGAGTGGGAGAGAATGGGCATGCCAGGGCCTCCAGCCACTGCAGATGACCTCCAGACGTATGCGCCCCTTGTGCATCTGGCTAACATGGGTCCTGGGGAATCGAACCTGGGTCCCTTGGCTTCTCAGGCAAACGCCTTAACCGCTAAGCCATCCCTCCAGCTCCTTGGCTCGTATTTTAATTCACCTCAGTCTTTGCAATAATGCTGGGCTTTCAAACTCTCCATTAGTGATGGCTGCCAGGCATGAGTGCTCCTTCGTCTGAGTGTGCTCAGTACACTCCACCTTCATAAGTACTTTGGAATCCCAAAGTATCACATTGGCTACGTACTTGGGAGGCCGTGGCAGGTCAAGGCCAGCTCCGAGGTAGAATGAGTCTCTCTGAAATGCTATACCTCATCCCTGGAGTAATTCCTTTGCCTTTGGACTGCTCCAAATTTTAAATGGAGCCAAGCCCTCCTTTCCCATAGCTTCTGTCTATCTGTGTTTTACAGTCCGACTTAAGTCATCTTTCTAAATTTCATTTTGGAAACTCAATTGGAAGACAAGTTTAATTTGGATGACATCTAAAGGAAGTATTAATCAGCGTAATGGACAAAAACTTTTTCTTGGCAGGAGGAACAAGGAGTCACTTTGCAAATTCAGATATCAGGCCTGTTCAAAAGCATATCTGCTATTTTAACATGATTTGGTAGTTCAGTTTATTAAATTTGAGGATAAAGTGATACTGAAAGGTGCAGGGAAGGTTTTTAGTGTGCTTTTCTAGCTTTCCTGGATAATATAATAGTAAAGATACTTGCTAGTCAACAAAATGGAGAGAGACACGCTGATGCAATTTCGTTCTTATAAATTATTTTGGTGATGGACATCTGCTTTGGGAAGCTGCTAGGTAGACTGAGCGTTGACTTGCCTGCTTGCTGGCTGTGATTCTTTGCCTAAGTGAGCATTCATGGGCTTCGCTGTGTGTGATTTGAGCAGTCTTGACACTGAATGTTGCAGTGCTTTGTAAAAATCAGTTTACAAATTTAAACTTTGTAGGAAAAAATTAAGAGATTTTTATTTGTATATCTCCACCCAAGAACATTCTTGCACTTTGGTCATAGCAGGAAGTGGAAGAATTCAGACAGACCTTGACCTAGCTGTGCGACCTTGGTCAGTATTCATAAAATCTTTGAACCTTGTTTGGTTCCACTGCAGAATGAAAATAATTCTTACCTCATTAGGGTTCTGGAGGGCTTAATCACATAATGTGGCAGAGTTCCTTAGGCATGCTGTTCAGGGGCTTTTGTCTAAGTGTTAATCACAGCATCTTTAAAATGAAGATGATTTAAATACCCAAATCATTGGCGGTTTTGTGGTGATTAAATGAAATTATCCAAGTGAATCTCTTTGCATAGTACTTTACCCAAAGCTATTATTAATAAACATTATTGCAC